>BROE01000021.1:14269225-14884225 GCA_036571765.1 Plecoglossus altivelis | reverse complement strand
AATGTACGTGTGTGTATACATGTGTGTTTGTGTATGTGTGTGTGTGTGTGTGTGTGGGTATGTGTGTGTGTAGGTGGTGCATTACCTAGTTCTAGCAATGTGTATTTCATGTCTGCTCAATCCACTGTCAACAAACATTCTCTCATGAATCTCAGCAGGCGGGCACCCAGCACCACGCACACACACACTGCTCAGGTTACCAAATGACAAAGGGACAAATCAAAAAGATAAATTGACATGGCTCAAACACATACAAAACAGTATGTAAATGTAGGAACACCCACTCAAAATGCATGTGGAATAAACTCTGTGATACAACAGTCTCACAGGCTGTACTTTGTTGTGCCAACAAAAATCTCATTTCATTTCTTTCATTCTTTATATCTGCAGGGGAAACAACAAGGTTTAAGGTGCAATTGTTGTTATTGGGGGTTGTGTGTGTGTGTGTGTGTGTGCGTGTGTGCGTGTGTGCATGTGTGCGTGTGTGTGTATGTGTGCGTGTGTGTGTGTGTGTTTGTGCATGTGTGTGTGCCTTTGCTTGTGTGTGTGCTTGCTCGTGTGTGCGTGTGTGTGTGCGTGTGTGTGTGTGCGCGTATGTTTGTGTGCGTGTACTTGTGTGTGTGCTTGTTTGTGTGCTTGTGTGTGTGCGTGTGTGTGCGTTCGTGTGTGTGTGTGCTTGTGTGTGTGTGTTTGGTATCCCACCGTGGTTTGTTGTGAATGTGGTTTTCTATGTTTCTTATCAGAGCTGTGATCACAGAGAGCTAGTCTTCCCAAATGGAAGCTATCCCTCTGTAAGCTCACGTAGAGCATGCGCACACACACTCACACACATGCAGACACACACACATGCACACACATACACACAAATGCACACACACACAGCCCCATCTCTGGTGTGTTCCTCTGTTTCTGAGCATTGCATTCACTTTAATTCAATCTCCCACATCTAACCCAACGCGCAAACATGCACTGCCAACAAGAGTGCAATTTAGTGCAATGGGAGGGCAGCACGGCTAGCTCATGAATATATAACCAGCCAGCTTCAGAAGTCCCAGTTGAAGCAAAGAGAGGCACTTCGCCTGGGGAGGAATAAGACAATTGCTGAGCTATAAAATTGAAAAACAGAAAAATACTGCAGTCCAAAAAAAGCCTTTCGAAGACATCCAATATTCAGCTGTAGAAAGGCCAACATGTTGAGTATATGTGTGTGTTTGAGTGTGTCAAAAGGGTAAACCTATAGCCATTGTTCAGGATGAGCTGATTATATGAATATACTGAAAATTACCTCCAATTATATCGTGTTAATTATTCGATTCCTTGCTATTCTTTTCTTGGGTGCAGTTCTTTGCAAGGGCCAAAGAGTAACCATAAGAGCAATTCTGTGTCCCAGTTACCGCACTCTCTCTCTCTCTCTCTCTCTCTCTCTCTCTCTCTCTCTCTCTCTTTCTCTCTCTCTCTCTCTCTGTCTCTATCTATCTCTCTCACACGCACTCTTTCTCTCTCTCTCACACACACATACACACATACACACATGCACGCACTCTCTCTCTCACACAAACACATAGACTAGAAGTTACATATTCTGCATTCCGGTAGTACTAATGATCAGGCAAACTGCCAACCCGCAGAACCTCCATCCCAAACCCGCCCAGCAGCAGCCTCTCTCCCACCTGGGACTGCTCCTCCTCCCCATCCCTTTGTTTCTCTCCCTCTCCTCCGCTCCCTCCATCTCCCTCTGTCTGCCATGGATGCTGCTCCAACTCTCCAGGGAGGTCTGTGACGCATGTCAGTCTCACCCACAGTGGTGTGAGTAGCGTACACACACACATCCTGCTTTCCCATCCACCAACACGAGTGGGTTTTTAGCTCCCATCGCCTGCTTACCATCTGGAAATACCTAATCAGTCTGTAAAAATAGCAACCTACTTCTGTCTCTACCTCTTTCAGGCTCTTTCTCTCCTACTCAATATGGATCTGTGTAAAGGGTTAACTAATGCCACTTGTGTCTGTGATTGGAGATGACATCATTATGATTAACAACTTCAAGGCGAGGGTCCTGATTATTTCAATTGTTCATTTCAATTAACGTCTGTGATCTAACATGTTTGCTCCAAGTCATATTCAACACCTGTCCCATATCCTTTCAAATTGTAATAATTTACATTAACTCACTTGTGTGGCTGAAAAGGATTTCAAGAAATAGAAATAATTATACACGGCGGAGACACTTTTAAAGAACAAACTCAATACCCTGACACACATTTAATGGACTGTGTTCTTTTGCAAGGTTACCGTAACAAAGGCAAGGTTTAGCAAAAGAACTCCTGACTCTTTCCGTTCAAAAGATGAGAGGCAGAACTAACTAACTGGTGCAGAGGATTACCCTCGACCAATCATAAGCAGTTTTACTAGTTGGTGGGTGTCACTGAGGCTGGGTCACCAGCCTCTGAAAGGTATCAGGAGCTTCCAGATGGGAGTGGGAGGTGTGTGTGTGTGTGTAGTGTGTGAGAGTGGGAGAGAGAGACAGGCAGGAGGTGAAAGAGAAGGGGAAACAGAGAAATCCAATGAGAGACGTATGTACAGACCAGAAGAGATGGAAAGAGACGGATGCAGAGGAGTATAAATCAGGACAGAGAGAGGGAGGTGAGAAATGGAGGAAGAGGCAAGGAGGGCAGCAAGATTTTGCAAGATAGACACACACGGAGGGAGGGAGGAATAGAGGGAGGGAGACAGAGAGAGGGAGGGGGAGGGAGAGGGAGGGAGGGAGGGAGGGAGGGAGGGAGAGGGAAAAAAGGAGCCTAGTCAAAGTAATTATATCTGATTCCTTTGAGTTTCTCTGTAGCCCCCCTACAGACAGCCCCCGGATATCCCTCTTTTACAGTTCATACTGAACTGTAAATCACATGCATGCACACACACACACACAGTTCCTGAGTTGCACATCACATGCACATACATCTGATCAGGCCTAATAAGTGGGCTGCTGTCACTGGAGTGTGACAGACAGGGATTGAATGTCTGGCGTTGAACACAGCTCACACATTCTCATAACACACTGCCCTCACACACTCCGCATGGTGCCCATCCCCTGCCAACATGTTGCCAAAACAAACAACATCAGCCACGTCAACAGGGATGTCGCACTGAGAAGCAGACACACACACACACACCTGCCCATCACACACAGTACATCACACACGCACCTGCCCATCACTAACACTACATCACACACACACACCTGCACACCACGCAGCACATCACACACGCACACACCTACCCATCACACACACCATATCACACATACCACATCACACACACTCCTGACCATCATACACACTACATCATACACACATCCTCACACAATCACATTCACATGCACACACACACACTTTCCTCCCAGCCATCAGAAGTGCTCGTTACAAATGGCTGATAAACTTGAAACTTGAACTCTTTCCCCTTGGTCCTGTCCTCATGGGAGAGACAACATTGTGAACAGCAGATGCTGTGGTGATCCCCTCCTAGCTGACCTTTATCTGTCTCAGCTCAGGGAAAGGTCTGCAGCTCCCCAGAGGCTCAGGAGGAGAGAAAGATGGAGAGGGAGAGAGAGGTAGAGAGACACAGAGAGAGAGAGAGAGAGAGAGAGAGAGAGAAAGAGAGAGAGAGAGAAAGAGAGAGAGAGAGTAGAGATGGAGACAGACAACTTTCTTTCTTGCTAAATGTTCAATAAAGACCTTCAGAGCCACTTCATCATATCACCTACCAAACATTTCTGCTGCACTGTGTTCAACCAATGAGGTTAGCTAAGGACGAGTCTTGAACTTTGATCCTGCCCTGTGCCCAGGATGGTATCAAGGTTTGCCAGGTCTGACATAACGGGCAGGGGGCAGATGGGCAGCTGGTGTCAGACCAGTTTAATCTCAGACAGACTCATGCCACCTGCCCAAACTGGCGACCCACCAAACAACCTTCAGGCTGCCAATCTGACGACCTCGTATGGTGCAACCGAGGGCCTGAACACTCCTCATGGATGGCAACATGTCAGGAGGGGGAGGGAGGGGATAGAGAGACAAGGAAGGAAGGAAGGAAGGAAGGAAGGAAGGAAGGAAGGTAGGAAGGAAGGAAGGAAGGAAGGAGGGAAAGAAGGAAGGAAGGAAGGAAGGAAGGAAGGAGAAAGAGACTTGTGGAAGGATAAATCTATGGGTGATTGATTGGATGGTTGCAGGGATAAATAGTTGGATGGAAGCTTTGATGAATAGATAGATGGCTGGATGGATGGAGGATCTCTTCCAGCCAGACTGGCAAAAGGCAAATCGATCCATGTCTGAGGCCATAAAGATGAGCACATTAAACAGATGAACAGATGACTGAGCAGGAGAGTCCTGAGCACATCAACTGCAGAAGAAGAATCTAAGATGGCGTCTGGTTCCCTTGTGGGGCCTCATCTTTGTTGAGCCCAGAGCCTAGCGGAGCCACAGCTAGCCCTGGGGCACTGCTGCATGCAGCGCAAATACACGTGTGTGCGTACAGTCTGCCCTGAGGGAGACAGCTCCTCCTAGCCTCGCTCTCACTAGCTGTTAGCACACAGGCTGTCTCTACACCATGACTGGCTGTTTTGTTGCCCACAGCAATATCTTGTAGCTAAATTACCATGCGAGGGTTGTTCATGGGCTTTGGCTGGCCTGAGATTTAGCACAAGTAAGATCCTTCAGAGGTTGAAAGCTCAGGTCTGCCTGTGGTTTCACATCCTTGTGTGATATCCGTGTGTGATGTGTGTCTACGTTCTGTACAAACCCACATCTAACATAACCAGATGCACCTAACAATCTGTGCAGCATCACGCGATACAGAACTGAACAAACTGTCTGCGTCCTGTGTCCAGAAGCAAACTTTGGGGTGTTATTCATGTTGCACGTGTGTGGACATCCACCCAGAACCAACGTTCGCCTTCTAAACCAGACGAAAAAAGAACTGGGAGCCGAGCAGACCCCAGTTTGACTCCAACGTGGACTAATCGAACGTGTACGGTTTTCCGCGAGAACAAAAGACAAGCACGACGGAACAGAGAGAAAAGATGGGAAAAGAACAAGGACTCTTAAAAGCTCTGCAAACATAAAAGACCCCCCCCCTCCTGTCCCTACGCCTCTCCTCATCACTTACAGAAATAATAACTCTGAATCACCATATTGTTACCCTCAGTATTATCCTCATTAATTGATAATAAGAGGACCGTCGCATAGGTCATGTGTAAGTGCTTGGGTTGAGGGTCTTGTTGCAACAGCTTAATGAGATGCTATTGGTCTATTGGGCCCCCACTCACTCTCTGAAAGGGCCCTGCCAGTATCTAAGGATCGAGTGCTTGTCCTTTGTCTAATGACACTGATTCCAACAAGGGCCTCGCCATGGCGACTGGATCTGCTACTACACAGCAGTGCTGTAGAGAAGAGCCCTTGTTTGGGCTTCACTCCTGCTGAAGGAGACAGACGTGGGCGGGGGAGTGACGGGGGGAGGGCGTCTATTGATAAAATCAAGCAGAAAGAGCCAAACAGCGGGACAAGCAGCAACAGAGAGAGACAGCAAGAGAGAGTGAGAGAGAGGGAAAGACAGAGAGAGAGAGAGAGAGAGAGAGAGAGAGAGAGAGAGAGAGGGAAATAGAGACAGAAAGGGAGAGAGGGAGGGAGGGAGAGAACAAGAGAGAGAGAGAGAGAGAGAGAGAGAGAGAGAAAGGGAGTGAGAGAGAGGGAGCGAGAGAGGGACAGAGAGAGACAGAAAGGGAGACAGGGAGAGACAGGAGGGAAACATATGTAGGGTAAACAGACAGACACAGACAGAAAGAGAGAGAGAGAGAGAGAGAGAGAGAGAAAGAGAGAGAGAGAGAGAGAGAGAGAGAGAGAGAGAGAGACAGGGAGGAGAGAGTTTGGGTTGAGAGGGAGACCTTGAAAAGCTATTGTTCTATGAACCATGGTGAATTACAGAGCCAGCACTTGGCAGTTGTTTCAAAGCAACAACTCTAAATCAATCTTTTATAGCCTGCACACACACGCACACATGCACACGCCTACACACGCGCACAGTCATATACACAAAATGAAAGTATACACACAGTCTTTTATGGACTTGTGGAGTGGAAAAACTCTCAGCAATTGTGACAGATGCCTGGAAACAGAAGTGAGAGGGCGATGTGATATTAGGTGTGTGTGTGTTTTAGAGAGAGACAGAGGCACAGAGTCTGCATTTCTTTAATGAGGTCAGTTTACACACTCCGTTAATTAGCTGCTGGACTGTCTAGGCTCTCCTACTGACTCTCCATGTGTCGCACACACACACAACACACACACCCACACACACGCTCACTTGCCTCTCTGTTTCACTGTGTTTATTTATTCATGTATTAGTTAGTTTGTTCCATCAGGTTCAGTGGCATGCTTCTGTGGTAATTGCCACTATATTCTCTGCATTGATTTCCATTCAGGGTATGGCCTGCAACAAGCACACACAGACACACAAACCAGGCAAATAAAGTCACACATCATCTGTATTTGGTTCTAGCAAAGCTAGTTGTGTCCAACACAGAGCCTTCAGTCTCCATGGCTCCCTGGATCAGCCCAGCTCCACCACCTCAGAGTCCTCCTCACCCAGCCCCAGCAGGGAGCACAGCCTCAGTACAGGATGGCACCTTCCTGCTGCCAGCCCAGTCTGGCCCTGACTGATAGACCACCATGACCCCCCACCCCCACTCCCGCTCCACTTCCTCCAACTCTCTCTGCGTCTCCATTCACTGTTAACTCTCTGGACAGAGAAAAGGGGAGGGGGGGGGGGGGGGGTGGCAGGTTGTGCATGTGCGTGTTAGGGTGCAAAAGAAGGAGGAAAGAGAGAGAGCGTGAATGAGAGAGAGAGAGAGAGAGAGAGAGAGAGAGAGAGAGAGACCCATGCTAAACATGATTACAGCTTGTGGTGTCTGTGTGTGTATGCGCGTGTGTGCGTGTGTGTGTTTGGGGCGGCCAGGACGGGAGGTCTGCAGGGAGAGATAACTGCTCAAATCTGTCCTCTCCTTCTCACTCACACCACCCTCCTCCGACCTCTAAAAGCTTCCCCCTAAGCTTCCCCCGGTCCACACACACATGGACACACACACGTTGCTGTTCTCTGGAGTCCATGGTGTTGAGTCTATGTCTAAGACAGAGTGGTAGAGAGAGAGAGAGGAGGGATGGAGAATGACAGAGCGAAGGAGAGAAAGATGGACAAGCCTGTCCAGACCAGAAAGTGCATCAGTGCAACTCTGTCTAGTTGGCATTATCATCTATTAATGAGCCAGAGGACACAGGTCGATCGCACACACACAGACACATACATATGAATATACCCAGGCATACACACATAGTTAGGCATGCACACATGCTGTACAATCGCACAAATGCCAACATCCAGATGCAGACACACACCTTCCAGTACACACAAAGACACACACACACGGATACACAGTCATGCAGGGGAGGAGAAAGGGGTAGACAGTCTTCAATAATTGAACAGGAAGCTTTAAAAGTTGTGGTGAATTAGGAGGGCAGAAGGAGTCAGTCACTGAGTGCCCCTTAAAATACCTCCATTAAAGACCTCCATTTTGCAGGTAATTACAAGAGAGCACAACCCCTCCCCCGGCTCCTGTCTCACCCTCCCTGGGGTTCACTGTGGCCCAGAGAGAGGCCCAGGAACAGGGGTTCACCCTCTGGAGCTGTCCATTCAGCACCCCAGCTAGCAGAGCAGGACCGCGGACAGCTCCCGTGGTGAGCGTTGCATTTTGCCGTGTTCAGGCCAGGGGGCTCTAGTGTTGTCTGGCTGGAAGTGAATTAATGAGCAAAGATGCAAATATACAGCAGCTGTACAAATGCAAATCTGTCATTATGGTTCCAGGACTGGAATCGAGCATCAGTCAAGTGTGTGATTGTATGCAGGAGTTGCATACGGGACAGCGTGTATGTCCACCTGTGCATGTTTAAGCCTATACCCGCGTGTATGTATCTCCTTGTGTGCGTGTCAGTGAGTGTGTATGTTTCCGCCTCAGAAGGGTGTCAGAAGGCTATGTCTAATGCTGTCAGATATTAGTCACATTAGATGAGGATTAGCAATGACAACCATCTTAAGTATTCTGTCCTTGTTTGGCTGCTACATGTATTACTGTCATCATGGCCTATAGCAACACTGGCAGCACCTTAGGGCTGCCGGCTGTCCTTCTATACTGAGAACTCCTCTCAGGTCCTGGGCGGTACTCACTCTAACACCACTGGTGATACTACAGCTAGTACAGTACTACCTCTGATATTACTACTGCTACTACAGTACTACCTCTGCTATTACTACTGCTACTACAGTACTACCACTGCTATTACTACTGCTACTACAGTACTACCACTGCTATTACTACTGGTACTGTAGTATCAGACAGACAGACGGACAGACAGACAGACAGACAGACAGACAGACAGACAGACAGACAGAGAGAAGGAATATTAAAAGCAGAAGAAAGAACATGAGACTGAGGGGGGAAAGAGGACAGCCCAGTGTAATCTGCACTGGTCTCATTATACTCTGTCAACAGTGAGTCACAGACCACTCTCATCCTTCCCTCGCCATCCCTCTCTCCCTGTCTTACTCCCTCTTTCTCTCCATCTGTCTCTATCACTCTCTCTCTCTCTCTAGCTCTTTCTTCCTCTCTCTTGCTTCTCTTGCTCCAGTGACCAGGCCTTTGGGACATCATTTACTCCCTTCCTCACTCCTCTCCATAGCCAAGAAATGACCAAAGAAGCCTGCAATCAACAACGCGCAAACATGCCGGAGGAGTGTGGGAGGCACACATACCCACAATTACACCCACACCCACTGAGACATACACTCATGCTGCAACACATGCACTGCACATCTAGACACATACTTGTACTCTCTGTCTGTCTATCTCTCTTACACACACACACAAATACCAAATTATTGTAGCCTAATGACCTCTGTGATTGCTTCTCAGCTTTGCAGATAAATACACTCCAGGATCCAGAGGAGCCTGTAGGCAGCATTGACTCACAAGCACTCAGCTCTTCACATCTCCCTGCTGTCTTTATGACACACATACTTCCTGTTAGTGGTGGCCCGTTATTACCCAAGCACTGCAGCTAGCACTACTGTCAGAAATCCCAGTTCTGTAAAGGGATATTATGGACGCTAACAAAAGCTTGTTAGCATTAGCTAGCTAGCTAGCTATCAGCTCTGACTTTACCCTGTTCAGAAGAGTTATGGTCGGCTCTTGTTCAACGTGTACATGTGATATCAACAGGTGCATTACTTAAAACAAACCTTGGTTGTGTGAGTGTAGGGGTTGGATAGTGACATGGTGGTGTGTTGTGTGGTTAGTGGGTGTGTTGTGTGCGTGGGTTTGCCAGGTGTGTGTGTGTGTGTGTGTGTGAAAGGAGGAGAGAGGAAGAGAGATGGCTGGAGAGGAGAGGGAGGGATGAGAGAAGAGGAGGAGGAGAGAGAAGGGGAGGAGGAAGAGATGAGGGGGGAAGTGATGACTCGAGTCAGCTCTTCATTAGTGATGCAAAATGAAGGGGAAACCTTGTAATGACACGGACAGACTCAGTCAATACTGGCAACTAAGAAAGTCTGGATCAATTTATACCCTTCTGAAAGGCATTAGGGCGGTACTGCATTCATATAACACATTGGCACGGCCACACACACACACACACCACCAACACACACACACACACCACCAACCAACACAAACATGCACAGAAAAAACAGAACAGCTACATGCAGTTTATAAAGTCACCCAGGTTTATGTTTCAGAGCACACAGTTACATTTAAAGTTTTAACCACTGACAGGGACTAGAAAAAATATATATTAAACAATTGGATTACGATTGAGGGAAAACCCCTGGATTCTTTAGAGATTTACACTGGGATATTTATTTGTAAGGGAAGGTTAGGTACAGTGGCAAGTTACAGTTGGTCTTTGTCAGCACGGCAAAAGGGGAATACACCAACACTCTTCACTTCTCTCTTCTCTCCTCGTCTCTCTCCCTCCCTCCTAACCCAAACACACAACACCCCACCAACACCACACACACAACGTGCACAACGGCCGTGGGCATATAGAAGCCCACCTCAGGGCTGGTTCATCTTGCCAGAGCACAAATCCCCCCAGTCACTGACCCTCCAAATCCCACAGCAACCTGAAGGCAACACTGACACAGTCTCACCTCCATGATCAAACACACACACACAAGTACGCACACACACACAAGGCCCCACACACTCTCACACACACCTACACAACGTGTCCTGGCTCCAAACAGGTCCTTCCACCTTGTTCACCTCTCCTCAGTCTTCAGCTGCTGCCCTGCTGGCAATATTACATCTGGAGGGAGAGAGAAAGAGGGAGAGAGGGAGATCGAGGAGAAATAAAACACGGGCAAGAAATCGGGGAGCGAGAGAAAGCTTGTCGTCTATAAAAGGTGATCTCTATTTCAGTGGACATCTCCTGTAGCAGTGCTGTGCTGATCCTTGGGGATATGTGGCCACTCCACAACTGTGTTCTTCACATAAAGTAATTGTTTCTGGGCGATATCGGCCCTGTAAATTCATTCCTAGCTGCTAGGGCTCAGTCCTTATCCCATCTCCCAAAGGCTATCGCTCTTCTTTCTCATACACACACACATACACACACCTCACAAGTACACTGGCCACACAGACACGGGAACACTGAAACACCCTCACGCACACGCAAATACACACCTCACACACACAAAGACAATGGCGCACACGCGCACACGCCAGACATGGGTATGACGGGCTTGAGGTGGAGAGAGGAGGGGGAAGGCGTACACGGATGATCTCAGGCTGAACAAACCCCATTACAGCTCCTATTACTGAGGTACACACAGCACAGGGAAGCACTCTGCTCACTGTTTACCTAGGACCTGAGAGAACCCAGCCTTCCCTCTCCCGCCCCATCGGCCCAGGGGTGGGGGGCGTGTGGGAGGAGTGTGGGGGGAGGGCTGGACAGGAGGGATGGACAGGAGGGTTGGAGAGAGGGATGAAAGCAGACTGCGAAGAAAGTAGCAGGGGGGGTCGGTGGACAGGTGGCTGACCTGTCGCAGCTAGGTCACCCTTTGTTAATGGTGTTTCTGTTGTTGGCGCGGTCTGTGTGTGTGTGTTTCCGTGTGTGTGTTTCCGTGTGTGTATGTGTTTCTGCGAATGTGTCATGTCACTTGATGAGAGGTCATTGGGTAGCGGTGCTCCATCTTGGCTAATGAGCGTATGTGACAGGGAGACGGCAAGAGGTGCAGAGGGTGTGTGTGTGTGCATGTGAGTGTGTGGAGCGGTGACAAACTGCCAGAACTTCAGTAGCACTTGGGGGTAAGGGATAAAGAGGCAGAAGGACACACAGACACACACGTTTGTACACGCGCAGCACACGCACACACACACACAGTATGAATAGTAGAGATGGAGCAGAGAAAGAGTAGCTGTCCCAGTCTGCCCATCTGTTCGTCCCTTTAGTGTTCATCTTCCACCCAAACCATTCTCCTCCCTCCTCTTCTTGAGCTCCCTCTGCTATTTCTCTCTTCCTGCTCTTCCATGTCTTTCCTCCTTCACCCCTCTCCTTCCATCTCTCTCTTCCCTTTCCCCTCTCCTTCCATCTCTCTCCTCCTTCACCTT
The DNA here is from genome assembly GCA_036571765.1 of Plecoglossus altivelis. Taxonomy (NCBI): domain Eukaryota; kingdom Metazoa; phylum Chordata; class Actinopteri; order Osmeriformes; family Plecoglossidae; genus Plecoglossus; species Plecoglossus altivelis. The sequence goes on along the minus strand of BROE01000021.1, from coordinate 14,872,521 downwards.
CTCCCCTTCCTTCTATCTCCACCCTCCCTCCTCTGTCTCCTTCTCTCCTCCCCCCCATGTCCATCTCCACCCTCTTCCCTTCATCCCCCTCTCCTTCCATCTGGCTGTATCCTCCCTCCCTCCCTCCTCAGCAGTCACACCCCAGCACACCACTGCTCTTGTCCCCGCTCTGTTTCTGCCGCGCGTCCAGCTGCTCTTTCTGTCTCCCTCCCTCCGCCCTGCTCTCTGTGTCCATGACTTCCCTGTGTACTCTCTGCCTACACTGAGGCTACGCACCGAGACAGAGAAGAAAGGATTCTGCTGAAATGCCCAATAGTTCTAGTCCCAACCCGTACAGTATCTGCTCCAGTTATCCACAAATCAGCTTTTAGCCTCAAACGATCGTTAACATCCTCGAACAGGATGGAACCCCGACCAGTCAGTGACTCATCACTTCAACAAAAGTGCAGTCGGTTATTATATGACATTATGAAATCATTTTCGCATTTGTTGCTGTTGTATGACAGCTACAAGTACGAGGAATTTGCATTTGACATCATCAACAACACTGAACACTCGACAATCTGAAAATGGGCTCAAGTGGGATCCCAGGCAGACACATGTCAATACTACACCCCGCAACAGCCCCCTTTCCCCTCAGTCATGTCAATGGATGATCTAAGAGGCAGCAGGCACATGGAGCTGGTTTAAGTAAGCTTGCCCTGTAACCTTGAGGTAGCTACCTCATGACCTGTAGAGGCTGGCGGTCCTCAAGCAGTTCAACACACAACATCCATCACACAACACACACACACAACACACAACACACACACAATCAGCTATCTTACACATGTACACATACATGTTCCATTTCTGAATGCTCCAGTGTTAAACACTCCCTTTTCCAGTTCCTCATTGGCTCCATGGAAAAAACACCAAATATGCTGTAGCCTACCAATCAGTCGCCAGGCAGTGGCAGCTGTTACAGCAGGGTGGTTGGCAAACAGTCCTGCCCAGAATAGCATACTCAACCCAACACTCAACCCAACACTCAGCCCAACACTCAACCCAACACTGTGTGCCTCATGACTGCGCATCACCATTTCCGCGCTCGGACCGCAGCAGCGTGTGTTTTGTGTTTCTGTTAATGCAGGTAAAAACGTCTCAGAGACAGCAAGGAATCTACACAGGTTTTCTACAGTGCATATCTAGCGGATAGAAAGGCCATCTTGACCTGCTGCTTATTAACAGGTCGGATTTTTTTATGATTCAATGGTAAATGCCGTCTGATCTACTTCTCTCCAATCATTGTTCTATTGCTACCAAGTTACTGAGGTCCAGTACACTACATTTGTCTAGACTGCCCTAGACTGTGCTTGTGCGTGGGCAAAATAGCCAAACTTCATTGTAATTATCCAATGTATTTATAGGCTTTTAGGGGTGTTCTTTGTTGTTGCGACATTTCAATTTCTGCCGTGCTTTGACTTTTTTAATGAGTATAACCATCATAGTATGCAGGTCCACATACAAAATAATAATTAACTGTGTACCATTGTCAAAACGTGACATACCTGTTGGTATCCTATATCTGTTATTCCAGTGAAAATGATCTCCTCATATTCGCTCCGCTATCTGAGACACGCATCTCCTCACAGACAGCATGAAACGGACTACCTCGCAGAATCCCACCCCGCTCGTTCGGTTCCGAAGTTGGCCAACCCCACCATTAACCCTCCGAGTCCACTTAAGGGGGGACCGGCGTGAAACACCGGTGTCTGCGGTAATTTTTCAACTGTGAAACGAAAACAGTCCTTCGAAGTTCAGTTCCTTTAATAGCGGGATCTCCCGGAGTTGACGCAGCGACAGAGCCAAGGGAAACTTCCACCCTATGAGTTACTGAACACTCAAGACTGGAGGAAAAATCTCTAAAACATCCTCATGCTTTACATAGTCATTTGCTCTGGTAATCCTCGTTGAGCCTCGCCTCTGGACACCGCAGATGCAGAGGCGCAGACAAGCAGGTTTTCTGTGGGCGGTCAAAGGTGCGCTGTGGTCCGTGTGCCACTGGGTCTGACCGCTGACAGCCCGCTGCAGCGCTCCTGCCTCGCTTCGCGGGGACGTGGGGAGAGCCACTGAACAAGGGTGCAGCGCCACTTAGCGACACATTTTGGCAACAAACAAGACTTTGAAATCCTACCACTCCCAAGCCGTGTGTTAAAGAGCTATTGACGACTGATAAAAGATTTGAAAGAAATAAACCACGTAATGTTTTATAGAAATAAGGATCTGAAAGAGAGTACGAATGGACAGGATGCAAGGTGACTCCCTTTGCTCAACTCTTGTTCTTGATGTTCTTGAGAAGTCTAGGCCAATTTTAGAATGATTTGACCTCTCACAGTCTGGTTCGTAGCCTCCCCCTCTCTCGTCTCTCGCTCTCTGTCCCACCCCACTCTCTTTTTATCTCCCTTTTTCTCACTTTCCCTCCCTCCCTCCCTCCCTCCCTCTCTCTCTCTCTCTCTCTCTCTCTCTCTCTCTCTCTCTCCCTCTCTCTGTAATTTTCCCACTCACTGACCATGCAAGGTGATAGGTGCAGGCGGTGGAGGTGACACGTGTATGCTGGCAGTTGTCAACACAGAACATTTCCCAGATGTTGTCAAGAGCCTAATGTCCTTTTTGGTTAACACGCATATATAAACATACAGTGCGGACGTGCACACAGACACACACAAATATTTGGAAGTCATTGTCAGGCAGGTGGTGTGGCAGATGTGTCCCTGAGAAAGAATATGAAGCGCTAGGTGTGTGTGTGTGTGTGTGTGTGTGTCATCACCCAGGGGACATAACTCTGAGAGCTGAGAGAACATCAGCATCGCCGTCCTCTCCCTTGTTCTGTCCCTCGCTTTCTCAAGTTCAAATTAAATTGAACTCACTTCAGCCAAGCCATCGGCATTTCCCAGTAGACTAAACAACTTGAGCCCAGGGCAATAGACTCTCTGTCCACCCAAACCGGTCAATGCGTGTGTGTGTGTCTGCCTGCTTGCCTACAACTGTGTGTGTGCACGTGTGTGTGTACGTTTCTGCACTTTAGCCTACCCTAAATGACCTACAATGCCCAGAGAAGTTTCCACCACAAATGAGTTTGCCCAGCCATCAGTCACTCGACGGCAGGAAGTTCATCTAAGGAAACAGCGTCTCTCTTCCTGGCCAGTAAGGGGGAGAAGGGAGCTGTGATGGAGAGAAGCTGCTTTCACATCCTCTCTGTTGGAGTCCTTTTTGCAAGGACCAATCTGGTTGAAAGCACACACACTCTTTTTTGCTCTCTCAAGCCTTCGCACACTTTACTTCACTGAAAAGCACCCACACGCTCCAGCGCAAGAGAGATACCATTTTCGCAAGGGAACTGATACTCCGTTGTCTCTCCTCAGGGAGAAGTGAGTGTGGTTCAGGTTGTGGCAGGGCAGTAGTCGAGTGAGTAAGGGAGATGTGAGAGATGTAATCAGGGTCAAGATTTATCACTGCACACATTCATGACAGGGTCATTGATCCTCGGAGTGTGTGCGTGCCTGCTTGAAAGCCCATTTTCCAGTCATATCTCATTCCGCACGCTGAGCTAATCTGTTAACCTGACAAGAAGTCAAGATAACTTATCTCTCTTCTACTCTTTGCCTGTCTTGACTTCTTTCTTCCTCTCTTTATTTGGCCGGGGCCTCCTCTTTTTCTGTTTTAAATCCGTTTCGCTGACATTCTTCTGTCTATCCTTCAACTTTTCGTTCACTCCATCATCTTTCTCTGGCTCTTTCTGTCGTTGTGTGATGCTCAGCATGCAGGGGGAAAAGGGTAGTTCAACCTTTTGGGATTACATTTGTGCTATATTCTCTGGCATTGCACATGAACTCCAGCATATGTATCTAGAGATAGCACACGCACGCACAAACACACACATATACCACACTATGCCAGGCTTATTGGACAGCCTTAAATGGATCGGACTATTTCTTGTGGGATCGGTGGCATTTACACATCACTCTGTGGACTCACGCTGGCAAGGAGGACTACTTCTGAGGATCCTGCCAATCAGTGTGCTTGGTTCCTCTTACAGAATAGCTCCTCCACATCCTTTGAGGATATTATATTCACACTACAGCCTCATGGTCACATCATGCACACTGTCACACAAACAGACATGCACACACACACACACATACACTGATTTTTCGCTTTCTTTCTCATACATCAATATGTATGCAAATACGCATTCACACACACACACAGACACATTCTATACCACACACTGACCCTGTAATTTGTAATTCAGTGCTTACTGTAAACACAGAGCCACACACACCCACCCACCCACATCACTGCCTCCTCCATTCTCTGTGCTGAATGGCAAATTAGCTCCACAAACCAAAAGATATGCAGACAAATGAGCTGAAAGAAATAATTGCGATGAATTATTACTGATGTTCTTCTGTGATTAGCCAGGACTTGTTTGAGGGTCCACACTGCCTGAGTGAAAGAAAGAGAGCGTGTGCGGAGCGTATATTTAGGTGCGTGTATCTCTGCGTGAATGTATCCGCGCGCTTGTGTGTGTATTCGCCTGTGCAGCTCAGTGTTGTGACTCATGCAAAAGAGCACAGAAAATTGGATTGTTTTGACTTTGCGGGATATATATCCCCCCCCCCCCCACACACACACACTCAGAGGCTGATGTTGTGTAAGTGTGTTGGCAGCCTGTAATATCAGCATTAGCATATGAAAGGCAGCATCTGAGAGGTTGTAGCCGCCGCTGCTGTTACGTTGACTACCTCGTATGGAGTCCTATGGCCCCCGCCAACATCCCGATGACGACCCAACGCTCCCCTCGTCCTCTCGTTCATCTCCCCATCGCTCGTCGTCCCCTCTCTGTCCAGCTAGTTCTCCTGTGTGAGTCACGCATCTTGAACAACATCCTGCATGACCTCGGCTATGATTCAAATATCCACGGATATTGTTTTAGCTCAGTGTGCTGGTGTTTACGCGTCAGTTCCACCTTTCTGCATTTTTGATCACTTCTAAGGAGTTTCCATCTAGGGATGAAGAGTTCTTCAAAGTGCATCGCATGTCTTTGTAGATCATCATCATGTCGAATGAGTCATGATAGCGCATCAAATTTGCACTTAAAGCAGTTTTCAGCTGCACTCAGCAAAGTATTATCTCTGATAGACACACTGGAATGAAGCTCCAACTTGACACGCCAAGCAAGCGATCGAGTGCACACACACGGAACGCTTCTCCACGTTCTTGCACTTTCTCTCTCCCAGAATGCACACACACATTTGTATACTCTTTGTCCCTTTTTTTCTAACACACACAAACTCCTTCGCTGGACTCTCAGTATGGAAGCCAAGTCTATAGCCTCGTTGCTAATTGGTGCTCCTGCAGAGCTGCAGGAAATCCGAATGAGGCCTGCCCAAGATTGGCCTGCTTCTCATTATCTGCTGTACACCATGTCTAGCAGACGCTGCCACCATTAAAACTCCATTACAAAGTTCTTCAGATGCTACTTCTTCCTTGTAGTCTTTTTTTAACGCGGCCATTTCTACTTAAATGGCAATTAAGCCCTCAGAAGTGAAACACTGGGGATAATTGACAGGAACGTGGAAGCGTGATGCTTTCTCAGATCAGGAGACGCAGACTGGCAGAGAAAACTATGGGTGCGGGGTTGAGCTGTTGGAGAGCTCAAGAAAGCTGTTAGATTGCAAAAGGCCATTTTCGACTTTGATTTACTGCGTGTGAGACTAATGTGTTCCCATTAAGGGTAGTCAGACTCTTAGTTAGAGACGATCCCTCATATTCAAACAGGTATTGTGCCTTTCCACAGACCTTGTTGACAAAGTGTTGAGTCATCCATTTTCCAGCTTTTGTCTCTAGAAGACTTGAGGACTTGATTCAGAAGTTTGTAGAAAATCCCCTTTTGTCTCTACCTCGGATATAAAGAGTCATTGATCGTGGCTGCACACACACACACACACACACACGCACACACACTCACACACACACACACACACACACACACACACAGACGGATCATCCTGGCGTCTCTGCAACACACTGGCCCAACCCGCCTGGAAGGATTCTGGGAAACGAGAAGCAGCTTCTCTTCATCCTGTAAACAGCTTTGGATGTAGTCGTGGCAACATCCTGGCCAATCCCTCCAGCACACTGGAGATCCGAAAAAAGCAAGCGACGTTTCAATCTAAAGCATGGCAATCTTCAAATACTCCTCAACAAGCATCCCATCATCATCCTGCTGATTCTATTCACACCACTCATGCAAATACTCCGCAGGAGGTTAACATTCAGTTTGGGGGGAAATGAATCTATGAATACACAACATCTTCACAGAGATATCCTATTTGACTTGGAGTAAAGCAATATCTGAAGCATTACTGAGGAGAGTCGTGAAGGCCTGCAGTACTAATTCACTCCAAAGCAGCTCAGTGCTGAGTGACAGGGACAAACCCTGCAGGATGAAGGAGACAGAAACGATCTGCATCCATACTGTGATTGCACAGTGGGAAATAAACAATTACACCAACAACTGTGGCAGGTCCAGTCGAATAGCAATAGCATAGCTCCCTCACTCTCCCAGCCATGCCAACTGACAAACACACGCACGGATACTCACGCACCCTCTCTCTCCCCCTCTCTCCCCACGCGAGCCATATCTCTCTTCCCTGTGTTCTCTCCTGGCGCTTCTGCTCTGCGGAGAAGCTACCAACACATGGCTCCTCTCCAGGCTGGCGTCCAGGGGCATGGTGGCCTGGCAGCGTGGATGCTGCTGGGAGATGCTTGGAGAGGGGCTACTGTCCATGCTGCCACCCCTGAGAGAGGGTCACACCCAGGGGACTGGGAGAGAACTGTTGCTAGCTCCTCTGCATCTGGCTCCAAGTGTTCCATTATCTGCTATAGATACTGGACCAAACACACACACAGAGGGACCTGAGGGAGCGGGGCCGAGGTACAGGGTCTCTCTCCTACGAGGTGGGGGGATCAAGGAGCATTGCAGGGACAACACAACCATGTTCCACATATTGCAATCTCCTAGCAGCATGTGTCTAAAAACGCTCTCTTATCTTAGGTGCCAGAGTGTGTCAATGCATCTCTCAAGGTCACATGCTGTAATACACACACACACACACACATACACACAAACGGACACATTGTCTCTGTCCCTCTCTGTCTCCCTCATGCTCTGATAGGAGCAGCAGGCCAATGGGTGGCGTTTCTAATCTGCTGAACACAATGAGATAAGGGTACAATAATTCCACAGCCGCTCATAATCCAACAGGCTTTTCAGGAAGACAAAAAACAATGGCCATCAAAATCTGGGATTATGTTGTTCCATGCTACTGGACCAAGAACAGGAAGAGCCTCCCTCTTTCTTAATCCAACTTCTTTTCTCTGTTTCCTAATCCATCTTTCTCTCTTCCTCTTTCTGTCTGTATATCTCTACACATCCCTCCTTCTTATGCGTTCCTGTTTTTCTCCCTCTATCTCTTTCTCTCTCCTCTTCTTGCACTCTCATTTCCTCATGCATCTTTTTTTCTCTCTCTCATCCTTTCATTCCCTTATTTTCTAAATCGTACAAGCAGCTTTTGTATTTATCGGGATGAGATCAGGCAGGAGGAGGCTTTAAATGCAGGCTGTGAAGGAAAGTTTACCATAAATGCATTTTTAGGTGCATGCAGCTTAGCAAGAGAGAGACAACGAGAATCAGAGCAGGGAGGAGGAGAGGAAAGAGAAGGAGAGATGGAGACAGAAACAAGAAGAGAAAGGGAAAGGTTACCAATATAATATTGTTTTGTCTTTGTGCTTTCTACCGCCCTTGACACCAGTCTCCCCCCTCCTTGCCTCAGCCTCCTCCTACCCCAGTTTCCCCCCTCCTTGCCCCAGCCTCCTCCTACCCCAGTACCCCCTCCATGCCCCAGCCTCCTCTCACCCCAGCTTTCCTCCTTGCCGCAGCGTCCTCCTACCCCAGTCTCCCCCCTTCTTGCCCCAGCCTCTTCCCACCCCAGCTTCCCCCCTCCTTGCCCCAGCCTTCTCCCACCCCAGTCTCCCCCCTCCTTGCCTCAGCCTCCTGCCACCCAGCCTCCACCCACGCGAGTACCAACACTATGCTTCACTGTGCATGAGCTGGATTACCCTTATTCTCCCTACAAACATAAAAATGCTGAACTGCACATGCCTTTAAACGTCGGATATTTCAGCAGCACAGCAGGATGTGTGTTCCTTGTGAGATAGCAGAAAATCCCCAAAGTTTCTCTGTCATTTTAAAAGCCAGGTCTTTGTGAGGTCTAAGGCAGTCAAATGCCATGTTTTGTCAGGCAGTTGTTTTCAAACGCTCAGCGCTCAAACAGTTTTATGAGACATGGGTCTGAAAGCCGCGCAGGTCACAGAAGAGACAGAGGTCTGTCGAGAGGTCTTCGACATCTCTCCATCAGAGAGTTTCAGGTTCAGGCTGGTCGCAATGCTGGGTGATAGTCCACTCTGACGCTTGTGCAACACAGTGGAAATTCAGAGTGCTTTGCCATCAAAATCTAGAACACAAGAACTTCTTTAAATCTCAACCCCAATGCTGTGACATCCCTGTCACAGGGTAGGAACCTGCCACTCCTCCCCTGGCATTCATCTCCTCAGAGTGGCATGTCACTTCAGATACATAAGTTTGTAAAGCAGTTTGTCCTTATCTGTTCCTTTGTCCCAGATTAGCAGGGTAATGCGCTCTGGGTGGTGTCTCGTTAAGGCCATACACCTCATAAGTGTGCCTTTGCACGACATCTCCTTTCATCTGAGTCATCTTCCCAGGCCCGGGGCCTTATTTAAAAAACTGTGCGGAGGATCCGCGTCAAAATGTGGCGTTCTGTCATAACACAGAAACCTGCTTAAGCAGAGGAATCTTCTGCTTCATAACTGTGCGCAGACATACGTCCCAAGCAGATTTCCCTTCATGAATCACAATCAACTCCAAATTTGCCGCATGTGAGCAAGAGTCTAGTCCCACCCTTTCAACACAAAATTGCCTATAAATAGCCAATGAGACGCACTATAATAATGTTCATCCATACTGACTGCATGACGACGACAACAGCAAATTTTGACAGAAACCCTCAGGTGTGGTAATTAGCCTGACTAGAACAAAGCACCCTTCAGTCATGTCTTCCTCCCCTCGATAAATGATTAAATACACAAACAAAACAAAACAGCATTAAGTGCTTTTATGGTGACGGGTACATGGAAGACATGGAGGCATTTTCAGGGTTTTGCAGAACTTGATGAGTGTGGTGGAGAAGTTGTCCTCCAGCTCCACAGCGTGCACATCCTCAAACACATCATCAAGCCCCTCCCACCCTGGTCCTGACCCCTCCTCTTTCTACCAGCCACGGCCTCTGGTTACACCACCAGGGACAATCCACCCTTGAACAAGAGTCTTCAACTGCTCATACAACATCTAATCCCCATTCATCTCCATTTCAGTGGTCTTCAGGAGGGTCACAGGATGGATCCCTGGGACATCAGTGAGGACACACAGTAGGTGGGCCAGCACTCTCTCCTTCCATGACATTCTAAGTCCCAGAAGAGATCAACATTTTCGATTGGTCCATGTGATTGTAGGGAACAGAAGTGTTGCATGGGCCATGATAAGGGAGAATGCAGTGGCCCAACAGTGGCCCCCCATTTGGATATTGAGACAATACCACATTCTCTGAAGTCGAGTACATAGCTGAAGTAGAAAGAATTTATCTTCAACTTATCCATCATCATGGCAGCTAACTGAATAACACAAACTCTTCCAATATTCCCTTGCGCATGACCCACTTTTTATATTACAATGTTCCCATCTTCAAAAGGTGTAGCAATATCAATACACAGCAACTGAGGCACAGAGCACCCATTTTCCCCAGTCATTGACCAGGGGACATGCTTTCTTGGGAACACACTCTTGTCTCTGCATGGGTTGTGCTGATCCTGGGGCTCCTCCACACAGACACAGTTCTGGTGTGTTAGTCCTGCTCAGACAGATCCAGCTAATGTACTTGCCAGAGCTTGCTCAACATTGTCTCCATAATCAGGGAATCTCTTTGAAAGCTGAGTTCCTACATTCTATTGCAAACAATGACAACAAGCTCTCCTTCCGAGTGGTAATTTACACTGCATTACTCAGTGACACTTGGCAGCCACAGAACTTTGTCGGAATGAAAGATATTTGAAAACAGTTCTTCCAAACCCTTAGACGACTGTGTACGTCATGAGACGGTAGCCAGCTCTGAAGCAATCTGTCTCAAACAGCCTCTCCAGTCATCCATCTCATCCCTCCCTTACCCTCCCTTACCCCTCCCATCCCACCTGGCGCTCTCCCCCCCTCCCCCCCCCTGCCTCTCCCCTCCCCGCCCCTCCGACACACTGTCACGGTTAATTGCAGATCCAGCAACGATCGCTCACTTTACAACGGGGTGACCATTTCGCACGGTGCTGTAGCACAGACAGTTGCTCCCATGAGCAACAGACAGCTTCACCGTAAACAAACGGCAGGGCTAAACACAGGGCTGTCTGGCGAAGCTACCTGCCTTTCCTGATCATGCTCGGTTCCAGAAAAGTCATACGGGGAGCAGAGGAAAAGACACGAGGAAGGAAACAATCTCATTTCTGTTACGCCATAACTCCTGTCTACCACGGTTTACTTTCTTGATATTTCCCATCCTGTTGTCTTTCATGAATTCTGCCAACAAAATATCTAAAAGAAAGGAAAGAAAGGAACCACTCTGGCCAGTCGAACTGGTTAATGGTAGATGATGTATAATGAATAACTTTAGAGCTGGCCTGGGTTTTGGGTAGCTGAGTTAGCAGATCTGTACTTGCCTACAGGATGTGTTTCAGTCATTCTAATAGGCTTGCAACCTTTTCTTCTGCTCAGTTTTCTCCTTGACATTGTCACAAAGGACGTGGGAGGAAGCTAGGCAAGTTATTACCTGAATGACCTTTCTGCGCTATTTAATGAACTCTGACAGCTGTTGATGAGACTAACAGATAGTCCCTTCCAGCTCTCCAAGTCATCAAGAAAGTATATTTACTTAATTGGACGATGCAATTCGCATGAATGTATTCACTTTTACTAGTCTGGGGACCAGACACATCCATGGGATTTGACAGTCTCCTAGTGGTGACAACACTGAAGTACACCAGTCTTTTAACTGAAGAGAAGTAAAGACGTTCCAAAATTGTAGTTCATCAGGACTACATAACATTGGGTTTAACTGGCACAAGTACACACACACACACACACACACACACATACACACATACACACACACACATACACACTACAAATACACAATACAAGTATTTAAATCAGCAGTGGTTCAGCACCACTGGTCTCTCATTAAAACCTGATTAGAACATATCACTAATCACATTATTGTTTGATATTTGATTGCTTGTTCATTTTCCCTTATTCTGGCACTGACACATTTAACTTGTTAATAGAGATCTAGTTTGTTGTCCTACAGCAAAGTATTTGTGATTGACACCTGTCTTCCCACTCACCAGATGGCAGCAGGCTTGATGTCTGTAGTGGCTGGTTATTCATACCACTCTGAGGAGGCAGAACAATGACCTTTAATGAAATGCTCACACACACACAGATGACAGATGTCTATTTTTATATTTGTGTCTGCATCAATATGTGTGTGTCTGTCTCTATGGGTCTGTGTCTACATCAATACCTCTGTGTCTGTCTCTGCGGGTCTGTCTCTATGGGTGTGCATCTGTCAGTATGGGTCTGTCTCTGTCTCTACTGGTCCGTGTCTGTCTCTATGAGTCTGTCTCTATTGGTCTGTCTCTGTCTATATGGGTCTGTGTCTGTCAGTATGGGTCTGTCTCTGTCTCTACTGGTCCATGTCTGTCTCTATGGGTCTGTCTCTATTGGTCTGTGTCTGTCACTATGAGTCTGTGTCTGTCACTATGAGTCTGTGTCTGTCTCTATGGTTGTGCGTCTCTCACTATGGGTCTGTGTCTATCTCTATAGGTCTGTGTCTATCTATATGGGGGTGTGTCTGTCACTATGGGTCCATGTCTGTCTATATGGGTCTGTCTCTGTCTCTACGGGTCTGTGTCTGTCTATATGGGTCTGTCTCTGTCTCTACGGGTCTGTGTCTGTCTCTATGGGTCGGTGTCTGTCACTATGGGTCTGTGTCTGTCACTATGGGTCTGTGTCTGTCACTATGGGTCTGTGTCTGCAGCAGTAGTCAAAGTTTCGGAGGGAGTGTGCATCTGCCACACCATTAAAATTCAAATGGACGAGGACGTCATTGGAAACATCTCTTCCTTCTTCCAGTTTCTCAGCCTGTAAGCTCCTTGTCAGTCGGTGAGGGTTAGAGTCACACAGCAATTTGAATGTTTGGAAATAACCTATAGGTGACGTGTTGGTCCTGGGTTGGAGTCATTTGCACAGTATCTTGATCCACAGTGGCTGACAGTAAGACTGAACGTTGAACCCTAGTTACCTGTGTACAAGGGCAATTTCGATGGGTTTGGAATTGAAAAAAATTATAATTTCACAAAACTCTTTTCCAAAACTAAGTTGTGTGCCACAAAGCATGCATGACCACCAGGTGTCAGTGTGTCCTCAGATTCCACCGCTGTCAATCTCCTGTGATGGGGGAAATGAGGACATTTCCTCTGTCTCTGGAGTTGACTTCCTCTGAGAAATGACTCAACTGTCTTGAGGGTTTTATATCTCCCATCACTTCCAACAACCTCTCATTATTTCCAATCAGTCATCGATCTGGCGACTCAGAATATGCTGCAGACAAGATGTGTTCCAATCTACAGCTCGAAGGCACAAGGAGAGCTGGATGAAGCCTCGTCTACTTTAACTTCCCCATTAGATCTCATTTCCTCTTAAATCATGGCTTATTTAGATCAGCCGTGAAAAAGCACTCAATAAAAAACCGACACCACCATGATCAAAGTCAATAAATGAAATATTAAATGATTACCTGCAATCGCCTAAACATATGTATGCGTGTGTGTCTATGGGTGTTAAGTGTTTTTGGTAAAGGGCCACAAAGCTCCTTATGTTATTCATGAGGATTAAAAGGATGGAATGTTTGTGTGGTGTTTGAGTTTTCCTGAGTGTGTGTGTGTTTTGGATGTGTACAGTGTGTTACATTTCTGCATGTGTGTGACCAAAATATATATTAAAAAAACATGTTTGTTTTTACAAAACTGCAGTGCACCTCCATAGAACATCACCAGGACTTGTGTCAGCAGCTACTCTATAAATAGCAGTGTCTGTTCTGCAACACAAAGTAGCAGACCCTTTGCTCTGCTTGTCAAAAAGTATACCAAAATATATGTTTATTACCATGGAAACAGTCGCTAACTGTCACAGTAATCGTAAAAAATAATGGGAGGCAGAGTGCTCAAATAGATTCCTATACTTCAGCAGTTTCTTAGACATAATGGTTTTGAAGTTAAATGGCCAAACCTTTAAGTAAGTATTGTTACTATAATAAGTATTGCTATCACCTCGCATTACATGGAATAGCTTGGTACAGTTTGGAAATTAATGAATGGCATGGAATTAATGTAGTCCAGTTATGATGAAGGAAACTATGAGCTAATGTAGTTATACTTGCAGTGTTGTGTTCTTCAGGGTTGCTATGTGCTGTCTGTCCTAAAACTAGCGTTGAGAGTATTTCTTTAAAGGGTTTGGATTAGAAAAAGATCAAATCCCTGCAGTATGATTTCCTGCGTGTGGTTAAGCAGTGGGTGGGATAAAAGTCCACTGCCTTCCACAACTGTGTACAATAATATTGCTGTCTCATCCCTAGATACTGGCCAAACTTTGTAAACACCAGCTAACCCTATCTCATAATAACTAGAGCCAGGTAGCACAACGGTAAGCTATTTTGGTATGAAGATGTAGGATAACATTACAGGGAGTCAAATATTTATGGAATGAAGGGGAACATGGGTGGTGTACATCTCTCTCCCTCGCACACACAGACGCACGCACGCACGCGCACACCTCCCCTCGTCTCCCCACCCAACCACCTTATAGCAATGATGTCATTATTTTCTAACCGTAGAGGGGAGGGGACTTCAACCCTCTAACGGCTGTCTCCTCTGTAACCAATAGCAATGGGACGCAAGAATCTCAAACGCTAGCAGTAGACAAATGGGTGGGTCTTATGTGTGTCAGTTTCGTTCCTTGCCAATCTACACCCTGATTAGTACACTGCAACAAGGGAAGGGCAACAACGAAAAGAAAAGAAACGGAGTATTTTAAATTTGAAGGCAGACGAGGGGAGAGGTAAATATATTTTGCTTTAGTGTTTTACAAGTGAATTGTGTTTCATTATATTTCACGTCAAATATTAAACGGCTTATAGAATCACTAAAGTGAGTTGTGAGCTCGAATAAAAAAAATAGGTGGCGGCTGCCTGAACGCATGTTTAGCCAGGGGATCAACAGATTGACAGTCCCCCACTCGCAACATTCATTTCGAAGTTATTCCCAATTAGTTCTTGCATTTGTATCAATAGGTTTTGTTATTTGTGACAGGTTATCTCGCAGGAACAACTAAGTCTCGACTCGTGCGAAATTCTACATGGAATTAACCGTTCATATTTGAGAAACCGTCGATTACAGCTCCGCACGACTGCCAAAAATAACACTGCGTGAACGCACATTGTTGACAAACTTACATTTATTAGAACAGGATAGTGGGCTATTTTGCTGTCCAGGATACTTGGGTTAGTACTGGATATTTATGCGGCCCTCCCAAGCCTACATCCTGAAAAGTTTCTCGTTTCGGTCTTGTGAGAAACCTGTTTGTCTAGTAAGGTACTTGTGGTATGTTGTAGACGTTTCGGGTAACAAGATACATTTAAGGAATCAAACATTTCTAAACCGGGGACTTAATTTAATGAACCATTCATGTTATTTGACCATAAGTTGCTTAGATTTCCGCAAACTGACGTATCTTATAAACAGTTCCCGGTTCGGAGGACATTCCTCTCCCCTAGTCACCGCTCACCACACCCTTCGACAGCCGTGTTTCTGAACGTCCATGCCATGGTCGCAGTCCTCCCCTGCCAGCAAGATTTGCTGTTGGACCCAACTCCGTCGTCTGTTTGACAAATAACATACGGTTACACTATACATTTACAAATTGTCCCAGCGACTTTGAAAGACTACTACTTACTAAGCCCTTAGGCTAAACGAACCCCCCAATGAACGGTGCAGGCATGAAGGCGTATTTATTTCGAAGTAGCCTACAAATGACCAACGAGGTCAGTTTTAATAGGCTGCTGTAGTTTATATGTATCAAGTTGGGAGATTCAAAAATGATGTCATTGTAGTAGAACAGCTGATTGCTGACCACGCGATTCACATTTGTTGTTGTCCACCAAGCAATTCACACGTTAACATTAGGCTACCTCGCACGCCCACACACATTCAATGGATTGAACAGCTATCTTCGTAATTACTCTAGCATAAAAGACCAACCAACATACACAATTGACTGTACGGCCTCGGTTATTAACACACCCAGTCCAATCTCTGCTTAGTTATTTGATGCATTAACTTGTCTTGACGATCATAAATAATAGGCTAGCCTATGCAATATGTGCCCTAAAAATTGATTCCTCTTTTCCACAATTGCTTTAGTTGTTAAGGTTTTTTTTAGATGGTTGAGTGGGTCAGTATGAAAGCATTAGAGGATATTGTGGTCCATCCACAGTCTTCCTCACCCCAGACCCAGACTTGTACCCTGGGGTGCTGTCATTGTGCTTGACCTGCTACAGAAGATTGTGCAGAAGCACTTTGTTAGATCTTGAAGCTGTCTTTATCTATGTAGGGCATTTAGATTCGGTCTGTGTTGTCTTTGAAAAGACAGCGGATATTTGTTGGCTTGGTATGGTCACAATCAAGTTTCCAAAGCAACCGCTATGTTTGGGAAGCAGCCATCCAGTGTTTGGTCTGAGATCTCCAGTCGTCTTGCTCCTCTGTTCTCTTCATCTTCCTTCTTCTCGTCCGCTGTGTTCTCCTGCTCAACTTCCTGCTCCACTTCCTGCTCAAGTCGCTTTTTTCTGTCTTTTTATGGCACTATAGGTGTGTGTCCCTACAATGTATGAGTCAAGCTGTTGTCACTGTGTGTGCTGGCAATGCTGTGTGTGTGTCTGTGTGTGATGTGGGCGTGGGGGACTAGCGCCCTAGGATATGGAACATTAGCTCCCTGATGGTGACATCACGCTGCAACACAGGAAACAGGAAAGAGACGGGGACGGAATGAGAGCGGCGATGAGGAGTAGCTGTCCTGGTCGCGGTGAAGGAGACTAGTTTTTATTTTTTTAAACAAATGAACCGCATTGTAAAACTAGGCCATTTCTCCAACTGAGAGAGCAGAGGAAGGGCAGGATGGATAGTGTCTGTGCTTGTGTGTACTGGAGGAATGGTGTCTTTCTGGGGAGATCATTGCTGCACCCAGACCCTTATTAGCTCCTTCTCCAGTAGAAAATCATGACTGATTCATCCATTTATTTATTTCATCTCATGGAATATTAATCAAAGCAACGTCCATTTATGGGCGTTGAGTTTCTCGTCAAACGAAAGTGATCTCATGCTTCCTTTCAACGCTTTTCACAGTCTGTCTGTCTTGCTATTGCAGTCTCTCTATTGCTTTCTCTTTTCCTCTGTTGGTTTGTCTTTTTTTTCATGGTGAGAGCTTGGGGGTGGATGAATGGATAAATCTCAGTTATGGCTTTTCTCCCTTCAGTCACCAGCTCTGAGCCGAGCTGTGCAGTGTGATAAATTGGGCTGGGAAAGCGTCTCTATGGCTCTGTCCTATTTCAGTCCTGTGTCGCTCTCTCAGCCAGCCCAGTGGCCTTTCATCTGTCATCCCCCCTCAAACCCCCCCATCCTGCACAGGAGCCTCTGCTGTCCAAGGCCCTGTCACACGCACGGCACTGTGGGCCTTGTTCTTGTCCCACCTGTTCAATATCCACGTGGTGCTAGACTGGGGCTGGACCTGTCCAACCACAACCTGCATCACCGGAATGATGGTCTGCAGACAGCTGGAGACATCCATCTCTGAAGATAAGATCATGATGAAGTCAGGAGGAGGTGTGGCACTTGTCTGTCATTGATCCGATCAAGATAGTGAGAGCCGAGTTGGCTTCTCAGGATGAAAGAAAGGAAAAGGTGCGTGCGTGCGTGCGTGCGTGCGTGTGTGTGTGTGTGTGTGTGCGATTTAGTCACCCATGTATAGGCTGAATGAAATATGCTTCCTGATGTCTTTCCAGGCATTTTCCCCTATCTGCATCTTTGTGTGGGCACACTGGGCTGCAGACCGCATTCATGTTGAGTCTGCTCAGCACACTACAGCTGGTCAGCAAGTGGGGGAGGAAGGACTTTCAGAATGGGGAAGAGAGATTACAGTGGGGAGGGGAGGGGGGGGGGGGGGGGGGGGGGTTGAGAAGTTGGTGAGACATTCCTCTCAACTTGTTGCCATGATCAAGCTAAAACTCACCAACCTGACAGTTGCCAACAACATAGAGGGTCTTACTGTGGACCGCCCCTGAAACCAGCTCAATGTCTGATGTTGCAGGTGAGTGGTAGCCAGAATTAGACACAGCCTTTATCTAGGTGGTTCAGAAGACAGTTCCCATGTAAGTCACTGACAGGTTTTAAAAGTGTCAGTAAAGGTGTGATCAGTAGACCGAATGCCCACCATACCTTCTTTAACAACATGCGGTTCTAACTTCTTTCTTGTTTTTGTCTTTTTTGCTATTTTAAACATCGAAATTCTCAAGTGAAGAGGTCAACTGTTCTTGTGACTAAAATAGTTTGTTGTTCCTGTGACAGTCATTTTCAGCATGCTGTCTTGTGCTGTCGTGGAAACTGTTCTTAGCGGGCTCTCAAGTCCAAGCTTGTCCAGTCGGAAGACATCCAACAACAGCTTCGTCTGTCCCACACAACTCTGACATTGACCAAGTGGATGTAAACATAGCTCCTGTCCCAGTTCCAGCTCACGCCCCTGTCAGGGTACCGCACAGCTCTGGCTCATCTATTGATTTGTACGGCAGTGCTGAGGTTGTATTGTTTGTAAAGTTTATAAACACTGTCACGGCCCAGATGAATGATTCTCTTAACCTGGATCTTTAGTTCGGATGGGGCCAGCTCACGTCACAATACATAACCCCTAACATGGTCATGTTTGTCCAAAGTGTGACACCATGCCTTCTGGGTTCATGGACCCCATAAGAGCTCCTAGAGTTGGAATACTTGTCAAGGAATCTTGTTTTTCAGACATACAGGTCTACCCTCAGTAGATGGTTCAGAAATCTTTCACTTGTCTGGGGGTCATATTAACATTGGTGAGATTCACCAATTTACATTGGTGTACAAACACGTTCAGAGTGTGATTACACCGAGAGGAGAAAGAGTCAGATACAGTTTGGGAAGAACTCCGAGTTCATCCTCATCATTGTAATATTCATTATTCCAGTGTAGCGGCATGGCACATTATTTAGATTGATGTGATATAACCTGATTGAGAGGTCGTATGCCTTTATTTCATTTGAATCCTCCAACTGTGCTCTCGTCTCCTCTGCTGTTAGAGGCCCATTGTCCAACCTGGGAGATACAGGCGATGCAGGTGGTCATGGAGGAGGAAGAGTTCCACTTTAAGCACCAAATTACTTCAATTAAAAGTTTGGCAACATTAAAAAGTCTGAATTTGATAATACATCAATTTAACAGGATATGCTCCCCTAAGATAATCTAGAGAAACAAATGAATGATTTTTTTTATTGGGCAGGTTGATTTATTAATTCCAGTTTGCTTTAGAACCAAATCAATGGATAATTGTGTAGCGTATTGACTGGCAGTAGCGGTGAATCATATTGTATCGCCTTAGTAGTTGATTTATATGTAGCCTATCTTTTGATGTGTTGGATCATTGGCAATGCATCAAGGTCCATCTTCCATGGCTGCAGTAACCGATGCAGCCAACATCCCAAGGTCCAGCTCTACTGATCCATTAGAGAGACAATGGTGAAAGGGACTTGGGGACTGGAGCTGAAAATCCCCCTCTCACTCGTCAACTGTTTACTTTCTAGTTGAAAAGAAAAGGAGGAAGGATATCTATTTACAGTCGTGTGGACTATGGGTGGTAGTTTTGATGGGTCTAACAGTCCACTCCTGTCTGAGTCACACAGGAAGAGCAGGCGTTTGTGACACGCTAACATGCATGCTCGCCATAGTAGGCGGAATGAGAACTTTGGCCTCTCCTCACCCTCTTTGTCCAAATCAAAAGATTATTAAATGGAGCTAGCTTGCCAAAGAGTAGGCTAACCTTTCTCTCTCGCTCTTGCTCTCTCGCACACACCCTCGCACAGATACAGGCCACCTCCTAGAGTCAGATCATGTGACTGAAGTGTGAGACAGTAACAGATTGTGTATGTAGACTAGCCCCAGCCCCAGCGCCCAGTCATAGTGCACACAGTTCACCCCAAGCATTACTCAGCATAGTTCTGCCATTGCCTGTTCTTGATAGCCAATCAGAGTTTCTCACATTGTAAAAGGTCTTTCTCTGGCAGCGTTACAACCTCAGTCCTTGATATCTGAGACACACATCCCAATGTCTACAGCATAGTAACCTAGAAGGCACTCTAACAGGTTTAGTGCTGCCATACTTTTAAATAACCCCTCTTATGAGGAGGGACAGTCTGGTCTTATTTGGACACATTATTTGCCAATGTATTGTCCAGTGCTGGAGACATCATTAGGATGTTTTTGTGTAGTAAAATCCTTTTGAAGCTTGCTATCAGGCTTTTCTGGTGTAGGTTTGGGCTGAACATCCCTAATTACCCCAACGTTCTTCAGTCCTCAGGACACACCCCCTCATACATCATTAGGTCATAAATGACATATAGCCAGATCATTAAATGCTAATAATCAGCCCTGCTGCTGATAATTGATGATCCAGTCAGTTTTCCTGCTGAAGGATATACATCATGGTGCCAAAGTTGTAGTTTTTTTTCCCCTGTTGCTCTAGCAGGTTGATCGAAGTGAGAATCAGTTAGCCTGGCCGCTACCTGCTTTAGCACAGCCGGCAGGGGGCTTGGACTAGCTTGCAGCAGTTAGCCCCTGTTCATCCATCATGCTACACTACAGTATACTGACAACATTCCTATTAATAGTTATCATGTTGTTGGTTCCAGCCAACTCCAAGTGGAAGACAAAATGGAAGCACTCACGGCACCTCGTATGGAGTAACCACTACTAAATACAAGGACATTGCCCTCAGTGTTGTGTGTCTTTTGGCCTAGTTTGCGGCACAAAATCATCAAGGATGTGTTGCCTTTTTTAGTCGTTATAAACAAAACCTGTGTAAACCTGTCTCTGAGAGAAACTGGTTAGTTCTGTGCTCATTGCGCAATCAAAGCTGGTTCTAACTGACATATACCTAAATGTGTCATTATAAGTGGAGGGCTATATACAAGAAGGAATTTAAAGAACGAAAGACGAGAGGAGGGACAGTCGCAGAAAGCTGAAGGAACACGGGCAGCCGTACTTCGTCGTCCCCTGCAGGCCTTGGCGCAGCACTGGCGTCCGTACAGGAAGTGGGCCGTGTTCCACAGGGCAGGATCCAGAGGGCCGAGCTGTACTGCATCCTGTCACCTCCCACATGCTGTGGAGAAGCGCATCGTTCTCACGGCAACAGGCTGCACTTGCCTGGCTCTTCGACCCCCTCACCACCCACTCACCCTGGGATCTGCACTTGTTTCTGTATGCGAATGCAAAGTGTCTCGGTACTGTGCAGCAAAAATCATTTTGGAGACGGTCTGTGTGTGTGCTGCCTGCTTTCCCCTGCAGCATACAGTGACAGTATGATGTATGGAGCTGTACAGCAGGCTGCTATCACAGAAAACAGGTGGCTCTCTCCAGAGACAATCCAACAACAGTAGCCTGATTTACTGTGTGTGTGTGGGTTTGTGCATGTGTGCGTTTTTTCCTGCCTAAGAATACCTCCTACTCTTGTGGCTGGAGAATGAGGCTTCAAGGCTGGGACCTTCAATGGAAGGGCATCGGAGAACGGGCACACAGGGGGACTACAGAGACATTGAAGCTGGCTATGGACTGACCTTTTCATGGGCGAGCAGCAGGGAAGGCTTAAAGGTTGTCTAACCCAAGGATTCGCAATCAACCTCCGCGTTTTCACCTGTAGACATGAGGGATAACGAATATGTCAAGACTCAGCTGGTGTGTGTCAGAGGGGGAGGGGAAGGGGGGGGGTCACAATAGTGGATCTGTAGAGGCTGTGATTCCTGGCAGCCCTCCAGAGTCTTGTCTCATCACCTACTGCCTTCTCTCCATTATTGTCAGCTAGCGGGAGTTAACTATCGATCTGTATGAGTGTTTCACTGCACCAAATCCAAAATGAATCAGTATGAAAGGCATAAATTAGGCCTTGGAGCTGTGGCTCACTAGCATGTGATCCTGGAGCTGTGGCTCGCTAGCATGGGATCCTGGAGCTGTGGCTCACTAGCATGTGATCCTGGAGCTGTGGCTCACTAGCATGGGATCCTGGAGCTGTGGCTCGCTAGCATGGGATCCTGGAGCTGTGGCTCGCTAGCATGGGATCCTGAAGCTGTGTGGGAGGCAAAGCACATTCACATGCTTCCTGACAAGCTGCTCAGTCTGCACCACAAGACCAGCAGATAAGGAGCAGAGGTCTTCACTATCCTACCCTTAGCTGATTTAGTGAGCCGCATGCTTGTCACTGGTTAGCCAGGTTCACTGATACTGGGAGGTTAGAGAAAGAGCAGAACAGTTGTTCTACAACTCCTCTGTGTGTGTTCGTTTCCACGCTGCTCTCCAGCATTCTTCCAGTGTGGAACAGCTACCGTCTCCCTAAACTGTGAGTGATGATGTCAGAGGGTAGGATGCTGGGGGACTGTACCTATGTATCAATGTCTCCAGGTGGCCACCCTGAAAGAGATTGGCAACGGATATTAAAATACACGATCCACACCGCCTCGCAGCCTGACCAAGCACACCACCATCAGGGGTAAAATGCTGTGCATCTCCACCCGTGTTTCAGATGGCTGCTATCCGTAAGAAGCTGGTGATCGTGGGGGACGGCGCCTGCGGGAAGACCTGTCTGCTCATCGTCTTCAGTAAAGACCAGTTCCCCGAGGTCTACGTGCCTACCGTGTTCGAGAACTACATTGCTGACATCGAGGTGGACGGCAAACAGGTAGGGTCTGCTCATCACTCTCTATCTCTGTCTCTCTTCATCTCTCTCTCTTTCTCTCCTCACCTTCAGTCAGCATGGCTTCTGTCCGGCAACATCTCTTGCCTTGCTTCTCCTCCACAGACATCACAGATCTGTGGTGGGTTTTTCAAACAACAAAATGAGTTGCGTACACCCATTAATGCTGTAAGAACGTTGCGCTGAGGAACTGACGGCAGAGGAAGAGGTGGGGGGTGGGTTGCGGTGGGGGATAAGGACCACTGGCCTCATGAGGGAACAACAGGAAATGGATCCCTCTACTTACTTCCTGTATGGGATTGGAACAAGTTCCCCCTCCCCATCATGACTAATGCCTCATTTCCTGTATGCCCGTCTAGAAGGTCTCCAATCAGCTCGCTCCCCTGTTGCTTAAACCTTAACAACTCAACTCAGTCTGTACACAAAGTACAAAACCATTGTGAGGTAGCGTGAGTCAAAAATACAGTCTGTTTGATCAGGCCTAGCGCTTCATGACTGCAAAATGTACCAGAACATAACAGCAAATATTTGATCTGGTTCTTCATTTTTGGAGGAACCCAAACGCACAATCCAGAAGGACCTGTTTGTCGCAGTGGAGCTTGCTGGTTCATCAGATGAGTGGAGCTTAGTAGAGGGGGGTTATTGGAAGGTTGAGTGTGCATGTGTGATGACAAGGCATGAGAATAAACTGTCTGATGTCAACACTGAACTGTTGACTCAACCACTTTAAACCGAGCCTCAGGCCAGATACATGTAGAAGCAGGAGGGCTTGGAAGAGGAAGGTGGAAGGTGGGAAGATGGTACGCTCCTCAGAGACACCTGGTGGTCACACAATGCCAGTGCATCAAGCAGGTCTCAGTCCATCTCAGACATGCTCACTAAAAATCAATCTTTTTCTCATCTGAAATGTTTCTTCACAATGGTGTCAAGTGGGTGTCAGTGCAGTAACATTGGGGTTGTTGGTTTGAAGTGTACTAGTGAGCTAATACGCCCAGTCTAGATTCTGAAGTATAAAGAAGATCCACCAGTATGCCATGGTCTGGATATCTCTGTGTGTGTGCGTGCGCACGTGTGTGTGTGTTTTACACCACTTGAAGATATTGTATTCATACTCAGCAGTCCATCCCAACACCAGTGTAATTAACAGCCCACAGAGAGCTCAATGTAGGCCTGTCACTAGCTCTGGGGAGTCTGACTGGAGACTCACTAGTGAAGACAGGAGGGCTCCTGTCCCCCCCTCCCTTTATTTTCCTTGTCTGCTTCTTAACTCGATGGTTTCCAGCACTCTGTCTGTCTGTCTGTCTGTCTGTCTGTCTGTCTGTCTGTCTGTCTGTACCTGCCAGTAGTAAGTTGTTGTTGGTGTGGCTGCTGTCTCTCTGTGGCAGGTGGAGCTGGCCCTCTGGGACACAGCAGGTCAGGAGGACTATGACAGGCTGAGGCCTCTGTCCTACCCAGACACGGATGTCATCCTCATGTGCTTCTCCATAGACAGCCCCGACAGCTTGGGTAAGACGAACACACATCTACACTATAATTGGAACCCACTGACATGTCATTCTCTGATGAGTTTTTGGACGGTGGGGTTTTGCATGTGATGAAAGTTGTATCTCCATAGTTTTTCTCACGTCTTATATTTAAGTGGAGCAGTCATGTTCAGACCAGCACCCTCTTTTTCCCTGCCAACAAAAACAGGCCATTTTCTCTCCAGAGTGAATTTGAATGGTTTTGTCCCAGGAAGTGGGATGGGTACTCTCTGTAAACCCTAAACAAGAGAGACAAAGACAGTTCCAGGAAACCACGAGAGAACATGTCTTTTTTTGGCCAGTTGAGTTCGTTTTTGCGTCATAGTAAGTCAACGTCAACCCAGCAAAGACCTCATTACTTCTGTGTTCCCGGGGCTCCAAATGACTGTGCCAGCTGTGTTAACTGCCAACTACGGCTGGCATTCTTCCTGTCATATCTCCAGTCGCCATCTCTCCATCCTTGGAAAATCAGATGTCTGCTTTGGGTCTAATGAAGTGACTGACAAGTGTTGTTCCTCTAGTGGTTTTAGGATCTGTCTCGAAACAGGGGAAACTTTCTCCACTGGCCTTGTAGGGAAAAACGTGATCATTTTCTAGACTCTGGCGTTGTCCAGTCTTAAACTAGATGGCCCCATTTAGAATGGATTCTCAATTGAGTAACTTGTTTTCTATCCGGTCCAGGTTAAGTTGTCAGGTTGGAGGTTAGATCTTGGTGTAGTGAAGGACTGCATGGACTAAGTATGGTCTTTCTCCCTCTGCCTGGTAGAGAATATTCCGGAGAAGTGGACCCCAGAGGTGAAGCATTTCTGTCCCAACGTCCCCATCATCCTGGTGGGCAACAAGAAGGACCTGAGGAATGACGAACACACACGCAGGGAACTGGCCAAGATGAAGCAGGTTCGTGTGTGTGTGAGCCTGCATGTGGATCTTGGTACTGTGTGTGTCTCACATGTGGGTGGTGGTGTGTTTGAGGGTGGGGATCTATTTTACGTGTGTGTGTGTTCATGTAGTAACCATGGGTTTTTTTGTCCACATGGACTTCCCAGGAGCCAGTGAAGCCTGAGGAAGGGCGAGACATGGCAAACCGCATCAGTGCCTTCGGCTACCTGGAGTGCTCTGCCAAGACCAAGGACGGCGTGCGGGAGGTGTTTGAAATGGCCACCAGGGCGGCACTGCAGGTCCGCAAACGCAAAAAGAGGGGAGGCTGCCTGCTGCTGTGAGGTGGCATCTTGGCTCCACCCCATCAGCCAATCAGCCACTGACAGAGCAGAGCCCCGTCCGCCCAGCGACCTTGGAGAAAACCTTTACCCAACCAACAACTTCCTCCTCGGACTGTATTTACCCATATACACACATGCGTGCCACAGGCGAAGATGAAAGACTCCTGTTTAAAGCAAAACAAATCAGCCTTCTTTCTTTGTGTTTGTCTTCCTCTTTTGTTTTCCTGTTCTCCCTCTCTCACACACACACTCTTGTTTTCCTGTTCTCCCTCACACACACACTCTTGTTTTCCTGTTCTCACACACACTCTTGTTTCTTCTTCTTCCCCATTCAGCTGTTACTCACCAGCATATCAGCCTGTCTGTATGAGGGGGGCCCCATGACTATGTATGTATGTATGAATGGATGTATGTATTTATATGTGCCTATACTCTACATATATATCACTGCCATCTCACTCGGCCTCCATCTTCTGACTCCAGTATTGTTTACAGAGAGAAGGACCAAGTAGCTCCCTGCCTATCCCACTGCAGTCTTAAACCAGCACTCTTGTTGACTCCTCTAGTCTCTGTTCCAGGAGGGACGAACTGCTTTCCAAGCAGAAATGGTTCCTGTTCATTTAGTCATTTCTACCCTTTGTCAACAGCCCTGCAGAGATTTGTCCTATTTAAAAACCCCACCCCTCCACATATAAACATATAGATATTTCAGTCCACGCTGAATCGGCACATTTTGAAAAGCACTGTCCTCTAATGTATTTCCTGGCTCAGTGAATCTAGCTGAACACTGAACAACAGACACTACACTAATGCTTCAGCCACACTGAATACTTACTCTCTCACTGCGACAGACATACACTGCCACATGAACAGCAAGGCTTGTTTGCTTGGGGCAGAGTTGGAGGAATGCACCTCACTCTTTCTTTCTCTCCCTCGTTCATGGTGAGAGGGCACACTGGCACCAGCAAGACAGTGGATGATTGTCAGGAACACAATGGGTCCAGTCACACACACAAGCAGACCAAACTCTGGCCAAAACACACTAATTCTGTCCTACCCTCCGTCCTATAAAGAAACAGTTTCACCCAGAAACAGTTCTTGGTCTTCCACTATCAAATAGTCCAATTAAAATATAGCATCCTATTGGACTTCACCAATCTACCAAGTTGATAGGCATCGATGGGGATTTTTTTTTTTTTTACTCAGTAATGTGCCAACTTCTTCATGGTCATCATTACTGATCTGATGGCTTTACAGGAGAAGCCTAACAAGTCATTATCAAGTTATTACACCTTCACCTGCCAACCAAGCTACTCTAAATAGAACATTTGATATCTTCAATTATGATTGGATGAGGACAACGTAGATTTGCTAACCTGACGAGAGGCTATCCGGCGGTCAGCGTCCGTGAATTCTGAGGAATCCTAAAGTCTCCGCTAACCTGAGTCACAGTTGTATGATTTGCTTCCTGTCTTTTCCATCTGTGGTGCTGATCTATACACGCTAGAGTGAGACATGAGAAGTGAGCCTTGCATGCTAGTCTGCTCCCACCAGAGCAGATGCTGCAGCTGCAGAGGAAGGAGGACAGCATGCAGGTAAAGGGACAGCATATACCGTCTACTACAGCCATTGGTTTTTGTTTCACCGCTACTTAAAAATCCATGACCTTTCCAGTGTCAGCTGTTCTGCAGGTGTGGAGAGAATGCTGATTGTGATGACTAGTACACTTTACACACAGGACTGGGGTGGGAGAGATTGTCTGAAGGAGATCATGTTAATAAAATATTTTTGAAATGGTATAATCCAACACGAGACTAACCCCCTTTGAGTTGTGTTAATTTCATGTAACACTTTATTATAACACCACCAACGCGTCATACCATTTGAAATACATCATTCCTATATACTCAGACTATTTGAGAGAGTATTGCTTTGGAGTTACGTGATCGTTAGGTAATGTTATCTTACTATAAAGTTAATTACCGTCCTACTAAATGACGCTTAAGATTATGGATGACACATCAAAGTCTTTGAGGCAAGTTAACACCGCTGAAGTCCGCGTAAAACCTACGCTCAAACAGTATTGGATTAGAGTGAGGAGACCCAACTGGTGACGACTCATTAAAGGATCATCTGTGCCGCCCTGAGTCCTGAGCCAGCCTCAGTATGAAGAACACAGTAAGCATTCATCTCTAATGCAGGGGACCTCTTCTAATGGCCAGGATACGGGTCTGACTGATTCTCTCTCTGGTGTGGCTTTCAACAGCCAAGCCCTGCCACTCCCCATCTCCTCAGTGTTGGAGGAGGAGGAGGAGCCAGTTGCTTGGAGTGCCTGGGAGAAGATCAGCTGACCACCTGGAGAGCAGCTCACTCACCATGACGTAGTGCATGGATGATTCAAGCACAACTGGGAAGAGGCCTCTGAAATGGTGTCACACAAAGCAAATAGACGGCTGAGGTTGGATCAACACAGTGGGATTATCACAATACGAACCATAGATCAGATAACCTTTATTTAGATCGTTTATATTCCCAGAACAACTATACAATTCAAAGACTTCTTAAAGTTATGAAATGAACTGCAACGTTAAATAACTCCCTGATAACAAATGCAAAGCGTGTTGACAATACTGAGAATGATCCGACTGAAATGCTCTAGTGACCCCTTGTGGCATAACAGCTTCATTACTTCCTTGAGGTCATCAACAGGTGCTTGGACACGTGATCGCAGTGGCTTCACGAAATCACTCAACTAATACTTGACTTTTACAACTATTTGTAACGATATTCATGGTAAGGAAACGTTAAGAACAGAATGTTCTTTAGTTGTAGAGACCCCGACAGAGAAAATGTCCCAGAGAGGAAGTGAACTTTTATGATTTCCAACTTTGCCAACCGCATGTCTTTCTAGCCATCACCTTTTTTATTTAACGTGGTCATAAGGTAAAGTCCAGTAAAATCAAGGGAGAACATGAGTAAGATGTTGGAGTTGGAATAGTGCAGGATGCCTTGGACTGGAAAGAAGATGACCTTCTTAGGACAGGCTCATGGTCACATCTGTCACCAGCCCTGCTAGTGAGGGGTCACCCAGCTGCATCACAAGTGCTGTTTCATCAAACTCTCCTCTAAGTGGCAGTATTTACTGTATGGTCTCCAAATAGGCTCCATATTAAATATCAAAGCAGAATCAAAATAATCTAGCAAAATTCCACAGGGGTACACAGGACAATAGACAGGGTAACAAAAAGACCTAATGTACTGAATTGTTTAGAGCTAGTGACACGCAGGAAGATGCACGACGCAGGTCGTGTGCAAAACAAATTTTACGCGGTTGACACGAAACAATAAACAAAACAGTTTACATACATAGGGCCTACTGTAAATAGAATGAACCAACGAACTGTAGACTGCAGATGAATATCGAGATATAAATACAAAGGCACTTATCTAGAGACTTGTTCATGTACATTATGCATGTGACGCAAATGGCCGACTGTGCCCTACTTTCATTTAGAAGTGTACTTAAGTACTTAAGCCCTAGGCTGTTTCCCACCTCAACATACAATCTGTATTTTGAAACATGCCTCATTGCAAATTTAGAGGACGCTTATAATATACTTATGTCTGAATTCAGAGAAGATTATTGACGTATGGTCGTGTCGAGTCGTGCTGAGGGGTGATGAATGGGGTCTGTGTGGGATCCGTGTTCGTCATATTGTGAATCATAAGACCCTGTTCTTTAAACCTGATGTCATGTTTGGAACGTGGATGAGCCTAGAGGAACGTGTTTCGACCTGTGTATATGTGTTGACAAAAGGTCAGAGCCTTGTAGTCATCCCAGCAACCAGGGACAGCAGCTCAAACATGTCCACTGCCACTTGTGTGCCGTCAGACGGCGACAGACGCGCGGCAGCAACTTGTTCGCTAATCAGCACTGACCGCGCTCCAGGGTTCAGAGAGAAAGAGAGAGAGAAAGGGTGAAGAAGCCCACCAATAGTCTATAGTCCGACTTCGATTTATGAATGTCTGTCTTTTGGAACTCACGCAGTACACTGGCGTGAACGGCCATCCAATGGATAGTGAAGCGAGGCTCCCTAGAAGCATTACGAGAAAGAGTAGGTAAAGTGTCTCTTTCGTGCCTCTCCGTTTCTGTCTCTATTCCTCTGAATTGTAGTCGAGGGTTTTAACGGTATGAATCTGTGGTTGTTAGCCTGTAGGTATCTGCCTGTGCTAGTGTTGGAGTGAATCACAGGGTCCGTGCTTTTCGCATATGGACTCATATTTCAAATCCAGTTGAATCATTATCTCCCATTTTAGGCCTAACAGGAGACGGGTTATTACTGTTCCTTTAATAAGCATCTATGCCCCAAATAAACATGTTGGCACAAGAAGAACCGGTTGTGTTAGGCTATAGCTGAACCCGTTTTAATCTAACAGTAGCTGACTATTAAGGAAGTAGAAATGAGACTTCTCACTTTTGACTTTCTGAACTGTCCCGGTACTTCCCAGAGACATGGTCTTCAGAGACCTGGATGCTCACGTTCTCTTTTGCTTTTGCTCTCTCTCTCTCTCTCTCTCTCTCTCTCTCTCTCTCTCGAATTCTCATCGGCACTGAAGTATTCTTCCAGCTACATGGTTGAGTGTCAGGTGCGTTCAGCTCAAAGATGGCCAGGCCGAGGCCCAGTTGGGTCATGTGGTAAGGATTAGATGGGCGATGTGACTCTAGGATGGGGGGGATTCGTGCTGGTCTGACCAGCCTTCTCAGACTCAAACCACCCTGGGAGAACTCCAAAATTAACATGTTAAGTTGTCATCTGATGGCGGCAGTAAGTCTCTTAAAAACTTTCTCCAGACCCCCAACCAACACGCACTTTCATACACACACACACACCACAGAACCAAGTGTTACGAATGACTCATATTCTCTGCATTTGGAGAAAGAGGATGTCTGCTTCACTGCGCTCCAGTTCCAGGAATTCTTTGGAATTTCCCCTTTGCTGTCTTATCTCATAGCCTAGGGCAGAGTACCGCTCATTGTGTGAGCTACTCCGCTGTGGGACAACCTACACAAAACACCAGCTGTGGTCTACAGGGAAGAGGTGGGTGCTGTGGGCAGTAGGGAGAGGTCCCCTACCTGTCAGGTGAAAGTGAAGGCTGTATTGCTATTGGCTGTGAATGCTCTCACAGTGCTGATTTGACCCCTCCCTCTTCCTCAGCTAGCCATAAGCACAGAGTGGCAGGCAGGGAGCAGACTACTGCTGGCGTGAAGGGAAGAAACACACTAAGAAGCGATACAAGACAGGAAACTGGGAAGACTCACTGGTATGTATTCGGAGAGGCTTGTCGGAGCTAGACAAAGTTAGTTTGAATAAATTACAGTTTGGGTGGTTTTGACACCCGAAATCCTGCTTTTCAGAAAGTAGTGTTATCTGGGAAGTGTCATACTTTTGTTTTCTGATATTATCCGGAGGAGTGTTCTTGTCTCAGCATCATGACAGGAGATTCTAGCTTTGAATATGTTTCTATAACTGCCTCTTTCATGATTTTGTCTTTGCCCTTTGCATATGAAAATATGGTTTCCTGTTGTAGCCTGTGTGAGGTGTAGAACACATTAAATAAACATGACACTCCATGAATTGCCTTAGGAGGTGAGGAGATGAGCACTGAGGCATACACACATTTTGTCTTTGCGAAAGCTAAGACATCCGTCTTTGACATCTTCTGGATGAACCCTCCAGTCTGTGAACTAGACGAGGGTGTGTAGACTGTGGTTGATGAATCGTCACAGAGAGGAAATGACACATTAGTGGACTCAGCATTCTGTCCCAGAATCTAGTTCATCTTGAACAGAACCCTAGAGGCTGTGCCATAGTCACCAGCAGAGCAGGGTGTGTGCGTCTGCATGTCTGTGTGTGTGTGAGGGGGAGGTTGTCTGCCCTGAGGGCTCCATGAGGTAGGGGTCTGGCTGAACAGCTGCTCCGTGTTGCTTTGGTTACTAACCTTGCTGAGTCATTCATGGTTACACATCCCAGAAACTCCCTGGATTACATCGATGGGATTAATATTACCTGTTATCATTTTGTCATTGTTTCAATTTCAGGAAACCATAAATAAGCTGTCATCAAGTTGATGGTGTAATAGATTTCCTCTCTTTCAGTTTTTTTTCCTGGAAAGACAGACAGACAGACAGACTGAATATCCAGATGGCCGTAACTCCGTTCAGCCGTAAGCAGTGGGCGTCTCAGTCCCTCAGGGTCACAGCCAAGGAGATGTCCATTGTTGGCTCCAGAGGCAAGAACAACGCCATCGCAGAGCGCTTCTCCAGGTAAACATCTCTGTCATACGCTGGCTGCCTGGCTGGCTGACTCCCTTATTTGCCTTTAATCCGACTGGTTTTGACTAGACAGATTCTACCATCATCTGTCCTCTCTGCTTCTCAGTGGGTCCATATATGTCATACAACCATGTTCAGACTTAACATCATAAACCAGTTTCTCCTGTTCTATGTGTGTTTACCTTCCCTCACGGTGAAATCACATCTTCAGTGTCAAACTGTCCAGTCTTGTCTTTTTACAAGACAAGACTTATGTTTGAATATTTAGACTGAAGTTAATATCCTGTTTGACCACCAGGAGTCAGCGTTCTGTTTCTATATGAGTGGAGTATGTGAGAAAAAACTAAGAATGTTCCTGGCCAAAAGTGTGCAAGTAATTTCATCTCTGGTCCAGTGCGATCATAACCCCTTTAATCTCACCTTCAGTGGAGTTTAAACAGGCTAGACAGAGTGTGACAGCGAGCAAAAGTTATAATTCCACCCACCCATTTGTCTATGCTACGAACTCATAACTGACCTTACCTCTCCTTATGCCTCTTGCCTCTCTTCATCCATCTCTTCTCTCCTCTTCCGTCTCTCCTTCCCCTCATCCATCCATTCTCTTGTCCTTCCATCTCTCCTGATCTTCTTCCCCTCTCCTGTCCTCAGGTACAAGATGGCTGCCGAGGAGGGGAGCTCAGAGTGGAAGAGAACCGTGAGTATCAAACCCTGACTTCCCTTAGACTGCTCCTCACCTCCCTCCATCACCCACACAACCTACCCCTGACAAGCTGCTTGTGCCTTGGACTAAGCAGGGCGTGTGACAGTCGTTCCACCCAAGGTTCTGTCAGATGGCCTGAGGGGCCTTGAGGTTCTGTCAGATGGCCTGAGGGGCCTTGAGGTTCTGTCAGATGGCCTGAGGGGCCTCAACGCTCAGTGTTGGTACTCAGACAGTTTCAGCTGACGTCATCCTGCCTGAAAATGATGTGTCAGATAGAGGAGTCTAACTTGCTGTAATTAATCTATTCAATTACAATTTAATTTATTTCCCCTCTTACTCAGTGTATGTGAGTGTCAGTGTGTGTGTGTGTGTGTGTGTGTGTGTGTGTGTGTACGCATGCCTAGCTCACACAGCGTTAGCTTCCAAGCCATGCCTGTCCACTTGTTACATTCTGAAACTAGCAAAGCTTTAATCCTTTATTTAGACTCTTTAATCTGAAGGTAATGCTGTGCGCTAGTCTTTGAGCATAGCATCGATAGAGCTGCCCAGGGCCAAGGCAGACAGAGCTACCTCCTGTGGTCAGGAAGGACTTCCTTGTCAGCCCCCCCCCCAACCCTCGGAGCCCAGCCTCAGCATAGGGACACTCAGCAGGGTGGGACTTCCACAGACCGGAGCCACTTCTGGCGAATGGCTGTCTTATCAAACAGCAGGAGACAGTAGCTAGGTAGCGTTTCTTGAGCCTTGTCCTCATCCCAGGTATGTGCCTCCATGTCTGTGTTCGAAAGACGATCGACTAGTGACACTTCAGTTTCAGGAGGAGAGAGAGTGTGCATGTGTTGGCCAGGCAAGGGGTGTATGTGTGACACAAGTCTGTATTTCACTAGAAAGATCAGACTGCTCTGTCATACAGAGATGAAACTGTTGAATCAAGTCCTTGTAGTGTTAAACCAACGCCTTGTTTGGTTACTAGTAAGAGACAAATATATATTCATCATTGGTTATTATGCTTCTTAGCCTGTTATTTTCCGGTGCCATTTTTAGGTAAATCAAGGATGACTGGCATAGAACCAGTTGTTTTACATTTCTACTGATTTTCTCTTTCTTACTTTCGGATTCTCTTTTTTCCTTCTTCCTTTGTGTGGTTCTGTGTAATGTAGGGGTGGTCTCTCTCTCTTTCTCCCTCCCTCCCTCTCTCTCTCCCTCTCTCTCTCCCTCCCTCCCTCCCTCCCTCTTGACTGGTCTTAAGGCTCACATCTAGGACAGCTTGTATGTTTTCAAGCTGCCAGCCATCAGGTCCTCCAGCTTGCCAGACTTGTTTCTCTCTTGACCTAAAGACGACAGAAGGTAGAGCAGCAGCCTCTGCTGGGCTTCATCTTGCAGCAATATTTCCACCCTGTCCTGCTTCTCTAGACGCTTCTTCCTTTTGGATTTTCCTTCCTCTTTATCACTTAGAGTGCAAGGTGGCGATAATTGTTGTTGTCTGCTTTGAATGACTTGTAAGAAAGACTCCTTGTCTAGAGGTGTTAGATATTTTGTTAATAATAATTAGTATAAAATCCATTGTGCTCAGCTTTGACTTGTGTTTGGGTGTGTTAGTGAGCTGTTGTCTGTACCCAGCCTGGCTTTTCTGACCTCCCTTTGTGCTGCTGATGGTATCTTATATCTAATAGAACTCAGCTTTACTGTGTTCCTGTCACAGTTCAATCATTGCAATGTCATCTTTACCTCATAGAGTATTTTCCATACTTCAACGAAGTATCCATTAACTTTGGTCCGTGTTCCAAGTTAATTGTGAGAGCCAGTTAGTCGGTCATTTAGCAATTTAGACTCTGCCTGCATGATGAATGTGTTCAGTGCGACTGACTGAGTGGGCTGGGCTGGTTCTTCCTCCAGGCTGTGGAGACCCAGACGTCTCGTCGGGGAAATCTGAGCGTGCTGAAGAAACACTGGGAGCAGCCTGCAGCCCTGGCCTGTACCCCAGCTCTTCACCTCCAGTCCCAGGCCCCACAGCCCCACCCAGGGCAGCCAGAGCTCCTGGTCCCCCCCAGCCCAGGCCAGCCCCACCTCGACACTGAGCCCCAGCCTGACATGGAGGGTGGGCCGCAGACAGACGCAGACTCCTCGGTGTCTGAGAAGCCCAGCGTCCCTCTCACCAGCCTCAAGATGATGTTTGAGAAAGGAGAAAACGCAGTCAACAAAGTAAGTCACTTTGACAATGAACTGGCTTCAACCATGCATACTAACTTACAGGGAGTAGAAACTGTGGTAACTGGATGTCAAGTCAAGTCAAGTTGAGCTTGACTTATGTATGTGTACATGAACTACCATGTTGTATTAGTGCTGTTTCTACACATCAATAATACAACAGTTATGTAGAGGCATAGGAACAGTTATTGTTTGGCAACTACCAACAGTTGCCTAATAATTTTCTATAGGAATCAGAATTGTGTTTCATCATTCCAAGTTGGCGGGCTGAAAATAATACATTTCCTTCTTGAACTGCTTAGAACCATCTCAGCTGTTGTAAGTGAAACCAGAGTTACATAATCCTTCAATTGACACCAGTAGTATGTCATGCCCTTATCTGGAGTACAGACAGGGCTCCGGTGTTGGGTGTGGCGAATCATGTGACACATGGACCAGTCTTGTACAGTGACTGGGCCTTTTGTTTTCATGAGCAGCACATCCTTGAGCAGGTCCTCTACCTTTCACTGGCCCAGCAGAAACAGCTCTGGGCCCTGGTTTCAGAGACATGTGTTTAAAAGCCTGACTGAACAGATCCTGCATGGTCCTGGTTAAAACAGGGAGGTCTGTGTGATGTTCTCCCAGGCGGAAGAATGTTGTGCTTGTTGGGAGAGGTTCAGGGCCCTCCAGCACTTAGTCATGCTGCTGGTCACATGGCCGGAGCAGCTAGACTTGCATCACTGCGGGACAGACGGCACACCAAGACACATGCTGCACACATTGTCCACAAGCATTGGATGAGCCAGACTCACAGCTAGACGTTGTCGTGCCCCCTCTCTTCTCTTCTCCTCCCCTCCCCTCTCCTCCTCCCCCCTCCTCCCCTCTCCGCCCCTCCTCTCATCTCCTCTCCCTCTGCTGCCAGGGAGCATATCCCACAGGGGAATGATAATGATGATGATGTCATGGGATAGGTGTGTCATATGACTTGAGATAGCTGCCACCCTATCCCCCATTGTTCACGCCGGCTAAACCACCCTGGCCTCTCCACTCCTTTTTATTTCCTTTCTCATCCTCTTCTTTTTTTTGTCTATCATTTCCTCTTTATCTCTCTTCCTTCTCCTCGTCTCTGTTTTGCTGAGCCACAGAAATTAATTGACCAAACTCCCCCACCCCCACTGCCCCCACCCTCCTCCCAGCTGCTCCCCCCCCCCTCCCCCCTTCTGGTCCCTCCCTCAGCGTCTGTCTCCAGACTCAAACAAAACCAACCTCCCCCAGGACTCTCCAGGCCTCTCCCCTCTCCCCCGCTAGACCCCTCCCCAAGCCCCTTAGAAAGCCGGCTTTCTGCTCCTGTTTTTTTTTGGGGGGGGGGGAAGAATCAGACTATAATCTGGTGCTAGGACTGGTTCGGGAAGGAAGGAGCATTTCACTTTAGCTAGCAGCCAGTTGTTTGAACCTAGAGGACTGACAGAGGATGCTGCTGCTGCTGGTCTCTGTGTAACATCTCCTGCCTGCTCCTCTGTGTGACTCGACAGGTTCTGACTTTGCTTGAGGTACTGTACAAATACGCTGTTTCATTCACCACTTTGTTTGTTTCAACCCTAGTTCAACTCTGTTCTCGAACCCGACTCCAGGACACTCAGTTCTCTGTGTGCAGTTGTTGATCTCGTTCAGTGTTTGGTTAACCTGCTCTGTCGGTTTGGGTAGCTTTGAATTGGAGTCTTTCATGGGTTAGCCAGTCCATTTACTATATATATAGACTTTTCTGTGGTAAACTGTTGGTCTGTCCGAAACAAATAGCTGTTTGTTGGTCTGTCTTCTCTAAAAGCATTGGGGTTTTTCATACGAATGCTGGGTTTGAACTGGTACTCAGTCTGGCATAATGCCTTCTTTGTTGTTGTTTTTCCTGATGCATTTCAATATAAGGGTTAGATGAGGAGGGGCTGGAGGGTGGTGGTCAGGGATCAGGGTGGCATCAGTGGGGATCCAGGCGGATTTTGTAGGTGCAGTTTGGGTTTCCGCACGGCTGGTTGGCTGACTGGATGTGGGGTTTAAATGGATCTCAGATTAGTAGAGAATCCTTTGTCTGGCTCGATGATCTGCCTTGAGCCTAGCGGCTGTGTGTTTACATCCTGACACCCGCCTCCACCCCCTGTCTCCACCCCCGCCTCCGCTTCACAGCCGCCCCGATTTGGGGACCTGGGCAGGAAATGATGTAAGGTATATGCCTTCGCTTTCCTCCTCCCCTCCTTTCTTCCTCTGCGCTGCTCAAGAGACCCGAGGTAGGCGGGGGGGGGGGGGGTTTGTAGGGGGAGCCAGGTGGCCGGTTACATGCCCTGGCGAGGGGCCAGCCGGCCAGGCAGGGTTATAGAGATTAACAGGGGAGGAGATGTTGTTGGGACGAGTGTCCTCTGTACTGAGTTGTCTACTTATTGTGCGCTATATTGTTTTTCATTGGAGTGGCTGGCTGTTGGTTTATGTGTTGGATAAGTAGAGTGGGGTCTTAGAGTGCTGTGGCGAGTTATGCAGGGGTGGGAGGCGGGTTGTCAGGCCCTGACCATTGGTTCACGGAGCTTCTTGCACTGGGCTTTCTTTACTCGCGCACTCACACGCTCAAATGCAAACTGCTCAGTTAAAGTCATGTTAATCCTTGATACTGCTCACCCTGGGACTGAAGCTTACATCCTGAGTGGCTATTCTCTTCCTGCTCCTGCCTGTACTCCAGAGCTGGACCTGACCGTACCAGCAGGTTAAGATGGCCAAGCGCTGGAGCGGCCAAGAATAAATTGTCTCTCTGTGTGACCTGTTAGCTTCTTGGCAAACTCCTCTTCTAGTTCCTGTACTTTGCTCGCCCTCTGGCCCCTCAGCAAGAAACTACCTGGCAAACTCTTGCCAACTAGCTCCACATACTGCTTCTGGGCTAGTTCATCTTGTTTATGCTAGCTAGCTGCTTACTTCCTGGCATCCAGTAGGGATGTTGTAAAGGCTGGTCTGTCCCTTCAACCCCCGGCCAGCTGAACTTCATCAATTTAGTTGATTTCTAACAAATAATTTGAACGTGCGTGTGTGTGTTTGTGTGTGTATTTCCTGGCTGGACAACAGGGGCAGACGGGGTGTCTGTCTCAGGCTGTGGCTTGCTGAGCTTATTAGGGGATTACTGGGCTGGATGAGACAAAAACACACCTCTCTCCCTTTCTCACTGCTCTCTTCCTCCACGTCTAGCGCCCTGGTAGTGTGGCATCCTTGGATCCATGTAGCAGAGGGGAAGCTAACCTGGCTGTGTGCTATGTTGTGTTCAGGTGATTCGAGAGCCCGGGAGGACTGGAGGGAACCCCGGCATCACTGACAACATGGAGCATTTACTGGGAGACAGAGGTACAGGCCCACACACACACACAGCTGCCTATTACTGTATCAGTGAGGTTGATTCTCTACTGATACGTCTGATTTGGACAGTTTTCTTTTTAGATGTTTGTCTTTTGGATCAGAGATCCTGTCACTTTTCCACAGTACAGGGCCCAGGGATTTGATCAACTTTCAAAATTCAAATCAACCTTGACATTTGCATGTGTGTGTGTGTGTGTGTCAGCGGACGGAGGACTACTGGAGAGCACACCCCTAAGAGACAGGATGGCTCTGTACCAGGCGGCCGTGTCCAAACAGGAAGTGATGTCCACCTCCATCAGCGTGAGTTTCAGAACTGTCCTGGTACTTCCTAGGGACATGGTCTTCAGAGACCTGGATGCTCACCTTCTCTTTCTCTCTCTCTCTCTCTCCCTCTCTCTCTCTCTCTCTCTCTCTCTCTCTCTCCTCCTCAGAGTGATCAGCTGGACTTGGACCAGAGAGCCAAACAGAAGGAGAACGTTCCTCCTGGTCCAGACTCGGAGCCCAACAGCAGGAAAGGTTCCACCTCAGACAGCAACGGTAGCTTTATGCTCTCTCTGCTGTCTCATTCAGATAAAGTGATTCCTAATGCAGCTTAGTCTTGTGCCATGTTTATGGGCAAAGTTAACGTGCATTCTCTACACCAAATCGAACAGATAATGCTATTGTATGATTTGAGCACGTATTCATTTGTACAGACGTAGCTAGTTTTGGGAGTCTCATCCTTGTCTCTTGTCCTAGCTGGTT
Source organism: Plecoglossus altivelis (assembly GCA_036571765.1). Classification (NCBI taxonomy): domain Eukaryota; kingdom Metazoa; phylum Chordata; class Actinopteri; order Osmeriformes; family Plecoglossidae; genus Plecoglossus; species Plecoglossus altivelis. The sequence goes on along the minus strand of BROE01000021.1, from coordinate 14,834,123 downwards.
GTGGTACTGGGACATCAGTGTCTTCAAGCCAGAAAGAGCCTGCTCAGGCCAAGACCCCCAGGGTAAGTACCCCTCATCCCCCTCTTCTCTCTCATTGTCCTCAGTCCTTATCCTGGAACATTTTGGCATCCAGCCATCATTTAAACGACATTGACAACCATTTTCCCTGTGACATTCATGCGCTGACTACTTAATTTGTGTGTGTTGCTTTTGAAGAGCTTCCGCCTGCCTGTTCGGGAGAGCTGTGTGTCGTGTCTGAAGACTGTGTACCCGCTGGAGCGCCTAGTGGCCAACCAACAGGTGTACCACACCACCTGCTTCCGCTGTTCCCACTGCAACACTAAGCTCAGGTGAGGCCACACCTTCTTGCTCCTATGTTGACTCACTTGTCTACTCCCTCACCAATCCACAAGAGATCCCTACTTACTCAGTATATCTCCTTTGCTTCCCTCTGGTGTTCAGCTTGGGGAACTACGCCTCTCTGCACAGCCATGTCTACTGCAAGCCCCATTTTTGTCAGCTGTTCAAGGCTAAAGGCAACTACGATGAAGGTTTTGGTCTGCGACCTCACAAGGAGCTGTGGGAGACGAGAGGTGAGGCTGGGGAGGGTTCGGCCCCGGCCAAGTCCCCAACCAAATCCCCAACCCCCTTAGAGCACCTGACCAGCCCCACAGTAGAGGAGTCTCCCATAGCCAAGGTCAACATCCTGACTGCCACCCTGGAGACCCTGGGCCAGAGCTCAGCAGAGAAGGCAGAGCGCCCTGCGGAGACGCGCCGGCTGAAGATCACCTGGCCCCCACGCTCTGAGGCTGAGGACGGGGCCCCAGAGAACAGCCCTGTCAGTGAAGCAGAGGCCTCCAAGCCCGCCCGTGCCAAGTGGCCCCCGGAGGAAGAGTCCCCTTCCTGGAATGAGACGCCCGAAACCAACCAGGTCACCCGACTGTGTAGAAGCTCCTCCCTCAAAGAGCGCAGCATGCCCTTCTCATTGGCCAGTCCTAAGAGCAACCCCTCCCCTTCACCCAAACAGACCACCCCTCCGTGTGATTGGCTGTCCATGGATGACAGACAGGCCAGCCCAGAACCCCAAAGCATGGAGCTTCAGCCAAGCAGCCAATCACCTGACAGGGCGACACCCACCAACGACAGCTCGCTGGACATCCAGAGTGGCTCAGAGGACGAGGGCAGTGACACTCACCTGAAGGAGGATGACCAGGAGTCACTGGAAGGGCAGCAAGAACAGGAGCCAGAAGGAGACGCCAAGGGGGAGGAGATGGACGGCGAGGGGGAGGAGATGGAGGGGGAGGAGGAGATGGAGGGAGGAGAGAACGCAGGGGAGGAGGAGGAAGAAGAGGAGGAGTTGTCGTCTCTGAAACAGCAGGCCACCTCCTCGTCTCCAGAGCAGGCAGGAGAGACCGTCACGGTCTTGTCCCAGGATGTGGGTTTCTGGGATGGCGAGGAGGCTAAGGAGGAGCAAGATGAGGTGTCTGTGGAGGACATGATCAAGAGGAACCGCTACTATGACGAAGAGGAAGACTGAGACTGTCCAGAGTTTCCTGACAACAGACTCTCTCTCGTTCGGTATGTAGTCTAGACCTGGCCTAGCGATGAGCGTATTCAAGGACCACTGAGTGTACTTAAAGGATGAGCGTGTGTTTAGTGCGACACCTGGTGTGTATGTGTACAACTGACTGTTTTATCTGTGCCTCTGAATCTGAACTGTGTCAGAAGAACAAAAGCAATTGTACATGTACCTGACTTGATTAGAAAAAAAAGTCAAATTGCTCTGTCATGTTTTTAGTTTTGATCTCCTGCCGTGTCTGAAAGTCTTAAGTCTTAAGTTAATGCTCATTTTCAACCAACGTACGGTATGTCCATACAAGACAGGACGAACACGTTTAGCTGAGTTGACGACCAGTTGTGATCCTTTGCGAGAAGGTATGTCTAGGAATGTGCACCTACTGATTAGGACTCCACAGGATGTACCCTGGGTTGTACTGTATCAGTGGATTCTCTGCTGTTCCGCAGTAAATGTACTCGTTGGATGGTATTCTGACATTCCAAATAGTTTCTTATTTCAGAGGGGAAAAAAATCCCTGATCTTTCTTATGAATAAACTGTTGTACACAAAGCTTCCTACTTCCTCGAGAGGGGGATGGGGTGGGGGTGGGGGGGGCACTATAACATAATAAACACACAACAATTCAGATAGAAGTCTTTATCATGGTTATTTACAGTACATCATAAATGGAGCATTCTGTGATTGTATATACAGTATGGAACATGTATGACTCTTTAAACTGACATGTCCAGGACTTCCTGTTTCCAGACAGGAAACTGAAGACCATGTCATGGTGAAGATACGGTGGGACGGTAGAGTAAGACCCCCGTCTGGCCCTCCTCTAAACGCTCCGTAGCCCTTCACAACCGGTGACACCAGATCACCATATTAAGACAAGCCTACAACATAGGAATACATCTAGCTTTTGTCAAGGATTCTCATTACACTGAAATTGTTTCCACGAAACCAGCCCATAATATAACAGCGTTTTAAGACACAGTAAGAATGGGATATAATCCCATACAATCCACATATCCACATAGAATTATCTTCATGATAATATTGATATCCAGCCATCTTTGAATAAAATCAACAACTTCTACTTCCTGTTTTCTATGATCCCATCATATTGTCCAATCAGAGTGATATTCATTGATTTACATTAAAACTGCGGATTGATGCCCACATCTATGATTCGGGGCTTAAACAGTGAGAAAGCAGATGACAGAACAGAAAATATTTCAGTCAAGAGAGCACAAGAGAGACAGTACAGTGTAAATCGATCTGTCTAGATCGCTACGTAGTGGATTAGATTCCCCTGCGTGTGTCATGTTAGAGGAAGTCATGTCAGAATTGGGGATGTTGTAAAGTCTGAGCGGACACTGTCAAGCTCAGCTGTCAAGTTTTGACACATTTGGATCGCTTGACATAGTTCATGAGAACATGCAGATCAAGCTAAAGGGACAGTCTCATTCTAATTAAGATACACTCTCTGCTTTACCGACTTGCAAAGTGACTTTGTAAAAAATCTAAAGGTTTCCAGGGAATGAAGATCTGATATGCAACACTAGCTTGGGTTAGGGCTCCCTCTACTGGTGTTGTTGTGTCACAACAGACCCCCATGTTATTCACACCCCTGCTGAGCTTGTGAAAACATGACAGTATAATTATTTGCTGTGATGTTATGTATCAGAAACTAGATAGACATATCATTGTCTCTGTGTTAAAGGTGAATCTTGACATAGTCACCCATTCGCAACTGAGATATTGAATGCTGAATGCAAATTTGTACTTGATAGGACTACAGATTTTTAAGACTTCAAAACAGATGTACTCGCTAAATTTGATCTTTTCAATGGTTTTTCAAGATGGCCCTTGATCATATAGTATATATCAACTGAATTCCCTCCAAATTAACATAGCATCATAAAGGCACTTCATTTAGCTCCCAACTGTTAAGAGGCAAACCACTTGTTTACTATACAAACAGTAAACAAAATAATGCCCCATTTTCTCCCAGAATGTTGATATTGATACACAGTAAGTCCATATACACAGAACCCTAAGAAAACACACGGCCAGCATTTGGAAGGATATGCATGATTGGTAAGATATGTCTTGTGGACTGGTAATGCATGTCTGGTGGACTGCACTGAATATCATATGGATGTGTACAAAATGAAGACATGGTCGACAGTCCTACATGAATTATTTTCAGACGCGTCTATCAGTTACCAAAAGTCCCCTGAGTTCTCACAGGGGGGCAGTGTCTCCCTTCTTAATCACACACACACACACAGATATACACACACACAGATATACACACACACACACACAGATACACAAACACACACAGATATACACACACACACACACACACACACACAGGAGGGCGAGTGGGAGAGAGGGACAGGAAGAGAGAATCCTGGTGCCTACAACAGGAACTGCAAGATCTGTCTTCCCTTCCTCCTTCCCTCTCTTTCCCTCCCTCCCTCCCCCTTCCTTTCTCTCCCTCGCTCCCTCCCCCTTCCTTTCTTTCCCTCTCTCCCTCCCCCTTCCTTTCCCTCCTTCCCTCCCTCCCACCCTCCATGTCTCTCCCCCTCTTCCTCTCTCTCTCCCTCTCTATTGCTGGCTGGGCTGTGCTATGCTTGGGGTTGTGACAAATGAAATAAACTGAGTGTGCCAGACCTCATGAGAGGAATTTAAGGGCTCACTGTTTTAGAAGCCCACATCTGTTCGCTTTACAGGCGAGGTGAAAAAGAGGTTTGGTGAGAAATTATAAAACAACAAATTGCACCGATTTATCCAAATCCATAAGATACTCCAACTCCATAATTGTGCTTGCTGTGTTCAGCTGTCGTCACAGTGATGGCTGGCTGGTCTGTGCCCAGACTGTGAGGCCCCCAGGTGTGCAGCTCCCGGGGCGGGGCGGGGCCAGCAGGAGGGCTTGGGTCATCCGCTGAGAGGGTGCAGGTCCACTTTGACCTTCTCCCCTCTGCTCAGCATCCCGATGGTGGGGTAGAAGCCCCCAGGAGGGACGACCACCTGCCTTCGGCCCATCAGCTTCCCGTTCCGGGTGAAGAACGCCTGAACAGAGGGTCCAAACACAGTCGGTCTGTTGGATCACGCAGTCTTTACAGCAACCATCCTAATCACTCAGCTATGTTCAGTATGTATGGAACAGTATCGCACAGGGCCTGAGGCAACCAAACACATGAAACGACACTACGTGTTTGCACTAAATCATGTTAAACACAGCAAATATTAACCAGCCACTCTAAATAGACCATTTATCTGAATTCAGCTACTGTCTTGATGAATGGATTCTTCCACCTGACAGGCCTGCGCAGAGGACTTGGAGCAGTACTGGTTTGGGCCTGTTTCTACACAGCACCACAACAGCAGGAATGCTGGGATCCCAGGTCAGGTCTATAAAACTCCACTCTAAAAGGAACATCTGATCCTAGAACAGCACACCTAATCCAAGACACTCTGTCAGCGCTGCCAAATAACACAGTCCATATTTACAGAGCACTTAGCGCCACCCCCTACTGCATAGCCCCACCCCCCATAGTGACAAGCCCCGCCCCATAGTGTCCAGCTCATCTCAGTTCTACTCCCACTCGGTCGCACGTGCACCACTACGGCGCTCCGCAATGTCACAACATCGAGGAATTCTGGGTAACTTGTCCTTCTGAATAAATATGATCAAATCCCTGGATTACAACATGGTTAGCCTGTTTTCTCCCCTCACGCCCTTCTCGCTTTCTGCAGTCCCCCTCTCACCTCCAGTCCCCCTCTCACCTCCAGTCCCCCTCTCACCTCCAGCCCCCCTCTCACCTCCAGTCCCCCTCTCACCTCCAGCCCTCCTCTCACCTCCAGCGTGTGTGTGAGTGTGTGGGTGTATCAGTGGAGGTAATTAAAACGAACTGCTTACCACAACCTTCCTGCTTTCATTACCCCGCTCTGGCTCGTCTCCCTCCGCCTCCTCTTCCTCCTCCTCACCATTTTGGTACAGAACATTCTGGAAGGCTCCTTTCTCAGCGCCCTGCAGCAGGTCCAGGTCCTCCTCAGTGTCATCTGAGGACAAGCACACATGGAGCCCAGACACCTCAGACTCCCATAACAGAGCAATAAGACAGCTCTGCCTTGTCCGCCACCTCCTGTGGGAGGGCGTCCGGGCAGATTCGGAGCTCTGCCTTGTAAGAGCCGCGGCAGGGGGGGGACGTTCAAGAGAGTGATCGGTGATCGGTGAGAGTGAATGTGCAACGCCTCACCCTCGTCATCCAGGATGTAGTCTCGCGGGAACATGATTCCACAGCCCATGATGTCACCCTCTACACAGCGAGGACCGAAGGGATCTCCAGCCCCACTGCCATGGAATATCTGCCCATCATCTGAGACAGAGACAGAGAGAGAGAGGGGGGGGTGTAGAGACAGAGAAGGAACACAGAGAGGATATAGAGAAAGACAAGAGAGACGGAGAAAAAACAACGTCTGACAAAGCGGGTATGTAGAAAGAGAGGCGTGAAACAGGGTAGCATTAGCAAGTACTGTCAGTCAGCGGGACAGAGAGAAGGAGCTGAGACTCTAGGACTGCATGAATGAGCTCCCTGAGACATCGTGTCCTGGACGTTCTACTATTGTATTGTTCTAGAAGCTCATCCGTTCTACGTTGCAGCAACATGATTCTGAACAGGTTTGGATGCCTTAACAGTGTACATCTCGACTGAAAAACAAGGAAAGAAACCGTCAACAGGCCAGTCAGGCCTGCAACCAAACAAACAAAACAAACAATAAAAAAGTCAAAAAAGAAAAAAGAAAAAAAAAAAAGAAAAGAGAGAAAAACCTGGCAGAGATAGGCTGCAGACACACACCTCTGGCGCGGTGCGCCTGCTAAATATTTGTGGAGTTGTCATGGGACCAGTCCCCGGCTCAGGATACTGTTTAAACAATCTCTATCTGAGCAGCACAGGGGAGGGGGTGGGGGAGGAGAGGGAGGAGGGGGTGAGACAGAGACACTGTATCGTTACAGCTCCCATGCGGGCTCCTGTCACAACAGCACACACTGGAGCCACGCAGACAGAGCCGAGGCAGCGAGGAGGGCTTGGTTCTGGGTCCAAGGTTACGGCTGGCGCTGGCTCCTAAGCAGACGCTGGGGGCAGTAGGTTAAAAGCCTGAGGAACGTGACCTGGTGGAGCCGGGGCTGGGGCAGGGTCGGGGCGACCAGGGACACGCACTCTGGGACCCGTGCCGGTAGGAAAGCTGGCTAGGAGCTCAGGGAAGCCGGGAGTGGGAAAACAGCAGTGTCTTCCATAATATGAGAGCTTGTCTGGAAAGCCAGGTCTGCCCTTCCCGGGGAACATTCACAAAACAGGTTCCTAGAACATGAAAAATATCACTGGCCTTTCGTAACCCCTGTTACCTGAAGAACCCCTGAAACGTTACACACAATTCATATTTCCAGTTCACCCTGATACAAACGTTGGAGAGACTTCTTGTAAACAAATAAAGTGTCCTACCGAATGCATTCCTTTCCCAGATGTAGTGGTAGTGTGTGGTGGAGTGTGGGCATGTGCAGGAACGGCTTTGTGTGCTGTGGTGAACTTCTGCGGTGGCAGAACCAGGCACCGTTCCAGTTAGGCTAGGAGGTGGTTACACCATGCCCTGCTGCTGTCTGTTTGGGGGTTGAGTCAGAGCACGTGAGTCACTGGGAGGCCAACAGCCAGCATGAATAGACCAAGCCTCATTGGCTGGCATTAGCCGGGTCAACGCCTCATTGGCCTACTTGCATGAGCAGCGCTGCCATGCTAACCTGGGCTACGTCAGTCAGCACAGAGGAAGCTAGATGGGGCTACGTTGCCAGCAGAGTCACAATACTGGTATCATGGTGGTTTCATCCTGGGCCAACAACAACACAAACACAGGTGAACAGTAGGAAAAACACAGCTCAAGGGCTGAACATGGACGTTCATGACCTCTGACACGCAAGGTAGAAGACATACAACCAGCCAGCTGAAGAATCTCTTTCACTCATTGAGTTAACAGATGGTGGTTAGGGGATCCAGGGTAGCGCCTGCATCCTGGCGTGTGCCGCGCTCTGCGAGCGTACCGGGGGGGGGGTGAGGAGCGGAGAGCCAGGGCGGCGTAGATCACCACGCCAGTGTGTCAGCCCGAGCGTGGCCAGACGAAGCACGTCTCGGAAGCGGCGTGGAAAAACCACACGCATCATCTCCATCTTGGGGAGATCAGACTAATGGGAGCTGTGCTTAGGGCGTGTGCATTGCTGCGGCATCTCCCACACGCCAGCCAAACCAGGGATCCCACAGAGCTATCTTATCCAGCGAGCGGACTAGACTGGCAGGATGGAGGGCTGGTTCGCTGGGGCCTCCATGGCTCCGCGTTGCTTCAGGACCATATATTAGCAGGACTCACATGTCCTAACACACGGTCCTGCCAACCCTGCAAACAAGCGGGTAGAGAGAAGGGGGAAAAACAAGCGGAGGAATGACTGAAATGCACCCTGAAGGTGATTTATTATGCAACGTACGCTAGATCCTTGTTGAAGCAATCCTTAAACAACCAGGTAGCCTTTCCTGGAAAGCTTACCGCCTTGCACAAACTCTTGTCTGCAATATTTCTTTATCAGCTCCAAACGTTCTACCAACATGGAGCGCTTGTGGTATGAGCGAGAAATGTACAGTCCCTAAAAATATGCAAACCTCAAACCTCAAGGGGCCAGAAAGACACGCGTAATGTGTGTGTGTAATGTGGGGAAACGGAGAACCGTAAACACGACACGCAACAGACGGCCCGGGCCGAGGTGGGCTCCACATCCACGCTAGAGTAGCTGGCTCTTCTCGCATCCTTGCAGTGAGCACCTGGCTAATCTCTGGGCCCATCAGGGAGCAGGAAGGCTAAGGGGTGCTGAAGGCCGCGGGAGGAGAAGATGAAGGATGAGGGGGAGATAGTGGTTGGAGACCTGTTGCCACAAAGGGCCACATGGAGCCGTTAAGACAAGCGCTGAGAGATCACTTGGACAGATCCACTGGGGCGCTTTCTTCTCCTTTGGGTTGACGAGAAGATATGGAAGCTCACTCCCGAGGAAGGAGATAGGATCTGGCTCTCTTCCTCCTCCGCTGCTGCTGCTGTTGTTGTGATACGTCGTGTTATCAGCCAAATCCTGCTCTCTCTTTATTTCTTTCTCTCTCAGCATATCTCCCAATCTCTCTCCCTCTCTCTCACTCTCTCTGCACAGGGCACCTCCACATCCAGCAGAGATGGTGCCCAGAGATGAGGTGCTTAAAACAAGCGCTGATGCATGGATCCATCTGCGATCCTGGAGATCAAGCCCCACAAACAGGACCAGGGGCAGTCCACACTGACAGGTAACACAGAGGGGCTCGAGGGAGACAGAAAACAAACAAGACACACAGGGATCAAGAAATGCAGGCAGAGAAGACAGATGGAGAGATGTGACAAGAACATCCAGAGTGGCTTCTGTGTGTGTGTGTGTGTGTGTGTGTGTGTGTGTTCACCTGCATGGTAGGCCACTGAGCCACGACTCCATCCTGGGTGTCTGTTCTTAGGGTAGTCCTGCAGACAGACAGACAGACAGACACTTCATCAAAGTCAGCCAATAATTGGAATAAACTTTGCTGCCCTATTTGTATATATTTTTTGTTCATATTTATAACAAAGTTCTATCTTACTGTAGTGTTATCCTTTCAAGTATTGTTTAGCTCCTTAGTTTAGACGTTTTAAATGTTATCTATACATTCAACTTGTTTGTTGGTGTTTTTAAATCAAGATCTGTTTATATTGATTGTATTCACCTTCCTGCCATGGTAAATTATAGTCCTGGAATTGAAATAGATTGAATACAGATGGGGGGGGGGGTATGTTTTATTGGATAGGACAGTTTGTTTGTTAGTGTTCTTTATGAAAACCACTGAAGACACTTCTTTGCTGTTTCCAGGACTCTGCCAAATACATATTTGCAAACAACGATATGTAGCCGAAAAATGACCAAACCTCCCGACCATCTTTTTTTTTTTAAACTTTTTTAGTGTGAGCGCAGTTTCCTCTGGTCCACTCTGCACAGTGGAGATGACAGTGGGATTCAGATAATCACCGAGATGTTATCGTCTCCTCTCCCTGCTCCCCCTGACAAAACGAGTCTTTGGAGTCTCTCTGAGTGCAGTCTGTGTGTTTGTCTTCCATTCTGCAGGAAGTTTGTTATTCCCTCATCTTTAAGTGTGTGACCGTCTTTTCCATCTTCTCCTCCATAGTTGTATTACTACTGTAGTTAGATAACTCACCAAAAGACCACGCATGGGTCGAACCTTTTTTTTTCTTGAAACCTTTTCGACAGTTAGACAAGTTTACAGCCCAGTAGTTTCCAGCTGCTTGGACACAGGTGGGCCTGATGCCATGTGTCCTTCCATCTGTTTAGGTCAGCTCAGTCACTGCTCCAATACAGCAGGGGATGCTGGAGCTAGTCTGACAACCCCACTGAGACAGGAGCAAGAGAGGCGGGAGGAGGAGAGGAGGAAGAGAGGAGGAGGAGAGAAGAGAAAGAGGAGGAAGAGAGGAGGAGGAGAGAAGAGAAAGAGGAGGAAGAGGAGGAGGAGAAGGAGAGGAGAGAAGGAGGAGGAAGAGAGGAGGAGGAGGAGTGGAGGAGGAGGAGAGGAGGATAGGAGACAGGAGGAGAGGAAGAGAGAAGAAGGAGGAAGAGAGGTGAGGAGGGAGGTGAAGAGGCGGATGGAAAGCAGGAGGAGTGGGAGCGAGACACCAGCAGAGGAAGACAGAGACAGAAGAATGCTGCTCCAGCTCTAAACCCTTAGACGGGCCTGCCATCTCTCTCCTCCATGCCTGTCTCTCTCTCCTACTCCTCTGCCATCTCTCTCCTCCATGCCTGTCTCTCTCTCCTACTCCTCTGCCATCTCTCTCCTCCAGGCCTGTCTCTCTCTCCTACTCCTCTGCCATCTCTCCTCCTGGCCTGCCTCTCTCTCTCTTCCTGGCCTGTCTCTCTCTCTTCCTGGCCTGTCTCTCTCTCTTCCTGGCCTGTCTCTCTCTCTCTTCCTGGCCTGTCTCTCCCATGCCGAGGGACTCCTCTGGCCAGATGAAGGGATGACGTGACTGAGGGGAGGCTGAGAGATTGTCTGACTAGAAAATCAGGGATGAACAAAGTTCCTGGTTGATGCTAACAAAGAGAAAGAAAGAGAGATGAAGCAGGAAAACAAGAAAGCTAGAACACAACACAGAAAGAACGCTCATACGACTTATACGAAAAGCTCGGATAAAGGATGAACGTGCTCTCGCAGCCATCGGATTTAGAACGCCGATGGCACGACCGTTTCTTTTTCTGTTTTCTGTCCGACCCAATCAGCACGTCAACAGAATTCACCTGAAACGAGAGCGCCGTTTACGACGTATTCCACGAAACAAGATACATTAGGAGGATGGATTGGGACTTCAATCGCTCCCTCGGTGGAGTAGCAGGAAGCCACTGACAAGTAAGCATTGTTTCAGGTGATTCTCCCAGGGCCAGCGCAGCATGTGTGACAACACCGAACATATCAAATGTCTTCCTGTCAGATCGCTATCAGACATCCTGTCACCAGCTTTCCCCGTGTAAATCTCCGTATTCGACGGGCGCTAACACCAGTCCACTTAAACGTGAACTCCTGAACCAGCCTGTTACCCAGGCTGCAGAACCCATTAGTAGAAAGTGTCCAAGAACAACAAACAGCAGTGCTGGGTCCACAGCAGAGGCCTCTCCGGGCCCCAGAGGCTCTATCAGTGTCACTGGAGCATCAACCTGCATTTCCACACTGTGACAGAGTCAACAACAAGCCCCAGATCGACAGGCCGCGGACGCCTGCTCGTCCTCAGATAGAGATAGCCATCGCCTCCTTCCCCCTACCCCCCCCCCCTCTCCAACACCAGGCTAAAAATATCACGCCGGGATTACCTCAGGTGTGTTTGGATACGTACGCTGTGTGCCAATCTGCAGAGGTGGGGGGGGGGGAGTGAGGATGGTGCAGGTATGTTTGTGTAACCCCCTGTCATCAGCCTGAAATAACAAGATCTTAACATGAGACACCAGGCTCCTCTCCTCCTCCCCCTCCCCCCCCCCCCTCTTCGTCCTTCGCCTCCCTCCCTCCCTCCTCCTGTCATGCTGCAGCCACCACGTCGGAGCAGTACCAGAGGGTTAGGCCCAGGAGCTGGAGATAACCCAGGCACCATCAGGCCTGAGGCCCTGGCACGACCGGAGGCCCTTTGTTCTGCCAGAGCCCTGACCTGTGGAGGAGAAACGACCCCCCCCCCTTCCCAGGCTGTGTGTGGACGTGGCCCAGGGGCTCTCAGGGACGGGGCCATATCAGGCCAGAGGAAAGGAAACACAGAGACTCCGGTGTGTGTGTGCGTTTGTGTGTGTGCGTGCGTGCGTGCAAAATCGAGCCTGTGGGGACGGAAGAGGGGGCAGAGGAAAGGGCGGACCGGGGCGGGCGAGGGCCAGAGAGCAGTAACGGACAGAGAGAGGCTGCTCTCCACCTCTACCTCCCCTTCACCTCACCATTCCTACTCTCCTTCACCTCACCTCACCTCTCTTCTCTCTCACCCCTTAACCTCTCCTCCACTTCGAAGCCCTCCATCTCTCTGATACTCCTTCCTCCAACTGCCCCAGCCCCCACCCCTACACCTCTGCGGCTCTTGATCCCTCTACACTTCAACTGGCAAACCCCTGTCCTCCTCCTCAAGGTTTTCATCTGTTTGTGTCTGCACCATGGCAACCGCTGTGTACTCCGGATGCAAGCACCAGAGTTGCAGTGCGAGTCCCCCTACACACACTGTGCATCCAGCTCCTTATCAGGAGAGGAAGGAGAGGCGGGGAGAGCTAGCGCCAGGTCTGGGGGGGTGATCTTAGATTAGCCTCAACACACATCCATGAACAAACAAACATCAAAACCTCTTATAACACCAAACTACAGTAGCAGTGAGCAAGCCCAACTGCTCCTTATAACAGCATGATAACAACAGCCTACAGGACACATTAACCCTGACTAGACCTACAACACACACTAACCCTGACTAGACCTACAACACACACTAACCCTGACTAGACCTACAACACACACTAACCCTGACTAGACCTACAACACACACATGACTAGGCCTACAACACACACTAACCCTGACTAGACCTACAACACACACTAACCCTGACTAGACTTACAACACACACATGACTAGACCTACAACACACACTAACACTGACTAGGCCAGCAACACACACTAACCCTGACTAGGCCAGCAACACACACATGAATAGGCCAGCAACACACACTAACACTGACTAGGCCAGCAACACACACTAACCCTGACTAGAACTACAACACACACTAACCCTGACTAAGCCTACAACACAAATCAAATCAACTTGATTTATATTGTACATTTCATACTAGGAGGCAACACAATGGGCTTCACAGAGTGGAGAGCTGGGGAGAAGGATACTAACATGTTTGACGCCAATTTCCCCGAAGGACGCAAACAAACACAGCCTATCCTAGCTCCAGACAGTAATGCAGGCCTGCTACAGTGAGGATCTACAGAACACTCCAGTAACGCGCCAGTCTGTGAGTCAGTGGTCCCAGACAGCCAGCAGCCTGACAGTCCCAGACAGCCAGCAGCCTGACAGTCCCAGACAGCCAGCAGCCTGACAGTCCCAGACAGCCAGCAGCCTGACCTCCAACACCCTCAGGCCCCCTGCACTGTGATGGTGTGCAGCCTCTGTAGCTCGCTCCCTGACCACAGGATGCTGGGTGAAGAGCTGACAGCCCCACGTGTGACTAAGTGAGGGTTAGGGTAAACAGTCATTATGAGACAGGCCTTCAATTACTGCAGACGGTCTGCTTTATCACCTCTCCTGGCTCTGGACAGACGGGCCAGTAATGGCCCCCAGATGCGGACAGAGCAGAGAAGAGCAGCGTGTGTGTGTGTGTGTGTAGTGTGTATGTGTGTGGTGTGTGTGTACGTAAAGGAAACGAGTTATCGCCTCCCAACCTCCTCATTCTCTAGGAAGGCGTTGGTGAAAGGAGAGGGTCAGGGCTGGGCTGGGCTGGGCTGGGAAGGGCAAGATGGGGCAAAGTGGGATGATTTCACATGTAATGTTCCAAACATGAAGACGTGTCTAGAATATTGAGGTAGCTACTCTGGCCGGTGGCGATCAGCTGTTTTGTTCAGCGCTGCACTTCAAGGGTTCAAACTACTCCTGTGGTTCCTCTAAATGGGATCCTGATGTGCATTCTTTGGAAAAACAAATGAGGGTTCAAATTAGACGAGCTGAAGTTTCTCTAATTGTTCTTTCCTCCTCACTGTAATAGTCATTAGGTTGAATGAGCACAATGTCCCCACCATAAAGCTGCAGCATAATGGAAAGCTCCTGCGGTGAAAGACGCAGCAGTTCAAAGCGACCTCCTTCCCAAATGTAAACAAGAAGACAAACAGGTTCTGACGGTAAGAGGCGTTCACCGGCAGACCTTTGGAGGAAGAGACTGTCGATACCTCGACCGTGCCTGGGGAATTGAGGCTCAAGCTCCCTAACCGCACCCCCCGCCGTGTGCCGCTAACTCAGCATGGATCCGGTTCTTTCAGGAACATTCTAGAAGCAGGTGTGACAGAGAGCCATGCCGTGTCTGCTGCAGCGTACCCTCCGGGCCAGTCCCAGGGCGATGTAGCACTTCTCCCCAGCGTCGATGATCTCCACCTCGAAGTAGTGGCAGCGTGTGGTGAGAGGCCGGCGGGCCTGGGCCAGGCCCACATCAGCGATGCTCCGCCCCTTTCCCACGTACTCCAGGAGCTGAGGACAGGAGAGGCGAGGGTAGGGGAGGAGAGAGGAGGAGAGGGCAGGAGAGGAGAGAGGAGGAGAGGAGAGGGGAGGGCATGAGAGGAGGAGAGGGGAGGAGGAGGAGAGGGCAGGAGAGGGTAGGGGTGGAGCAGGCAGGAGAGAGTAGGAGGGGGGAGGGGAGGGGAGGGGAGAGGAGGAGAGGGCAGGAGAGGAGAGGGGAGGAGAGGGGAGGGCAGGAGAGTAGAGAGGAGGAGAGGAGAGGGGAGGAGAGAGGAGGAGAGGAGAAGGGAGGAGAGAGGAGGAAAGGAGAGGGGAGGAGAGGGCACGAGAGGAGAGAGGAGGAGAGGGCACGAGAGGAGAGAGGAGGAGAGGGCAGGAGAGGAGTAGAGGAGAGGGGAGGAGAGGAGAGGGGAGGAGAGGAGAGGGGAGGAGAGAGGAGTAGAGGAGAGGGGAGGAGAGGAGAGGGGAGGAGAGGGAGGAGAGAGGAGTAGAGGAGAGGAGAGGGGAGGAGAGAGGAGAGGGGAGGAGAGGGGAGGAGAGACAGGGCCGTTCACAATCAATATAAAGAATCCAATGTCGACACATCATGCTACTCAACATGGTTCTGTGTTGAGCTGGACTTTCCCTAGAGCCAATGTATTCAGTGGATGAGTGATGGGTCTACTCGCAGCAGTCATCTGGTCTTCCCCTGGGCTGTTCCAACATGCAACAGTCATCCTAGCCAGGCTACTGCTGAGGTACATCATCCCTACATTCCCACACAGAGTTGGGAAACATAAGCTTGTCCTCAAACAGGACAGGTGGGTCCTGTAGGTGTGGAACTAGGCAACCAACCATATTTCCATCGAGAGTGTCTGTGTGTGCGTGCCTGCCTGTGCCGGGTGAATCAAGTCTGAGAGAGCAGGATGGCAGAGAAAGAGAGGGGTGGAATGACACTAATGATGCTGTGATAACACCTTGGCTTGCGGGCGGGGTGGAGAGAGAGAGAGAGCGAGAGAGAGAGCGAGAGAGAGAGCAAGAGAGAAGGAGAGAGAGGGGGGGGGGGTGTTGCACGTTTCAACTGTCAGGCACGTGAGGGCCACGGCCACTGGATGCTGTTTTACTGCAAACACAAAGGACGGGTCCCCGCTCCAGAGTTTCCAGTTTGCAGTTTCCGACTCCTCAGATTCTGCGCCTGGTCAGCCACGAAGCTCACTGCAGCTCACGATGCCGCTGACTGAGCTCTGGAGCTGCTGGCTAAAATAACGGAACAAGAACATTGGCTCGGCACGAACTTCTGGTCCAGGTTAGCCAGCTAGCTAAGATCATGCACGACAGCAACATCAGACTTGGATCAAATTCCCACTACGACTATATCCAACAAATCAAGTCACATTGCCTTCTGAAACAGCCTCCTGAGCTGCCTCGACAGTTTCAACATATTCCAGGCCCCTGTTTAGAAAAGGATGTCTCCATGCAGACCACTGTGATCAGCCCACAGGCTTCTGTACAGCCAGGCGGAGGAGCCTCCATCTGCGGGGCCCAGACCCAAATGCCTCTCAGATGTTGTCAGCGTCTGATGGCGAGAACAAGCCTGAATGCTGCTGTTGATGTTGTTGTTGTTGGTGCTGTTGTTGTTAGTGCTGTTGTTGATCCCCCTCAGCGTGCTGCGGGTCAGTCTTGCGATGACCCTGGGAGGCGGACCTCGTAAAAAACGCACGGCAGGACGAAACGTCCTGCAGCTGTCCCAGATGGAGAGCTCAAGGGAATCTGCACAGAAACGCTACTTTGAACCGAGATGGTGACCTTGCTTGTCTGTAGGGAGGTAGGGTAGATAAAGCTAAGAGGAGGGGGGGGGGGATGAATTGTTGAGTGGGCGGGGCATTTCATGAACTGAGTCAGGGATCAAGGGGTGGAATGACAGAACGACAGTTGGTGACATCACACTAGGCATGAACCTGGATGAACCTAGAATTCTAACAGCCATAATGTGTCTCACCTCTGAATCGCTGTTGTTTCAGGGACACGTCACCTGTTATAAGACAATGGGGCGAGTCATCGAGACTTTGCCAGCTATCAAAGCCGCCTTTTAAAAGATAACAGTGGCCTTGCTCTCCCTTCGCCGTCACTAAGGTTACCGGAGAACACTGGCTTGGATGTCCTCAAGTCATTAGCTTCAGTTTCCACATCACACCAATCCTGTTCTCTCTCTACGCTTTTTTCATACTCTCTCTCTCTCCTTTGTGGCTCTCTGGGTCTCTCTCGCTCCTCAACCTCGTCAACTTTCATGCCTGGACACACACTGCTCCTTGGAAGAGATGCACGAGGGAGGGAATATAGGAGAGGAGGGATGAGGAAGAAGAGATGAGGGAGGAGAAGGCAGAGGCAGTCACACCTTCCTGCCTCCGTTGGGCTGAGTAATAGGGGGAGATTGGCTGCTTTAATCTGTTCTGCCTCACAGACAGCCAGAGGCACGCTTCACTGGCAGCGATGACAGATCCTGCAGTCACTCCCTCGCTCCTTACCTCTCGCTCGCTCGCTCTTTCGCTCTCTCTCTCCGTTTCCCCCCCCCATCTGTAATTGGGCATCTTGCAATCGGACTCGCTCTCTCTCAGTCCCCTGTCTCTCCCTCTTTCTTTCCCCTCTTTTCATCCCTCTCTCCCATCTGCTTGCCTCTGATCCCAGCACCAGGGCAGAGGTTAAGTAGCGTGATGGTAGTGGGTGGGGTCACACCCTTGTTTTTCGGACCTGCTGCCCAGGGCGACACACCAAGCAGTCTTTCCAGTTTCTTGCCACGGCTCAAGAAGAAAGTTTGAATGTGAGTAGCAGCCTTTCACCTGTATAGTATTTTGCGAAACACTGACAGTAGAGTTCAGGATATGTGTTGTTATGACGTGACTACACAAAGGAACCCTCAAAAGGCTGCAAACCACATGCCCTAGTAGTCATCATATTCAACCTAGTGACAAAATACGCCAACGCTGAACCTGAACCACTACTATTTGGACAGACGCTGGCCAGGTACGTTTGGAAAGCTTAACAGATTTAGTTTCTACTGCACCCAAATGATTCCACTACTCACAACAATGACTCGACGGGAGGGACTATCAATCACACACACACACATACCAAACCCACCCATCCAGCACCCTCCCCCCTCTCTAATCTCCCCCGCCCTCCCCCCTCTCTAATCTCCCCCGCCCTCCCAGTGTTTTCCTCCAAGCAGCCACAGAGCCGCTAGACCAGCCCAGAACCTCCACACCTCATCACTCAGTCCTGCTGTGGACGGTTCACTAATACAGACCTTTTAACCGTCACCGTTATGGGAGCAGGCTGCCCCACCAGAGCTCGCGTCGCCGTGCCAACCCTGGGCCACCGCACTGATTTCTTTGGATTCCTAAGCAAGAGTCGTAAAAACCCAAGGCTGAGAGAGCGGTCGGCCATGTTGCAAGAGACCGGTCGTTACTTTTTGGGAAATGTCTCAAATGCATGCCGGCATGCAGAGGGATGCCATTGGACTGTGAGAGTCTAAAGCCCAACCCTGTATAAATAGCTCAGGTCCCAGTTACTGGGCTGGACTGGCGGAGGGCCCTTAAGTGGCTGTGGTCAAAACAAGTGCACTGTACAAGCACTGCGGTCTCGTCAACTTGATGAAACAGACCCAAGCTTTCCACACAGGTCTCCTCCCAAATCATGGTCCCGGTCCAAAAACAATCTCTAGCGCCAACCATCATACCCTTGTCTCATCTGAGCTCCTGAGATTCTATCCATATTTCTCAGAGGTCCACATACGAATATACGAACATATGAAGGGGTTTGGGGGTTAGTGAAGAGGTCAATGCTAACTTGGTGGGAACGCTCAGAGCAGGCTTAATCCTGTCAGTTCTCTCCGCACATTCTCCCATGTCTCCCCAGCGCTGCTCTATTCTCCGCGCCTCCGAGAGAGGCTGTCGTGTAGGCAATTACATATTGTGACATAACGCTAAAGTATTCTTTAGAGACGGAGAGAGCACGAGGGAGAGAGGGTGAGGAGAGGGTGAGAAAGCGAAAGCGGGGAAGGAGAACTTTCCTCAACTCTAAAATCTCCTAGTTGGGGCCGTGCCTGCCCTAGATATCATTTCTCTGCTCCTCCACGATGTGATATTAAGACCTGAGGAGCCTGGAGCGGCAGCAGCCCCCCCCCCCCCCTCTACTGCTAATCTCTGGTTACCGCCAGGGAGCCCAGCTTAGGATCCGTCTATGTGTGGCGATACCAAGGAACAATGGAGCTGCTGGAAGTGGAGGACCTTCTGCAGGGCGCACACACACCCTCCCTGTGTCACCCTGTTCAGGAGACACTCTCCAGGAAAGACCTGGAGGTAGACACACCGCTGCGACTCGACTCCTCAGAGTAGCTGGATGTTGTCTTAACGCTCACGCGCACGGGCACGCGCGCGTCAAGCACGCTACACGCCGCTTACAAAAGGACGAGACAGATAACCATCGTTTATCTTCGGAACGTTCGGCTGGAACGCTGCAGAACCCAGCGGAATGTTTACGGTCGTCGTATGAAAGCAGGTTGAACACTTCCAGCAAGCTGCGCGCATCGCAGACGGAAACCGTATTAGCCAAGCAGTCATGGCTTCCTCCTTTCTCACACGGCTCCCTTCCCCGAGATGAAAGGAGGAGAGGAAGCGAGGATGAGAGCCTGCGGGGGGAGGGGGGGGGGTTAGAAACAGAAGTCCCCCCCGCTGCCACTGCTGTACCAGGGTGTTCTGGTCATCCCAGCCCAGGGCGGAACCCAGCTTCCAGAGGCTTTAGGAAAGTGGTGAACCAGAGCAGATGACCCAGCAGTGTCAAGCTGGGATCCATGACTGTTGTTCCTACAGGAAGGAAACAGGCAACCATAGAAGGGTGTTGGTTCAGACCAAAGGAAATGGTCGGGACATGACTTGTGTGTGGTTGCGGTGAGTAAGTGTGAAGGTCCGTGTGATGTTGACCACTGTGGTTCAGATGATACTATGAGGTGATGGAGAACATACGAGA
This sequence comes from Plecoglossus altivelis, assembly GCA_036571765.1. NCBI lineage: Eukaryota > Metazoa > Chordata > Actinopteri > Osmeriformes > Plecoglossidae > Plecoglossus > Plecoglossus altivelis. Next base: position 14,814,708 of record BROE01000021.1, on the reverse strand, counting down.
CTCCAGACAGGCTGCTACAGCGATGGTGATGTGGGGTAGGACATGGATACCTTGGACTGGACTTGGACTGTACGGCCGACACCGAACGGCCACATGGAACTCTAGCACCCTGGAGGCGGAACCGGCAAACGGCTAGGGGGGGAAGAGGACCCACGGTGATAGCTGTGGACCCAGGTGTAGCCCCTGCTCCGCCCCCCCCCCACCCCCACCACCACCACCACCACAGTGCATACTGGGGGGATTAAATGAGTGGAGGCCGTCGCTGCTGGCAACAGCATGAGACAGCATTGTGCGGCTGGCGTTCGAGCCGAGTGTCACGTACGCAGCAGGCAGCCAGGCGAGAGAACCTCCTCTCAAGGCAAACACGGCAGCCCCAGCACAGACACACAGCAACACACATGTCCGCAACATCATTCAGCTGGTCTGGGGAGTTTACACATGAATCCAAACTGGTTTATATGGATTATCCAATGTGTTCTGTTTATTTTAGGCACCAGCCATTGAAATGGACGACAAAGGGCCAGTCAAAATAAGTTAGAGTTGATGTCATGCACCGTGGTTGGCCAGTAATCACTCCTGAGAAATTCACAGACTTACGCAACTCTGACAAGTCCGATCACTTGTGAATGCAAGGACTGAATTTATTAGAACATTAAACAGATTCATCAAATCAGAATTACAAAGAGCGTAGAGTGACTAATTCATCATCAGCGCCGGGCTGTGGGCAGCTGTTCAATCTCCCTAGAAGCTTCTCTCAAAAGCCAGGGTCACCGAGGGCAGCTCGCAGACTAGAAGGCTCGCTCTGTTCAGAGCCGGAGGAGAAATGTAGCCTTAGTCTATTCATTACTCAGTGGCCCTGAGGGACAAGGGCGTTAGGCCCACGAGCGCAGAGACACCATTTCTCATGCTGTTCTTTACACTTTCTCTACAAAGGCGGAGGCAGAAGGCCGCGATGAAAGGAATGTGAACACGTAAAGTACAGTTACCGCAGGTTCAAAGACCTGAACCCACGTTTAAAGAAGCCAGCCAGACGATCGCATCCACTCTGCTGCAGGGTCTCAAAGGGAGTCTCAATCCCAGTGACTGGCAGCAGGGTGGAGAGACATACGGAGATAGAGAGAGAGAGAGAGAGAGAGAGATAGAGATAGAGATAGAGAGCGAGAGAGAGAGAGAGCGAGAGAGAGAGAGAGAGAGAGAGAGAGAGAGAGAGAGAGGATGGGTGAGAGGAAACAACTTGGGTGGAAGACCAAGGTTTCGCTCGATTGCCATGCCAACAGCTGGTACTGGACCGGGACCTGATCAGCACAAATCAGTGAGTGCCGTCACGCCGGCTGCAATGTAAACAGCCAATGAACGCCAGGGCCAGACTGAAGGACAGGAGGCACCATCACCTCTGTGCTTCATGTCATTCTTTGGACAATCCACCTCAGGGTAGCAGTCCTAAGCCATGTTTTAATCTGGCAGCACGCTATCTGGTCTTCCTCTCCACCTCTTTTGAGCCAACCCCTATGACACGGGCTGTTCAGAACAGCGCTTATTATCCTCAAAGTATCTAACAGCGACAGGTAACGACCGTGCCCCTGTTGTTGCGGCCTGGTCCCGTGGCGAGGGGAGCTGCTGTGAGAGCCAACCGAGGCAGGGTGGACATGGTGGAATACGCTCGGCAGACGGAAGAAACGAGACGAGACCGGGCCGCCGATGGCCGCCGATGGTCGCCGTCGGAAACCCGTTACTCTGTAACCTCTGTTGCGTAGCTACACGAGAACGAACGACAAATATCATGGCACCCTTTGATTGCACATCTGATGGAAAGCCTCACGGACAGAGAGAGAGAGAGAGCGACTTGGGAAGAGGAAGCCATTGAAATGCCTGTTTTGTTTGGGTTGAACAAGTAGAAACACACCTTGGAATCAAATGGGTCGTTTGCTTTCATCAAAAGAAGATTATGGTTAAAAATAGCCCGCCGCTAAGTGGAAAGCTTTCAGTATTGGTTTCAAACAAATGGTACTGAATCAAAGAACAGATCCAAACCAAACGGGCTCCTGTCAGTTCAGTGCATTCCGTCTATCTGATAAAGACATCTAGCGCTAAGATCTACAAACCTTCAAAACAGCTCTTTTCCTTTCAATACTACTCTTACAGTAGTGTCAGCTGCCCAGTCCTTTTAGCTTAGGGACAAGCAAGGTCTGTGGTATACTGAGGAAAAGGGATTTATTTAATAGCTTACAGGGTATAGCCACTTTTTAACCACAGCGAGTGGATAACGTTTTTAAATGCAGTCAGTTGGTTAAGAGTTAAGAGTGCCCAGTGACTGTGGAGTGGAATGGGTATAGTTGTATGTCTTTAAGTAGCTGTACTGTACAGTGAGAACTGTGAGACCTGGCTCTGCTACAAGAAGTCCTTGAGCTTGTCAAAACTCCACAATCATATCAGTCCTAGCATCCCCCCCCACACACACACCATGCTGGTGAAGGCTACCCCCCTCCCGTTTCTCTCACACACACACACACACACACACGAGAGAGATAAAAAAAATAAAAAAAGAACAAACCTGAAACTGTACTACATTTTTGCAGGACTGTGAGTGAGTGAGTAAGTGAGTGAGTGAGTGAGTAAGTGAGTGAGTAAGTGAGTGAGTAAGTGAGTGAGTGAGCAAGTGAGAAAGCAAGCGAGCGAGCGAGCTAGCGAGCAAGCACCCCAGCTGTGAAAACCTCCAACCACATGAGACGGAGTAGAAGATTCCACAGAGTCCTGTTTCTCCCCTTATTGAATTTTTACAACCTGGTGGGCTGCCAGGGTCTTGGCTCCACTGCCACGTTCTGTGCCATTGCCAACCTTCAGTCCAGGAAAACAGAGCAGGCTAAGGTAACTCACCCTCCTGCTCCTCTCTCACTCCCCTCTGACCATCTCTCACCCTGCTCCCCTCCCTCAACTCCTCACCTATCCTCAACTGGGGTTAATACCCTCCCCCTTCTTCCCCCCTCACCCTCACTGTCCTCACCCCTCCCCCTCACTGTACTCACCCCTCCCCTCCTCCCCTCCCCCTCACTGTCCTCACACCTCCTCTCCCCCTCCTTCCCGCCTCCCCCTCACTGTTCTCACCCCTCCCTTCCCCCTCCTCCCCTCCCCCACACTCAGCCTCCTTACCCATCCTTCTCCGCTCCCTCCCCGCACACTCCTCCCCTGTCCTCACCCTCCTCACCCCGTCTAACCCATCCTGATGTACTCCTCAACTGAGTGTAGATCAGCGGGCGGTTTTTCACTTGGGTTTTCTGTCGAAAGCCCACCAGGCCAGAGAGAGCCAGGGTAGGTGTTTGACCTACCGTGTTGCTAACCCTGACGTCATACAGACGTCCCCACTCGTCCTCCTGGCCGTCCACCATCATCCGACTATCATCCTCCTGCATCGCCCACTCTGCCTGCAGGTCCACCCTCACCTCCTCCCCCAGGGAGTGCATCCCTACAGAGGGGAACAGGGCTTCAGCAGACACTGGCACCACAGCCGAGCCCACCTGACACACACACACACACACACACAGGGGACATGTCAACCTAGTTCCAGCTGTAAAAAAAAATTCTACTCATGACCAAGAATGTTACCTCTTTGCCATTTTTGGTAAAGAAGACTGTCAAACCAGCATCTGATGGATCGAGGTAGATTCCACAGCCAATTCTGTCACCACGGATGCACTTGGGGCCAAACTGCTGGCCTACTGGGTTGCCATTGTACAGTCTGAAGAGGAGAGAGACCAGGAGGGGACAGAAATGAGGCACTTCAAGCACAGTGTACCCAGTGAAAGGTCAACCTCCATGGACAGAGGTCTCAATGAGGAATAGATTGGAAGAGAAAAGTCCTATCTATTTCTTCAAGACTTACTTGCCATCGTCTGCATGGTAGGCTATGGAGTGGGGCAGCCAACCTGGCTGGTGATCTAGCCTGTACCCCTGGGGCACCAGGCCCACAGCTATGGTTCCTCTCACCCCTGTGTCCAATATAGTTATCTGCAATACGACACAGAGAGTGAGAGAGAGTGAGAGTGAGAGTGAGAGAGAGAGAGAGAGAGAGAGAGAGAGAGAGAGAGAGAGAGAGGGGGGAGTACTGGAAATACCACTGGCACCATCACCAACTCCGCTTTTATGCGGTTTAGTAAAACCTGTGCAAACACATTTCATCAAGTCGGCAAAGTGAAAACGTGTCAAAGTTAATGTTTCAGCAAACAAAATCATCCAGCAACTGAGATTAAAGATATAACAAACCCCTACAGTCACTGTGAGAACCTTGCTGAATGGAAAAACAGTGTCAGGGGTGGTGGTATTAAATCATTGACTTTCCAAGAAAGCTCAGGCAGCTTCATAGCCAACTGCCCATAGCCTGACTCCTTGGATGGGCTGGCCAGCTTCCAGCCGGCAGGGCAACCTCCCTGGGCCAGCACCAGCCGACCCAGCCAGGGGCAGCGGCTGCTGCGTGCTGCCAAGCAGATTTAGGTGAAAGGTGATCCAGGCCCGTACAGGAGGAAAAACCTCCCCAATCTCTGGCTTTGGCTCGGCTGATGAGATGAGCCGTCCAACTCGCTCGCATTCTCTCTCACACCCTCATACTCCTCTTGCTTTGTTTCGCACACAGCCCTAGTTTTGCTCTCTCTCGTCTCTTTGTCTCTCCCTCTCTCCCTTTCGAATATCTTGCTCCATGACTGTTCCCCTCGCTCCCTGCCCTCCTCTCCAGCACAGACTCCCCTAACGCAGCAATCCAGGGCGTATTAACGCTCTGATATTCAACTCCTCTGGTTTCCCCTAAATGAAAGTCCAGCTGCAGCCCTCTTTCCAGGACAGGCCTTTTCCTTTCTCATCAGTTACAGTACACAGGCTCCAGAGTGGACAGGATGCACTACATTAGACAGCCTGCTTCCGCTGGGCCTGCATTCAAATGTCTCAACAATAAAGGTATGTGTACAGGTAATGTGTGTGGCCATGTCTACATAAACACTACATAGGAAAAAGGACAGCAGTGAGGAACGCAGTCCAACGTGACCACCGGGCGGAATTCAAATAAATCTACGGAATTACGTGAAATGCCACAGATGCTTGTCTTCATCCATGGAAGATAGATTGGGGGCGGCAGCGAGAGTGCAAGGTCCTGGTGAAGGTGAAATGAATCCCCTGTGAATGCATAACAAGGAAACACGAGGACATCGGTGACGCATATTCTGACAGGGGCACGACCTTCGGCGGGGGAGAAGAAAAAAAAAGCCCCCAAACTTTCGAGATGTGGGGGGAAATTCACAGGATATGCGTCACAATGGGGAGAAATGCGCGGCGTAAACGTGTGGATGGAGTTCATTAATGGTCACCCTAAACTCCGCTCTGTAAATGTCAAACTCATATAATAGAAGCTGAGTTATGCATCAGCCCTGCAAATGTGAATATGGTTTCGAAATCCCATATGGATGCTGTTTCCCTGCCTGCCAGGGCCCTTCTCACACACTAGGGATCCTCGGAGTCCCCAGCTGGGCTCACACACACACACATGTGCAGGGTCAGGACAGGAGATGACATGACATTCGTAGAAATGCCATAGCGGAAAAGCCCTCGCTCGCAGTCTAACCTAAGATGGCACATCTCATTGGGATTCAGGTTGAACTGAAACAGCACTAAACAGGCTGCCTGATTCCCATTTTCTTGATGAACCAATGCTTGGCTCGGAAACAGGAGGAAAAAACCTGAGTGGTTGGATCTGTCAGTGAGATGGGGGTTCTCCTGCGTGCATAGCTAGACAGGATGAGGTAACCCACGCTGGAAGCTGCTGGATAACCTATAGGGTTTCCAGGACTAAAACCCAGGAGAGGAAGTCCATCAAGCCTGCCTCGACTGTCACAACTTGAACACACATATGCCACTGGGCCTGCCTGCCTGCCTGTCTGTCTCTCCCCCTTCCTCACATACAGGCCTTCTCTAGAAAGCCATCATAAATTCCCAGCTGAAACCCTCTCCCATCCCCTTATTTATGACTGAATCCTAGCAGGCTTTCCTGTGCTAAATCACATAGACACTTTTTTTTCAGCAAATTGTACTGCCTTACCACAGGGTCTGCTGGACAGGCGTGCGAGCGTATCGGCTAAATAAATGTGCAATATTCTCTCGCTGAAAAACTGTGTGTTAAATGAATCTCAGCCTTGGATAGACAGAGAGATGCCCCTTAACCCACGCCCTATCCTTCATACCGACACTGCCTGGACATTTTTGAGGTAGTGGTTTTGCACTAGTGAACTGCGGGGGGCTCTTGCAATTTAATATGAAGTTAAGAAAATTGTCAGCAATAAGATTCCAGAGGATAAGATTACTGGATGGATGGAAAAGCAATCTTGGGCACGACCAAGAGAGATGGTATGTCCTAGAAACCCTATCATGTTGTGTATAATCCCCAACATTTCAAAATGAATGATTGTCGGCGAACCAAAAAATATTTACTGTTGAAAATGGAACATACCCTGTCTTCAAAAATACTTTTAAATGCAAAAAGCTAAGAAGATGGGAGAGGGGGCTCATCACTGAAATAAGTATGGTAGCTCGAGGAAGACAAAAAAAAAAGCACAGGACAGAAATGAGTTTTGTTCTGTCTTTGTTTTAGGCAAACAGCCAGGACTACAGTCATGACATGGTTATGAAGGACTAGGTCACACACACGTCTATCATCAATGAACAATCTATACTCATTCTCAGCAGTGTTGAAGCAGGTGTCAGCTCTTACCTCAAAGTAGCAATTTCCCTTTGATAACGGATAGGGAGCCACGTAACAACCGACCTCATCCGAGTTCCCCTGGTAACTAGAACAGCAGACAGCAACGTATCAGAAACGTGTTAGAGGAGCTGCAAGTCCTGATCAATCAATCAGCAAACTGTTTCAATGTGAGTGCAGAGGTTCCTAAACAGACCATTATTTGAAGGATAAATGTTAAGTGTAATAAAACAGCTATCTTTGTGTATTTGAAACAGCTTGTTGTTGGAAACATGCATTGAGGTTTTCAATCGATAAATATAAAGCATTTCACCTTTTACCAAGCCTAGGACAACATTGTATACTGTAGAGCAACAGTGTCTGATAGGGCTTGATCGCCTGACGACATTCACCACGTAACTCAAATGTTATTTGCTTTTCTAGTGTCTAGCTTCAAGACGCAGTCTGAACTCACAGTCTGGCGGACATCCCTAATGGGTCAGCAAGAAAGTGATGCAATTTTGTAGAAATATGATAGGGGGAGCTGAGAAGAGAGGCTCAGATTGTCAGTCTCACACACCAAAACATTCTCTAAAAATACCGTCAGACTTAGTCGACTGTTTGGCACGGCAGAGCAGAAGCACCAATGCAAAAACCATGCGAGTCAGGAAGTGACGATCCAGAGAGCCCCCCAGGAGATGGGAAGTAAAGGCACGTATTAAAGATACAATGCAATCCTATTCGTACTCTAACCTGAGTATGTCTCCATCCTTCAACATCCGCTTGTAGCGCTCCTGAACGCGCACGGCTCGCACCTCACCGATATCTCGGATCCGCCGTCGACGCCAATTCAGAAATCTGTACTGCAGGTTTATGTCATCCATCTCACGGAAGCAGGGTTAAAAGAATCCTTTAAACGGAAACATAAAGACACTTCCTAATGTTCGTATTGATAGCCTTTTTTTTTAAAGGAACAAGCTTAGGAGATGTAATTTACTGGATATAAAACAGAGTGAGGTTATAAATAATGAAAATTAGACTAAGTAAGGGTCACATCTTTAAGTATTAAGCTCATGGCCAAAGTATAACGTGTTATGTAGACATACTTAAACCGTAAGTACGAGGATATGCAAGTACTTTCTCACGATGCAATTTCAGGGCGCATTCTGGCAACAAGCACGGAATTCACTACACTTCACTGGTTCGTGAAGGGGGTTTGTCGGAAGGAAAAGCTGTCACCGACGGTTGTCAAACCGATATCATCAGCTTAACTAACTGAATCGACATATGTTTGCCGATTATCAAGGCGAATTCTTGTTATTAATAATATATAGTCAGATCAATAGCAAACTAGCAAGCGATCTTATCAGCTTATTACGCTTTGATTACCATCTACATGGTCTTTCCACAAGACTAAGCTATGCCGGCTAGTTAGCTAGCTAGCTACAGTACATTACTGTAGTGGAAGCTCGGATTTTGCTACAGTTGCTAGCAACAGGCATCTTGCATTTATTGGAAGAAGCTGCTGTCTGATATACGACTAGATATAAGAACACAATGATGTTCACCATAATGAAACGCTTACCTTTTTACAAGTTTGTCAATACATTTTTTTTAATCACCTATTCATTCACTTTTGTTTTGACTTTAAAAGTTTAGAAATGCTCGGCGCTTTTTAGTGACATCAGACACCCATGACTACAAATATCCAATAGACTGAGTGTGTGTATGAGTGTGTGTTGCCACTATGTGAGTGAGTGTATGTTAAGGGTGTGTATGCGTTTAAGCAAAGCTGTCAAGTGAGTTAACGTGACTTCCATTCCCCGAAAGATAACTAACAACTGCACTGACTGACATGTCATTATTATTCATGTGAGGTGAAACAGTTGTAAATCTAGATTAGCCTACTTCCCATTTGTCATAAATCTTCCTTTTGACAGCGCTTCACTTTTCTGTATTCGGTGTGTTACTTGGAGCCCTAGAAAACTCCAAAGGTGTTACCATATTCTCAAGGAGGGTGGACGTCCAGCCGTTTAGAAGGATGGCACCCACAATATAGCAAGAGACAGACGTAAGGGTCAGAGCATGGATAACCTGGATATGTTAAAGGAGGAGGAGGAAGAGGACGGAAGGGTGGAGCAGGAGGAGGAAGGTGGAGGTGGAGGAGAAGGAGGAAAAATGAGTAATCCAGTGTGGAAAAAGAGAGCCCCCATTGGTCTGGCGTGTCTCTTGGAACATTCTCCTGACATAACATGTGGAAACAGACTGAGTCTGTAAGCGCTGATGGGAACACAAGACTGCAGGTGAGTTCTACTCTCCTCGCCAATATTAATCACTCCTAATAAGAACACCAGGCGTCTGACGACCAAGCACATTTTCTTCTTGTTAGGTTCCAGGAGAGCTTCAGAAATTAAAAAGGACAAATGGCAGTTTAAGTGAATCATACCCATGGAAGTAGAGGATCATGTGAGCTGTTCAATGTGTCCTTACATGACCAGGATGTACCCGCTTGGACACAATCCACTACACTGTATGTTTCCAAGACCAGCAAGCCCTTATTTTAGAGTGGCACAATGCCAAAACAAGTCAACATTGTTAGATCAACATCTTAATCTGGTTGTATGCTCTCTGAAATACTCATCTGTCTTTGATGTCATAATGTTCGTGTTGCATCATGACAACAGCAAATAAACACTGTTCTCACACAATCCTCAGAGCAGCCTCAGACATGCCATACACAGCAGTTTCAACTGGGGAGGAGTGGAATTCCTCTAACTTCTATCCACCCATTCTAATGGTCCTCCGAATTCAGCTAAACAAAACAAGGTACCCAGTTCTCGAGAAAGCGTAGATCATTATCTCTCTATTCAGCAACTGATTTTGCTATGTCATCTGACACAATCAAAACATTGCATTGACTACAGCATTCGCACCGAAACATCAACATGGCCCTTCGCGGTGCCAGCTATGGTTTGTGGTCAGAGGGCTTTAAGATGATCTGGGTGAGGGTGATATCTAGAAGGTGGCGTTCAGCTTGTGAATACAGTTTGAAAACGTTTGAAAGATGGATTGTGTTATTATCAGCTGGCCCACATGCCAGTGGAATCAAGTCTTCCTAATTATCCAGCTAATGCCTCTTCCAATCCAAACAACTGGCCTGCAGGCACTCCTGAATCCAAAAGGATTCAGTCCATGTATTTCTGTATTTGGTAAATAGCTCATATTGTGGGAGGCTTCAACTGAGGTTAGCATTAGGACTGTCACCTGCCGCCTTGTTTTCAGATCACATGCACTCTTGCTAATCAGCGAACACATGGAGGAGCTGGCGGAGCTCAAAACCCAAGATAGCGCTTTCTTCTAAACGGCATAACCACAACGGGTTCTTGTTATAAATGAGTGGAACCCCTGTAACACAAAGTTTGCCCTTACAGAAAACACCTTCCGTGTCATGCTTTTTAATCTCCATTCTAAATGTCACCGGTTTATTTGCTTCCAGAGCATGAATATAGCTGACTGTATCCACTTTTGACTAGGTGTGACTGCTGAACACATTTGACATGCTCCTGTATCAGGTCCAGATATCTCCCCTCTGACTGTAATTGTGCCGGAGCTGATCTACAGGAATGTGTCTCAGACAAAATGTTAAGTGGTTTTTGGACCAGAACTAAGAGCTACTGTAAGTTGGTGCTTGAAATTCACTTTATGCTTTTGAACACAGAACTATACTTAAACTGTGAATGGGACATATTCCCAGAGTTTTGTTTAAAAAAAATCTCAAATTTACCTCTTTATTTTTAACATAGAATCAAAGCGGATCAAATGGTTGATTATTCTTCTCTTGTCAGGGTGAATTATGCAATTGTTATGAAGCTTGGCTTTGTAGGCAGTGTGTTTAAAGGCAAAGGACTATATCTCTGATTATTTGTTACCATGGCAAATACAATATGACTGAATAGTCATCTGACATTCTTGCATGGAGTCTAGCTTGCCTTACATTTAATGTTTAGCACTATTTTCTATAGATACATAAATGGGGTTTGTTAATGTGATAAAAGGGTGGGGAGATTTTGATAATTTCCAAAAGGAACATAATCCCCCATTCCTTCCCTCCCTCCCTTCCTCTCTGTTTCTCTCCCTCTTTCTCTCTTTCCTTCTCTCTCCCTTTTCCTTCTCTGTCTCCCTCTCTCTCTCTTCTCTCTCTCTCTCTCTCTCTCTCTCTCTCTCTCTCTCTCTCTCTCTCTGAGTCCCAGCCCCTGAAGGTGTCATAACTGTGCTCTCTCTCTCTCCCCCTCTCTATCACCGCCTTTCAGATCTTTAAAAGCTGCTGCTTTGCTGTGTCTCTCTCGATCTCCATTTGTCTCCTCTGGTACTGCAGGGGACTCCTGGCTGCCTCTCGACTGAACCGGCTAAGCACCAAGGAAATCTGAAGAGACAAAAAGAAGAGAGAGGAGAAAGAGAGAGAGAGAAATAGAGAGAGTAAGAGAGAGAGAGAGAAAGAGAGAGGGGGGAGAGAGATACATCCAGAAATAGCATCAGCCACATTTGACTGAGAGTGTGGAGAACCTCAGACCTGGACAGAAAATGCCTCTCCTTTCCAACTTAACAGCCATTGTGTTGTTGCTGATTGCTCACTGTGGATCCTGGACTCTGGCTAACCGCTTGGGCCCATACAAGGTCTGTCCCTCCTGCAAAGACCCTGTGGGGGCAGGTCGGGCCCCTCGGGACCATATTGGTGCAGGCAGCACATCCGTGTTGGCCCAGGGTGAGCCCTGTGGTGTGTATACCCTGAGCTGTGCCAAGGGGCTGCGCTGTGTCCCCCCGCCTCGGGAACACAGCCCCCTCCAGGCTCTGCTGCAGGGCAGGGGCTTCTGCGCCAAGCACAGCAGGACCAGTCCCACCGAGAGGCCCCACCCCACAGGTAAGAGGACGCACTCCACCGGCAATCTAGCACGCAATCAGTCCCTGAGTGTCAGCCGATACTACTGCCCTAACCATGGCGAGCGACGGAGCTAGCACGTACACGCTCTCTCCCTCCGCTGGGGAAATCGAATGTTGGGCTGCTGGAGTAAGTCAACCAGGGAGAGGAGGGGAAAGCTATTACTGAAAGTATATGCCATTTCATGTTGGGTGCATTACATGCACCACAGATGGATTTGCAAGAGCCAGTGCTCACCGTGCTGCAGTGCCTGTGGTGTCTTGTGACAAATGTGTCATTTGAGGGACCGCTGTAGAGTCTGAGGACTTCTGAGTGTCAATCTCTTGGAATAGCACTGTATAGCACTGGCAATAACGTTCTGATAGGGAATTGTTATCCGATACTCTTAAATGTAGTACCCCTGCGAGTCTGTCTTTGGTTAAGCAGTGGGGTGTGAGAGAATGTGTGTGTCTGTGAATGCATGCGTGTGATGTGTATGGGATTTGTGCAATTTCAAAGCGAGCGATGTGAATTATATGTGTGAATTTTCTTGACAGAATTCAGAATGAGTGTGAGTTTGGTTTCAGCCATTCTGATTATGTTGCTTTTTATTGCAAGGGTCTCCATCTACTGTTCAAACTAAGCCACTGCGATCCTTTTGGAGGCTAGAAACAGGAAACGTACAAATGGAGATTAAGTCTCTCCTAGAATGTCTGTATTTAGTGCTTGCCTGTTTCATGTATATCTGCATGTCATATCACATTCAAACACTAGATTCATCAGACGGTTTCACAGATGGTTTGAGCGTCGTCCTGTTTTGTTTGACAATGTGCTGTTTTCTCTTAGGTCCACATCCCTCAAACAGTGGTGAAATAGAAAAAGTAAGTTTTTCCATGTACGCAAACATAGCACGATTGAGCCACTTGATGCATTCGGTTGATCTCATTTCTTCTTGTGCCTAGAAGGTGCTTTTTGTGAGGAGATATATTAGGCTGCTTACATAAGGTCTTCATATTCACACAGACAGTCTGATGGGAAGAGGTAGCTCTCTACTGTCATGAATGTACTGTAGCTGTTCTCCTATCTGAGTGATGCAGCATCACGCCTATACTGCTCCATAGCCATGCATTATGGTGCATGATGTGTACGCTGCTATGCGGCAGAACTAATTGAGCATGATGTGAATCAGGAAAGTTTAGACGCGATGATGGCGGCGGCCTCAGATTTCTCACTTTATGAGGCTGATCGCAATGAAACTACTTGAGCCCAGCGAGGGGATTTTTTTTCTTAATTGTTCTTTATATCCTATTTTTATTTTTGAACAATCCAGAAAATAGTGACAGTCAGACCACTGGCTGACCTGAAAAGCACAGTCTTGTATAACAATATCATTATATAATGACATGATATTATGTGACATCTTAATGATGTTTTCTCCTTTGGGTTGAGGCTATATCAGTGACCTCAATCCTGTGTACACAATCCACATGTCATCAACACCTTACAGAATAGCTAACCACAGGACCAGTTGGTCGACTCTGTGCGGTATTTTGTATATGAATGCATCTTTGCTCTGTTCTTTTCAGGCACCGTGCCGTAAGCTGCTGAATAGTGTTCTGCGGGGTCTGGAGCTGACAATCTTCCAGTCTGACCGTGACATCTATATACCCAACTGTGACACCCGTGGTTTCTATAGGAAAAAGCAGGTACAGTTAGTAAAGGTTTGAACATGAAGCTATGCCCCAGGGTTTGTGCGTGCTGTGAATGTGTGCGACTCGGCAGCTAAAACAGCCTGAACGCAGCACTAAATTCAAGGCTGGAAGGATAAAGGCCACTTCTCTCTGAGTCTCTGTGCTGTGGGCAGAGTCCGTCAGCTCCGCTATACTCTGATGACTGATCCCTCTCTCTCTCTCTCTCTCTCTGTTTGTCCACAGTGTCGCTCCTCCAAGGGCATGCAGCGCGGCCACTGTTGGTGTGTGGACGAGTTGGGCGCTGCCGTGCCCTCACGTGCCAGCGAAGATGGTGCTTTACCATGCGATGGAGAGTGAGGGATGACTCTGTCCCAATGCTCTGAGCCCAGAGGAAGAGAAAGAGATGGAGGAGGAGGAAATGGAGGAGGAGTATGGGGAGAGGGGGTGGCTTTAGCTTGCGCTAGACACTGCCTGGACACGAGACAGCAGGGAAAAACCACTTCGAATGGAAATTAGCCCAAATTAGGTTAATGTACTCTATACACGATCTAAATGACACACATACACTACACCCTAGTAGGAACATCAAGCTGAACGTCAATCAGTCCTTGCAGCAGCATAAGACACCTGCATTCTCAATTCAGTGACTTGCTGAATGTCACTGCTCCATAACTGCCTCAACTTAACAGATCCACCTGTAGTTCCGAGTAATTCCCTGGCTCTTGTCCTGGCTTCGTTGTAGATGTTCTCTTTTAGGATAGCTAACACTGCCTGTGTTTGGTACTATCTCAGTGGGCTGAAATACTGTTAATGCTGATGGTGTGACACAGTGTTCATGACGTGTCTCCCTCACCATCCTCTCTCCCTCTCTCCAAAGATACACTGACATTACTATACTTCATTGATAGAATATTTCTTTTCTATTAACTTATTTTGGAGTATGTATTTCCATGCAGTACTGCTTGAATTTGACATCTATCTATAACCAAGTCGGAATGCAGTCATAAAACGTCATCTTGGATCTTGCATCTTTCCATTCATTTGTCAAAATGGTGTTCCGACTGCTTATTAGTTGATTGTTTGTACATATGTTGGATTTTTGTGGTTGACTGTGTGTGTTCTAAAGTGGCAAACTAAAATGCTTATGGCTGTTGCCCTTTCCAAAAGTTGTCAGGCATATTTTTATACACGTCAATATAATATTTTATATATAAATTGTTGGTTTATTTAATGAACTACAGTACAATGCCATGTATTTTTATATTGTCAGCAGTTTCTTATTTAAAGACAGAGGTTATTTTATTTCATGTTCAGGAGAGCATTGTGCTTTGCACGCACCCCCTTGGCAAAACTCACTACACCCATTCAAGCTACTCAACTGCTGTACATGTTAGGGTTTTATTTTGTATTTTTCTCTTCTTATTTATACTTTGATCATCTATATTCACAATGTCTCCATGATAGTTATATGTTCTTTTGGCACATCCTATTTCAATCCCCATTTCAGTCTTTTAATTTCAGTCTAAATTTGTTATTAGGCCCACTTAATTGTCTTTCCCAAGAATCTTGCATTTCTGTGATGAAAATATGTGATATCTCATCGATCTTGTTGTGCCAATATGTGTGCTGTGATGGTAGGTCCATGCACATGGGACCTGTAAGATTTACAAAGTCTAAACTAACATATGATAAAAAGGAAATAAATAAATAAATACATATATTAATATAACAAAGAATTGGACTGTCTTTTCGTTGCTTCTTCTCAAGATGGAAGAATGGTCATGTGAAAGCATGGAAATAAACAGGGTGTTTGAGTCCATCTGTTACTAATGAACGTCAGTCAGTTTGCAACACATGATCACTTCCAAGCCTGTGGTACATTGTCACTGCATGACCAACGAGGGAGACAACACATTTCAGTCACATTGGTATCAAGGTCAGCATTCTTTCACATTTGTGCTTAGTCACACCGGAATCTGAGGCATCGAACAGCTGTTGAGCTAATTGAAAAGCAGCTAATGGTGGTCTCTGTTACGTGTCTATATTTAGCCGACCAGACAGAGAAATGTTGTTTGATGGTCATTATTTTAACAAAACCCATTCATTACAGGCTGAAATGCTCTCACCGTCAAAGTTCCCACCATTGAGTGAGGAGTGGGTAAGCATTAGTCTTGGCATTGTGCATCTCCATAGGGGATACAAACTAAGGACCCATTTGCTCCAGCGGTTACACAAAGAGGGACACATGCCTGTTTCCAAGGTAACAGAATTGAATATCCAATTTATCCATGCGTTCTGAGAATTTTAAATGCAGGTCTCGTGGAAAATGCACAAAAGTAGGGTTCTAGAATCACAGCACATGTCCTCCTTTATCTAGGGTGGTTACATCTGCTATTCTTAGAGATTGTGTACATGAAGCGTGAGCTTGGGCAAATTCTATACAGCAATGTCTGTAGCTCAACATCCTCTGCATTGAAGATGAACAGGCTGTATGCTGTGGTAACAGCCAGGATGTGAAACAGCTCTGGTGCTGTATGTTTCATAAGTAAGCAACACATGTCCTGTATAGAATGAAAGCTGCCATGGAGAATAGTCACATTTAGTTTGGTGTTGACCTGGACAAAGCTTAAAGTGAGTAAAGTGCAGAGACTGGAATGTTCTTACAGAACATCAGTAGTGTACAAGAGAAAGGATTTTAGAACAGACTATCACTGTCAGTGCACAATGGAAATAGTTGGACCAGATGCCCTCACAGTTCTGACCAAAAACAATTACATTTGAGAAGACACAGCACATGCACTTAGTACTCGTACGAATGTTAACTTGGGTAGAATGCATAATATGCATAAACAGTAGCCTACCTAAACAGTTTCAGATAGAACGAAGCAATACATCCTTTAAGGTTAGAAAGTCGAATATTTAAAGGTAGAAATGACAACTGTGAATCTGGATTTAGACCAAACTTGCACTTGAAACCAGCAAGAGATTTGAAAATATTTTTTACTGATGATGAGCAGTTTAATAATAGAACATTAGCATGATTTTAAAAATGAGTAAGGATGTATTAAAAGGGAGACAGGACTACAGTGCACTGTAGCAACGCAGCGAGATCTGATATAAGCGGATACCGTGCTGGATCCTCTAAAGTTTAGAGGATCCAGCACGGTATCCGCCCATATTAGATCACGTGACTATATCAGACAATCTGCTTGGCTACTGCAATCTGTCAATCACTTCAACACATGGTGACACAGGTGGGCAAGATAGGTGACGAGAATCGTCTTTGGGGTGGACAGTCCACTAAAACTGACGTTGACTTTCATGATTGGAATTAGTGACAACCAAACATTGGAATTCGGCTTTTGCTTTGCAACAAACACACAAGGGATCTGAAGACATTGGGGGCTAAATATTATATCGGTGGTGTGACATTTGACCAGCGTTTTCTTGTGTGACACACGGGGAAGTGCGAAAGATCAATACAGGAAAAAAGTCTGACAAGTTCCCACGCACGGAAGGTGCTGTTATGGCGTCCAACTCGGCAGCTGTTTCCAGTCCAATGGTCATACTGGCAGCCAAGACTAAAACAAAGAAGAAACATTTTGTGCAGCAGAAGGTTAAGGTTTTTCGAGCTAGCGACCCTGTCTTGAGCGTGTTTATGTGGGGCGTGAATCATTCAGTAAGTGTACACACTGGCTAAGCTAGTTTGCTTGTAACGTTAGCTGGCTAACTAGCTAGGCTACGTATCACTACTCCCTTTAAAACCCCAATTGTACTTCCGGAAGCAAGCATAGTTTGAACGCTATACAATGCTGGTGCCGTACTATAACGCATAGTATTTGTTCAATTACGGACTTAATGTTTGGCTAACTAACTAGCATTAACTATGCTACGCTGCGGGCTGTCCATACTCCTGCGCTTCTCGTGCCTGTTACCTATCTAGGCTTGTTACCATTATTGTGTGCTGGTGTTCACACTGTTTCAGTAACTGATTTGTGATTTGAAGAAACGATTAATGTGCTCTACGTCTAGCCAGAAGTCCACTAGCAAGATCTTACATTTTGACACCATAATAAACGCCTCTTTTTTAATTGCCACCGCAGTGACGTGTTGCATCATCTTTACTGAAGCCTTTAATGGTGCCAAGAGTTGCCACGCATGTTAACTTGACATGCATGTCTGCGGTAGGTTATTGATGCTTGATGCTGTGAAATCCTATATCTGTTTAGATAAATGACCTAAACCAGGTCCCTGTGCCAGTGATGCTACTCCCTGACGACTTCAAAGCCAACACCAAAATCAAAGTCAACAACCACCTCTTCAACAAGTACCAGACTACATTTATGCTTGAATTTAGTAACATCATTAGCAATGTGTTTGCCTCTCATACTGTGCACTGAGCAAAGCACAGAAAGACTCATATGTGGCTGTAGAACCTGAGTGTTGTGTGGTTTCCTCTTGTAGAGAGACTCTTCCTGGACATTTCAAGTTCAAGGAATACTGTCCCCAGGTATTCCGAAATCTGAGGGAGCGATTCGGGATTGAGGACCTAGACTACCAGGTATGGGGTGGTGGAACGAAGAAGGATTGGGACAATGTACTGTGATACATGTACATAACTCAACTGACTCATGGACTCAATGTGGACATATCCTGTTTGTCAGCGCAAGTTGAAGTGTATGTGTGCATGTGTGTGTTCCTGATACAGGTGTCGCTGACACGCAGCCCTCCAGTGAGGAGTGGCGACGCCCAGGGGGAGGGGCTCCTCCTCACCTCCTATGACAGGACACTGGTGGTAAAGCAGATCTCCAGTGAGGATGTGGCCGACATGCACAACGTCCTGTCTGAGTACCACCAGGTGAGTCTACCACAGACAGACAGACCAGACACAGACCAGAGACAGACCAGAGACAGACCAGAGACAGACCAGAGACAGACCAGAGACAGACCAGAGACAGACCAGAGACAGACCACAGACAGACCACAGACAGACCACAGACAGACCACAGACAGACCACAGACAGACCAATAAGAATCATTTCAGATTGTGAGTGACATGCAGGATATGGCCTGAGCCAGAATCCAACCCAGGGCCCTATATGACAGCCCTAGTCTGAGTGGTACTAAGGTTATCTGAGGAAGTTCAAGATATGGAGTTCTCTCTTTTTTTGTTCATATGGGCTGGTCTTCCTTAGAGGTAGATCTTCAACTTCTCCTTTCATAGTGTTTCCCCTGAAAGGTAATTTACTGGAGAGAATTCAAATTCTCGAACAGGCTAAACACAAGGATTAGAAGAAACAACGTTTGTTTGTGTTCCATCTGTTTGAAACTGCATCCTGATCCATTTCACTGACAAAAATAACGCGTTAGACATGCTAGTTAGTTTCGTAACTGTCATTGCGTTGTCATGCATCAGTCACGTGAGCGCCGGGCCAGCCTTGAAGGCAGAGTGGGAGTGAGTCAGGGTGGTCATGGAGAGCTCTGTGGGAGCTGGCTCAATGGGAGCAATGTGGGAGAGTTTGGCTGTTAGGCGCTGATTGAGCAGATTGTTATCAGAGCAGCGGGAGCTCTTGGGTCCACAGCACTGCAGATCTGTTCACTGTGTGCGTGTGTGTGTGCGTGTGCGTACGTACGTCTGCGCACGTGTGCGTGTGGGTGTGCGTGTCCTGAGGGCTTCATTTAACTTGCATCTAGAGTGCCACTGCTCATTTTGGCTGCATGCAGAGGATAGAGGGAGGATAGCAGAATATAAATAGATGTGCCTGTCTTCAGTGAAGATTGTGCTGTGTTCCAGCCAGGGGACTCTGTGAATGAGGACAGTCAGAAGTGTGTCCCTTTTAATAGCAGGCTTGAGTCTATGGCCTCATGCATAACCTTGATATACAGCAGTTACTGTACATCCTGGGGCGAATGGGGAGAAAAAAATGGTACTACGTTCTTTTTTGGAGGGGGGAATAAAATCGACCCTAGAATTATTTTCCTTTCTAGTGTGTACTCTTGTCCTAGCAAGGAACAATGTCAAACTGATAGCAGAGTTATGTGGGCAGCACAGTCCTACTTCTCCTAAATTAAACCTGTTATCCAACCTGGTATACAGCCTGTGTGTCGGTGCATTGTCGGTGCGGTGCAGTGTCGGTGCGGTGCTGTGTCGATGCGGTGCTGTGTCGATGCGGTGCTGTGTCGATGCGGTGCTGTGTCGATGCGGTGCTGTGCTAATGCGGTGCAGTGTCGATGCGGTGCTGTGCTGATGCGGTGCTGTGCTGATGCGGTGCTGTGCTGATGCGGTGCTGTCTGTCCTGCTCCCTCCAGCACATCGTGAAGTGTCATGGCAGCACACTGCTGCCTCAGTTCCTGGGGATGTACCGGGTGAGCGTGGAGAGCGAGGAGACCTACCTCATGGTCATGAGGAACATGTTCAGCCACAGACTGGTGGTGCACAGGAAGTACGATCTCAAGGTGAGTGCCCTTCTCCACCTTAGGGCCACACTCCACCAGGTTGTCACATGAGTAGACACACAGATACTCATGTCGATGCGTTTGGATGGAAGGAACTCTCGTCTTCTCTGTTCTTGCAGGGTTCCCTGGTGTCTCGGGAAGCAAGTGACAAAGAGAGGGTAGGATAAAGGAGCACGTCTAGATCTACGTTCCGTTTATTTCATGTCACGTAGAGGATGTGCATGTCAGTCTCTCCTGTCTCCTTCCTGCAGGTCAAAGAGCTCCCCACATACAAGGACATGGACTTCAGGAACAACATGCAGAAGGTGTACGTGACTGAGGAGCAGAAGGAGAAGATCCTGGAGAAGCTCAACAGAGATGTGGAGGTGCCCTCATCACTGCTGCTCTGCAGCTTCCCCCTGACATGACAGCAAGAGGCCACAGGGGGGCAGTAGCAACATTCCACATGGTTTTGGTTTGTCAGAGTAGCAGTATTGAGGCAGTTACTAGTAGAGGTCTACCAGAGAGGTTCATCAGCCAGTACCTCTTATGTAGAGGCAGTTCACTGGTCAGAAGTTAGAATACTGCATAGCCTAGAATACTATATAGAATACTCTTTGTACAACATACCGCTATTTTCCCCTCTAAAGTAAGAGTCCGTATTTGGGTGACCTGACTGACCATCAGAAAATCGCGTTCCCCAAAGCAGCCATTGTGAGAACATTTCTCTTCGTCTGTCCCGTAGTTCCTGGTAAAGCTGAAGATCATGGACTACAGCCTGCTTCTGGGCATCCACGACGTGGGCCGTGCCGAGAGGGAGGAGGACGAGGGAGAAGAGCCCCCCAACGAGGAGGAGCAGGACAGCGAGAACGGCCTGACGCCGGCGCCCCTGGTGGGCTCCTACGGAACCTCGCCTGAGGGCATCGCTGGCTACATGTCCTCCTGCAAGCCCCTGGGTCCGGGGGAGTTTGACCCCTACGTGGACGTGTACGCCGTCAGAAGTGCCGCTGGTAGGGTCTGCCTGTCTGTCTGCCTGCCTGTCTGCCCGCCTGCCTGCCTGTGTGCCTGCCTGCCTGCCTGCCGGCCGTACAGCTGTTAAACACGTGCAGTCAGAAGGGACTGGTGTTCGATTCTTGAGCTCAGCAACACAGTACAGTTCATTTGTCTTACTCCAGATTTGTAGCATCTTTAGACGAGCGAGTCCCATCTGTGACAGTGAGACACCCTGATATCAAAGAGCTTGGTCTGGAGCTAGGAGGGGAGCGTGTTTACACCAAGTATGCTGGCCTAAAAACAGGCCAGTTTTAGGCCAGTGACCAGCGCAGCATTTGCTACTATCAGGTCTTCAAGTAAATAAGCAGTGGTGTTTATTAACCTACCTGCTTAGATACAAGATTTCAAAGGAGATGTAGTGTGGGTCCTTTATCTTTTGAAGTAGCCAACCGCTTTTCATACCAAGAATGTTTCCCAGCAGAGTGCTGCTGTGGGCAGGTGAATAATGTGTGCCTTTCTGCCTGCCGTCTCCCAGGGTCCCCCCAGAGAGAGGTCTACTTCATGGGGCTGATCGATGTTCTGACACAGTATGACACCAAGAAGAAGGCCGCTCACGCAGCCAAGACCGTCAAACACGGGGTGAGTCACAAACGCTGATGGAGCGGGCGGGGGGGTGGGGTGGGGGGGTTGGGTGGGGGGGTGGGGCATGCCTGCAGAGGCCTCGTCAGAAAATCTTTAGGTGGTGTTTTTCCAGGACTATAACCTCTTTTCCTGTCTCTTCTTTTCGGTTGTCTCTCCCAGGCCGGTGCTGAAATCTCCACTGTCCACCCAGAACAGTATGCCAAAAGATTTCGGGATTTCATCTCAAACATATTTGCATAGCATTGAAAACTCCATGCCCACCATCGGTACAACTTCCAATCAGAGGGCTTCTTTTTTTTTTCTCTCTTCTTCTTTTTTTTTTTAACACCTTGACTGACATGTTACCTTTTACTTGTAGTACATCACCAACAATCATTGACCAAAAATTCACAAATGGTTCTGAATATCATATAATGTGTGCAACTGTTTCCATTGTTGCGATATACTACTGATGCATATTTATTCCTAGATTGAAAACTGTGTCAAATGTAGTCTGTGTGTGGAAGCACTCTGACTGTGGAACAGAAGGGTGCCTGACATTATAGAGCTTCGTCTGTCGTGTGGGAGATGTTCCACACATTCAGACCCTACACTCCTCATGGACAACAAAGAACAATTGCCATGTTGACATATTAAGAGATGAAAATGTCATTTTCTACTTAGTTGCTGAACAGTCTTTATCCATTTCTTCCGAGTAGCATTGCGTTGCTTGTCCAGCTGTTTTGTATGTAAAGTTAGGCTCAAGTGAACGTCCTGCTTTGTGCAGACAGACTCTCCCCTAATTAACTAGGAGATGAAGCAAAATGGGATGTGGGCCGTTTCATGGCAGAAGACTGTATATACCTATGATCCAGATTCAGATGGGAAGGTAAAGTGGTAGTAGACGTACCAGGCAGCTTCTGTCCCACTGCCTCCTCACTGGGAACGCATCATTCCAGCTCCTCTGGAGCCAGGGACTCACCAGCCCACAAGCCTGGGGACCAACTCTTCCAACGAACATTCTGGAGCTTCTGTGCTGAGTGTTAAACATAAGCTTCCATTTTTTTTAGAGATGCACTACGAGAACAGATGAAGAGAGGAAGACATCTGTAGAGCTAAAGTCACTGGGGTTCCAGTTAGAACATGTCCTCTGGTGATATTTGTTGAGATCACAGTACTAGCATAGGTATATGATGTTTAAATTAATAGAATTTATAGCACTAGGTGATATTTCAGCTTGTTTATGCTGTAAGCCTTCTGTTACTGCTACAAGATCTGAATACACTGGGAACATGGAGCAGATACTTGCATTTGTTGATTGCACATTGTGTATTTTCGCAAAATCAGCTTTTGGACCAAATATATTTTACAAAGATTTTCTGAATTGTGTCCCGTTTCAATGTTTTTTTTTCGACGGTGTGTGTGATGCCAAGAGAGTCTTTCCAGAAGCTGCGAATCTGCTGACAGTTTCCTTCCTGTCACTTTTCGGAAAATAGCAGATTGACTCCAGTTAAACAAAGGGAAACGAGCAGGATGGATGTGGTGGTGGTGGTGGTGGTGGTGGGGGGACCAGAGAGGGGAAGACAGATCTCCACAAAGTGCTGACCATCCAGAGGACCAGAGAGTTGGTACAGAACAGCCCATGGATCTGCAGTTAACAAAGCCAACACAAATGGCCTTATTGTCGGTATAGTGTAACCTGCAGGATGTTATGGTGATAAACTCTCCCCAGAACAATAGCATGATGGAGGAGGACGGCCCTGAGCAATAAACCAGCCTGGCGCTGGATGTTGCTACTTCTGTCAATGGCTCCTGAAATGTTTGAAATGTCACATTTGAATTCCCTTTTGTTGAGTCATCTAGAAATGAAGATGATTTAACCAGCCACCACATTGACATGATCTGTCTTACGTCCTCACCTACTAGTGTCTTAAGTGCCTGCTGAGATGCAGTTGAACAGGTTTTCAGGTGGGTGATGAAGTGATCTCTCAGGAGGAGAGAGGGTTTGGTTTCAAAGGTCTCTTTCTCTGGGAGGTCTGATACACCACAGACCTCCTCCCCTCCTGCAAGTCACCCCTGCTCTACCCAGAACAAGGCTTCCTGGTATACTACTTTTTTATGATCAGAAACGTAAATCTATTCTTGGTTCCATATCAGTGAATTTATATAGAACTCTCTTCGTTGACTCGGTCCCCTGTAAACCGCGACCTCTCCGAAGGTGTACTTACTAAACAGTTGAGCCATATTACCCTAACCACCCACCACCACCCTGCTGCTCCCTTTACACTGTGAGGATGTCCTGTCAGCCTAGCCCTTCGAGGAGAGGGGAGGGACGTGGAGGAGAGAAGGGGGAGGCGGGACGTGGGGGAGAGAAGGGGGAGGCGGGACTGGATGGAAAATGAGCGGAGGGGATGGTTTAAACATTTCCTGTTGCTCACACTCAGATCATCAGGGATAGCAGCTCTGGTAGACTCTCCTTGTTGCTCCAGCAGGTTTGTGACATCTCTCCAGACAGAGGAGCTGTCAGCATCATCATCCTTATCGTCTTAGTCTCACACAGCAAGGTAGGCTGCTGTACAACTACTTTGTTTCATCTTGGGCTTTAAACCTTCATAGAAAGCAAAACGGGGATCTGTGAAAGACAAGTTCAGCATCCCTGTTCAAAACAATTGAAATGGCTGATACTTAAACCTAACTGTTAACCAACCAGCTATTAAACAGTTGGCTTGTAGCTACATAAAACAGGAATAACAACAGCACACATCTGTTTTTTTATGTCAATGACATTAGTTACCATAATACACTAATTGGGTACCTTTATTTCATTGTTCTTTTTTATAGATTATTATCTATTTACACTGTGAATTCATTGCTGAGTTGTTGTCCCAAACCTTCAGGCAGCTTAATTTTCAACACAGCACAGCCTCCGTCACCGCTTATGTAATGGAACGGCATAATCAGATTAAAGTCACGTCTAATCGAAACTCTCTAGAAATCCACATAACTTCTCTCTTCTCTCTTCCCACTAGACCATGAGTCACTCCCACAATAGCTCCTTCAACGGCACCCCCTGGTTCGTTACCGAATGCACCATCCACCTGGATGAGGACTACCGACGTGTCACCCTGTTCCTGCTCTACCTGATCATCTTCCTGGTTGGCCTGGCAGAGAACTCCCTGGTGGTTTGGGTCAACTGGCAGCGGAGACACTCTTCCAGCGGCGTCCTGTTCTGTGTCATGAACGTTAGCATGTCCGACCTGCTGGTCGTGCTCACCCTGCCCTTCGAAATGTTGGAGGTGAGCTTGAACGATGTCTGGCTTTGGGGACGCTTCCTCTGCAAAGTCACCTACCTCATTTATGTGGTCAACTTCTACAGCAGCTCCATCTTCCTGGCCTTCATGACCCTGGAGCGCTACCTGGCCCTGGCCTGGCCCTCCGTCCCTGCCCTTTTCCCCGTGGGGGCGAAGAGGCGCTGGCTGCTGTGTGGAGCCCTGTGGCTCCTCTCTCTTAGCATGGGCCTGCTGGAGACGGCCCACGTGGACCTGCTGGAGTGGGACGAGCCGGGCTGCTACATGATGCCTGAGTACAACCACATGGAGTGGTTCGTGTCCGTCTCCTTCCTCGCACTCATCTTCCAGTTCCTGGGGCCCAGCATCGTCATCATCACCTGCAACTTGCTGATAGCGCGGGCGGTGCGCAGGGCCCCGGACGTGCACGGCCGCCGGGAGGTGTGGCTGGTGCACGTGTACTCGCTGGTGTTCGTCATGTGCTGGCTGCCGTACCACGTGGTCACCTTCCTGATGTTGATCGACAACCTGGAGCCGCTGCTGCTGAGCTGCAACGCCATGGAGGTGCTGTACTTCTCCTTCAGCGTGGTTCAGTGCGTGTCCCTCCTTCACTGCGTGGCCAACCCCATCCTCTACAACTTCCTGAGCAAGAGCTTCCGTAGCAACCTCATCACCCACGTGGTGCAGTACATCCCCAAGGAGGACCAGAGCAAAGGGGATCAGCCCGGCGCAGGAGCGACCGGCCCCGGGAAACGACCCAAGCTCAGCAACATGAGCACCAGCGACTCAAACGTGGGGTCCCTGACAGACAAACAGACGCAGGAAGCGCAAAGCCCGCAGTGAGACTCTTCAGCGGAGGAGGAAGCAGTCCTAGGGGCTGTTTCGGATCGAAAGGAGGGGCTTTGTGTGTTGAGCTTAACTACCTTCCAAGAACCCAACTCAGACTCCTGGTAGTCCCTCCTAATGTCTCTGTGATTACTTTGGTCTGACAGATAACGCATCTAAAGACTCCTCTCCTCTCATTATAACCTCATCTTCTTCACTTAATGGACAGTGTAAACAGAGAGGGGAAGGAAAGGCTTGCTGGTCTTGTTTGAACTGCCCCAAAAATGTGTAGGCCCAGCAGCTCTTACAAGCTCCTGTTGGATAAATATGGTCGACTCCTACCAGAGTGAGAGGGAAAGAGTGTAAAATATATGTTACAACAATTTACCGAATACAGTTCTCTCCTTATTGTTATCTTGCTCAAGTGTGTCATGTGTGTCTGTGTATTTGTGCTGCTGCACACTAAACAAAAGAGATGACAATCGATCTCAACTATGTTAAACAGTCCAACACATTTCGGACCATTGTTACACACATTACCAGAATGGCATTAAAATGTACAAGAAATGATGACTGTCTAACTAGCCCACCGCAGCCCGTCCATGCTTTTGTCCAAGCTGTGCTACTAAACGGCTCCATTGCTGTTTTGCCCCGGTGCCAGATCCCAAACCCAGCTCAGCAGCAGGGTGAAAGGTCAGAACACTGAGGACAGGGTTGATTTCCACCTTTCCAGAAGCTGTGAATCTGCTGACAGTTTCCTTCCTGTCACTTTTCAGAAAATAGCAGATTGACTCCAGTTAAACAAAGGGAAACGAGCAGGATGGATGTGGTGGTGGTGGTGGTGGTGGTGGGGGACCAGAGAGGGGAAGACAGATCTCCACAAAGTGCTGACCATCCAGAGGACCAGAGAGTTGGTACAGAACAGCCCATGGATCTGCAGTTAACAAAGCCAACACAAATGGCCTTATTGTCGGTATAGTGTAACCTGCAGGATGTTATGGTGATAAACTCTCCCCAGAACAATAGCATGATGGAGGAGGACAAACTAGTTATTTTGATTAACAGCATGTTTGATACCCTCAAACTCCTGCTCCCATCCATCAGTCTGGAACCTTGACCCTTGACCCTTGACCAGGTAGAATCATTTAACCCGCCTCTCAACTCACGTTGCAGTTTAAAAATCCTCACCTACACGGTATCCTAAGTGCCTGCTGAGTTGCAGTTGAACAGGTATTTAGGTGGGTGATGAAGTGATCTCTCAGGAGGAAGGAGGGTTTGGTTTCAAAGGTCTCTTTCTCTGGGAGGTCTGATACACCACAGACCTCCTCCCCTCCTGCAAGTCACCCCTGCTCTACCCAGAACAAGGCTTCCTGGTATTGCAACAAGAGACAAGACAGGGAAGGGAGGGAAAAGATGACCTGGAGCAACAGTACAGGTAGACCATCATCATCATCATCATCATCATCATCTTCCCTAGACTCCACATAGGGGGGGTAAGATGCTGCACAACTACACTTCTTGATCCTGTGTTTCAAAGAGTCTTTAAACTCCTCCTTTTGTTGTTCCAACACTTATATCAACTGCTTTCAAAATATCCTACGAATGATCTGTGTAATGCACACCAATATGCTTTGACATGTTCAGATTATTCAGTTTCAGCAAATCACGTCCTCCTTCACAGCTTGTGTAATGGATCAACATAATCAGATTAAAGTCACCTTCAGTCCAAACTCTCCCGTTCATTCAACCCCCTCTCTGCTGTTAACACAGGCAGGCCCACTACAACTCCACCTTCCATATCAAGAGATGAGTCAGAGAAACACCAAGGTCCGTAGCTAGAGGGAGTGTGTGCAAACATGTTCTGTACACATACTAGCTAATCTATGTACATGTAAGTACAGTGCAGAACGCCAACCAATCTCAATCTGAAATCCCATGAAACACTGTGCATACGATTATACAAATAAATCTGTTTAACTGCTTCTGAACATGTACTTCAGTTCATTTTGGTTTGTATCATTGTACAAAGTCAAATAAAAAAAACATTCAACAACAAAAGTGTAA
Organism: Plecoglossus altivelis; assembly: GCA_036571765.1. Lineage (NCBI taxonomy): Eukaryota > Metazoa > Chordata > Actinopteri > Osmeriformes > Plecoglossidae > Plecoglossus > Plecoglossus altivelis. Next base: position 14,787,165 of record BROE01000021.1, on the reverse strand, counting down.
ATCGAGAGTTCTATTCCCAACCATCCACTGCAGAAGCCTTCAAACTGAGGAATGGTGAATATTCTAAACATAACAGTGCTTGAAGACCGATCAGGGATGTTTGTTTACAGTCCTAAATTGTGAGGAATGTTCTAGCGCTATGGTGATGTTGATAAGATGATGGACAAAAGGAAGGAGCTTAGTTTTCAATCTGTGGATGACACAATAGCATGAAGCTACCCACCCAGAAACGGTTTAGAGGAGAGAGATCCTAGGTGAAACCCTGACATGACCTGTGCCTGATCGTATTTAGAAATCATTTCAAGAATGAAACCAGCTTGAAAACATGTCAGCAGTCAGCTTTTATTAGTCCCCATTTGATTTGATACATAACTAAAAACAAGGTCAAAAGGCCAACGTGTAATAGTTCTCACTAAAAAAAGTACAGAAAATTAAAAAACAGCATAAATAGAATAAATATCTGTATTGTCATCAGACATATGAGGTAAGACATCAAATAGAAGATCACCAAAACGTGAATTGGAAAGTGAGCACTTCAGAATCACAACTCTAAATGTTAACATCAGCAAGTGTTAGAAAAAAAGACCACAAGTGTGTTGTGACATTTGAACAGTCTGTGAGAAAATGGCAGGTACCATATGAAGCCATTCGTCTCTATGGCATCATTACAAATACACACAGTACAAACATGTTAACTACTTTGATGACATGGGGGGGGGGGTTTGTTATAAACAGTATGACAGTAATGACTAGTGAACTACACCGTTTCCAGGAAGACATACCAAGGGTGGTTGCTACTGAACAGATCGATTAAGGCCTCGTCTTCTCTTTAGTACCAACGCCTTCTACTATTAGAGCCTGCACACATAAAGGAAGAACCAGCGTTTACGTATCGATACACAACATTTCCAGGACAAGAGGAATAACAGTAACATTCCAAGGAGGTTCGAGGAACATCTCACGTCCGCTCAAACTCTCTCCGTGGACGCTCCTCGAAGTGGTTCGTCTACGAACCATCCCACGATGAACCGTCCTTCAAAGAAATAGGCACTGCGACCCTGTGGCTCCGCCCTCCGTGTCTAGACACGAGCAGCAGGACAGTGGAGCGACTGCCACCAAGTGGCACAGAGGGGTTCACTTCCCTCTTCTGCTCTGCTTGAGCAGGATGGTGGTTCTATTACAAAGGCCATTTTTAAAAAATACCAACCCCCTCCAAAAAAAGGTTTTGTGTAGGTGTGTAAATGTGGTCCACGGCTAGACGCTGATAGAGAGAGTGGAGACGGAGGCAGGTGGGGAACGAGAGTGAGCGAGAAAGGGGGAGGAAAGATAGACATACAGGCAGACAGACAGACAGACAGGCAGCCATGGCAATCAGCAGACGAAGCAGTAATAGCCGATCAAGTGTCCAGTGTGGGGAGGGCTTCTTTGGAGTGGTCGTTGTACATGAACGTCTGCTCGATGTTGAAGTCGGGCGGCAGGTGGTCCTTGTGGCCCTCCATGTGTGAGGACACCAGCTTGAGGGTGGAGAAGTAGAGGCCGCACACAGTGCAGCGGTACATCAGGGCCCCGGCGTGCGTCTTCAGGTGGCAGATCATGGTGGAGCGGCCCCGGAAGAAGCGCAGGCACACCTTACACTGGTACGGCTTCTCCCCCGTGTGGATGCGGAGGTGGTAGGTGAACTCCCCCGAGTGGGCGAAGCGCTTGCCGCAGTAACGGCAGCGGTACCACTTCCCCCGGGCCGCCCCGCCCACTCCGTCCAGCCCCGGGCTTCCGTTGCTCAACAGTCCAGAGGGGAAACTGGCCCCGCCGCCCGGGGGCAGCTTGTCTGAGAGGCTGAAGCCCACTCCCAGGCCAAACCCCAGGCTGCTCAGCTTCCCCAGGCTCCCGCCCGCCTCCAGGGGCGACGACGAAGCACAGGAGGACGGGGGGAAGTCCAGGGCCTGGTCGGCTTTACGCTTGCCTGGCCAGCCCTGCCCTCCTAGGGACTCGCTGGTGTGTAAGCTCAGGTGGTAGTGGAAGGCTGAGGAGGAGCGGAAGGTCTGGGGACACAGGAAGCAGCGCAGCTCCTCCTCCCCCTCACCCCCCGCAGCCTTCAGCCTTCTGCTGAGCCCCCGCTCCCCGCCGGCCTCCTCCTCGGTGTGCAGGGCCATGTGCCTGTCCAGCAGGGGGAGCTCCAGGAAGCTGCAGGTGCAGTGGAGGCAGGAGTAGACAGCCAGGGCCAGGTGGTTGAGCGTGTGCCACAGCAGGGAGCAGAGGGAGGGCTGGCGCTGCTGGCACACCCCGCAGGTCAGGGACTGGGAGCAGACATGGCTCAGGAGGTGGTCTCGCACAACCTGGGGAAGAGGAGACGGACATGAGGGGTTGTCATAGTAACGACACCAAACACGTTTCAGCGATATCTGGGTCACATTTCCAGACTCCTGAATGGTTATCATATAAACAACAATAATATTGTTTATATGATAACCACTCAGCAACCAGTTATTAGCTAAATCATTGGAAACAGGATGAAACATTGAAGTCTCTCTGCAGAGCACCGACCTGGAAGTCCCTGGCGATGGTTTTGGTGCAGATGGCACACTGCACCTCCGGCCCCTGCCCCTGCGTGGTGCTGGAGGGCAGGGGGTGGCTGTAGCTGGCCGCAGCCTGCCGTCGGTGGCGCAGCAGCTTGGCCTGGCTGCAGAACTGCAGGCGACACATGTCGCAGGAAAACAGCAGCACGCCCACGTGGGAGAGAGCGTGCGTGATGCTGGCGCCGCGGTCCGGGAACTGGGCGCCGCACACGCCGCAGGCGCCCGTCTCCGTGATGTGGTGGGTCTCGGCATGGGAGCGGAGCGTGGCCGAGTCCGCGCGCAGCGCCATGTTGCAGGTTTTACACGTCGCCGTGGTTACGGAGCCCAGGCTGCTAGCGGCCAGCGCCCCTCCCGCTCCCCCGTTCTCCACGCACACCAGGTCTTCCTCTTCCTCCTCTTCCTCCTCCTCCTCTTCTTCCTCCATGTAGTTGTCGTCGTCGCTCAGCTCGATGATCTCCCCGGCCAGGTGTCTCCACTGCTCTGCCACATCACTCCCAGCCCCCTGCACTGCGCCCCTGTCCTCCTCTTCCTGCTCCTCCACTTCTCCTCCAAAGATGAGGCCTCCGTCGTTTCCCAACTCCACCCCGCCCTCCACCGCCCCCACCTGCAGGCTGTCCAGAGGGTCCCCTGAAGAGGTGGGGTCGCTAGCCTCTGCCCCCAGGGGGCCTGACGAGTCCGGGAAGGAACAGGGCTCAGAGACACAGAGGGGCAGAGATCCAGCTCTGCTCTCACTGACTGCCTGTCCCTCCCCATCCTCACAGGCCCTCAGGGCTGCCCCCTCCTCCCCTTGCTCAGTCTTAAGAGGCCGGGAGGGGCCTTTGGGAGCCCCCTCAGTCTGGCTGTTGTGGCTGGCTAGTTCAACCTGGTCCCCAGATAGATGACCGACCCCGTCAGCCATATGCCCATAGCCTAAGTGAGAATGCATGTCCTCAGCCTTGAGGGCCACTGGCAGGGGAGTGCTGTGTCCCCGGCTGGCCCTGCTCCCCCTGCTCTGGGGGAGAGGGGAGGGTGCGACGGGAGTGTGGGCCCCCGATGGCCCCACGGAGGAGGACAAGGAGGAGCAGGAAGCTGCAGATGAGGAGCACACCGAGCCTGAAGCGGCCGCCGCCCCCACCATGTCCGGGTCCACATCCCCCTGCTGCTCCGCCACGCAGTCGGCTGAGCCCTGCAGGTCGGGGAAGGTGTTGTGACACGCCCTCACCAGCTCCCTCACACCCAGCCTCACGGCCAGCTCATACAGCACCCCCACGTCTATCAGGTCGGTCAGGATCTCCCCCGTGTAGATGAACGTCAGCACCTTCTCCAGGTTGGTCGGGGACATGAAGTCCAGGGAGTAGGAGGACACGGCCGTACCTGCGCCGGCGCCTCCGGACGTCGCCGTCTGTCCGCGGGAGAACAAGCTGCGGAAGTGCGCCCCGCCACAGGCCAGCACGGCGCGGTGAGCGGCGAAGGAGCGCCCGCCCACCTGGAGGAGTACGTCGCAGTACAGACGGGTCTGGCGACAGCGGTTGAGCTCCGAGAGCAGACCGGCGGCGTGGCCGGGAGCCTGCAACCGGATCCTCATCCCTGGCAAGGTAGTGACACGCGGCCCAGGGGCCAACTAGGGGACGCAACCAGTGAAGAACATCTGTAAATATTTCTACTAGCAACAGTCATACTGTATTGTTAGCAACAGCTGATTAGTGGACTTCTATGTCCTTGTCAAGTCAGCAGAAAGTCTTTGCAGAAAAGCATGCTCATTCGTGGATTGCGAAACCCACCAATTCAGTTCAGTTTACTCATAATAGTTTATATAGAGTAGAGCAGGGGTGTCAAACCCAGGTCCTCGAAGGCCACTGTCCTGAAGGTTTTTGATGTTTCCCTGCTCCAGCACACCTGATTCTAAAGATGAGTTGTTATCAGGTTTCCACAGTGCTTGATAACAACTCATGCATTAGAATCAGGTGGGCTGGAGTAGGGAAACGTCGAAAACCTTCAGGACAGCGGCCCTGGAGGACCAGAGTCCGAGACCCCTGGAGTAGAGGTTCCACTACGATTTTATTGACAAGCTTCAAGCCAAGTTGGTAGACGCTGCTAAATAGGGAGCAAGATAAGTACGTTGCAAAGCTGTGGTGTGGAAAAGCATTCGGGGTTTGCTAAACATGGTTTAACGTTGTCATAACAAGTTCGTCATGAAAAGTATCTTTGGTGATCTTAAATCTGAGCATTCGACATCTAACTACTCTTGGATCAGGTGGCTAGCTAGACACTTTGGTATGTCCGGTATGTTTTCACGGAAAATGTTGTTTATGCTGGACAACTCATGTTGTATAACTACGGCTAGTATAACGTTACCATATGGATTACTTACCCATGCAATTATAAATATTCGATCATTTGCGAAACAACGGGTCCGTTACGCCTACTATGCCTGTCGTGGTCGCAGACTTCTGACGTCTGTCAAAGGAATGTAAAGCAGGTATCTGGCATACCGCCCCCAAGGGTCTGGAAGACTATTCTGCGTCCGTCGCATACGCATCTCCAGGACTAGTGGTGTTACGTTAGTAGACCATGCTTTCAGTCATGTACAAAAAAAAACGGCCAGTAGACAACATATAAAAGTTCCTTTATTCAGGTCATTTAAGTATTTCTTTGATTGATAGACGTTACACATACAAAGAAATAATGAAACACCACTTTACATGAAAATGTCTTATTAAAGGCTTACTTTGCTCAAACACATTTTACTTCGTGTGCAGTATGGGATTGTTACAGCTGCCTTTATGTATTTGGCACAATAAAATAATTAACCTTGTTGTCCAGTCATGTTTAGCTGCTGCCCAAAGTATGAATGGTGTGTCATCACCGTCAACACATATGTAAAAGGCTTTGGGTATTCGATAAATACCAGGACAATGAATCAAAACACAGATGTTTGGAAAACTAGAAAATGACTAAAAAAGAATTTGCTAGAAATTGCGTCTTTTAAAAACGTATTGAATCTTGATCGTTTTAACCTGGCATGGCAAATATCATGTCCGTAGACAGCAGTAAACATAGAGCACAATAACGTGTAGAGGAAGATATTGTATAATTACAAGTGAATTAATACATTTAGGGACATCCGAAGTGATGTTCGACTTTCTAGTCTATGTAGATTTCTTAGTAGTTACTGCAAAACAATCAATACTGACCTATGGTTTAAAAGGACAGAAACGGCTCCTGGTTACTGACGTACAGATGTTTCAACATTCTGGCCCAGTCACCACAAAACAACAACCAAAAAGCTATGCCCTCTACATGTACTTTATTATTCTGCTACAGTCTCTTTACTGGCCTGACTGTTTATTCATAACTCACTGATCCTCATCCCTCTCTGAGGTCTTTTCTAATGGGAATGAATCTGTAGCTCTCTAAAGGGATGACTGGAGTATTGCACTTCTTTAGAAGGAGTGAAACAGAAGGCTCAAGTCACATGGCAGCTCATCCATTTGAAAGGTCCGTTGACAGAAACCTTTCTACCGGACCGATCGTGAAGAAAATCAAAATGAGGTTCAACAAACAAGGACGTCAGAAACGTTTTGCGTAAATAGTCAACATTGCTTTTTGATTGTTGATATGTTGTGCAGTCCTGTATTCTCCTTTATAGCTTCCATCTCATCCTCCCACACAGACACAAGTTCATCCATGGACTGAAATGATCTTATCGTTTCCCGCTGTGCATCCAGCCCTTGTGTGCTACCCCAGCGATCTGCCCTCACAGCTAGGAGAATTTCCTCCTGGAGTTGGTGCGCCCCAGACTGGCAGTGCTGGATCTGCGGGAGAGACTGGGGGTGGCGGTGGTCGGGGACACTTCGTTGGGGCAGCCGTGTTGCAGCAGAATGTCAGCGCATTCTTTACTCCCACTCTTTCTGGCCAGAGTCAATGCTGTCTGACCTCGTGGGTCCCTTGCTGTCACATCACTGCCATACTACAGGAGACAGTGACACAGAGAGAGGGGGAGGGAAAGAAAAAGAGATAGATAGAGATAGAAAGAGAACAGTTCACCACACACAAACCACTAATTACCATAAACAGAATGTATAACCATTCCCATTATTCCATCTGACATCTGTTGCTTACAGTATTAGTGCTAATGAATGTCTCCTCTCATGTTCCTTCATGCTCTGAGCAGACACTCACCCAGACCAGCAGCTGAGTCATGACCACGTCCCCCAGCTGGCAGGCAGCGTGCAGGGCCGCGCGGGACGTGGAGGGCCCCCCGCTGGGCTGGAGGTTTATCTGCTCCTTGCTGCTGTGTGCAAGGAGCAGGAGGAGGCTGGGCAAGTCTCTCTCTGTCACTGCGGAGAGCAGCATTACCGCTACGCTACCTTCCTCTAGGCCCAAACCTGGGGCTGGCAGGGGTGCCACAAACACCCGCTGTTCATATTTGGCCCTGATCCACGACTCTCTCTCCTCTCTAGGATGGAGACATGCGTGCACACATACACACACACACACACACACACACAAACACACACACACACACCCACAGCATGGTAACGAAAGCATTTGATCATTTTGCATATGAAGCTTTACTTCATTTTCTGAACCTCATGGTGGTTTAGCTGGCTGACTGATTTAACTGGCTTAAAAGAGCTTACTTTAAAGGGCAATCTTAACTGGAAAGTCTGTTCAAATGTAAAAAATGTAAAATAGGAGGAGAATGCCCCTCCCACACACACACAACTGACATTTTCCTCCTACATATAACACCTAACACCCACCTTGTGGCGTTTGGCTTGGGCTTTTGCCTGCCCTGGGTGCAGCCCTCCCAGATGCTGTTGGCCATGTGGTTGCCGATGGCAGCCAGGACCAGCGTGAGCTCACCGGGCCAGTCGTCCAGGTCGAGCGAGCGGACGCGTGACAGGTGGGTTCCCAGGTTACGGTGTATCCCTGAACACTCGATGCAGATCAGCGCCCCCAGGTTTAGACTGGCCCAGGTTGGGTCTGTGGAGACAGGCAGGTCAGGGTAGAGCCCACAGAGAAGACAACAGCAGGGCTCGAATGAACGCATTCGCATGATGTTGATCCATGATCAGCTTGGCTGGGGGGGAGTATCTATCTGATCTATCTAAAAGCTGATCTGAGACTAGACAGGAAGTGTCAAGGGAAGGTCAAAGCCAGACACCCACTGGGAGCTTCACAGTCCACGCAGAGGTTGTTGCCCTTGGCGTTGCGGATAGCCTGCAGGGCTACTGCCTCACTCTGACTGCTCCTCCTTGCCTGTGGAACACACACACACACACATACATTCACTAACCCTGGAACATCTAACCACAGCGTAATGGGGATTTTCCCAGGCCTCACCTTGTTCCTGCCACTTTCACAGGACTGCAGGCTGGCCAGGATCTGGCTCTCGATGGCTGCCACCCAGGCCTCTCTCTCCTCCAGACTCTGGGCTTCAAAGTGCCATGTCTGCCCTGAGCTGGACACAATGATGAAGTCTGCATTCTCCTCCTCTGCAAGGATATGGCAGCAACAGACATGTAAGCTCACCTGAGATGGACACACAGGCTTGGGATGGCTGAATAATATGGGCGTCCAGAAGACTGTCAGTGTTACGCACGATGCAATCATGCATGTATACCGTAGACATACTTCTCACCAAGGGTATGGTTATACAGCGGAAGAGATGGTGTGGCACACGTTGAAATGCGCATGCAAATAATGCATGCAGGAGGCAGAAACAGAACAAGGTGACATTATAATGCCGGTAGCAGACACACGAGCAGAAGGCAGTCCAAATTACAAGGACAGAGATAAAAGGGAACAGACAGTTAGACAAGCAAAAGCAGCTTCTTCCTCATTGTTCTAGTTACCTGTCTTATTAATGTTTCTTAAGCTACCAAAGCTCTTTAACTTCCACATTTTGCGCTTGGCTGCAGAGGGACAGATAAGCCCAGGGAAGAGGTAGAGAGACAACAGAGACAAAAAAAAAGACAATTCAGAACCATTCTAGAGAAGGCTGTGGAAAAGGACAGATTATTTGAATAAGAGCTGAATTAGAGAGCCATACTGTACCCGACCCAAGCGACAGGGAGAAAAGGAGCAAGTCAGAAGGGTCAAGTAGGAAAGACTGGATGGTGGTCAGTGTCCAGCTGTGGTGCCTCACCTTCTGCCTGGCCCACTGCACTGTCTCCTTTCTGATTCATGCTCTTCTTCCGGCCTTTCCTCTTCCGGTCAGTCATCGGTGAGGACTGACCAGGGTCTTTTCCAAACGGGGGATTGGGTGACCCCTCAGGAGCATCTAAGATGTGTTGCAGATCACATAAACCACAAGGTTACGGACCACTGAGTGGAAATATTTCAATATTTTAAATATATGTTAAAAGAAATGTGGGGGGAGAGATAAAGAATGAAGATGCAATGTTTGTTTCCGTACCGACACTGAAAGCCTTGTTGGAAAGAGAGGAGGGGCAGCGTTGGACTCCTCTCTCTCCCTGGGGAGACAGGGCCCCAGCACCTTCATCAGCAGACAGGGGGCCTGAGAGAGCGAGGATGGGATGGAGGGGAATAATAGTGTGAGAGAGAGACAGAGATAGAGACACAGAGAGAGAGACAGAGAGAGACACAGAGAGAGACGCAGAGAGAGAGAGACAGAGAGCGAGACACAGAGAGAGACACACAGAGACACATAGAGAGAGAGAGAGAGAGAGAGAGAGAGAGAGAGAGAGATAGAGAGAGAATAGAAGTCAGAGGCTGTTGAGAAGACCAGCCACGGTGGTCTTCTGACAGTCCTCCAGTGCACTGTGTGCTCGCTGCTTCACCTGCTGTGCTGCTAGCGCTAGCTGATCCATCTTTGACCACCCCATTAACCCCAGGGGCGGGACCTGCAGGGGTGACTGCTCTGGGTGGGCGTTTCCCTGGAACCTTCACTGTGACGCGCAGCAGGTCAATATCCTTCCCATGAGCATTTTGCATGTAGTCCTGCAACAGGGTAGGCAGCACCTTGTATTATCCCCGACACGTGACACGACAAGGGGTCATTTCCTTCTCAAGGTCTATTCGTTGAACGAACAATCTGGGCTTTGCGTTTTTGAGCTATCTAAAGAAGGTGACTCCCTCTATTTCTAGTCTACTGAAACAGCACTGAAGCCATGATAAGAGCGAGAGCTTTCCAGCAGAGGATGAAAGGGCCCTTTTGTAACCCTGCTGTGGGGCTGGTGTGGGATGACTCACGTTGAAGCTGGAGTGGTAGCGAAGGGTACCGTTGTTCAACAGCGTGACGTACTTCTTCTTCCACTCCTTGTTCAGAGAGCTGCCACTCCGCTTCCACAAGATGCTCTGTCCAAGAGAAGGCCCAGAGGACAGGGGGGGTTAACAGCAACACGCATGCCTGTGCTCAGCCGCTCTCTCTCTCTCTCTCTCTCTCTCTCTCTCTCTCTCTCTCTCTCTCTCTCTCTCTCTCTCTCTGTCTCTCTGTCCCTCTTAATCTCTCACTCTCTCTCGCTCTCTCTCGCTCTCTCACTTACTCTTATTGAAACCTCTGTCTGCTCTGAAGGAGCCAATCAGCGGAAGACCATTGTTTGAAAAAAGAAATCTTCAAATTGTACACAGTATCATTCTGGCATAGTAATGGGCAGGGGACAGCGAAGGAGAACTAAATCTAAATCGACCGCATAAATAAAGCACCCACATCAGAGGCAGAGAGCATGACGGTCCAGGCCTGGCTGCTATGCTGGGGGATAGTGTAGAGGCTCCCAGCACACTCACCTGTTTGATGGCTCGTCCACTGGCCACGTCCCCTCTGGGGTCAGCTGCTCTCTTCTCTGTGTCGCTGCCACGCCGGTTCTGGGAGGGGTTTCATGGGGTTGTTAAAGAGGAAGGTGTGATGGCCGTCGAAGGGACAAAAAAAATGAGACAATGAGGTGAGATGAGGGAGATGGCGAGAAGGGTTCTTCTCAATGACGGCAAGTGAGTCTGACGGGCAACTGACCGCGAACAGAGAGGTGCGTCTGCGAGGGAGGTTCCTCAGGGAGCCTGACGCCCCACCGCTGCCCCCCTCTCCCCCCGCCACGCCCCGACTCTTGCGACCCAAAACCTACAGGTGGAGTCGGCATCGAGAGGTAATCATTACTCTGATCCGTTAATGTCTAGGGCATTTGAATCGCGGGGGGTGGGGGGGGGTGATGAAGACAGACAGAATGGAGAAAAGTGGGGTGAATGGTGACTCAAAATGAACTTAAACAGGTCAAAAGACATCCGTTTTGGATGCACTCGGTGTAATGTGAGTGAAAATGCGTGAGGGTGATTTGTAGATTTGAAGTTGGTTGTCCAGCTACCTGCCCAGGGAAGGAGGCTGAGCCTGGGGTGGAGAGCCCGGAGTGGCTGGGAGAGTTGGGCAGGGACTTGCAGGAGGCCAGGAGGGCTGCCTGCTTCCTCTGAGCCACTATCCTCTGGGCAGCTGAGAGGAGAGGGCAGAGAGACTGCTCAGACCAATCAGAAACACTCCTATGGACATAACATTCAGTTCAACCAGCCAGGACATGTAAAATGTCTCATCAGACCAGGCAATACAAAGTGACTTTTGCTTCTTCCCCTTATTCCCTCCACAGATTAAATGTAGTATACGTTCCTTTTCTCCTCAGAGTAGCTAGAATACTCTGTACTCTGGCTGTTTTCTCACCCTCAGCAAAGACCCGGTCCACGTTGAGCCCATACGTAGCACACGTCTCATAGAACACTGAGTGGCGGACATCAACACACAGCTTCCTGGCTCGGATGTCTTCAATCACTCGAGGGTTGGTACTGGTGATCTTGTCTATCGACAAGTGGAACAAGAGTCCCAATTGAAAAGCAATCACATGCTGGACATTATGGTGAAGTCATAACAGACACTCCAGACCAACCCTACTGTCTGGTATTTTTAGCCAGGTGAAGATCAAAGCATGAATTGAACATTACATTTTAGAGCATTTGATTATTGTCTAATGTTTGCCTGGATACGAAATATAGCTGCATGTGATGTTTCAATGTCTCCTTCCTCTACCTTGAGTGCCCACCACGATGAGTGGGATGTCGGCCGTGCTGCGGTGTGTGTTCAGCTGGCTGAAGAGCTGGTAGACCTCCTGGAAACTGGCCTCGTTCTCCAGGCTGAACACCAAGATGATGGCATCCACCCAGCTACTGAACTGGACTCAGGAAAGACAAGGGACACCAACATCAACACGCACACGCAGACACGCACATGCATACATCGTCTGGGTCTTCGATCTGGATTTCGTGTTCCACGGGAGTTCAAGTCGGAGTGATGATCAGCACCCCATACTGACATCACCTGTCACTCACCTGTGCATCGGGAGGCCCCGCCTCCTCCCTGATCAGTAACAGATGACTCTGTCCTTCAACGAGCACTTCCTTCTTGTGCGTGCCACCTAGAGATGACAGACACACGGATCAGGACACCGGCGAGGGGCCCACGATAATGCAGCCGTGTCCAATGCGTTTACCGTCTGGTTTCTCCTGCGAAAGGTAGCTGCCGGTGATGTAGCGGTGCACCAGAGCGGACTTGCCGCTGCGCAGATTCCCCAGTACCCCCTGCGTGATTTCAGAGTTGGAGTTAACATTGACCTTTGGCTTTCCCTGGGGAGAAGGGATGGAGGAAGTGGGAGGGTGGTCTTACCAGTCGCAGCTCTGGGATGGAGCGACTCAGGGTCCACTCCTGACTGTTGGCAATCGCTGCTGTAAAAGGGAGAGAGAGAGAAAGAGAGAGAGAGAAAGGGAGCGAGAAGGAAAAGAAGAAGGAGAGATACAAAGAAAGAGTGAGATCCTGTGAATCGTGGCAGGAAGGACAGTGATTGTCATCGTTAGAGTGGGACACATCCAGCTGTTGAACACTCGTTCTGTCCATGACAGGCAGGCTTAATGACGATAACCTTTCAGTAACAACAAGGGGTTCTTCTGAGGTCCAGCCAGGCTATCTACTCCCCTACTAGCCAGAGGAGGCCAAACATGAATTATGTAATGACCCCCAGAGCACCAGTGGAAGGAGGAGCAGCCAGTCAGCTGTGGCTTGGGTAGATGATCTCTTCTGTCTGATGCTGGGGACGATCCCTACAAACACGGAACTGACTCCCAACCAGCATGTGAGAACATCCTCTTTTTCTGGATGTAAATACTGCAATTGTCAGCAATTGACAAACTCAGAGGGCTGAACACATCGATTAATGAGCCTCCAACTCAAGGGATTGTTTTTTTTTCTCCGAAAGGCCAGTGGCCTCCATGTTGCCGGTGGCTCCGGGAGAATCGCCCTGCAGCATGTCCCTGGAAGGGGGGACAGCTTGCAGATGTGATCAGGACTGAACACCAGGGGACAGAGAGGACCCAGCATCCAGAGGGGCATGGCTCAGTGGGATCCAGAGTGACAGTCACAGACACACACACACACACACACACATGCTATGTAGTCTCATACACAGACACCCACATACGCACACTGGCCCGGGTCACACAGCTGTGCCACTGTTCACGCTGGGCGAGAGAGCTGGTGTGCCTCTCACACTCTCTCTGCTCACAGCTGTGGCTCCAGAGGAAAGATTGAAAGACAAAGCGGGGCAAGAAAGCGAGGAGAGGAAATCAAAATGGAGAGAAGACTGCGAATAACATGGGTGAACACGGAGAGATGGAGAACTTGAAATGAGGGTTGCAGGGTGTGCGTTTCAGCCTGACTGTTCCTGTGTCAGATGACTGAGCCAGGGCCGTCTTGGCGACTACCCGACCTGCCCGACGCCAAGGAGATGCAGAGAGATAGCTGTTGATGAGATGGGATGAGAAAACGAGGGCGGTGGGAGGATGAGGAAAAGAGCTTCGACACAAGCTGCCACTGTGAGCAGGCCACTTTCTCCAACCCCCCCCACAAGGCAGCAGAAAGAGAGCTGGTCTCTCTCGCTCAGAACAGCCCTTCATTCAGAGGTCTCTCGATGTGTTGGAGCGCACAAGGGCTGCTTTGCCAAGGTGGTCAGACAGTGAGGTTCCCCATGCCACCTCAACATCCTCTCGTAAGACGACAGCTGATGAACGACTACACTCATTCTCGGTGTGCAAGTGGACATCTTGGCCCGAAATCATGATCGCCCCATTTTACAGCACGTTTCTTCTAAGGGCCCATTTTGTCTTTTGATTCAATTCTATTTGGAACAGAATGACAGGCCGCCTCCCTCCCTACACATCTCCTCCTCCCCTCTGTTTCATCATCACAAGGCCCCTTAGTCTGGCTCCGCCGTGGCTCGCAGCAGCCCGGCTGGTTGTCATGGCAACCCTTTCCATCCAGCCCCGGTTTCTATATTCCTGTTCACTGGCCCTGCGCTGTAATCATGTACGCCTACCAACTTGCATACACAGCACGCACACACTCACACCCACCCATACACACACACCCACCCACACACATACACACACACACAAATGCACACACATATACACACAAGTCTGCATCTTGAAAACACTGGGAAACACATCGTATTAGGAATAACATTTGTTAGTATGGGAAGTGGTCTATATCTTCGTGATAAAACCCCTCAGTAATTCCTCTGAATATGTTTTTCCAAATCACCTACAACCAAGTAGCGTGTCCCTCAAAACTAGATTGGAGTGTTCTGTTATTCGGTCTAAATCACTGTCTTTCTGGAACTTCTCACAAGTACTCACATCCAAATCAGACGCATAGACACCCTATACTGTACATGGAGAATCAAACTGGTGCTTTGTGAAGCTGAAATGTTGGAAAGTGAGATAGTGAAAGGGAGAGATGATGCTTCAGTCAGATCTATGTGTGTGTGGGAGCAGGCTGTGGGTGTAACATCAAAGACAGGATTAAGGGGGGGGGGGTTGGCTGAGGAGCTGGCTGACTGTGCTCCTCCTGACGTGGGTGGAGCCAGCCTCTGTATTGTCGGATTTGTTTCCCTCCAAAAATGCTCCAGTTTTCCTGGCGACAGAAACAAGCTCAACCAATGGGGGCTGGAGCAGAAGCTGCCACATATTTCTGATCCCAGCGCGGATTCCGTCGCCAGTTCCACCGCTACGACCATTAGGATCATTATGAGAGCGTTAAACACATGGGGCGTGGGCTGGTGGGAGATTACCCCTCCAGCAGCGTGAAAATCCTCCCCCACTCTGAGAGGAATTAGATTAAGACTGTCCAAGATGATGCTATTGTCAGCCCTCCAGATCAAAGGATTCCGTCTATCGTCATTTGGCAGTCGCGCATGGTGTTCAGTCAAAGCCCTTTATAGCCACGTGACAGACCTTTGATTGGAAATCTGTTCTGTGCGCAGCTCTTTGTATGGGCACCTCGTGTTAACGCCACGGCTAACATGCATGCCGCTGTATGAGATGAAAGTACGAGGGGGATGAGATGAAGTGTGTTCCTGGCATGTCTGCCTTTGTCTTCTGAGGGCAGTAGTACTTTCATCATCGCCCTAATCAACAGAAGCCCACGGCCTATAACAGGCTGTGGAAACAAGTGAGGGAACGGGGAGGGTAAGTGTAAAGATGCCCTACCTTCCTCCTCACTGGACTCTCTCTGGATGCTGTACACAGGAGGAGCAGTGGAGGAGCCTGAGGAAGCTGAGCTGCTCTTGGTGAAGATCCCACTGATGAACTTCAGCATCTTCCTGTCTTTAGCGGAGGTCCGGTGAGCTTGGCCCTGCTGCATCTGGTTCTCTCTCCCCACGCTCAGGTCCTCGGTCAGGTTGTTCAGGTCACTGTTGTCCAGGGTGCAGCTCTTGCCTTTACGTGGGGGCTTGGGGACCAGGCTGACAGGGCCAGGGAGAGATGCTGAACCCGTCTTCAGCCTGTCTTTCCTGGGAGGATCTCGTCCCCCGGCACGCGTTCCTACCTCCTGAGGTCCGACCTCATCTCTCCCGGTCCGTGTCCTGGATCTTCCCTCACTCTCAGCCCAGGAGGCCCTGCAGGGGCCTGGGGAGCGGTTTTGGACTCGACCCTCATTGCGGTCCAGGCTCTGGGATGAAGTGGGGCTGCGCTCCTTTGTGTCGCGGCGGCTAACGGCACTGCTGTGGGCCTTGAGCAGGGTTGCGGGGCGCTGGCCTGCTTGTACAGGGATGCTGCTCCTTGTCGGGGTATCCGGAGCCCCTGTGTCCACTGAGACCGACGGAGTGTGTCCTGTCATGGTTGTGATGCATATTCTTTCTTCTGAAATGCCCACTAGGGTTTCCTCTGTCTCCTCTTTATCTACTCCTTCTTCAGGAGACTTCGGAGCTTTCATACTATGAACGGCGGCTGGAGGGAGAAGATTCCCAGTGAGCAGGAACTTCTCCCTCCCTACAGTCATCTCACCATCCACTCCTGGCACACTGTCTTTCAAGGAACAGAGAGATTTCCCCTCGCTATCCTCAGGGTCACCACATCCTTCTTGCCTCACAAACCCAGTGGTCCCCTGATGAAACTGGGATCTTGACGGCTGCTCTGGTCCCTGGTCCTGGTCCCCGCCTGCCCCCCCAGCGGCTCCAGTCTCCACCCCAGCCCCAGCACCTCTGTCTTGAGGGTTGGGCTTGGCTGGCTGTCCTCCATCCTCCTCCACAGGCTCTCTCTTGACCAGGGTCAGGGAGATGAGGTAGGTGGTGCGCTGTTGCAGCGTGCCGGCTCCACTCATGGGATCAGGCTTCAGTCGACTCACCATTGATAGATGAAACCAGTCAGAGAGACATCAGCAACTTCCAGTTCAACCACAGCTTTTAACGATGGATTGTCAGGCGAGCATGCTGGTCGGACAGAGAGGACAAACCTTGTGCAGGAGAGATGCTTTCCCTCAGAATGGAGAACACAGCTGACGTTCGCTTCATACCCCTCTTCTGTTTGCTCTTTTTCAAGTTGAGATGACTGCCATTCTTTTTTTTGTTTTGTTTTTAATATTCACCGCAAAGATCTGAACATTTAAATCCATTCCTCCAAAATGGAAACATCTAATAACATTGACTTAACTGAGACTACCTTGGAGTGCCTTGTCTGATACCTCAACAATCATTTGCTTGACCTTATTTCTGCAGGGCTGCTGCCTGTTCTCATGTGGTAGCTGTTCATCCTCACTGGCTCAAAACCAAGAAGAAAAAATTGCAACAACTCAAAGCCCCTTTTCCGAACGGCAATCTAAAACATTAGGTCCATTTAAAACACATCTCCAAATTCCCAAGTCCTCTGTGTAGACAAGCGCTGTCTCCAAGCTCTGCAGTCCAGATCAGAGGTTCCCAGCTACTGTGGGCCAGGCATCTGTTTTGACAGTAGCATCTCGTCTTCTCTCAGCGGGAGCGGTGGTGTGGAGACGTGGAGGACGGCGAAGAGCTCTGGTCAGGAGAAAGGGCCGGCAGAGTCGGAGACGCTCGCTTGTCTGGAGATGGCTGCCCGAGTCGCAGTGTGAGCGTCCGGCCATCACGCCTCTCGCCACCTCGTGTCCTCCAAGCGTGTCAGACAAGCGTGTCAGGCACTGAGCATGTCAACAGAGCCCGGCTGTTAGGAGAGCCCTCCCCCTCGACGACTCTCTGCCTCCAAATACATACGATCGGGAGCGAGGCGCACAGGTTCAGCGAGTGCAAAGCCAACAATCAGCCAGCGCACACGCTGATACAGACAGGAGCCTCCACTGTCTCTGCTGCAGCTGCCCCTCCTTACGCCAACAGACCAGACAGCGCAGGGAAACCCAGCTTCTCCTCTATCCCTCTCTCTTTTTCAGGCTTCCTCCTTCCCACTCTCTCTCTCTCTCCCTCTCCCTGAGAAGGCATAGCGAGCGCTGTGTCTGCTCTTTATGGCTCCCCTCCTCCCTCCATCCTTCGCCCTCTCCCTCCCTCCCTCTCTCCCTCCCTCCCTCCCTCCCTCGATCTCCCTCCCTCGATCTCCCCTCCCTCTTGCAAAAGGGGAGGCGGTGAGCCGTAGAGGAGAGGCTGGTGGAGAAGGAGAGAGAGAGACAAGCTGAACCGGTGAACGGGTGGGCTCTGGAAGAGAAAGGATCAGTGGTGGAGGGAGAGAAATGAAAGAAGGATGAGCAAGGTTAATCAAAACTGACAGTGACATAGAACAAAGGCGTGGGGAAAGAGGATGGGAAAATGTGCCGGTTATTTTTAAACCCAGTCTTGTTTGTTCCTTCCATACAGCTGTGGTGACTATCATCCATCTTTACAGTCGGCGTTTGGTTTATCAGAACACCCCCCCTCTTCCTCCCTCTTTCACTGAGACGCTGAGCTGGCTTGTTACTAAGGTGTTACAATCTTCCCTGGCTCTGGAGGCAGCCACTGTCCTTCTCTCTTGCCGTCTATCCCACCTTTCTCTCGTCACGGCATTTTGTGGCGTGTATGTGTGTGTGTGTGTGTGTGTGTGTGTGTGTGTGTGTGTGTGTGTGTGTGTGTGACAGAGAGAGAGAGAATGTGTGTTAGGTAGGGAGACAGAGAGAGAAATCTCCTGTGAGCTTATTGATCTGTTGTCTATTGCCTTCTCCAGTACGTGTTCATTAGCTGTAGTGGGTGAGCCCAGGCTTACATTGTGACATTGCAGGGAGGCCAGAAGACACCAACATATTGAACATCAATGAGAGGCAACCTAATTTGAAAAGCGTTGGAACAATCTGTTCTGAAAACATGCTGTTCCAGCATGGAAATGCTCTATTTTATGCTCTTTTACGGTTTTAATCTATTCTTTGGTCTACAGTAAAAGACAGGATGTTTGGAAGCCCTCGTGGTCTGCCCCATCTGACAGCAAAACTCCCACCTGCTCACTGACTCCCCCCTCCTTCCTCTGCTCCTCTGCTCCTCTCTCAGTCTCCCAGAGGGCAATAACCACTCACACCAAATACAAAGTAACCTGACAGTGTTTTGCTCAGGGGAACACAGTCACAGAATTCAGAAAAAAATACCACCCACATCATGGTATATTTTTGGACTGGAGATCTATTTCCTAAATCCTCTGTGTGGTTTAATACCAGCACAATACAGTGGAAGGGAACATCTTATGAAAGAACATTTCAGCTGTGTTTTTGAATGTTTTTTCTCCAAACAAAATTCATTTTTCTTGTATGGTAAATACATCTTCTCTATATACACTCTTGTGTTGGAGCATGTACTTAAGAGGGTGTCTGAGGTCTGTGAAGCTTGCTGTTCTCTTTCACGCCCGATCTAATTAATCTGATGGAGACACTCCCAGATTTGATATGAAGAATCAGGTTTCCTTCAGGCAAAGATTATCAGACACATGCCCTCTTCCTTATGTCCTTATATCCCTGTCCTGCTTGCTGTGCGTGCACACATGCACACACAGGTATGCTTGCGCTCTCTCGCACGCACGCACGCAACACACACAAACGCACATCACACACACGGCACATACTGTCAGATGGACACTGACAGAGGGCAGCGGTCATGCTGGGTGATTTTTCATTTCTTCTTTGCTCTGAGCCATCTCTCCCCCACATCTCCCCCCCCTCACCCTCACCCCTCTTTCATCTCTCTTTTCATCTCAATCTCCCACTCTGTTGGCATGCTGCCGCAAACAGAACCGCTAGGAGACTGATTGCAATTCAAATGGCTTCATTCTGCACTCTGGACCACTCCTCCTTCCCTCTCTCCACACTGTTTATGCCATCTTGTTTTGGGATGCTGGCTACTAAGCCTGTCCACCTCAATGATATAACGAAGGCCTTCCACACCACAGGAAGTGAGGAGGTAGCAGGGCTACTGGACATGTGGGTATCCTTCACCTGTCAGGCAATTCAACCCCTGCAATAACAGATTCTACGCCACACGCTTAAAATGACTTTACATCAATTCATTCAGGAAACTGGAGAAAAAAGGATTTCAGTAGGTGATCGGGCCGGTGTGATAATAATTCCTTCTTCAGATGAGAAAGAAACTAAAATGGAAGGTGATCGGGAAAGATCAGAAGGAAGGAAATGATGAAATTCTCCTGCAAAGCAGCAACTGTTTGTCTAAAGGGATGTGGCTTTGAGGGTAACGGCAGAGTGGCAGACAGGAAGTAGGCCACATCTTCGTGTTCCATGCTGCTGCCATGGTGATAGCCACAATAATGCCATGATTGGTTGCCACCAGTGTTCTGTGTGAATCTCCACACGCATGATTGCATGCCAGGGTCTCAGGAGACGTGGTGGAATTAGAAAGAAAATACTGTAACTGACAGTCAAGACTGAAGAGGCTCTTCTACCTTGTTGAAACCTCAACACAGGAAGCTGAGTGAGCGATGTTATCAGCATGAACATTCTCACGGCGTTCGACTCTGAAACGAACTTCAAATTCAAATCAGTGAATTGAGCGATCTATGCTTGAAAACACGATATGTGGCGAACAATGTCAATAGAAATTCTTTGCGTGGCTTCATGAAAACAACCAATGACGGAGAGTAAGAAGAACCATATGATCCTCACTCTGTCTGGCTAGTAGCTTAGATGAAATGGAGCTGTACAGAAAGGGCTTTAAAAGTTCATAGATCATTTTCTCTTCAAATGAACTGCATCACAATTAACAACTGTGTGCCTGAGCAACACCGCTGAAATGATTTCACAAAATGTTGAATTCTAAACCCAGAATCCGAGCATTTTCTTCAGTGACAAAAAAACCCCTTACCTTGGATACTATGAAGGTAAACTTTGAGACCAGAACGTAGCTGGGGATCTTCCACCCTCTCAAACTGCTTAAAGAGTCTGCTGATGGTGTTCTGGAGAGACTGGTGCCTCTTAACCTCTGCTTTGATTGCGTTTGAAAATGCTGATTTACCGACGCTGTTCATCTTGACAAATACAGATTGTTACGAACTGATCATCAATAAAGTATTCTGTTCAGCCCATTTGAACTTCCGATTTTTCTGCTCCCAGTCCAACCAGTTTAATATACACAGATGCTTGAACGCACATGTATGAAATAGTCAATGAGAAAGGTGCTGTGTGCACAAGACCACAAGAAACCTAAGCTGATCTAACTACAGTGTCTCTGTTTCCTCAGTTGACTTTGAACTCACTTCCTTATTTCGCACTGCTCACTTTAAGTCTCTCAGCGTTCTGGGGTTATTTCCCATCTTATTTTTATTTAAACAATCTATGTGAGT
This sequence comes from Plecoglossus altivelis, assembly GCA_036571765.1. Classification (NCBI taxonomy): domain Eukaryota; kingdom Metazoa; phylum Chordata; class Actinopteri; order Osmeriformes; family Plecoglossidae; genus Plecoglossus; species Plecoglossus altivelis. Next base: position 14,766,517 of record BROE01000021.1, on the reverse strand, counting down.
GCATACACTGATGTACCAATACTGCCTGTGACATAGTCAAGTACATGGTGTTCTGGTTCCTTGCAGAGGACATTCACAAGCTTATGTTTATGGTTCATGATTATCATCACCCAGTTATGTTTCTATAGACCGTTGTCCTCTCAGTTCCTAGTCTGTCACCCACTCATTCTCTCTCTCTCTCTCTCTCTCTCTCTCTCTCTCTCTCTCTCTCTCTCTCCCCTTTTTACAAAAGAAAATCAAATTCACTATCTGTCTTCATACCCATGCTGTGAATCATCCATATTCGAATCAAATGTGTGGAAAAAAACAATTATGGTGTAATCACGTTGGCTGTCAGAGGCCCCCTTTTAGACAAATCAACCAAGCAAAAAATTGAGCGGACATGGTAGCGTCACGCTCGCACGTCATCAACTACACCCCCTCCCTGAGGTTGGACCCGGTGATGAACCGCTGGTAGTGATCAACAACAGTTCTGTCAAGCCAGGAAACAACTGCTTGCTAAAGAAAGGTTTCACCGTCAGCTTTGAACCGATTTAGGTGTTCGAATATCTGAACATGGTCTGTGGCGGATTTACCTGCTCTAAAAATGCGCTTTGTTCCTTAAATGTGGTTTATATGGTGAGTGTACAAAATGGATCATCATGCTAGCAGCTAGCCCCTAGACGTTGGCTAGCTCGCTACAGTAGCTGGTCATCTATTGTTGTGTGAAAATGACTGCTGGCTAAATTATTGGTGTGACGTGAAGTTTGATCTGTGATTCAACAAGCCTACGTAAGACATTGACGAATGTACCGGTAACTATATATTTTAATCAGATGTAGCTCATCAGCTAGCTCAGTAGATGTAACTAGCTATCCAGACAATTTATAGCATGTTGTATTGTAGCCTACAGTAGCTAACTTGATTGCTACCTTGTTAGACATGACGCTAGACATAGCTCCTATTCTAGATAGTCTAACTATGTTAGAAATGATCTTGACACGGGTGGCCGTTATCTCCCTCGACCTCTGAATCATCATGGACACGTGTGACTCCCAACAGAAAGGTCGAGTGTGATAGCTGCTACCAGGTGTTTACTGTGGCTGGCGAGGCAGCTCCGTTATCTAATTTGCATCCGCTAGCTGTATAATGTGTGCTGTTGTCTGTTGTTAATGAACTTACCTCAATACATTTACCCCCGTTACCTCAGTCATGTATGTAGCACACTGCCTCTACTGTTTGTGCAATTACTTTAGTTTGGCGTTTTTGAACATTGCCTCTGTTTGAGAGCCTGCTGGTAAAGATTAGCAAATGGACACTCATCCCTTGTCCCATATTGTGGCTCTCCGTTCCCCAATCATCCCCGTGCTAACTGCCCTGTGGCGAGGCTTTCTTGGATAGCAAATAGACCAGAAGCAACTAAGATGGTATTCCTGGCACCTTCTCCTGTTCACTGGTGTGTTCTCCCTTCAGCTGGTGGGACTGCTGCTCATCGGGGTGGCAGCATGGGGGAAGGAGTTTGGCATCGTATCCAGCATCCACATCATTGGAGGAGTCATCGCCGTGGGAGTGTTCCTGCTTCTCATCGCCATCGTAGGCCTCATCGGGGCCATCCATCACCACCAGGTCATGCTCTTCTTCGTATCCTTGACGCCCTGGTTGACTGGTTCAGTCCCCGCAGGTCCTTGTAGGTTTGGTCTCCTGGCGCAGTCCTGGGGGAGCACTGGAGTTGTAGCCAGGCCCAAGTATTTTTCTTGCCCTACTTAGGTCAATCTTTTCCTACAGTATGATCAGTGAAATCTGCCTTTAATAAACAGCCACAAACACGTTTGCACTGTTTCACTGGGTAGTGTTGGGATAAGATGATTGGCCTCCTTGACTCTGGGCTTTCTCAGTACATGGTCATACTCTTCATGGTCTTCCTCGTCCAGTTTGGGGTGTCCTGCTCCTGCCTGGCAATGAATCAAGGACAACAGGTGGGCATCTGGTTTTGATTATTTGCCGTCCTTCCATGTCCTGTTATAACTAAAACCCCCCCCCCCCCCCCCCCCCCTCCCCCAGATTATTTGTAGCAAATGTTTTTAAACATTTGCCGATCTGACACATTCTCAATTTTTTCTTTTACCTTTTATTGAACCCGTGTCTGTTCCTCTCTGGTCCCACCTCCCTGTCCTCCATCCATGGTGTTCCTCTCTGGTCCCACCTCCCTGTCCTCCATCCATGGTGTTCCTCTCTGGTCCCACCTCCCTGTCCTCCATCCATGGTGTTCCTCTCTGGTCCCACCTCCCTGTCCTCCATCCATGGTGTTCCTCTCTGGTCCCACCTCCCTGTCCTGCATCCATGGTGTTCCTCTCTGGTCCCACCTCCCTGTCCTCCATCCATGGTGTTCCTCTCTGGTCCCACCTCCCTGTCCTCCATCCGTGGTGTTCCTCTGCAGGAGAAGCTTCTGAGCTCCACCTGGGGTCTGCTGAACCACAAGACCAAGTCAGACCTGGAGTGCCAGCTGGACTGCTGCGGGCTGCTCAACACCACCGCCAGCCGGATCCAGTTTGAAAAGGACGTTGCCAATTGCACTGCTGTAAGGATGGGATACGGGCTTTACTAGTTGCATGATTGCTGGTATTCAAACAGATCCCTTTGCTTTGGGATTCAGTAACATCAAATCCAGAGGAGACATGCTGCATCTCTCCTGGCCACTCTGGACTGTGCTGCCCAGTTGTTGATGACAGTCGACTAACCTGGGATTTAAACCTTGTCTGTCTTTTTCCCCTTGCAGCCATGCAAATCCAGTAGAAGCTGCTTGACCTGCGGAGACATGATGCTGCAACACGCGACAGAGGCCCTGAAGATCCTGGGAGGAGTGGGGCTGTTCTTCAGCTTCACAGAGGTGAGTCTCTCTGACCTGTCTGTTCACAGAGGTGAGTCTCTCTGACCTGCCTGGTCACAGAGGTGAGTCTCTCTGACCTGCCTGGTCACAGAGGTGAGTCTCTCTGACCTGCCTGGACGCGTGTCCACTCCTGGGCAACGACCAGCATGTCGTCTATGGTGACTAACTTTGCATTTTGCGAAATCTTGGTGGTTTTATGTAGAACAATAGTATTAACCTCCATCGTTGTCTTTTAGATCCTGGGGGTGTGGCTGGCAGTGCGCTACAGGAACCAGAAGGACCCCAGAGCCAATCCAAGCGCTTTCCTATAGTGCATCCCACAGTGCAACAGTGTAGACACTAGACAGAGAACACTGGTACATGTAGATTTGTGCACCCCTGCAGACACTCAGGCACACCCGGCGGACCATGACAACACACACACGCAACAGGAGAACACACGCACAATCTGAACAACATCACCCTGAAGTCAACAGCTTCACACTAGAATACATCAGCACCAAGCTAAGGCTACTTTGTATACAGCTCAGAATCAGCTCGAGCTAAACAGTTGGAAGTTCGGAAACTCATGTATGATAGGAGGAACAGGTGTATCCAATTGTAAACCTCTACGCTCCTGCCCCTAGCCTTGATTTGAGTTTGTGAATGGTTATTTGGTATTCCAACCTCGTGACCACGTATGTTCCTCTCCTGCATGTGTCCTGCCAGACCTGACCCCCCCCCCCCCCCCCGCCTCCCACTATGCAGCATTTCATACTCCAACATTTATGCACCTTTCTCTAACGTTTTCACTTTGTCTTGGCAACCCTGCTCCAAATCAACTGAGTTCTTGCCTTCTAAGTACTTGTGATCAGTCCAGGGTATTTGAGTTGTTTGACACCATTTTTTGTTTGTTTGGGAACCTCTACGAAAAAGGAAGAAAACGTGAACGCCTGTGACTTTTGAACCATATTCGGCCAAACCCCCAAAAAACTCATTTTGGTTTCATCTAGGAGAGAGAAAAAAATTCAATGATACCTCTATGGCTGTTTTGAAAATATGCAGAGTTGAACGTAGGTGTATGTAGGGGACTGCGCTGAAACACATGGCTCAGTCTGTAGCGAGAACATTTGGTAAGATATGTGGCAGTGTGAAGGCCCAGCCTTTTCCTCTAGCTGACTGGGAGCTCCTACCACAGTACTAGGAAGCCTCCAGTCTCCTGCAACAGTACTGGGAAGCCTCCAGTGTCCTACCACAGTACTAGGAAGCCTCCAGTGTCCTGCCCTCCTGTCCACAAGTACTTACAGTGGTGTGACATTCTTGTTGATTTGGGATTGTGAAAAAACAAAAAAATCTGTGTTCAGTGTTACTAATAATGAACTTGGCCCTTTAGATCAGTGCTAGACTAGTAATGTGTGGGTCAGTCGTTTGTACCCATAGGTGTCAACTATATTATACCCCCAAGTCTTTCCTGTCTGAACTGCAGTGAGTTGGTGATGCTGATATACACTTAATGGTTGATCTTATTTGTGCTGATGTGGGTGGGAAAAAAAGGTATACATTGAAGAAGTTGTGATGTAGTTTATTCAATGTTAGTGTTTCGGTTTGCCCAGCATTCTGGGATCTTAGTCAATAGATTTTAGAAGGGATAAGTAGTTAATGAGGTAGGACTATTTATACATTTGTGTAACTGAGCCAATTGACTTCACTTTCTCCACTGGACCAATGGACCACAGACTTCATGTTGTATGTTGCAGTTACCTTTGTAAGATCCTTTAGATCATGAGAGAGCGATTGAATGGTTTTCTCTTTGACCTTTGCCTTTAGTGAGGATTCTATAATAATCCACACACATAATCTGTTCTGATTTCAAACTTGAACTCTCTTGAAAATCTCACTTGTGTCAGAGTGTTTAAGCGAGTTGAAGAAAGATGGATTGTATCAGATCGTGTGTCGCCCCCCCCCCCCCCTTGATTGTAGCCTGTTGTCGCACGTTATAGCAAGACTCAATCATTTGTTTGTGTGTTTGGGTGCTTGATGACTGTGAAAATAGCATTCGAAAACCTGCTGTATTAATTTTTTATCCTTGATCATGCTAACTGAAACTGGTTTATCCATTCTGTTCTGTGAGATTGATTTCCCTACTGTGTTCTGATTTAGTTCAGTTGCCTTGTACTTTTTGTTCAACAGTGTTAAACATGCTTTGTAAGTGTTTTATGTGTTGTTTTCACGTGTATCTTAACTGCTAGTAATGCACAGCAGGCATTAAGGGTTTTGCTATGTTTTTGAACCACGTTCAAATTTCTCACTGATATTGTCAGTTTCCCTACATTTTAGCCGATTAATCTCTTGTATTTATTTATTTTTCTTGTGTTGGTCTGGATATTCTTAAGAGCTGTTCTTACAGATACGTTGTATCACTTTCCTGGTCTCCTTTTAGCTTGACCACTAACATTGGTTGAAATGTCAGTGCTTGTTTGACTTGAACCAGTTCTAACCATGTTGATATTGGTCTCCTGCTGCTGTTCTGGAGCTGATTCTAATGATGAACCTCATGTACTCTTTTGAACTGCTCACTGTACCCTGCCCTCTTGTGACATTTTGAGACTTAATTTTCCAAAATAAAAATCACATGAATTGACAAAATGTATATGATCTTATGTTTAATTGAATTATAGTCATTTTTTTCCATTCAAGCACGTATGTTGTGCTAAATTGTAAATTCCTCGTAAAATACTTTTGACTACTGTATCCATGACAGACTGGACACTTGCAAAACACAGCCTTTAATGAACCACTAGGTGGCAGCAATTTATGTTGCAGCAAAATGAGAAGATAGTGTATCTATTTCCATCTTTGGAGTACATTGGAGGATACTACATGAACACTTTCCAAAAATGTTTTAGTATCTAAATAATCAGATATTGTATTCAATGTAAAGTGCCATTGGCATTCTTCAAGTGCGTTCCATTTTTCAGTTCGGTAGAGAGAAGCCATAATGAGCTTAATGGAATTGTTTAATTCCTAAGTCCTAATGTAGTAGTGATTCATGGAGGATCAGTCTGTTCTCATTATAAGACAGCAATCAAGATAATAACCAACATATTTAGTCCAAGGTGGATAGTGGCGGTTCTACTAATGTATTATGAGCCTATAAAAAGTCCAGCAGCCAGTTATAATACCTCATAATCCTCATTCATAAAGCTGTTTGTTCTCCAGGTGCGCCCATTATCTGAATGGGCGCCCCATAGAGAGGACAGGAACCGGAGGCTGGGTAAACATTCCCAAATCTGTTGAAAAAAGGTCTCCAATTCAGCCAAGGTAGTTCTGTAAACAATGGCTGCTCTTCATTGAGATGAACGATGACTGTTTTCGCTTCACCGAGTCAGAGAACAAACATGACACAGTCTCTGGTGTTTGATGGGACCTGGCAGGGTGTAGCTGTGGCTTATCCTCATGGGGGGGGGGGGGGGGGGTCAAGACATTTATGTAAGTGAAATGTGCCTGATAAGGGCTTTGGGTCCTGCAAGTTTCCACTACGCGGTCATTTTGGACATCATGAACCAGCTCCCTGCATGAGAGCCACTCCCTATCCTGTCAGCATGCTCTCCTCAGGGCCCTGAGCCAGGCCCTGTCTGTGATGCAGGCCCATATGCTGGGTGGATTCACTTGGAGTGGCTGTGGAGAATCACACCAACAGGGACAGCCATCTGTCCTCTCACAGATATAGCATGGGCTCGGCAGGTACACCGCGGAGCAGCAAAAAAAACACAGATTTCATACTTTGGAGAAGAAATTATGAAATACTGCCGCAGTCGCCCTTTCATTGAGGGATCTGTGTGTTGACTTTGAATGTATCTCTGTCATCTGCAATACCCTAAATATGTCCTCTCTTTATTTTTCAAAACATCAAATACTATGTTGTGGTCAGAATAATAATGAGAACAAAAACATGCTGAAATCAACGATATCGGGTCTGGATGGAGGTTCCTCCCCCGAGCTGGCAGAACACACGCCAGAGGAAACGCTTCTCATCAGGAACAGGAGACAAGCGGGTCAATAAGTGTATCAATAATGGAGGAGAGCAGGGTGTGTTAGTAGCAGAGACGCTGTCATATAAGAAGATCAGCAAGCTTCACGAAGTGTGAGGTCTTGCTTCTCGTTGGTCTCTCGTAGACCTGCACAGGAAGAGGAGAACAGGAAACGAAGATAGTAATGTTGTCACGGTCGTGCGTTCGCAGTCAGGCCTTTTCTTCTAACTGGCGCATAATAATGCAGATGGAAGAGCAGGCGGAAAGAGAAGGGGAGCGATAAAGAGGAAAGGAGGAGGGAAGGGTGCTGTGTTAATGGTTGAGGTGCGAAACATTGGCTCCAAGGGTGATGAAAGGTGAGAAGGTGAGGGTGTTGCGCAGGCGATGGAGAGAGATGAAGGCGATAGGGAAGAAAGGGTGCGTATGGACATTTAAATTAACGAGAGCAAAAGTGAGGTGAAGAGGAGATGTGTGTGGGAGGGGGGTATTACATCTTGTGGTTAGTGACTGAAACAAACAAAACTAGCAGAACTGAAGCAAACAGACTGACAGAACACAGAATGGCCCACCTGTGCACAAGCCCATATATGTCATTATGACTCATGGAATGCCTGAGTCAGTCGTTCTGACTGGGATGTTTTAAGATGATTAGGTCATTATATGTTACAGTAACTCCACCTCCACACTTAGGAGTACACTGTAATAAATAAATAAATAAATAAATATAAGCCCACACATTGAATGTGTATTTGGTCATCATAAATTACCTTTGCCCATTAAATCTGATGGGATTATGTTTTTTATTCAACCAGTCAAATGCTAAGTATATTAATCATGCAGTTGTGGAAAACAGAAGCAATAAAATTGCTTTGTTGTTTTCCCCAAAGACCCTGCATACTTAAAAATGGACAAAAATACATGTACATTATGTTCAATGTAGTTTATTATTGAGGGATTTTGTGTGAAAATAAAGACCAGTAAATTTGATGAGTGAGCAAGCCTGCTGATTTAATCAAATACTCTATGACGCAGAACAACATGATTCTCAACATGAGAATCAAACCAAGTAGAGTGTCCAGTCCAGTTAAATAGCTACGCTACACCAAGGCCCAGCTCCCTCCCAGCTCCCTACCAGCTCCCACCCAGCTCTATCCCAGCTCAATCCCAGCTCTATCCCAGCCCCCTCCCAGCTCAATCCCAACTCTATCCCAGCTCTATCCCAGCTCTATCCCAGCTCTATCCCAGCTCCCACCCAGCTCTATCCCAGCTCAATCCCAGCTCTATCCCAGCTCAATCCCAGCTCTATTCCAGCTCTATCCCAGCTCTATCCCAGCTCCCACCCAGCTCTATCCCAGCTCTATCCCAGCTCTATCCCAGCCCCCTCCCAGCTCCCTACCAGCTCCCTACCAGCTCCCACCCAGCTCTATCCCAGCTCAATCCCAGCTCTATCCCAGCTCTATCCCAGCTCAATCCCAGCTCTATCCCAGCTCTATCCCAGCTCTATCCCAGCTCCCACCCAGCTCTATCCCAGCTCTATCCCAGCCCCCTCCCAGCTCAATCCCAACTCTATCCCAGCTCTATCCCAGCTCTATCCCAGCCCCCTCCCAGTTCAATCCCAACTCTATCCCAGCTCTATCCCAGCTCTATCCCAGCTCTATCCCAGCTCCCTCCCAGCTCCCTCCCAGCTCTATCCCAGCTCCATCAGGTCTACATCCTCTGTGTCTCACCGGTGTTAACTAGACAGCCCACTTTTTGCATCTCTGGCACCGCCTTAAGTCCAGAAATCTATATTTACAATGGGTCAGTGTGAAAAATCCATCCAGATCAATCAGACAGGGAAATCTGCTAACACTGCGTTGGGTCAGAATGCTGAGTGTCTCATACAGTGGTCATGCAGCAGCTAATAACACTGCAGCTCTATAACTCCAGATGAACGTGACCTCCAGACCTCAACGTGTGACAATCCCCTATTAACTTGACATAACAGCACGATAAACGTTTATGTAATATGTAAGATTGTGTCCAATACAGTGATGCTCAGTTGCCTTCGAATCTAATAGATGAAGTTCATATTAAACGTTCATAATTCAAACATATCAAGATTTCATGAATCAATGAGCTTGTGTTATTGTACACACACTGTATAAAGATATATGCAATGTCTCTGCTGTCTCCCTCGGTCACTTATGCACACGAGTTTACAAAATAATAGAGAATGGGGAAGGTTAATTTATATTTCCCAGACATATCGTACAATGCATGTGGCTGCTTACGTCACCAGGGAAATCAGCACCATGGACAGCAACGGCCGTCAATAACCAACCAAACAGCGGAATCCATTCTCCCCAACTACACAGAGCCTTATGGTAATACATTATCCATTGGAACCTGATAGTTGTCTACGAAAATAATGGGAAATCAGACGAGAGTCATTGTTTGTCATTCTACTAGCCTACTATTCCGGAAGTACGAGACGCGTTGGTTCACTCTCATAACAGACCATTTCGAGGAGGAAACTCATCGCGAGCTGTAGGCTATCATCATCTGATACGATAATCAATGACATTACTGCTTTAATTGCTCTCGGATGTGAAGACATCGTCATGAATCTCTAATTTGAAAAACGGCAGCAACTACTGTTTGTATGCAGTCCCTATATTGACATTTTCGGTGCACCATATTTTGGTTGCAAAGAAATACCGATGAACATCGACTAAAGGTAGGATACAAGATCTTAGGATGTTTTTTGCCATATTTAGAACATGCTAATTCGCAGGATTGTCAGTTGGATCTCATCGGAGTGGATGTCGGGTGGAACGGGATAGATTCTTGATGGATCACAAAGGAACATTACAAAGGAGAACTAAAGAATAATCATGATATGACGGACTGGTATGGCACAGAGGGACAATAAGAAGACTCGATAAAATCGCAATAAATTGCATCAAACTTCCATTGCATCGTCCTCACCGTTTTGGATTATGATTCTTGACAAGAGAAGCCAACGTGACTGTGTGGATGGAATGTCGTTCTGTTTTAGATACCATTTTATATTTTCTGGTTCAACGTTGCTCACTCCTCCTCTCGTCCACACTCTCGCAGTCTTCTGCTTTGGGTAGCAAAACATGTATTCTGCTGCAAACCTAAGGCATCTGACGAAGTGTATTTAGACAGACAGTTAAAGAAATTAACTTAGAAGATTCTTGGCTGACGTTACATCAGGTATTTTGGGACAGAGGAAGAGAAATCCAAACAGAATTTGCAGAGGAGTTGTTTGGCAATGAATATTAAAAGAGTGTCTCGGGGTGCTCAAGAAGAAAATCTCTGATCCGCATTGGCTTAGACACAAATGCCATCAGAGCGGCAACAACCAAGACGAAGTCCTTTATAACACATTCATCCCTAAACTGGTCTCTGATGTAATTCAGAAATGATACGTTGAAATGAAGTCAAATGTACACTTTTGAGCAGTAAACATTCGCAACACTATAACTGCCTAATGGGCTTGATATTTCGTCTATTTGAATAGAAAAAAAACTGTTCCTTTGTTTAAACCACTTAATTTTCACATTCCGCCCTGTTCTGAATACGTCTTATGTAGCCAAACATGTTCAAGTATCGGATCCGCATGTTTTTCAACGAACTGAAAGTACTGGTTTTTATGCGATCCGATTCGAGACAGTCCAGCACAGACGCAGATAGACGGTCAAGCATGCGAGGTCTGGGGATGGGCGGCTGCGGCTGGCCTCCCTTTGTCGACTGCTCTTCCCGGGATGATGAGGAAGAGTACTATGGTAGTGATCCTCGGCCCCGGAGCCTGGCGTTTGAGGAGAAGGACCCCAAACTGCAAATGGGCCTGGACGCCGTGTCTCTCACCAGCACTTCCAGCAGCATGCGCACGCCCCAGTGTCGGATCTGCTTCCAAGGCCCTGAGCAGGTATACTCTCCGTCCCAGTTTCTCTCTAACTCTGCCCAGCTGCAGGATGTCATCGTTAACAATCAGAACTTGTGTTAATGAATGTTTGAATTTGAAAGAAGATGGGAACTGATTTGGCAGTATGTGTTTCAGAGCTCTCCAGATGCACAGAACAAGCAAAGCGAATGAGGTCGTACCATAATGTTGCTGACGAGCAACAAAGAAAGTTTGACAATAATAAGGGAGAACAGGAGAGTGAGATGGATATAGAGAGGGCTGACAACTGCTACAGTATTGTTACACTGTATTATTAATTGACACAGGGATCAACTGTCTGTAAAGAAATGTAGTCTGAATGCAAATGGGCGTTCCATCAATTTTCTAAACATGATTCTCAAGCACATTTTTTTAACCCTTTGCTATTAGAACTGGAAAGGCAGGGGCATAACAATGAACAGATCTTTGGCCGGCAGCCAAATCTTGCCTCACCAGATGTGCAGGAACCTGTAACAGGCTGCCTCCAGCAGGTTCTCCTTTGCCACCGAATAATGAGAAATACTGTAGCTGCTGTGGGAGCACAGATGAAGATGACCTCTTAGTCACTCTTAGTCACTTCCTTGAATACTATTTTTGTCACTAATAGTGTGATTACTCTGGATGTGCGCATTTATAGTATCTGTAAACTGTGACTGAGCTTGTTAGCAGAGCTCCAATCACAAGCAGTCTCATGGGAGTCTGGATACCAGCAACACATAAGAATTGAAACCCCCTACGAAATATCACAATGGGATCACTTGTAAGTGGCACAAAATGGTTGGGCATTTCCACACAACTTGTGTGTATCATATTGACATTGTTATCCAGGTGTAAAAGTTGAATTTAACCTTTAACTTAAGAAGAAATGCCATGTACAGACAGGAAAAATACATTGTTCTACACAACCACTACAAGAAATCTGAACGTTGGACAATATAGACTTATTGTTCCTCGTTACCTTTAAAGGAATCTTGCATGACATAGTCATCTTAATGCTATTTCATTATTCAAGTAGGTCATGACAGGGGAGTGAATCATGTCCCTGTCAGCTGGCCAATTTACTCCACACACATATAATCACCTAACTCAGTGGGAGGTCTGGAATATGAATCCCAATTAGTTGCTTGTCATACCTGTCAGAACACCATGCGAGGTGCACCCCTGATTCCACCTGACAGTGACTTCCTACAACATGCTGGCATTGGCTGATGAATGGGAGATGGAACTTTTAACTAGAATGTGATATATGATGTATTGGATCTAGGTTATTAGATACTGTAATATTTTGATAGTGCTGGCAACTGTATTCTATTCAACTTCAATTGTAGGCACACACACACACATCAGTTTATACCCGGCGTTATATTTACAAATTCTAAATGTCTTTTGCTGACCTATTCTATGTCATCTTAAACGTGTCATAATCTGTTATTTCAGTTTATGGGTACCATATGGTGCTTTCCATGTATGTCTGTTTAAGGCCACAGCAGCTAATTGCATCAGCTCCTTTGGTTTCTGGTTGGCCAAGTTAGGCAAAGTCAGGGAGATTAGAGAACAAAAAGCAATAGAAAAATATGATTCAGTGTGATCTCAGTGTTCGTTTGTGAAAACCGACCAGTAATCGAGAGTATGAGTCCTCCATCAACAAAAAAACTACAGAAAAAGACATTGGTTGGGTTTCAGAATGTGTCCATATATAAAGTCCACTGGTAGATCTGAAGAGGCTTTGATTGGATGATGAGGCTTGTTTTGTTTGGACAGAAATTCAGTTTTGTATGCGGGCAGTGCACTGTACTTTTTTTAATCTTTTTTTTTTTGCACTTGAGCAAATTCTGTTAGCATAACACACCAGCACATCCAACTTAGTTGATAACTGAAACAGCCCCTCTTTTTAATCATGAGTTGACCTCTGAAAGCTCCTTCTGTTGGACCATGAGGGAGCTGTTTGTTGTAGGTGTTGCTGAGAGTCCAATTGATTGAGTTCACTGAGAGTCTATGCAAACAGTAGGGGTGAACGGCTCACCTCTTCTTCACCTTCCTGCCCTTGAATACTCCCATCATGATGCCGTCAGAACCTGCTGCTAATAGGCCCCTACCTACCTACAGGGCCAGGCCTCATGCTGTGCCCAAGCATTGATCTACTAATGATTCATGCATAATTCCAAAAACTGATGACTAAAACGTTAACTTCATTACTGACATTTGAACCTGTTTCACCTCAGGGTTGGCTGAGAATCAGTAATGAATTCCATGGTTTTTCCATTTTCCGCATCAAACAAGAGATGGTGTTAGTCACTAAACCATAACATTCCAAATGCCCCAGAGAGACGGTGTCACGGTCGTAAGGGTGGGCGTCTATTCTCTTACCGCAGGCAGCTGCTTAGATGCTGCCGTGGTTTTGCAAAGACATTGGCTTGAATCCAGAATCCACACAGGCGATCTAGTTTCGAATGACGCAATGTATAGGCTGTGCATTTTAAGTGGTGTGCGGATTCAATGCCTTTGACTTGCCAGGAGAGAAAGCAGGGTATTTGCCATGAATTCTAAGTGGCGTGCGGCATCGTTCATGGGCGTGTTGAATGATATAGTACACCCGCCAGTCCAGCTGATGTTATGGGTGCATCTACCCCTCCTGCAGGGGGAGCTGCTGAGCCCGTGTCGCTGTGCCGGCTCGGTCCGCTGTACCCACCAGCCCTGCCTCATCCGCTGGATCAGCGAGAGGGGCTCCTGGAGCTGTGAGCTGTGCTACTTCAAGTACCAGGTCCTGGCCATCAGCACCAAGAACCCACTGCAGGTACGTGTCTTCCACGTCCAGCTCCTCTCCATGTCACCCTACCATCACTGTCATCAAGGAAGCAACAACGGACAAGGGTGTAGAGCACGTAAGGCATGATCACCTGTGTGTGCACTTTGGGCTGCGTTTTGTCCTTGAGAATGAATCACGAAGAGACATTGTTGGGTGAAAACATTTTTCGCTTGACACGATTGTGGAGCAGAGCAACGATGCCAGTGTTGCTGATAGGGAGTGCTCTGCTGTAGAGCTCTAGGCGTCATGTTCTTGATCCCAGAGTGACTCTAGAGCTCAGTGTGATGGTGTGAGGACTTTTCACCATGTTGTGCTGACACATTTCCCCCTGCTGCGTCACTGTCCCTCTATCCGCCTGTTCATGGCCATCCAAGTCTGTGTGTGCGTGTTTATAAGGAAGTGTACATATATGTGCATGTGTGTGCGTGAGTGTGAGTGTGTGTTTGTGTGTAGCGAGCTGGAGAAAATTTACCTGTTTTGTGTGTGAGGAAGTGTACATGTGAGTGTGTGTGTCCCTCTACTTCTGTTTGTGCATCCTGTTCTAACCCAGTGAGGTAATACCATCTCACCTCCAGTGGCAGGCCATCTCTCTGACGGTGATTGAGAAGGTGCAGATCGCTGCCATCATCCTGGGCTCCCTGTTCCTCATTGCCAGCATCTCCTGGCTCATCTGGTCTTCACTCAGCCCCTCTGCCCGCTGGCAGCGCCAGGATCTGCTCTTCCAGATCTGCTATGGCATGTACGGCTTCATGGACATCGTCTGTATTGGTGAGGAGAGATCGTTATGATGGAGCTTTTGAATGAGCCTTGCAAACTATAGTCAGCTATCATTATGCTCTGAAAGGTACTACAGTTTGTTTAAACAATTGACCTCCTGGCTGTCATCGAAGATTGGGTCATGTAACCATTTACTCCTGCTCTCAAACCTTATTTATCCAATTCTATCTCTTTCCAGGCCTTATAATCCACGAGGGCTCCTCTGTGTACCGAATCTTCAAGCGCTGGCAAGCTGTCAATCAGCAGTGGAAAGTTCTGAACTATGAGAAGTCCAAGGACTTGGGGGACCCACTGAGCTCCAGCAGTAAGACTGGGGGCCGGGGCTCTCGTAGTAACCCCCACGGTCTGGGCAGCAGCGCTGGTGGCCGTAGGAGCCAGAGGTTCAGGACTATCCTCAACCACCACTGTGGCTACACCATCCTGCACATCCTGAGCCAGCTGCGGCCCAACGACCCGCGCATTAGCTCAGCTGCTAACCGCGAGGTGGTGATGAGGGTCACCACCGTATGAGGTTGGTTATGTGCAGGGAGGCGGAGGGATGCATACTGACTCACAGGCTGTCATTGCAATGCCTTCAAATGTGAGGATACGAGGAAGAATGCCCCGGGCATCAACAGACAGCACAAACGTGGATCCTTCCTCTTGTCTCTTAGCAAAAAGGACAGATGCTTGTTTTTAATATTCGAAGAACTTTGGAAGTATTATGGATGATATCAAATGTTTTAAAAAAGTCAAAAAAGAAATTCTGACAGGCTTTATTACCTAAACCAAGGGGGCAGGCAGTTTTCCAGTTCAATTTCAGGATGCACAGGCATTTGTTTTTCATTTAATTTGATTGTCTTGTTTTTTGTATCATTTTTTACGCATTTTGATTTTATACTGGAATATTAACATGATAATAATAAACTTCCATACAAGTGAAGCATCTCTGATCAGCTCTGAATAATGATCTCACCTGCTCTACAAATCAAAAATAAAACTTCAGTTCTAAATAAGAACTAAACTACACAAAATACACACTTCATCTTCAAGGACAGCCATACTGACTTTCACATCTACACAAGGGATAGGCAAATAAAAAGAAAGAAAAAAAATGTTCAATAAGATTCCTGTGACCCCTATCTTCTTTGCAATAAAGATATACTGTATGTACATTTCACTGTTTTTTTGCATGGGCATATAATTTTATTCCTCATCACACGTCATAGGAGCTCTTCAAATTTTGCTCAACTTCAGATCGGTGCTTGTCAAAATACTAAACATTCGCCTACATTCATCTGATTTTAATGAAATTATTTTTCGTCAATCCGACCGATAACAATGTTTTACAGCTGTGTCAGCTAAACTACAGACTATTGCTGCTGTGTGCTGAATTCAGATTTGATAATAAGTAAATTATTGGATTAAAAATGGAGATCAAGTGATCCCTTGTTATT
Organism: Plecoglossus altivelis; assembly: GCA_036571765.1. Classification (NCBI taxonomy): domain Eukaryota; kingdom Metazoa; phylum Chordata; class Actinopteri; order Osmeriformes; family Plecoglossidae; genus Plecoglossus; species Plecoglossus altivelis. Next base: position 14,750,670 of record BROE01000021.1, on the reverse strand, counting down.
TACTGTCTCGCCCCGTCTTTCTATTTCTTTTTTTTACCCCACTTGTTCTCTTTATCGGGACATTGTACGTTTACTACTATTCTGAATGCTAAGGGATACATTCTGTTATATGCATGTTTTATGTTTGAATTTATTCGCACAGAAATATTCGAAAAAACATTGAATACATTCATCCTTTGAAAAAATCACAACAGCATGGGTGGAGTCCCTTGTAAAACGCTGACTATCTGTCGCCACCTAGAGACCACGTCTTTATAAGCGTTCCTTTGGAATCGCGTGTCAACACATTTGATATTGTTGGCTAATGTTTATTTCGAATCAATTGTTTTCTGTAGTCATTCTTTGTTCGGAATGCTCTGATGTTCACTAAGACATTCCTATATTAAAACTGTAGATTTGCCACTCGTTCCCCTGCGGCTAGATGGCGATCTAAAGCCGTTTTTTGAGACACTTTATTCTTGAAGGGTGACTTGGTTGACACCTGTATAAATCTCATGCTTAAAGTTCATGTACTTCGTGTACCTCATTGCATCTAAACTCTGCCAGACAGGGCTACGGAACTGACCCACGTAATAGTTTTCCCATTTCTGTCAGTTGAAACTACGAGTTGAAAACCTGTTAAACCTTCTTAGGATACTCAAGGAATGCGACTTTGTCACCTCCCCCTTACCTGCGGGAAAGTCCTCCCCTTCTTAGACTTCAAATGAAGATTACCTATCTCCGTCTGATTTGTTTCAAGAAGTCCATAAACTCTTGACATCTGATCTAAAGAGGCGAAGGGTGAATTCCTTCACGAGAGAAATGCATGGTTTAGTTAGCTGATGAATCGCGTCTCCAACATTTTTTTCAATCCTCCATGCTCCAAATGGAGTTTATTTTGGGATCAAAATATATTGTATAGGAAATAACCAAGCGCGTCGTCATGCCTGCAAAGATATTCACCTTTCTGTCTCGAGGTAAGAGGGATGCTATACTTCATAGTGAGATACCCCACAACAATGTAACGTGCTTAGTTGCATCAGTTATGGTTTCATTATCATTTATATCAGGCTTTTGATCATTTTTGTCTTCATGTTCAACTGGTGTGTCACTAATGATGTCATGACCTACATTATTTGCATATTTGGCATTGAGTATAGAAGCGAGACCCTCATTTACATAATTATTTATTATTTTCAGATTCACGTCTAAATCTCACTACTTGCTATAATAATATTTCTCAATGGACCTCTGTACGTAGCCCATGACAGACTAATTGTTGTTTATGCTAAGTCTCTGTGTATGGATTGCTTATGTTTATGTTTGCTACTATTCCGGTAATTATCAGACTTGCATTTTCAGAGACAATCCAACTCTCTGAGAACATCAACATCTCGTCTTTACCACGCAGTATGGCCACAGACCAGGACTCAGGGAGAGGTATGAGGCTTAACTCAATTTGACCTCTTTTCTGCACAAAGTGTTGGCTGGCATAGCTCTGTTCAAGACTGTCAAAGATGGATTAGAGAATTCCTCTGTTAGTAATCTGCCACTAAAACAAAGACGTTAACTTAAGGTCAACTGGTTTATACTTGTCAACATCTGTCCGGAAACAAATATAACTTTCTCAATAACAGGAAAGCCATAAAAGTTGTGTAAATTACACCGCAGTTCTGCTATGTCAGCGTGTCCTTGATTGACTTGAGAGTCGTGTGTTCAGAAGTTGTAGCGGTTTCTTGGTTCCATTGTGCTTCATGTTTCAGGTGACACGTCTCAGGGGATATCGGTGGTCCAGACCACAGGCACTCAGCCAGAAACTCCTCCCCCCTCGGTGTTCCCAGATGGTCACAATGACACTGCGCCTAGTACCTATTTTGATCAGAAGGTCGCCATTCCTGAGGAAACCAATCAGGTATGGATATGAACGTGATCGTGTGACTTCTTCTGACTTCAAATCCATTTACGATAGTGATGTCACGATAGGTTGCTTTGTTCTATACGAATGTAATATGTTTTCTTTATTGGATTATTAAACATTTTGTGGCATGCCGAGTCTGTCCTAACAATCCCATACCTGAATATTTCAGACGGCGTTCAGTTTTCGTAAACTGTGGGCCTACACTGGCCCTGGGTTTTTAATGAGCATTGCTTACCTTGACCCAGGGAACATAGAGTCAGACCTGCAGTCTGGGGCCAAGGCTGGCTTCAAGGTACTGAAAGGAATGTTCCATACAGTATTGTTAATTCTTGTTATCATACAGTACTACTTCCTCAGGGGATAGTTAACAGATTATGGGTCTGTTGTCCTACTATCAGCTGCTGTGGGTGCTACTGGGAGCCACTATCATTGGTCTACTGCTCCAGAGGTTGGCTGCTCGACTGGGCGTGGTCACAGGGATGCACCTGGCTGAAGTCTGTCACAGCCAGTACCCCACAGTGAGCTCTCTCTCTCTCACTTAATCATCATCCCTCCCTCTTTACATCTCTCTCCTAATATCTACTCAGTTCAAATTGGATTTCCTTTCTGCAGCATTACCTACCTGCTATAACATGGGTTTGCAGTTGTCATACCATATGAAAACACAAACCATGAAAGGGGCTGGAAACGTCCATGTCTTCCTCACAGGTTCCCCGTATTATCCTGTGGTTAATGGTGGAGCTGGCTATCATTGGTTCAGACATGCAGGAAGTCATTGGATGCGCTATTGCATTTCACCTTCTCTCCTCTGGCAGGTAACATCATTGCATGTCACCCACTACAGAGAGCAACATTTATGCCATGCCAAACCTAGGACCATACCTCACTGTTTGTGTGTGTGTGTGTGTGTGTGTGTGTGCGTGTGTGTGCGTGGGTGGGTGTACAGGATCCCACTGTGGGGAGGTGTTCTCATCACCATAATCGACACGTTTGTCTTCCTTTTCTTAGACAAGTATGGTAGGTCCTTACCTATAATGGTGTGCTGAAGACCAGTGAGTAGTTACTGCTTCATACCTATGAGTTCTGGTGTTCTGATCCTGGTTCAGGTCTGAGGAAGCTTGAAGCCTTCTTTGGGATTCTTATCACCATCATGGCCATCACGTTTGGATATGAGGTAACCCATGAACTGAATAACCTATTCTCCCGCTACCATAGGTCATACTTCGCTTTATGAGTAGTTGAGGAAACAATTACTTTTACAATGATATAAAACACGATTGTTCCTGTTTCTCACTGCCAAGTTATGCAACCCAGGATGTCTCTGTGAGTGTGTATGCACGTGAGTGTAGGTGTACGAGCGTGTGTGAGTGTTACTGTGCATTGTAAAGGCTCTGCTGACCTGTGTGACTCCACCAGTATGTGACGGTGGCTCCAGACCAGGGTCAGCTGCTGAAGGGAATGTTCGTTCCCTACTGTGAGGGCTGTGGAGCAGCCCAGTTGCAGCAGGCCGTGGGCATCGTGGGAGCAGTCATCATGCCTCACAACATCTACCTGCACTCGGCCCTCGTCAAGGTACGCTAAGGAAGAGGTGGACTGAATGGTAGATCGGTCCCTGGCAGATGGACTAAGGTATAGATTTATTTGCGGCAGAGACCGATTGAAGATTTAGTGGATAGATAGGACATTTGCTCCAGACGCTTAGAAATCTATTTCTTAGTTTCGATACAGTAATATCGTTAGTGCTGCGGCAGAGTAGAACGAAACAACATAAACGATGTTTATTTAGCTGTACACAGTACCCAAGGCTGGTACTATTAACATGAGATTTGTATGGAATTCCACAGTGTGGAATGGGTGAATTGACCGTGAGGTCTTCCATTTTGCAGAGCCTGAATCAATAACAGTTTTTATAAATGTGTCTCTCACAGTCTCGACAGATTGACCGGTCTAGCAAGAAGGAGGTCACGGAGGCCAACAAATACTTCTTTATTGAGTCGTCCACCGCACTCTTCATTTCTTTTCTCATCAATGTCTTCGTGGTGGCTGTGTTTGCCGAGGCCTTCTATGGACGCACAAATATTGAAGTGGTTTGTTCTCTGTTTTACCATGGTTGTTCGATTATTAACAGATGTCTCCGTTTCTCATTTGTGATTTCAGTCCCTAACATTTTGTATTTGCATGTTAATGTTCCCTATAGTATGATGTCTGCAATGCTACAGGCAGCTCTCATGCTGAACTCTTTCCCCTAGACAACAGCACACTGCAGGTGGACATCTACAAAGGGGTAAGTTCCTGTTCCTGAACACAGAGGGAATGCTGCCACTCAGGTCCTCTGCTTGTGTCCCCTCCTCTGCGTGACTGCATGTGCCCTCTGCTTGTGTCCTCCCCATGAATGGGCCCTGTCTTCCTGGTTGCTGGGGCAGGGTGTGGTGCTTGGCTGCTTCTTCGGCCCGGCTGCCCTCTACATCTGGGCTGTGGGGATCCTGGCTGCAGGCCAGAGCTCCACCATGACAGGGACTTACTCTGGCCAGTTCGTCATGGAGGTCAGTGTGTAGGCACAGGAAGTCAGCCCGGGAGACAGGGTCACGCTCCAGCACTCACCTACTCTGGTGCTTTCGTAACATTTCGCCCATGAGATCAGTTTGGTTTACCGATCAGCTTGTTGAAGTGTCTGTGAGAGTGTTCCTTCCTTACCTCTGTCAGGGCTTCCTGAACCTGCGCTGGTCGCGTTTCTCCCGGGTGTTGCTGACCCGTTCCATCGCCATCACTCCCACTCTGCTGGTGGCCATCTTCCAGAATGTGCAGCACCTGACGGGCATGAACGACTTCCTCAACGTTCTGCAGAGCATGCAGGTGAGGGGGTCAGGCAGGGTCACCCAGGGTCCCTCTGGGGTCGAGTAAGGTTTCAGGACGCTAGGATATCCTTTCCACAAAGTCAGTATTGTGACTGAGCCCTGTGCTTATCCAGAAGAACAAGTTCAAAAGACGTCTTTTCTTCTGCTCTCTTTCAGTTGCCTTTTGCCTTGATCCCCATCCTAACTTTCACCAGTCTGGGATCCCTTATGCACGATTTTGCTAATGGATTGTAAGTATCCGCAGAGAATGAGCCTTTACGGCCTTCCAAACTATTTTCGCTGATTGTACTTCTTTTCTGATTACCCTTAACCCTCTTTTCATTTTTCAGAGTTTGGAAGATCGGAGGAGGGGTAGTGATCTTGTTGGTGTGTGCCATCAACATGTATTTCGTAATGGTTTACGTAACTATGCTCCAGAATATCTGGCTCTACGTCCTGGCTGCAATTCTCATCATGGCCTATCTTGGATTTGTAGGTTACCTGGTAAGTTACCGACATTCTAGAACAGGTTTTACTCCAGTATAGACTATTGACATGTTAACTTTTCAACCTATGAACTGCCTAAATGTTTTAGTGAATGGAATGTGCTTGGAATGGTCTCTAGTGATTGGGCATCCTCTCTCTCTCTCTCTCTCTCTCTCTCTCTCTCTCTCTCTCTCTCTCTTTGTCTGTGGATTTTTCTCAGGCATGGTTGTGTCTGATAGCTTTGGGGGTGTCTTGTCTGGACTTCACCAGCAGAAGAAACGACACCACCGTTCTGATCGAGGAGCAGCCTGAGTTTGACACTTGAACCCAGAAGCTGACAGTATCTCACAGTAATCTCGTGCAGAAGTGCTTTTATTTTGAACCTGCTATTTCAAATCTCCACCACAAGGAGGCACTGTTGACTGAAAGAGATAAGTAATCCCCTGGGGCAGGGAATGTTTGATCAGTGCTAGACCACCAGCCCTGCACAGTATAATGAACAACAATTATAAATTGTTTTACATGGTCTCTTGTGAACATATTCTAAACATTGTCAAATGTAAGAATGTAATCACACTTTGTATCATCTGTCTTTTGGTATAATCCCTATTTGCTGTTGTATCCATGCTGCAAAGCAACTGAAGTTCCAACGCATATGTTATTGATGTTTTGATTTTGTGTGCTGGCATGCTAGTGGAATTACTGCCTTCACTTGCTGTAAACTGATACTGCTGTTGCTCAAACTGTAGCCCTGAAATGCCAGTGCCATTACTGAGAGAGCGGCCAGACAGGTTTTTCTTTGCATTGTGGCGGGGAACTTTTTTCTGTCATGGAGGCCGACTTATGTAAGAAGGGAGAGTCTTCCCACCTCCCCCCTGTGTTTTTGTTTTTCTCAATGAGCCAATCTCTCCCTGCGTAGGCCTCACAGCCTGTCCTGTAGGCCCCTTTCCTGGAAACCTAGCCTAGCAGAGGCCACTCTGGGGCAGGGCTAGGGAGGAGGGATGGGGGATACGTCTTCCAGCAAATCACATGATTCTGAACCTAAAGACCCAGCCCTACATAAAGCTCCGATTGGCCAAGCTCCAGGCTGGATGCTCATCTGCAGGTTTGGAAGTACAGTATATAGCAAAATGTAATGCTGTAAGTAAATGTGTCTGTGTGAGTGTGTGTGCCGTGCGTCTGCATGTATACTACGCGCATAGAGAATTTACAAAATGGGTGATCTGATTGTCGAAGTTTCAATTTTGTATGCTTAATTGTTTTTTACCTGACGATGAAGAATGACATTGTGCATCAGTTGACAAATGAAAGTAAATGTGTTTTTTGTTTGGTGAATGTTCATTTTGTATTAAAATGTATTATGTTTTATGTATCCTGTGTCCATTGCTATTTGTTTGTTTAAATCTTACCAGGTACCAACCCTTTCTTTTTGAAGCGGTAAAAGGAACAGCCAACAGTTATTTTCAGCTCAGGATGTTTTGAATGGGTCTTGACCCATTGAGCACAACAAGGCATTAGCTACTGAAGATAGTCATTGAACAATTCGCAGAATTAGCAGAGAAGTCATTTTATTATTGATTATAATTATTAAAGGTTATCATGTTAAATGTCCCTGGTCAGTGCAAGCTTTCAATTTAAGTAAAGTTTTATAAAACCTATAAGATGTGTTTATGTTGTCATTTGCAGGTTACATCATAGTGTGTACTTATCCCTGGGAGTTTACAAAACGATTACATATTACGATTACAAAACCATTATGTTTGCTGACTTGAAAAAGCAACCATTTAAGGTGATAGTAATACTTACATGGCTGTCACTATTTAAAGCAGTGTCAGTATGCAAGATGGCTGTTTAAATGTCACTAACCTCAAATCATTTATCCTCTCTTTAGTTCAATGTCCTTAACCTCTTTTTTGAATTGATGAAGCTCATTTGTATTCTCTTGTGTTGGTGTTTGCGTCTGAAATACCTTGCTTTATATTACTTCAGGTTTGTCATAAATTGGGCTGAACAATTTTAAAATAATAATTTAAAGAAAAATATTGAATGTCCATCTCACTAGGAAGTTGGTTTTATAACCTCTCCTCTTAGTTAAAAGGAAGAGACTTGTTGCTCAAACCTATACCGGTTAATGACATGTCTTCTTATCACATCATATGCCGTGGTGGCATGTGGTTCTTAAAACCTTCGGTTCCCTTGTGTCTCCATTTGCATTTCTGTCATTAGCAGCCAGAGACGTCTACACCAGACACCTATCTGTGCCCCTCAGACTTTCCATCCATCTTCTGAAGCTGAGAGGAATCATCTTAAGCAACGTGACAGGCAGACAAGAACCAGACACACCAGACAACAACAAGCTTGTCCATCAGACTTCAGATGGTTCTTTTGTATATTTTGCACCTCTGTTGTTGCCTATAAATGCCTGAACGTAGGACTGTAAACTGATGTGCAGTCCTTGTTTTCTTCTTGGGTTGTGTGGTTCGGCCCTGACCACAGTCCTGATTGGGATATGTTTTTGGCAGAAGGGTCAGCATGCTTCCCTCTGCTGTAGGGCGTTTCTGATCCCCGAATATGTTCTCTCTTTTCACCCCTGGCCTTTGCGGGCATTAATGTTGAGTGGATTCGCCGTGCAATTGGATGAGAGACATTCTTCTTTACCTGCCGTTTGTGTTCATCTTTTCATGTAAACATGTGCATGTACTATTAGCTGCATCCACGAATGAGCTTACCTTCTAAATAACTTTATAATAGCTGAAGCAGATGAAGAAAATTAGTCCCACTGAATAATCGTGCGTCAAATCTTTAGAGAATCAGTGCAGTATCATACAACAATAATAATAATAATGGACTGCAGATACATGGATAAACGCTTTCTTAAATCTGTGCAATCTGAAATGAAATCTGTGTTTAATTGTTTTAGTGCTGTTGCTTCTGCAACACTAACCAAAACATCTGATTATAATCGAGCATTAGTATAAAAAATATATTTATGTGAACATGACATGTATACATATAGTTGAATGGGTTCAGTGATTGCTAGCCTCAAGTAATAATTATTCGACTTGTGTCAAAACCAGCGATGGAATGTTTTCAGTGTGGAGCGTGCAGAATAGGGAGGAATGCTTTTGCAACTCCCACTTTCCAAAGGTCCAATCCGAAAAGAGTAACGGTTTCAAGGCGCCCGAGGAGTCCTGACCGAAGAAAAACAAAGCAGTGGCTAAAAACTACACTTAAATTTGAAATCGAATTGTATGCAGAACCGTTTGCGTTTTTGAAAACGTTTTCAATTGATTCTATTTTTAATGGTTTTCTCTTCTCGTCTGCGTTTCTTCGACGAGGTTGTTTATCTGTAGTAAGGGGATCTTGAAACCGCACCCTTGCCCCATTTCCTCGGTTGTTTTCCTTCTTTCGCCAGGATTCTCCATGTTGTTGGAGCAAAAGTGGGGTCTCCGCAGCGACAGGAAAGGGCTGTTCAGAAATATACAAGCGATAAAGTAAGCCTAGAACAGCAGGGAGATTGCAAATAAGAAAACATATCAAAGTGCCTTGCCCCTCCCAAATGAAAGAGAGAAGACGCGAGGAATAAGGAAACATTGTAACTGATTAATTGTAATATCATCCTGATTGTTACATAGCCGGATGACAGTTACCAGGACAGTATTTTAGTCACTTACCAATAGAACCTAATGAAGGCTCCTTATCAGTGTTTGGGGAACGGATTGGATTTTGAGGGCTCGGTGCTTGTCAGATGGAAAGTTCTATTATCACTCAAGTGCAGAAAGAAGACGTTCAATTGTCATCGAAAGCAGGTATGTTGGACTATTAAAATTTTTGTTTACAGGCAGTTTTATCTAGCGAGCATTTTAATGCTGGACTTGTTCGTTCGATAATAAAATGCATGAATTTAGACGGCGATGAAAACACGTAAATAATGCGCTCGTTTGACAGTTGAGCCTTATAGGACACTGCGCGCGACATTTAGAGCGCATACACTCTTGACGGTTGGCATAAACCCTTTTCATGTAATATGGATCTGGTAAATGTCGTTTACATGGTATTTCTCATAATAATGTCGAAAGACTCAAATGCCATCTGCAAATGGTGTATTCGTGTTTGCCATTAAGTATATCATACACCTGCAGAGCCAAGGGAGGAAATCGTAATAATACTGAACACAGTTTGACAACTATTCGAATGTATTTCTGCTCGCATATGAACAAGAAGACCTTTTTAAATCAGTTGTTTTCACTCTGTTTTATTGCAAATAATTGTAAGTTATTTGTCCTGCCCATAACACACAGGTTTTTACCATCAGTGACATTCAATGGGGTGTTTATCATGCTAAATGTGGTATTACGACATCGTCGTTGTCTATTATATATACCGTGTACTATTGGTTTATGGTTACATAAGATGTGATTACTGGTGAGTGTAAATAACCGTGTAATTCCGTGCGTAAAATGGTGTTCAATAAAACCTTTGTTATAACCACATAATAAAAACACTGTATATTTTTATGATCAATTTGAATGTAATCTGTAGTGATGAAACGTTACAGAAACCTTCTACAGTCATATCTGTCTTCACAGGCAGTGATCACGAACTGTATTCAAAGGCTTGTTTTTGTTCGCAGGCTGTGAGACAGATCAGCACAGATCAGTGCGCGTGAGCGGTACTGCACTACTCGATCGCTATTACAACAATATAATATGCAATTATGATAGCATACAGGACATCCACCTTACATGTTATTGCGTAACCGTGTGTGCTTCACTGTGAAAATCAGCCTGCAAAGGTTGATACGAAAAAGGGCTTTATAATCGTAAAAATACCAGGTGCCGCGGTGTTGACAGTGGAATGCACAAACACACCCCTCTGCACACGCCCTCGTTCTGCCGCCCATTGTAAGCGCGGTTTCTTAGATTGTTCGCATGCGTATGCTGGGAGTCAATATAGATTAAAAAGGTCTTCGCAACTTGATAACCGTATCTTGATTATAGATATTTTATTTGCAGATTGAGACCATCTCTTCAAAACTGGGAAATGTTCATATGGTTTTCGCTGGAAATGTAAAATGAGTTTTTAACATACACACCATCATGTAGTTAGTTTTCCAGGAAGTGTAGCTATGTTCAGATCTGATGCTGAATGACCATACCAAGGCCCAGCGTCCTTTGTCTCTCCTGTGGTTGTGTAATAAGATCATGCCTGAAGCTGCATATGTCACAAAACAAGATGGGAAGAATGGGGAAATGGGTGTTCTAAGGACTGTATGAACAGAGATTTATCTCCATTAGATTTTTTTTCTTTCAATTCAGCTGATGGTTTTAGTCAATATCTCTGCGGCAACAGAAATCAACTGTACAGTTAGTTAGCATCCACGGATGCACATTAGGTAGTCACCCAGACATGATCAACGTGGCTTGTACAGACTGGAATAAAATGCATAGCCAAACCGACTGCAGAATCTCCTGGTGTGTTTTTCTGTGTGGCGGAAGCCTGGCGTGGGGCTCCCATCTTTACAGTGACTGATCAAAGGAAGCATGGAGCAGTGAGATGTGACTGCGCTGGCTTGCTCCAAACAGAGGTCTTGACTGAAATGGTTGGAATGTTTTCTGTCTGTGTTTTTCTGCCGAAGGTACTGCTGCTGCTGAAAAGTGTGGGTTTTCCCGCCCTCTGTGATTATATAACATGTACCAGTCGTTTCCAGCGGCCTCATTAAAAACAGATTTTATGTACTGGCTGTGCCATCTCTGTATTGAGGAGGAACACATGCTATAGGGACTCATTTTCACATGTGGAAAGCTAGACACCAGTGTCTGTCTAAACTTGACTTAGATATTCTTGATGCATTCACAGCATTTTGCCACCACACCTGTTCTAGGATTCTTCATTGCGGCATGATTTCCCAGTCGGATTAAATATGGATGAGCAGCAGTTATTGCTCAATAGCTTTTTTGTTTTGTAAAAAATATTGTAAGTGGATTATATGTACCTGAAAAAGTAGATGTGGTGTAATTTCCCCATGTCTCTGTTTTGTGTCTTGCTTGTTTTCTAGGCCAGGTGAGCAGGGCCTCCTTGAAACAGCCGAGAAGCTGTAACGTCTTCAAATCTTTTTTCTGCTGCCTCCGAGCTCAGGATGGCCACAAACCTCCACCACCTTCCCACGATGCTTTGCTCGAGTCACAGGACAATGGGACAGTTGTCAAGGTAACATAATTTATTCTTCTCAGCATCTCAGGAGTATTGTTATTGTGACTCTCAACTCTGAGAATGTGCGGCTGGCGGGGTCAAACGGGAGGTAGAATCTGCTTTTCATCTGCTAGTTGTAGAATAGTGGGCTGTTATCAGATTTGTAAAAAACACTGATGTATTCGCGACAACACACATTTGACCCCTAAACATTGCATGATAATTCTCAGGGCCTGCTAGCGCTTACCTTAGACTATGACAGATTGCGACAAAAGTTAGCTTCTAACAAGTGACAGACTTTTAGCTGAAGTTTTTTTTTAAATGAGTGATTGCTTCCTTCATCATGTGTTTTCCTCCTCCAGAATGTTCTCTGTATCAAAGTAGTAACTGCAGACATTGGATAGGGACCCCAGCTGGAGAGAAAAAAATACATTTCTAAGAAAAAAAATTTGTACATTACCCTCCCATTGTGTTCCAACTGCACCACCGCGTAGCCACTGCACCTGCTCATCAAAACCTAGAACGCTAACCATGACTGCTAGCAGCTTAGAAGAGTCTTTGATGTTCAGGTTCGATTCCCCTCGATGATAGGGATGAGACAGCTGAGTGACTGGCAGAGTGCTGAGCTGAGATGTGTGGAGCCTGCTGAGCTGTAGAAGGGAGAGAAGCAGTGGCTTTAGAGGCGGTTTGCCCACTAGCCCCTATTGAATGTGTCATGTTTTCTAGCGTTCCCGCCTCTAGCCAGTACCATGGAGGAGGCATCTTAATGAGATGTTGTCAAGTGTTCCCCAGACCAGAGTGTACAGAAAGCTGAATTCATGTGTGGTCTAGTTCTCTTAAATACATTTCAGATAGAAATGTTGGTGTCGGTGCGTCTGTTCTGAGTTTTGAACTGCTGTCTCAGCTGTTATATAATTTAAAAAACGTTATTGAACATCAGTGTTTCTCACTCTTCCAGTTTCACTTCCTAGTGAACCCTGTCCATACATGTATACTTATTTGAAGTTAAGTTTCATTTGAGGGCAGATTACAATCGGATAACGATGTTAACAGTGTAGCTATCTATTGCTCTAGGCAGGTTGGTAGTTTTAGTTCATAAATTCTGGGAAATTGCATTCATAGTTTAGAAAAACATGCATAGTGACCCATTAATTACTTTATTCCTCACAGCGACTATAAGAGTGAAATATCCCCTGTGAAAGAGACAGGATGTTTACAACTTTAGGTGCTTTAGTGCAGAGTCCTGTGACCGTCTAACCCCCATGTCTTCCTCCCCAGCTGTCTGAGCCCAGCCTACTGCCTGAGGTGACAGCCCAGGATCAGGGCAAGATCTGTGTGGTGATAGACCTGGACGAGACTCTGGTGCACAGCTCCTTCAAGGTACCCTGATCATCCATCCATCCAGAAAGCAGTATATTTGTATCCATTTAGATGAGCGATGTGTTTCTTTAAGGACTTGTTGCCTAGGGATTGTGTGTTATGTAACAACATGTGAATGTACACCCATGAGCTTACCGACTATCTTCCTTTGTGTATTGTTCCCAGCCTATTAGCAACGCCGATTTTATTGTTCCTGTGGAGATTGAGGGGACCACACACCAGGTAACACACTCTAAAATATGAATATGGTTTGAGTGTGCTTGTGTGCAGTAGAGGGATTGGTACTGCTGTTATGTAGGCTGGGGTGTATGCACGGACTGCTCTCAGTGTTTGTTGAGCAGAACTGGGATGGGTCTCATGACAGCATCAAGGTTTGCAGTGGGTGCCAGGAGCCCCCTACTGGACAAAAGTAAAAGTGAAAGGAGACACAGGCAAGAAAACAAGACGATACCCCCTTACTCTGTTGAAATCCACTGATAAGTTATGCAATATTCATAACCGCAAAGCTAGTGAGTCTGTTCAAAAAGAAAATGGTATATTATTACACCGCAGTCATTGCAGTATTATGGAGGAATACATGAACAAAAACTATGCAAAAACATCTTCTTTCTCAGCCATGTAAAATGATTTCGCTGCCGTCTGTGGATTGGATTCTTCTCCATGGGTCCTTATCTGATTCAAGTAATCCAGGATAGGCTGGTTAACACCGCGCGGCCTATTCTGGATTACTTGTTTCAGGGACTGGCCACCAGCGTCTCGATGGACTACGCCGCAAGCTTGTGACAAGTTTTCTTTCTGAATTATTTATTTAAGAAGTTTTCTCTCTGAGATTGTCTGATATGACTGTACTGTTACATTGTACTGTATTCCTGTTATCCAGTTCAGCAGTAGCACAATGTAGTAGTGCTACCCGTAGTTAGATGGATACCATAGCAACTTCATGCTAATGTGCCCTATCAGAACAATAGTGAATGAGTTATCTTCCTCTCAAAAGAAAATTTTGATCATGTAAGTTCCTGTGTGCAGGTATACGTGTTAAAGAGGCCATATGTGGACGAGTTCCTTCAGAGAATGGGAGAGCTGTTTGAGTGTGTGCTGTTTACTGCCAGCCTGGCCAAGGTACATGAAGTCACCCTCAAATGAAAACCTCTGATGAGGCTACTAACATTCCACTGAAATCTGTGTGTACTTGCTTTCCTTTCCACAATAGTAATCCTTCTTCATGCCATAGACATCCTATGTGCTAGTCCACTTTGCATGCTGTCAGCCACCGTAGTTTTTGCTCAGCTGTTTAGATGTCTACCATTATAGCACATTGTATTCCATACGCATATAGCCTGTTGAAGTTATAGGACTTTGGTGACCTTAGTTCAACCTTAACTGCCCAACCCTCTCCACACCCTCTACCTCTCTTCCCTCCTTCCGCCCATCCCAAAATTCCTGCCGCCCCCCCTCCCCCATTAGTACGCCGACCCAGTGACGGACCTGTTAGACCAGTGCGGGGTATTCCGTACCCGATTATTCCGGGAATCCTGTGTCTTCCATCAGGGCTGCTATGTGAAAGACCTGAGCAGGCTGGGGAGAGAGCTCCACAAGACCCTTATCCTGGACAACTCCCCTGCTTCTTATATCTTCCACCCAGAGAATGCTGTGAGTCTCCTACCACGAATAGCCATTGATTTATTGGACAGGATTGAGTAGACTGTGGAGTAGTATAACACCTCAAAGTTAGTTGTGGATAAGATTATTGAGCTTTGCTTTGCAAAGTTTGAATATTGTTTATTTCATGCTTTTTTATTTGGCCATTTCTGGAGTCTGTATGAGGCGTTCTGGTGAGTCAGCGGTTGATGTCTCCTCAGGTCCCTGTGGTGTCGTGGTTTGATGATGTAGAAGATGCTGAGCTGCTCCACCTCCTGCCGGTGTTTGAGGACCTAAGTCAGGCTGAAGACGTGTACACTAGACTGGACCAGCTACGGGGGCCATAGTCCATAAACTTACCTCCTGCTCCACAGCCTCTGAAACCCTGAACCCTTTACTGCCAGCCATTTCTTCCTCATAACTTGCCCACAATCAGACTGTTTTTGCCTAGTTGTTTGCGGCAAAACTTGCAAGTTCTCTCTCTTCATTATGGTTTGAAACAATGTGTTCTATGGTCAAATACATATCTACAATTCCCAGGATACTACTATGTGCAAATCTTTCGGAACATGTAATGTGATATGACCATAGGATGCATTCTTGGGATGTTCTAATAGGCTTATTGCTGTCTGGGAGATTTCTGCTGTGCTGCGTTTCTGGCTGCCTTGAGTGAGAACAGTCACAGTAGAGAACCACAGTAGTCACTCCAGTAAACATGAGGAAGAAAGTGGTTCTTTTTGCCAAAGCAGAAGCCTGCCAGGCCTGACGTGACCTCAGGACAATGTTATGTTGTTGTGCCTTTATGGAACAAAACAAAAAAGAACAGCCTGCTTATTTCTTTTCTCCAAAGTTTGTTTTATAGGGAATTTTGATTTGATTTGTTTATTTGTCTAACCTGAGTCATTTTTCCCCACTATGCAATCTACATTTGTAACCATGGAATATAGTGCTACTTGGTACGGGTGCCAACATGATTTATCCTTACTGTTCCATACATCGTTTAGGCAAGGTGGTAGTATAGGATCGGAGTTGGTTTAGGCAGGTTTTAGGACCCAACTCTTCAACTTGAACTATTTTACTATTTTACTGTCTCAAATGCAGACACACTGGAGAGCATTGGCAGCTCATTGCAAATTATTATTATTGGCTACATGTGACATTTGTACCTTAAGGCCCATTTGAATCCTGTATTTATTTAACCAAATGCAAAACTTGCACTTGTTGTTTTTTAGACTTTGCCAGAAGTAACAACTGTGCCTTTCCAATTCTGACAGAGAAATTGAGTTCTTCTTTATATAGAAATGCTCATTCTCTGCCATGCTGAATGTGGTTGAATACTGTAAAGAAAAACCCATCTTTGGTGCTATGGATGTAGCACTCATGATTCAAATGTGTGTAGTTATTCTGTTGTCGTATGGATAGTACAGTTTAACACAATACAAAGGTTTGTCATTAAAGACTATTATTTGTATTGTGAAGTGTAAAACCCTTTCAGCCTGGTGCCATTGTGCTATTTAAACCAAGTAATCTACCCCACAGATTGTGTTTGTGTGCCTTCTGCCTATATTCCAGAGTTGGGTTTTGGACCAAACACAGTGCCAAACACAGAGCTGGCAGCGTCCATGGGGACTGACCGTTGCAGTTGAGTTGTGTCCAGTAAAGCAATAATGTTATCCATGATACTGTATGTTAAGATTAGGACATGAAATCATCACACCACCCACTTGTTTGTAGTTCGTTTAATGCAAAATACAATTCTGAAGGCTTGAATGGTTAGTATGGGTACAATCAAGTTTGGTTTTTGATGTCTTGTAATTTGTATGTATGTATTACCACTAAAGATGTCAATGAACACTGTGAGAAACCAAAGCTATCTGGTTATATAATACTTCAGTTAATTTGATTAACAAGTTCATGACAGTGTTCCTTTTGGTTTTGTCTTATGAAAGTCCACTAACATTGTTCAATGTGAGAGGGTACTTCTTGTTTTAAGTGTTTATCAGTACAGATGTAATGGCATTTAAACAGATTTTGCCCAAATAAAAGCTTATATTTTCCGGTCTGTCAGTGTTGGTGTGTTTTCAAAACTAATTTCAGAAATGTAGCCAACAAATTTCAGAATGTACATATTGGTTGGATTCTCAAGAGTCACAACTACCAGTCAACCACTTAAAGTGTTGTGCTGCAGGTCATAGCTGAAGAAAACCTAGATGATAATTATATGATGGGATAGCCTACAATCATTATGAAATTAACGTCAACATAACCATGGGCAAATCCCAATAATTTGACAAAGCTATATTTGACGTCATGGCCGAAGAGAATTGTCGCGATGACATCAGAACGTCAATCCCAGAATGACACGTAATGTTTGCAAACAAAAAAGTCAGGCAGGAAGAGAAAGCGACGCGAAATCGGAAAGTGTTTTCTGGTGAGACGACACAGAAAAACATTGGCTGAGTAAGTTTATGGTGGACATCTGTTTTGCATCACTCTAAGGTGCTGTATTGTTTTTAGTTAAGCGAAAACACGGAAACGTCGTCTACTAGTTGTTTTAAGCAGTTAGCTAGGCGTTTTAGACTGTCAGCGTCAGTTAGTCAGTTATCTTAACAAGCTAGCTACCTAGCAACTCTCTTGCTAACCTAGCTAGCCTATGTCAGTAGCATAGTAGCTAACGTTACTAGTAGCAAACGCTACTAGGTTACTGACATTATTTGTTTGTTGCTAGTTTAGTAAGGCTCATTGACAACCCATCAAGTTGTACGATTAGTACGACGCAGTAAAAAAATGTCTAGCTGAACAGTTAGCCTGCTAGTGTAATGGCAGTGAAACTTGAAACTGTTGTAAATGTAGGAAGGGAATGACTAATTCAAATCATTTATGTTAAGAGAGGTTAGCTACATGTTTTTCTCGAATTAGGGCACTTAACTAGTCAGATAGTTCCAGATAATAATACGTTTAACTTAGTATTCTAGTACGTTCCCACGTACGAAATCATATCCATAGTATGCACAGCTGGTATCACGATTAGATTCCTTGGTCAGACAACAAGCTAGCTTTCTATTTCAGTTGGGAAGCCTGTTGCAGTCACGCATTGAGTCGACGACACGCCTATTAGTATCTACTTATGAAAATCCCCTACGCCGTTCCCCCTCTACCAGTAATCATTGATTTCCATAAAAGGAGATTCTGAATATAGTCTCCTCAGATAACTACTCCAACAACCTGCGACTTAACCGACTACTTAGTAACAGTAAGCTTTGGCAACTCAGGATTCTGGAGAATGTTACCACTAAATAACAATCTGCATTCTTCTTGTTATCAGATTCCACCCACTCAAATTCTGTGAAGAGCTCCCCAGCCTGCGTCAGCATGAACGTGTTTGACCGCAGCATCAACCTGGATGCCCTCCTCAAGTTCTCCCAGATGTGAGTGTGCTGTTGGCCATGTGCAGTGTTACTGTCAGGACTTGCGTCCACGGTTGTGTTCATTAACTCTGTGCTGTGTCCAGCTCCCACTCGACTCAGGTGCATCTGAAGAATGTCTACTCCAGCCTGGCCATGTGTATGTTCATGGCAGCAGCTGGATCGTATACCCACGTTGTCACCCGCTTGTTTCAGGTCAGCACAGCGGTCCGATAACGCCCCAGTATATAACCGTGGGATACCGTTGGTAATGAGCAGAACTGTACTCGATCCCTTCCTGATACCATCCCTCTGTCTCTCAGGGGGGGATAGTGTCCCTTCTGGGCTCTCTGGGGATGATGTTCTGGCTGGCCATGACGCCTCACAGCTCGGAGACAGAGAAGAAGAGACTGGCCATCCTGGCAGGGTTTGCTTTTCTCACAGGTGAGATTGTTCCACCATTGCGAGCCTGTGACAGATTGAGACCTGGATAACACAGGTTATTACGAGGCCTAATCACTAATGAACCTCCCCCCTCCTAACTAGGCGTTGGTCTTGGGCCTGCCATGGACTTTGTCATCGCTATCAACCCAAGGTATAGTGCTGCATTGTGCCATGTCTCGGGAACATAGAAATGTCCAGGAGCGCTCTCCAAGGTCTCTGCAGGCACATGGTGTAAAGGAAGAGCCCACCTATGGGGAAAGACATGACTGACTGATGTGTGTCTCTGCAGCATCATTGTGACAGCTTTCCTGGGAACCTCCATCATCTTCCTGTGCTTCACCCTGAGTGCCCTCTATGCCAGACGCAGAAGCTACCTCTTCCTGGGAGGTAGATCCCACTCACCCTGGGCCACTCAGCCTCTTAGATTAAACAGCCTTCACATGTCCACACAGCATCCATACTTGAATGTTCAATGCACTTGTGAGCATGTGACTGATGGCTCCTGTGTGACAGTGAAGGGTTGATATTCTTTGGGGTACACTGGCAGTTTCGAGTGATTTAAATCACATTTTCCATAAACATTTGTCCCTGAACGTGTCTTTTGTATTGTTCCCCTCAGGTACTTTGATGTCTGGGCTTTCCATCATGTTCCTGCTGTCTGTGGTCAACATGTTCTTTGGATCAGTCATGCTGTTTAAGGTACACTAGATCAAGAACAGGTCCTCGTCTGTGAGTTTTAACATGGACGGTACTGAAGGTACAGAAATGAACCATCCTGATACGATATCATGTTTTCTGTAGTATAATCTCTGCCTGTGGCTCTTCGTTCTCAGGCACACATGTACCTGGGGCTGGTCATCATGTGTGGCTTCGTCCTGTTTGACACTCAGCTCATCATTGAGAAAGCTGAAAACGGAGACAAGGACTATATCTGGTGAGGCTTCAGAACTAAAGAAAGAGACCTCGTTAGTCAACACCAGTACTTCATATATATACACTGCAGAATCGAATGTAGTATACTGCAAAGAAGCACACGAAGAACATTTGAGAATTATGAAAAAAGTCAAATATTCTTGTTGTTGTGTCTCCTTTGTAAGGCACTGTGTTGACTTGTTCCTGGACTTTGTGACCATCTTCAGAAAGCTCATGGTTATTCTGGCCATGAATGAGAAGGTAATGATTCCTGTTTGGGTTTAGTGTTTCACATCACTTTGCAGAAGTAAGACAGAAATTAGCATCACCAGTTTGTTCTGACGAGCCATTTTTGATTGTTGACATCCAGGACAAGAAGAAGGAAAAGAAGTAGACAGAAGAAATCCACAGAAAGTTCGACATTAAAAAGTTGGTGACAATATGGCACAATATCTGCAACACTGTCTATTTTAACTACATTTGTCCTTGCTACTTTAATGATTAATTTTCTACTTCAAAAGGAATTTGATCACATGAAACGTTTCAAATGTTGACTTATAGTCTTGTGTGCCAAACGGCCCTGATTTGACATGAATTCTTCCTGATTGAGCAGTTAGCATGCCTGACCTGTAGAGGGTGCTGGTGTTCTAAAGATACATTAACACGCGGAGCAACGCAGTTTTATTTTTTTGGTTCCACTGAAGAAATACACTATTTTTGGGGGGCTACTATCATAATTATTTAGAAGAATCCTTCTTTTATTTATATTGATTATATTCAGATTTTTGTATTACACCTTTATCAAAGCTCTACCTGATATTTTGCCCAGTTAATGATGTCCTTAATCCTACATCCCGTTTGAAATATGAATCTTTAAATCTAATAGACGAAGAATTGATATCTATTTTTGCAAGCAGCATTGTAATAGTTGTACTTAACAGAACCATAACAAAGCGTGTGTTTAGTCAGAACCATGATTTCCCTCACCATCACCCTGGCCTTCCCTCTTGAACGCCAGTCAAACTAGGCAAATATCAGTGGAAATATTCATCAGACGTGCTACATTCTATAGGTCTTAAAGTACATTTGTTGAAGATATTTCCTGTAATTATAAAGGTTTAATTTTGCCAAATGTGACATTATATTTCCTTCAAAGTCTGTATAATGTGAAACGTATTTTACCGATGTGCTATACAATTCTTGCAATTTGATACATTTGCTCTAATAAACTTGTTGAAAGCGAACAACAAAATCCTTTTTAGGCCAGTTTTCTCTTAAGGTCTTGATTTGTAGAAGGTGCTCATAGTCCCTTAAAACCAATAATGAATTTTAAGATCATAAGTAAATTTAATCAAATGCATAAGAAAGTTCAACAGTTTTAATGAGAAAGTTGAAAACCTGGCATAGGTGCAGATATTTTAGCTAGGGGACAGACAACAGAGACAGTATGACAGATCAACATAACCTACTTATCCTAGGGAATTGCATTTTCACAGAAATGTTACAAAATGATAATCACAAATGATGTACATTTCACTTCACATAAAATAAATAAATATTAGAAATACATATTCATCAGATTGTGTAGCCATTTCTCTTCTATGATATTATTGCTGGTATATATTACCTTCAAAGTATTAAGATTTAAACAGGCAAACAAATGAGACATCCTTTATTGGCAGTAAAAAGAGAAATATGTTTAAGCCTCATAAGCAAATTATTTTCATACAATAAAACTGTGATGTACAATGATGTATAATCAACAATGAGTAATCACAGACATAAACATTCATTTTTGAGAGCTTCGTATTAAGGAAATGTGTCATATTTTGCCTATTCTTTCAGTACATTACAGTTTAAAAAGATAAGGAGAACAGTTGGAATTAACTTCATTAAAAAAGAAACGTATGTAAGACAGATCCCTCATTACAAGGGCCAAAGTAAGAGAAAGAAGGAGGCATGATCAGTAACTGTCAGAAAGTCATTACTTTTTACTTCTTTTTTTAAACCTTGAACTCAATGTGTGCGGTAGTAAGGGGGCCCATGCATTTTGGCAGTCTGGAATTGAGATCAAATGTTGTGGGGCGACGTGGTGGATCCAGTCAATGCCCATTTCATTCTGTTCCACAACTGAGCATCTATAGTGAATATGTCTGTATAACCTCTGGGTTTTGGTTTGGGGTTTTATAAGCTATATATAAGCTATCCTGAGGAGAGGTCTATCTATCCAGTTCAACTGTCA
Organism: Plecoglossus altivelis; assembly: GCA_036571765.1. Taxonomy (NCBI): domain Eukaryota; kingdom Metazoa; phylum Chordata; class Actinopteri; order Osmeriformes; family Plecoglossidae; genus Plecoglossus; species Plecoglossus altivelis. The sequence continues at coordinate 14,729,241 of BROE01000021.1, read as the reverse complement.
ACAGAAAGAGAAACTGGTAAGACTAAGAGCGTTGTAGGGGGAGTCTGCCATTGTGTTCTTTTAGGGTTAAAGTGAGCAGCAGCACAATAGAGGCTTGCTTCTGTCCCTCCTCCATCTTCCCTCCATCATCCCTCCATCTTCCCTCCATCATCCCTGGCTGCCGCAGGAGGACAAGCTGTCGTAAAGAGAGTCACTGAGCGACTCTGGGGTTTCTAGGACCTGGGGGCGGCTGGGGGAGAGGGCTTCCTCTGGCCGTTCCCTCAAAAGCTCCAGCCCCGCCTCCCGGCTCATCTCGGGGACGCTGGGAGTACGAGTTTTCCCCCGGCGGCTCAGGCCTGTCTGGGCAGGCACAGGCAGGCTGCTGGGGTCCATGGCAGCACGAGAGGCAGATGGGCCACAGGGTTTGACGCTCTAAAAACATGAAGGATGGTAGAAATGCTAGCTTGCAGTTAAACATGTATGCATCTATTCAGAATTGATGCATGTTCGCATGTTGAATCATGCACTCCACAGGAAGAATGTTGGAAATAAAACAGAAATGCCATCAAATGAATCCAACGGCTATTCAATAAAACAAATGTTGATGAGTAATTCTGTGTATCCACTCACCCCTCTGAAGGGAGATCCATAGGGGGCGGGCTCCTCCTCCTCCTCCACGGCCAGGTAGACGTCTGCAGGGCTAGCTGGGGTCTTCAGGCTGGGGAACGTCCAGGTTTTGGAGCGGGGGGTGAACATGTGGGCTCCATATGCTTCTTTATCTGCAGGTGTAAATACGGTTGCCAAGGAAAACATTCTTACAGACAATGGAACCTTTTTTCACAAGTCCCATGTCTTTACATCCAAATTGAAAACAGGATGTGTGCAAGACAAAAGAAGGCAAACTGATTTGGGATGGCCAGATGTTGGGCGCTGTTCTCAGAAGTCTTTACCTTCATGGATGACACCAGCTGTCTGCATCAGGGATGCGTTTTTTCCCTCCAGCCCAGAGCCATACTGGATGGTGGGAATCAGCTGTTTGTGTGCTGGGTAGCATTCCTCCAGAGTGGACATGTCCCTGTCCAGAGTTCTGGACCTGCGGTTGGCCCTGCCTGGGGAGCCCATGGCCTGGCCGTCTGCTCCAGCCCTAGCCTTGGAGAGGCTCCTCCCTGCTGCCCCGCTGCTGTAGTCAGGCAGGGGGAAGGTGCCAATGCCACTGTCCAGGGTGTAGGTGGAGGCCCCGGAGCCTGGGAAAGAGGATTATAGTCAAGAAAAATACACAAATATCTCCTAACGCAAAACCAGGCAGTATGTATAATCTTACTTGCAAAGTGCTGGGAGTGAACTGGGTCTGCTAGAATCTCATCTGAGGTCACATTGCTCATCGAATCTGATCCCTGGGTAGACAGACATGATTAGAAACCAGTACAATCAGTCATATGTCGCTGTCCTGCATGTTCCATGGCCAGGGACCTAAAGCTACCTTCTCCATGTCCTCTCTGCTGGTGGTGTGGCTGATGCTGCCGTCACTCTGCTGGTTGAAAACAGGTCTGGATGTCTTGCAGTCGAATGACAGCCGTCTCTGGGGGAAGCTGGGGACTACATCCTTCCCATCCACTCTGCTCACACACACACAACATACTCACTTTACCATCTCCACGTGATGTTGACCCATCAAACGTCAACAAAAACAAAAGAAGGCGCTTAGAAGCAAAGTCTCAATGTCTAACCTGTTGAGCAGCTGCTGCATGAAGTTGTCAGAGCGCCCTCCCCTGTACATGACAGCCAGCTGGCCCTGGGCCTGGTCCATGACCACCTCACAGGAATGACCCCTGCCTGACCTCTCCACATAGGCCCTCTCCTCCTCCAGCGCCCTCCGCAGGCCCTCCGCCTTCTCCATCAGCGTGGAGATGTTTAGGCCCTCCACCCCCTCCTTGCACCTGGCCGCCACCTTCGAGTCCTTCCCCACCGACGGGATGTTGATCTTCCACTCCCTCTTCTCCTCCTTGGCCTTGGGGCCTTCCGCCTTGCGGCTCAGCGCTGGCAGCTTGCTCTTCTTCAGGGCAAACCAGCTGGCGATGCCGTTGGACGCTTTCTGCTTGACCTCCGGAGGCTGGGCCCCTCTGTCCTGTTCCTTCAGCATGTTCTCCTCGATGCCCTTCATGACTTTCTGCTCGATGGCTGACTGTGGGCTGGGGACAGGGGGAGGTTTCTCCCCTGCATCGGCAGGAGGTCTGGGGGGAGGAGGAGGAAGGCTGTCGCCGTAGGCCAGGTTCTTCTTCTTGTTGCCCCCAATCTTGGAACGCTCCTCGGACTTGGAGGAGTAGCGGGGGGCTTCCGAGGGTTTAGCCATTCTGACAACCGGAGCTTGGCAGGGTTTGGAGGGGGACTTTGGGGGGACTTTGCTGGGGCTGGGGCCTATGCTGTTGTGGCTCCCAGATCCAGGTTTACTATTGTAAGACAGGTTCAGGGAGCCTGGGCATTTCATGTTGTTGCGTAGAACTTGGGGAGTGTCTGTGTTGGGGGACAACAGACCTAGTTTACTCTTAGGGCTGTCTGTCTTTGTTACAGCTACTCTGGAGGAGACCACATCATGCTCTGGCTTGGCACCTGAGGGCCCAGATGGCAGATGCTTGGCCCCTGAGTCATGTGATAGAGAGGCTCCAGGAAGCTTCAAACCACCACCTGGAAAATGCCCTTTGGGCTTCCCATCCAGACAGTCAGTGTATTTTGAGTGTTTCTGCTCCTCTACATGAGGATCCAGTGGTTTCTCAGCTATCCTACTGCTCTCGTCACTACAGACGACTAAACTCTCGTTACTCTGCATGGTTTCTGCTGCGTCACTTGGCTGCAGACCAACTTGTAAATCCTCGGAGCTCCTCAGTTTGCCAAGAGCGGCCAGTCTGTCTTTGAAGGTGTGGTGACTGGATTCCACGGGCTGCCTCACCACGCTGGGCCTCTTAGGGATGGAGGAAGGGTCATTCCTCTTGGGGGGAAGAGGAGCCTGGGAGATGCTGGGGTTCACAATGACGGAGTCTCTTTCTTCTGTGTCCAGGGCTCTGTTTCTGGTCCTGGTGAAATTAGCACTGTGACTTCCCTGGGGTCTGTGGAGGCCAGAGTTGTTGGGCAGGCTGTGCTGGTTGTGCCAGGCTGTGCTCTCCACATCGACATCCTGCTCTGAAGAAGAGTCCGTGGAAGACGAGGAGGAGGATGAGGAGGAGGGGTGCTGATAAGGCGGACTGACAATACTTCCTTCCGGAAGCGACTTGACAAGCTTTCTGTCTCCACTGCTGTGCTTGGTTTGAGAAGGCAGGGTGGTCCTGCTCTCACAGCTCCCCAGCCCCCCCTGCTGGCTGGAGGTGGAGAGTTCAGAGACGTTTTCATAATGAGGAACCCCCTGAGAGGCCCGCAGAGAGGACGCGGAGGTTGAAGGCGCGGCAGGACCCAGTCTGGAGGCCCGGCTGACTTTGGGGCTGGGAAGGCTGGAGTTCCCTGGAGGCGGGCAGGGCTCCTCTGCCTGGGGAGGGGAGGTGGGGGCTGAGTGAGTGGCTGGATAGGATTCTGACCTGGCGGGCGGAGGAGGGGGCTGCCGGCATCTCTCTGTGGTGGTTGCTCTGCGGGTGGGGACCGGAGAGTGGTACACCTCGTAGTTGTTGGTGCGGCAGGGAATGCGGGAGGTTCGTGTGAGCTGGGGGCTGAGCCGCACGGGGCTGCCGCTCTGGGCCCTCTCTCCGATGGAGGGGATCTTCAGGAACTTAAGCAGCTTGGAGGGAGAGGAAATAGCAGCAGCTTTGACCTCGCTGAGGCAGGAGGGGCTGGGGCTGACCGGGGCGTTGGCTCTCCCGCAGGAGGCCTCCTGGTCGGACCCATCTCTTTCTGGGACTGACGCCTCGCTCAGCGCGGAGCTGCAGGCGTCGCTGGAGGCCAGCAGGATGTTATGAGTTAGAACTCTGGTTTCCATCTCGCAGTAAGTCATCTGTACTGTGCTGTTCTCTCCAGGGATGGGATGCAGGGGCGGAGCCTCATCAGAATGACCCCCCTGGAGATAGTCCTCCTCCGGGTTCTGTTGGTCATCTATCTCTGCGAGCTTTGACCCTGACACCACCTGGCAGTCTTCTAAACTTGGATTGGCCAGGTTTGGATCTGTGCTCGTGATTGACAGGTAAGGGCCTCCTGGGTGCTGGTGCTCTTTAGCGGCAGGCTGTTTGACAGGGAGACCAGACTCCGCTGTTGTGCTGTTGATGTGACATTCACTTGGCGCAGCAGTGTGGATCTGGGCTAAGCCGGCCTTGGCGGGGCTACAGACATGGTTGCACTTAGCAGGGCTAGCCACACTCTTCCTGCAGGATGCCGAACATGTGCGGCAGCCCTCACATGTCACCAAGGCCACTTCCCCGTTGACGTGAGGCTGTTTGTCGGCCTCGGAGCAGGAGCATCGGCAGTGCGTGATGTGAGACTTGCTCAGCTCCCCGCCAGCCAGCACAGCCTCGGACGACATCAGCACCTGGCTGTAGTCGCAGAAGGACAGGCCTGCGGAGGAAGGGTGGAACTTGAGAGGGTCCGTCTCCTCCATCTTGCGCAGGACCTCCAGGATGTGTGCTTTCTTCTTAAAGAAGGGGGAGAGAGCCTCCATGGAGGCCGCAGGGCCCCGGGGCCCAGGGGAGGCGTGCTGGGGATGGAAGGCATTTCCCTTTGGGGAAACAAAAGATGTTGACATCAATATTGTAACTTTGAACAGTATTCAAAATCTACAGGACCTTTTGCGCTTCCTTTCAAGCATTCTAACAAAAGGAAATATTCCCCTCCACAGGAAATCAGATCAACAGATTCCTAAGTCAACCAAGGAGAAAATCAGCAGGAGTGCAACAGATGATGGACCTATATGTGTATTTGATACTAACAAGCAAGGTAGTACCAGTGCTTTGTAGTTACCTTAGCTTGTGCTTCAGTCAGGGCAGTCTCCACCTGCTTGGCAGAGTCATTGTATAGCTGGCTATTATACTCTGGGAGGGGTCCCGGCTGCACCTGAAACCGGAGATCCAAGACTATTATGATATCATGTGTACCAGTAAACAGTGCAAGTCTAACAGCGAACACAGCCGGAGCGCAGAGTAAGAGAGGCAGCGGTGACGTCCAGCAGATGGTTGTGTGAGCGTGGCTTCACCTGGTAGTGAGCGCTGGACTGGCAGGGTAGCTTCTGCTGGAAGAGCTCACACAGGGCCCTGTTCTGCCTCTCCAGGTCAAACACCAGCATCTTCAGCTTGATACACTCCTCTCGGAGGTCCTACACACACACACACACAGACACTATGAATGGCTGTGCTACTATACAATATATGCCAAGCGTGAGCAAATATGATGGAAAATGCAACAGATGTTGAATTCTCTTGTTACCTTTTGGTTCAGCAGGGCTTGAACCACATGGTTGGCCACCTAACAATAATAATACATGTTGTCACGAACAGATCATCTGTTGTTGTTAGAAGATCAATGGTTAAACTGTTATTAGTGTAAAACCTTTTGGAAGGAAAACGAATTCCTCTTTTAAACTGACCTCATCCAGACATCTTTCGTATGCCTCTCTTTGACTTTCATTGGCCAACATCAGAGCTGAGTTCTCTGCCTGTTGGAAGGGGCAACCTGGTTAATACACAATATCCTGACTGAGGGAAAATCGATAAAAGTCTAATAAAGGTTATAAATAAGTCATGTGAGAGGAATGAATGCTGAGAGCAGATGGATGGTCCATGACTAAGTGCAACCCAGCAGGGAAGAGAGTCCAGACTGCAGCCTCACCTCCAGCTCTCTCAGCCGGTCCAAGAGCTCACTGCTGTTGTCCTCCTCCTCCTCCAGGTACGACTCCACATCACCCTCGTCTGATCCAAAGTCCTCCTCACACACCCTGGGCTCTGTCTCACCGGACATCGTTCTCATCTGTAACGACAGGCCCTGGGTTAGAGCAGGCCTTCCCTCGGACGGTCAAACAAACACAATATTCGATCCAACCCGCACTGCATAGCGGCGTGTCTCCTCAGATAACTACGTGTTTGAAATCCTTATCCTGGTATTACTGTGGCTGGCTGAGGATAGGTTGTAGATGTGTTCTGATGTATTCCTCCGGTGGTTTGCAGACACCGGTACCCCGGCCACAGATCGGGATCGTCCACGCTGAGCGAGCCGACCGACTGACGCAGCAGACAGCCTGAGCCTCCAGGAGCAGCGGAGCATATGGCCACTCGCTCCGAGCGGAGAGGAGCAGAGCGCTGCGTCATCGCAGGTGGGGCTGGCCGAGTGACCTCAGGGGGGGCCGGAGTGACATGTACCAGCGCCACGTTCAAAGGGTGTCAACGAGCAGGGATAACACGACCCTAATCCATGCCTTGAATCCCTTCCATCTACGACAGCTTTCGTTGCCACCCCCTTGATCCGGCAGTGAGGTCAAGCACAGAGCAGGGAAGCTGATCCTGACGTAGACCTTGTGCCCCTGTCCTACTCTCGATGCTTTTACAGGAAGGCTGAAGTCCCGCCGGACTGTTTCATCACCACAGACACTCAGACAGTCCGGCCCGGTCGCTCTCCACGCATCTCCACTCCATGTACTCAGCCGTAATGGACAGAGAAAGGCCAAACCCTCCTTTAATGGATGGAGGATCAATGTGCCTTCGCCCAGTAGCGGAAGTCCACGGTAGTCCGACTTTTGACCTCAGACAGTGGAGCGTTATTGAGTGTTTATAAATATCACAGTAATGTTCATTACCGCTCCGGGCGTCGTGTGTGTGTGTGCGTGTGGGTGTGCATCCTGTACCATGGACTGTATGGCACCAACACTACACACAAAAGTGGCTCTAAATATAACAGTCAAACTCTTTGTGAGTCCCCCTCAAAGAAAGACAAACCAGTGAAGGGACGTCTATTCCACATCAACCCAAAAGCCCAAGGAACTGCAGCACGAAGGACATCCTAACCTAGGAAGTCACAGCACTTCAAATCCACGACTTACATTCTACAAGAAGAAAGGCAATGCTCTGTTTGTACTTCTAGCCCATTCAGCGGCTGCAACATCCTAGAGGGAGCGACGCGAGCGTAGAGGCTTGTAGAGCAGCTCATGAACTACTGTATTGTCATGCTGGTTAGGGCCTCACTGCAGCCCAGCAGCAGTCAGTCAGCATGGAGACCACACAGAGCCTCATTGAGACCAAGAGAGCTTTAGTATCGCCTCTTAAACTGGAGTGCCAGGGAGCTCCTTCCACTGAGCGTGGCCGGGCAGAGACAGGCAGACTCTGAGGAGAGAGGGCCGCTAGGGGAATACAGGAGGGAGACAAGGACGGTCACAGGACTCAGCGGCCATGTTGGCTGGCTGGCTCCAACCTTATCAGCTTTCTGGAACGATCCAGCGATTTTCAAGGATGGTTTTGTATTTTTCCACCCTCACATTTAGTCTCTGCTAGATTGCGCTTGTGCCCTGCAGCTTGGTTTTTTTTCTACCGTGCTCCGTCACACAGTCATCCTCTAAAAATACAACCAAACAACAGCATGTAAATAAGGAATGTCGAGGCACATCTTGCACAGTTCGCAGTGCAATCAAAGAACAAAACAGGTTGTATAGCGTGTCAGCGCCGTGAGCGCCAAGACGTATCGTGTTTTCCTTGGCGGTAATACGTCTGTAAAATGGATACCTGCAAATCAAATCATTTGTGCTCGAGGACATTCTCATTGCTTTCATACGGAGACAAAGAATTTGCAACACTATCGCACCGAAAAAACTGATGTGTCATGTGTAGGTTTAAATAGCCATGATGTCTCTTAATTTCCCAGCAGCTACTCCTGAGGAGGGCAGTCTTCATGGGTGTTGTCAGAGCAGAAGTATTCTCACTATATGGTTGGAGCACACCACAAAAAAAGACATAGAACAAAACGAAGTGCAGTCATCTAGCCCAGAGCCTTGTGTTAGACGAGAGAATGGTTCGGCCGACAATCGGCTTGGGTCTAGACTATCCTCGGGGACCCTGGAGTGAAATCTTACCTGTGATGTCAGCCCTCCTCAGAGTCTACAGAAGATGGGTCGAGCTCTGCTGTCCCCCAACTTCACAACCAAGGAGCTTTGGAAGAAGAAAACAAACACATGCATCTTAGTACCCTCTGAACCCATCATCCTCCTCCTCCTCCTCCTCCTCACTCCCTCCATCACCACTCCCTCCATCATCCCTCCCTCCCTCCCCCTGTTTAAGACATGCACAGCTTCAAATTGAAGCTGTGGAGGACTTTGGGTGCCATCAGTGCCGTACCCTCTGCTAGCTTCGCTCTGAAAATGGATTTTCCATGGTAGCCCCTCAGAGACATGGCTCACTTGTCACAAGTCACAGAAGAGTAGCGTCAGAGTGGATTTAGCATCTCGCTGGCCTCAAATGTCGTCCCCATTGTTAGCAGGAGAGAAGACTGGCTTCCCCCTCTTTCTCCTCCTCTGGTCTCCTCTCTCCTCTCTCCTTTGCTTCTCTTCTCCTCCTCCCAGACTGAACAGGAAGCAGAAAGGAATCTCCATGGCCGGCGGGAGATATCAGCGCAGACACCAGCCTTGCCAAGACCACAAGCACAAGCCCCAACCCCCACTCTCCTCTCCTCTCTCTCTCTCTCTCTCTCTCTCTCTCTCTCTCTCTCTCTCTCCCCCTCTCACATCTTTCCTTTTCATCTCTGAGTCATTTCTGTAAAGTGTAATGAAAGACGACAGATGAATAATTCAACAGACACGGCGTTTAAGAAGGCCCCTTTTATGTCCTTGCGATAAGAAGTGCACCCAGACTCGAGTGTTATAATCTATTTCTTTCGGACCCTGTAGTCCCTAATCTGGGATTCCCCATTACTGAGTTCTCTGGTGGTAATTATACTCTCAGTCCACGGGGCACCCAGTGGTACTGTAGCAAACAGGACATCACCAACCCAGCCTAGCCTCTCTTCAGTGGCAGTCTAGTTGTGTGTCATCAGCCCAGATCTGTGTAGACACACAGCAACAGTATTAACTCCTCGCTCCCAAGAAGCTATTATGGAGAACAGAGCTGATCCCTTCAGATCTTGTCAAACTAAAATGGGATTAGTGGTGTTTAGCAGCTGTCTTCACAATCTGGGCTTCAACTTGAGCTCAGTTGAGCAGTCTGGCTGCCATAGCACACCTGCCTCCTGCGAGAAAAATCCTGATTTGTGATCTCTTACGGGGCAAACAAAGAGTCATTATCGCTCCGCATCTTCTGAGGCAGACGGCAGATATGGTACCTCAAGGATTTTAACTGGAGTGGGATTGGTTCAGAGTTCAAAGTGGCTGGGGCGGTTGAGACGCCACGAGGAATGATGCGGACTATATTCATGGAATGAGGGCAAGGCTGGAAATCAAAGAGCGCTCTGCCGAGCTGAGAGAAGAACCCCTCACAGATTCTTAAATCATGTCAGTCACAGACACACAGGGATTTGGAGCAGGCGAGCTCGTCTCAGGATGTGTCAAACAGCACCCTTTCTATCTGCCAGTCTGAAAGAGCCCAGATTTCAAGTTCCCCCTGTGAGGGTAAGGCATGTTGGAAGCACATGTAAACATTATGACTTGAGAAGACCCAGGCGGAGGAATTGAAAGAGACACACGTAAAAAAAAAAAAGGGTCGGTTTCACCCAAACATTAGCCAATTAGCATCCATGCAATATTTGACTGGATGAATAGCCAAAATGAAATGACTATCGGGGCAAAGAATACCCCCAAAACGGCGGCATGTAGGCAGAATCGGGTTAGTGGGTTAACTTACCATCTTCCTTTGTCCCTGCAGCTCCTGATGTTTGACAACATGAACGAAGACCAATCACACACAAACAATATTTGGGATGCGTGCCGGAGGCAGGAGCACTAGAGGACTGGGGGAGGGGTGGAGGAGAGTACAGGAGAGGGGAGCACCTCCCAAAAGAGCTGAGCGCTTGGACGTGCGCCATGCCTGACAGGAATCAAACAGAATGGTGGCCTCCTTGGATATTTCCAAATGTTTGCCAGGCAACCTCCAGACCCCACCCTCCTCACTTGCACAGCATTGTGGTCCTGCCAGTCCTGACACAGACACAGGCAGAGGGGGGGTCCTCATCTAACAACAAACCCCATCCTGAAGCTCATAACCCCCCCCCCCCCCCCCCCGCACACACGCTACACTCGCATTTCTAATACATGACTAAAGGCGCATTGTCATGTTAGCAAAATAAACCCACGTTTCCACACCAGCCTGTAAGATGATAGGGAAACAAACGTTTCAGTCGAACGAGCCCGGCTGGTTTGCGGCTACCCCAAATTTTACCCATGGATGCCAGTGTCATGCTACCGCGCAGGGTGATGTCAACCGGACCAAGGATTTATCACTACACATCTCAAATCTATTCACGTCCAGCAGACCCATCGGGCCAAAACAATGACTGAAACTGATAGCATTACTCAGAGCAACTGACAGAGGCATCATACACATGATTGTTTAAACTCAAATACTAATAAAATAGAACCTATGATCAGTCCCAACACAAGCATATTCACATCATGTGCTTTACATACAACTTCACAGCCTAAATGTTATAATTCGGTAAATGCACAGTCTCACCTTGCTGTTTTCTGGGATCCAGTCAGAGCATCCGACAAGACTGATCTCCAGTCCACAGCCAAATGTAAGGCACTTGAAAAGGCCACAGCTTCACATTTGCCTTTTTCTGGTCAAACTACAGATTTCTCTGTGAGGTGTGTTCCTCTCCTGTCAGTAAACAAGACCGGGTGTCCTCTACACAGCCACACAGAGAAAAGGCCTCTACGTGGACGTGTGTGTTGTGTGTGCGTCTGTGCTGTCTGCAGAGGCTGCCATGTCTCCCATTGTTCCTGGGCGAGTGAGGAGGCTGCCTTCCTACCCCAATAGACCCTGCCTACTACAACAGCTGTGAACCAGCCCCCACCTCTACTGCTCTCTACCCCTCCTCCTACTACTGCTGCCTCTGCCTCTTCTGCTGCGAAACATTAACCCTCCAGCTGCTGGCAGGGCCATAAAGGAGAAAAGAGGGGGTTATGTTTCAAAAGAGATCCCACCATGTCGCGGACAAAGGCGCGGGCAGAGAGGATATCCGACCAGACGACATGCTAATGGAGTTCCACCAGCTATTCATCGTCTTCTGAGGAACATGGGTTCTGAGCTAAGAGGATTTCACTTGTGAATCAGACCCATGATGTCCAATTGGCCTCCCATGACTAGGCGCACGAAAAGAGGACAGTGAATGGCAAAGAAATGCCCTGATTATGAATCTGGAATATTCAGGGCTGCCTTTGTATGGCTTTTTCAATTTGGAAAGAGGCGGGTTCATTTTTCTTCCAGCTCATTAAAATATCAACCATTGCCTTGGCAGAGAGGACTGATAGTGACACTGTCTGGCTGATGGGAGGTTAGCTACATCACACTCATCTGTGGTTGCTGTTACTGAAGCACAGAAAGTCACCCTCACCTGTGCCTATAGACATAGGGACCACATGACCAGCATGCAGGACATTGAAATAATAAGACATGCAGAGTTTGCATAGTAAAATGCAGAGACCAACATTATTTTGATCAATATAATAATAATTACAAGATATGAAGATTAGAAGGATGAGCCAGATGACATCTCATTGTCATTGTGCGCCAATTGACTTCTGATAGAGATGACCTGATGGAGATGTGAAAGAGATGACCTGATAGAGATGACCTGATAGAGATGAGATAGCGATGACCTGATGGAGATGAGATAGAGATAATCTGATGGAGGTGAGATAGAGATGACCTGATGGAGGTGAGATAGAGATAATCTGATGGAGATGAGATAGAGATGACAGACGAAGAAGATGAAGATAAGGTAGATATCTAGTGGAGATGAGATAGATGATATGACCATGTGAGTGAGCTAGAGTGGCCTGATGGGAGGTGAGATAGAGATTGAGTGATGGAGATGAGATGAGATGATCCTGATGGGAGGAGTGGAGAATAAAAGAGATAATAATTGATGGATGATAGAGATAGAAGATGAAAACTAATGGAGGACTGAAGATAGAGGGAAAAAACTTAAGATGGAGATATATGGAGATGAGATAGCTATAGGGAGAACGGATGAAGAAATGACGAATAGACCGATGGAGTAGAGATAAAGAGATGGCCTATAGAGAAGGTGAGAATATAAAAAAGAGATGTGGCCTGAAATGGAAGTTGAGAATAGACGTTAATGATACTCTTGATGAGAGAGTTGAGATAAATAAGAGAATGATCTGATGGAGGATAGACGATAAAGAGATAATGCTGAATGAGATGGAATAGAGGAATGATTGAATGAGAGAAGAGATAGAAGATAATAATCATTGATGGATCTTATAAAAAAGCATTTCAGAGAAAGTACAAAAAAATGGAAGACATACCACAGGATACTTTCTAGTGAGGTCACTTACATTCTAAGGACAGCAGAATTAACCTAAAAAATCAGTAACAGTTCATGTAGGTAAGTGGCCATTGTTTCAGCTTTGAGGATGAATGAAGAGTGTTTAATCCAATATTATTCTAGTATTAAAAGAGAGTTGGGTCCTAGTGGTTAGATCTGATGTCATCCATGCGGAAGTGACAATGTCTAATGTCAGTGTAATGTGGGTGAGAGTTTGGGAGTGTATGGGGTTGTGGTTGGTTATCTGAGCATAAACTATTAAATAGAACAAATGACCAATAAGAGGTTGTAAAGCAACTTACTAAGTATACTATCAAACAGACAACGAACCCAATGCATCTGTTCCAGGGCTTCTGTTGAGCCCACCTAGTGGTACAAAGACAAAGCAAGCTACTTTCCCCATCCTTATTATTTCAGAATCTATGAATGAATATAGGCCGGGGATCCTCACGTCTGTGGCTGACAGGAACCCAGGCAGGCGTCTGAAAGGGATGAATGAAAGGTCTTCAAAGAGCCAGTCACCCTGCAGGAGGGTCAGGGGCTGTGCTGGATGACATGACCTGAATGGGAGGGAGGTCACATGGTACCCTGAAGCCAACACACAACGCACAAGGAGATCGCTCTCATGAAAGCTCTATTGTGGCTCCTCAAGATCCACTCTCTCTCTCTTCTAGACACTGCTGCTCATGGTCCCATTATCGAATGATCAAGTTATCTTTGAAGGACTCTAATGCCTTGACTTAAGGGTAACGTCGACTTTACTTTGTATCTACATTGGTTGATTAGGAGAATTGGGAACTAGGGCTGACTCCAGTTCTTTGTGTCTAAATTCACATTCAAAGGACTGCATAGAAACTAACCCTGTGTAAGCTGTTGCCTGGCTTACCGCACAGTGCAAACACAAGGCTGACAGAAAGAAAAGAAACTTGTGCCACAGACAGAAAGACACACAACACATACAAAACAACACAAAGTATTTCAAAGACTAGAAGTATTTCAATGTAAAATACTGTATTTCCACCAAACTAGAAAGTAGAGGTCTTGCTGCCTGTTGGCAGATGGTCGGTCTATCTTGACCATTCTGTTTCCTCGTCAGACGGTTGGTGTGAGGAGAGCTGTCAGGGGGACTCCGGATTACAGTTGTAAATCAGACTCGTGGGGTACAAACCCCTATTGAGATGCCGACAGTTTAATGGGCAGTAATGTGCTGGACTCTATGTGCACTGGAGGGATAATCCACCTATTAGAAATGTGACACTGGCTGTTGGGCTGGGAGATGGGCAGGGGCTACAGCTGGGGCAATAAAACCAAACAGTGGCCTCTCATGGTAATTTGCATGGAGCCTTTAGCCAGACCCTAATTATGAAGTCAAGAATCGTGGCTATAGTTATCATCAGCCAGTACCTTCTGCAATGTGGATTTCAGCTATTCGTGGAAGCCAGGAAAATTACTTTCACATGTAGGCCATGAGGTGATCAGAACCAACATGCCAAGTCTGACTAGAAACATTTTTCTTATCACAGTGTTGTTCCGTAGCTACAACAATCTCCACAATTCCTTACGGGCAATAAGACAAGAAGTATGTTCTTCTTTCATTACATCAGTTCATTGTTATCATAAAACTCACTAATGAAAACCATTTGTCATCCAGCATTTAAAGACAGCTTTCATATCGCTGTAAATACTTGGGAGAAAGTTGTAGTTCCCCTGCCAACAGGAAGGCTGAGGTGAAGCCTGGCAGGGACTAAACAAGGCAGGGTTAGAGAGAGAGAGTATTAGCAGGACACTGGGAAGAGAGGCCAGGTTACAGGACATTAGTTAAGGCAAGATTATAGCGCATTAGCAGCCAGTCATTGTTTCCAGGCAGGGGGGGGGGGGGGCAGCATGACCACACTGCAGTCTTCAAGGCTCCATGAGCGACTGGAGGTGATTGGCTTGGCCAGAGATGGTCGCCAGTCAGCATCTGGTCACCAGGCCCAACGTCTCAGGGCTGACATCCACTGCTCATTTTAAGATGGTCCAACCAGGATCTCATCAGTCACATCTTCAGTTCTGCTGTCTGGACAGGCGGGGCCTATTCAGGCCTATAGGCGGGGCCTATTCAGGCCTATAGGCGGGGCCTGTTCAGGCCTGTAGGCGGGGCCTATTTATGGCATATAACACAAGCATGAAGATCTTGAAGCTGCATAGAGGGGTTTTGTGGAGCGGATTTCAGACTATACAGTGGGTTCTCACCTGATACACTGAGCTGCTTTATGATGCGAGCGTGAGGAGAGGATTAGCATGTTAGAACATTGATGGCAGAGCCCTGAAACAGAGAGCCCACTTCAACATCAAACGTTTGCATGAGGCATACCCCTGGCTAAGTCTGTTTCCTGTGGGAGTCGTAGTATTGATTAAGAGGGCAGGGCTGCTGCAGAATCTTAAAGACCCTTTATTCTCAGACAAATGAACAAACCATATGGCCAAGTAGAGAGACCCCTCTCCTCTCAACAGGTTTAAATACTACTGTTTATGTATGGATTTGGGATCTGAGAAGTCTTAGACTCAGGGCACGAGTCAAAGTCTTTCACGGGATCAGAATTGGAATTTGATTTCTTTTCATGCACAATAAAATAAGAACGTATATCCCTCATATTGGGTCAATGTGACGTGGTTGTACAGTTAACTAGGTTTGCCTGAATTGATTACAGCTACATTCCAAGGGATATTTTTCCTGGCCGGGGCTATGAATTGAATGTTTGTTACAGCTGCGACCTAAGTAGTGTTTTGCCAACTCCAATGTTTGTATGACCGTAGATTCCTCCTTTGGGTGGATTCTTCAACAGGCACACTACGCACAGTAGCTCATATCATTGGAATGATTTAAGCAGTTTAGCCATGATCTTTGTGAGACCTTTACACAGAGCATGCTCCAACACATAGTAAGAACACAAGGCGAGTAAACACAAGGCCAAGAGTTTAACTTGTACTTTCACAGAGGTTCACTGTCGACAAGAATACAAATGAGCATCTTCTCTGACTCGGAGCTCCATAACATGCCAGCAAAACAAAAGGCTGCAGGCAGACACAATGCAGCTGAAGATAATTCCTTTCATCTAAATATCTGCAGTGTGTGTGTGTGTGTGTGTGTGTGTGTTTGTGTTTGTATGTGTGTGTACAAGTGGGGACCGAGTAGCGATGTCTCCGGGAGATCTCGTTCTTCCCTCCCGCTGTGTCTGTCATATCACACAGCCTCGGCACAGTAGCTGATGAATATTTCTCCATGCTAATGTGTCCCAGAAGTGCTACTTTGCTGTGCACTGGTTGCTACCTACACAAAGCAGACGTGAGGGAGATGAAGGGAAAACGGATAAACGACTGGAGGAGGCCAGACGTGTTCATCCTCAAAGAGTGGGCAAGGTGAGAAGGGAAGACCTTCACAGGAGGATGAGTAAGACGGGGAGCTAGACTTGGACTGATACTGTGACCGGTCT
Organism: Plecoglossus altivelis; assembly: GCA_036571765.1. NCBI lineage: Eukaryota > Metazoa > Chordata > Actinopteri > Osmeriformes > Plecoglossidae > Plecoglossus > Plecoglossus altivelis. The sequence goes on along the minus strand of BROE01000021.1, from coordinate 14,713,336 downwards.
ATGAGCTCCAGCTCCTGAACAGTCCTGATCTTTCCTACCATGTGTGAATGCAGCTGTGACCTGTCCCTACACACACACACCGCTATTAAAACCACTCAAGAATGACCTTGACTTTCAGATGTCTTTATCCAAACATCTGGCATTGCCCTGCATAAATATAGCCTGCTGGTGTGTTGTGTTCTAGTGTTGCCATAATAAAGCCTGTGTCCAATGCCACCGAATAGCAATGTTCTGAAACATTTACTCAGAACTCCAGAAACTGATTTCCCTTAATGCTCGGCTAGCTTAACAGCAAGAATTGGGAGACAAAGACATCCTAAACATCTGTCAACAATTACAGGCAATGGGGTAAGGGAATACTTAAGCTGACCATTACACTTGTATTAGTCACTACTTTCATGATGGAACTGAACATAGCTTGGCAACTGATGTCATCTATAACTACAGAAAAAAAAAGGTTTTCAATGACTAGGTCAGTGCTGCAAGTTCCACCACTGATAGAATCCTCATGCTTACGGTCCACATAAGAGCATAGTCAGAGTTAATAGAGCAGGCTATAGAGCAGGATTACATTACTGCGCTACATATGGTGGCTGTGGTGGTTAAAGAGTCATTATTCAATGTCACCAGCGCATTTTAAATGCTGTTCTATGCAGTAATCGCTGTAAAACAAACCCAGCAAATGTAAAATGTTGCTACATCATTTGCTGTGGATACAGCACATTACCAGTTCTGCTAGCCTATGTCTCGGTTATGCGTAATGCGATGGTAAAGCGTTCAATCAAAGTCCTGAAATGTGCGGCTTAATCGAAATAGGATTTCATCTCACTTACTGTAGTGTCTGCGGAGAACTTTGTTTCCGACGGTTTGTTCACTTCTGAAACCCGCTAGTGAGATAGTGTCCACGTCTCCTACTATTTTCATTTCAGTAACAGCTCATCAGCGCCTCGTCGTATCCAGCCTCTCGCAGTGGTTCGTGTCTGGAGTGAGGAAAAGTGATGTCATTGCATGAAATCGCATTACCCGCCCCAATTTCTGAGCAGGCTGTCCCATTCTGACAACCATAACTTCAATCATACTTGTGATTTATCTAACATTTCGGACATTTGAGACAAGCCAAATAGAATAGCAAAATATGCACGTTTGAATGCATCATATACATTGGAAATAGTCCATTCCCACATGTCCAATGAATGTATAAAAAACCACAAAGGTAAGAAAATAGTATCACAAAATAGTTTATTTCAGCAAGGTTTATTAAACAATGTGTTATGAGTGACATGTTATCTCTTGGATCTTTTACCAACATTTTGGTATTCATACATCATACTTGTGTTAAATATACACAGTTGAATTTGGTCGACTGGTAGAATGCATGTGGTGAACTTCGCAAGAAAACAGCTGTGATATATTTATAGAATACAAAGAATACTGTTTTGTTGTAGTTATTCAGTAGTTGTTTTGTTATGGCAAACAGGCTGTAATGATCTACATTGTAGATAAAACTGGAGTTTGATTGGTCAACTGTAATTCATCCAGGAATTTGCTGGCTGGTGGTCTGGATTGAGGGACAGGACAGAACAGATGGTGTTCATCTGGTGACAGCAGCCACCGCAGGGTCTGAGTCCTGGCCCGAAATTTCCATGCCATCTTCCTTGCCTCCAACCACCTCAGACACGACCTGGGAACAAATCACAGGATTTAGAGAACAGCTATAACCAGCCACCTTCTGAGAGACTTGGCCTGCATCAGTAGTGTTTCCTTTCACATAGTAGTCTACGATGGTTTCTTTAAGCTGTGTTCAGTGAGTCAGTGTTATAGATACAATGTGGTTTCTTATAAATATTTAATCCCTACCACAACTGAAAAAAACTGCTTGTCACTATCTTGTGGGCTGAGGGTAGTCCTGGTGTCACCTGGTCATCTATGGCCTCCATGTCTCTGTCAGAGAGCTCCTGTCCTGAGGTGTCCAGGTCCACTTGCTCCTCAGGGTCTCCCCCAGTCAGGATGTCCATGGGGGCCTCAGCTATGGCCCGGATGGTCTGGTCCTCCAGGGCCAAGGCAGTGTCAAACTGCAGAGGCGAGGGTGGACACTGCATCCCGTCTCCTTCCACATCCAGGTCCTACAGGATACCACACGTCACTACGTTTACACAGAACCCCAGCTGTGTGGATCAGCAGCTTGACAACACTACGCACACACAAACCCAGAACCACCACACACACAAACCCAGAACCACCACACACACACAAACCCAGAGTCACGTACGTCACTGAACTCCAGCGGCAGGCTCTCAGTGGGCTGCAGCTCGGCAGCGCTCAGGTACATGTCCCTGGGGGCGGGGATGAGCTGTTGCTCAGGGGGAGGGGGCTCCTGCTCAGGCTGGTACATGGGCGGGGGCAGGGGGAGGTGCAGAGAGCAGCGGGGCTCCTCCGACTGGCCCATGTGGACGGGGCGGTCGCAAGGCACGTCCTTCAAACCAGGACACACCTTGAACAGCACCTGGTTACTGTCCTGGTAGATGTCTGCACAGGTTGGAGTTAAGGGTAATAGGAAGAGTGATGTAAAGGATGGGGGCAACCTCGTGGTTTGCTGGCATCAGAAGGAAGTTACGGACAAGCAAGCCACATCTTTCATAAAGGGATCATGCTGTCTATGTAACCAGAGGCAAACACAAAAGGGGGATGTTGTTATTGTTCAAGAAGTCAAGAGCAACGCAACACAATAAATGATTTCAGGCAGGGACACAGTTACATAAACACGCTACGGGTCCTTCAACTTATCCTCAAATAAGCCTCATGGAACCACAGCACAAGGCTGCTTTGTCTGGTAAGATGCTGATCTGTACAAATGACAGGCTTCAATGGCTTTTCACAATGGCTGTTTCACCTTCACCCTACCAGGGTCTTATCTTACAATGAAGGCCTTGGAAATAGGTCAGAGCTCACTATTTCAAACAATACTTCCAGTACAAAACCCATGATGCTGATTTTACAGTTGATACATGGACACACTTTCAGACTACTAGAACATCTGCAGTTGGAATTCACAGCATAATAAGGTAGATGTATCTCAACTATTTTATAACCCCACCCCCCTAACCCTAACCCACCCCAAAAAATGGCAGGGACATGTCTCAACCACTAGATCATCTGGAGTTTAAAAAAAGCTTTTTGTTCCTTCCAACTGAATTGACTATCCCCTTGAGAGACTGTGGGGAAACCAACAGACCATGGGAAGAGTTTCATCTAGGCTCCTGTTTGAAACCGACAGCTACAACAAGCTGACAGACTTGATCAGGGCCCTGTTGACTATGACCAAGGGGAGAGATGTGGTAGAGGGCAAATTAAAGAATTTACTGCACCAACTTTTCAAATGATGCCAAAAAATAAACATGCCGCAACCAAAATCTAATGTTGACACCAGTATCAACTCTGACATGAATTTCTGTTGTTGAGGATACGGGAAACGCAGTGTCGAGTCATAGGGAGGCTCTGGTTAGAGCAGCGAGTTCCTTCAACGAACGAGATGCACCTTTGGCCGGTTCTGGCTGAATGCGTCTGTGGACAGAAAGTGCATCAAACGTCACGACCAGTACAGGAGATGTGGGAGACCAGAAAGCCCTTGTGATTCCAGTCTCCGTCTGTAGAGTCGCAGGGATGAGCAGCCACACCTGGGGAGCTCCCTCCGTGATTGCCTGCCGTCTCTCTCGCAGCTGCCGCTGCAGCAGGGCCTCCACACCGTAGCGGCGCCGGTAGCGGCGGAGGGCCTTCAGCTTCCTCAGGTTGTCCCTCTCCTTCAGGGACAGTCCCTCAGGCCCCGTCAGTAGGCTGCTCCCTGTCACACAAGCACATGCTGCATCAGTACAGGCACAGACACTCCCTCCATCCTCTCGCCTCTCCCTCCATCCTCACGCCTCTCCCTCCATCCTCACGCCTCTCCCTCCATCCTCACGCCTCTCCCTCCATCCTCTTGACTCTCCCTCCATCCTCACGCCTCTCCCTCCATCCTCACGCCTCTCCCTCCATCCTCACGCCTCTCCCTCCATCCTCACGACTCTCCCTCCATCCTCTCGACTCTCCCTCCATCCTCTCGACTCTCCCTCCCTCTCTCCATCTTTAAAGCCTCCCGAGAGCAGTGAAGCAGCCTGCCAGCTCAGAGCTGGATGACTCAACACAGTATGCAGCATCCTCACCCAGGCTGTCGTGCTCCACCTTGCGGCTGTGCAGGTATCTCCGCTTCTTCTCCTTCAGCAGGTGCTGCAGGCGTTTGAACTGGTCGATGTAGAGAGACTGGAGCCTGATCAACTTCTCCCTGGTGATGAGGGCCACTTCTTCTGCTGTGTACACTCCTGCATGTCTGAACACACAACACAGGAGCCAACAGCTTCAACACTGTCCAATCATGATGGGACACATAACACGCAATCAAATCCCTCCTACTGCTCTTGCGTTGGGTGAAAACTCATCAGCCCTGGTCCCACTGTCCTTATGGTTTAGATGTTTCCCTGCTCAAAGACCCCTTGACTCAAACGGACAGTTGTAATCAGATGTCTGCAGATCTTGATAACAAACCATTTATTTGAATCAGGTGTAGCCTGATCCAAGCATGGCATCGTCTGACTAATTCACAAATGCTAATTAGTCTGAAACCTCTTTCAGTTTAGATTTCCATGGGGCACTTATCACACACCAAATGGAGAGAACGTCATAGATACATACAACCAACCAACCAACCAACGATACAGCCTGACCATTCTGATAGAGCACATATAAGCCATCTAGTCCAGTTCCAAGTCTAGTTGCAGTCCTACAGATTACTCATATATGTCCTATATACTCATATATGGACACCATGTGGTCTGGTTATGTATGCCCTTTATAAAAAGTAAGAGCATTGTGGGGCTTTTGTCTAAATTTAGACTCAACTAAACAAAGCTATTCAAAGTCCTGTAAAATAATTCCTTGGTGTCATCTAGGCAGCCATAAGGTTGTAATAACTGAATGGATAAATAATGTAATGGACAAATAATGATTTCCAACTTCAAGGAGGGTTTCCTGCTGGCTGCAATAAGTCATGCTGTGCTTGACTTCAGATTTCTGCAGACAGCAGGTTCGCGTTGACAATAGACACTCTTACGGCATCAAGAGGAAGGGACATTTCTATGACACAAACGTCTATAGATCAAACGTCCCACAAGGCTGGAGTCAGATAAATGCTCTCTGGTGTTGCAGCAAGGCTCTGTGCATCACTGTGGGACTTTACCACTCGACAGGCTGCCAGGGTAGCTCCTCCTAGCAGAGCTTCTTAAGGCCCCCCACCCTTCTAGTTACATCAATGCACTTGTGGTGAGTTTGACTAGACCCTTGGGGAGAGTCTTACTTGAGAGGATCCTCGTGATCGCTGTCAACACTGTCAGCCTCACTGTCAGGGTCTCCTCTCCATGTCTGGTCCAGGACCAGGGGGGTCTGCTCCTCTTCACTCCAGCTGTCCTCATCTACACACACACACACACATACACACAGACACACAGACACACACACGCACAATCAGCAACTCTGTACCATTAGATGACATACTGCGGCAGACAATATGATGACACCAGCAAACGCATCTGAACTTGATCTTTGGTTGTGACACATTCCACAGCAATCCTTAGAGGTCTGTTCCGAGGTCATAAAACCTAACGTTTGATAGACAGAAACGCTGGAACCTAGAATGCGGCTGGCTTCGCTCCGTCCCCCGTCCAGGCCATGTGGGTCTGAGCGGCTGTACCCGCTGAGCTGGGCAAGCAGGGCCTCCGGGGAGGGCCCACAGGACGACTTCCTGATCTGAGCCTGGAGGGCCATGGTGTTCCTGCGGGCGTGCTCGGCACAGAATGTCACCCTAATGGAAGAGCCAGGCATCAGATGGAGAGCAAAGGACACTTGACTCACTCGCTGTGTCCCAAACCATCTCGTAGGAACTTACTTGTAGCACATTAATGCACGGGTGAATTCATGTGATTACCATTGACCTCTACTTGGCTTCACTCAATTCAAGTCCGAAAAATTCTTTGGGAGGCACAATCTCACGAATCAATCTAGGCAAAAGGGCAAACGCCCTCCAGATGAACTCACCCATCTTTCTTCTCTACTTTGGGGGCTGCATTGGGACAGCGTTTTCCATTTTTGTTGGAGACGTAGCTGCACTGTTTGTAGGGGGCGTTCTTGTCCTCCAGGATGTGCTTGATGCAGAGCTCCAGGCCCTCCAGGCGGGGCTGGGAGCAGGGCCTCTGGGTGAATGAGCAGGCCTGTGGCTCCTGGGGCCTGCTAGCCTGGGTCACCCTGCCCCTGCTCGACGGCAAAACATGGATTCTTATCCTGTTCATCGCTGGTCCTGGGAGAGGGAGAAAAAGGTATCACTGACTGACCATCAGATTAAGTTAATGAAGAGGGGAGCCTAGTTTTTGGGTAAATGTTAGATCTGTGTGACAACTTTCATGGATGTTGTGTATGTAAGACAGTTCACAGGCGAATCCGGTTCTATTGATGTAGAATACACAACTCAATGTAGTAGACATCCGTTGTGACAGCAGGCAACCCCATACCCTCTGCCACGGCTTTAAGTGCACAATGTAGTCATCACAATCACATCTTGTATTGCGTATTTTACTTATTTATAATCAAAGGTATGATAGCGAATTGATGAACAACACATGCCCACATTAAGACGATGAAGTCTCATCTTAACATTGATGACTAGTCACAGCAGAAGAGCCCTATCACGCGCCACTTTCAGATCAGTCCGCCCATTTAGCTCAACGTCAGAGAAAGCTAGCATGATAGCCTAGCTCAGCCATCTTTGTTTAGCAGAAGCTACCTATCCCTTGCATTAAGATAACCGTTCTTGTCGTTCAAACCTGTTCTTTCATCGTATGCTTCATATGTGGTCAGCTTATGGTGAAATTAAAATACGACCATGTCAATGACCGGCTACACTGACCATATTTTCAGTTGATACATCGACGCGGCCTTACCTCTGTTTCCTTGTTTCAGTGAGCCAGGCTCGCGAAGCACTGAGTATATCCGCTGCGCCTCTACTGCATTGAAACAGTGAACACGCCCCGTTCGTCATTTGATTGGCGTTGAGTTGTAGGTAAGATAAATACGATTGGCGTAATTTGTCAGTCTACTAAAACAGAGGAAATCTAAACATTTGTACTGGATGAAAATGGCCATGCACAAGGACATTTCTTTTTAAAATATTTATTGACATGGGATTATATCAACCACATTACAAAAAGAACAGTGTTCACCAAAACAACGCAGACCTTAAGCTCATTAAAACAAGAAACACCCCAAATGATTCATTTCCAGACCTGAGAGTTTATGTGGTACCGCTAAAACACTAAGATGATGGACATGTGTCAAACTTGGAGCTTTGCCGCTCACGGTGGGAAACAAGAGGGGGAGCAATGTGATTTGCATTGAATTGCATGAGTGACATCTTTCTAAGTTCATATTAGCTACATCAGCTTTATTGTGATCATTCATTTATGTCAGAGAAAACACATTCCCATCTGCAGAAACCAAACTCATCCTCGTTCATGTACATTTTAGGAGAAACACGGTTGTCAAGGGCAACACCTGTTTGACGCGGTCACATGGCCAAAAACAACGGTGGCGCAGACATCACGACATTACTTTTGATCATGATTTGCTCAATGAACATGACACGGGTTCACATACCTAATACCACCTATTAGGAAATATTTCAACGTATCAAAGACGACATTAGTATTAGACAATAATGGGAATAACACTTAGCTGTTCTGTTTTCCAAACACGTAAGACAAGTCAGTTCCATCATTAGATTTGATACTGCACTGGTTTGTTTGTGAATATTATGTACATAGATATGTAGTATAAACGGTCCGTTAGTGTAATTATCTGATTATTGACATTTTACAACCATTTAAAACAATGACTGCAACACATTATATCTTTAAAAAAAAGTTACATATTGTTTTTAATAATTTACAGGATTTGTTGCAACTTTTCAAATGTAAAAATATTTTTATGTTCACTTTAGTAATTTTACAATATCTGTACAACATTGTTTACCAAATAATTAGAATTACAAAAAGAAAAGAAAAAAAAAAATATATATATATATATAGACAAACCGGAGGGGGAGAAACGACACCTCAATGACTACAGTACTTGAACAATCAATGAAAACAATGGCTTTGGAGACATGCATTTTCAAATAAGCTTGAGTAAGAACAAGTCTATTTCTCTGCCCAACAGTCGGCAGCAGAATAAGCTGGCCATCTTTAGAAGAGGGTTTCTTTTTCTCATAAGCATTCAGTACTAATGATAAATATCACACTTTAAAAACATAAAAAAGACATCTTGCTAACATGACTTAACAAGTAAGAAGTAAAGCAAATGTATTTCAGTTTACATTATTCACTCCGAGTAATGCTCAATTAACTTCAAAAAGGATGGCTAAAATATCAGGTCCCATCATTCCATGAGTTCATGATACAAAATGGATCAACATCAAAAATAGTATTTACACATTTCATAAATAATTTTTTTGCACATTTTCTTCCTCCTCAAGTCCCATTATTGCCCCCCAAGTACATATGGTATAACAACAAAACATAACTGAAAGTAGATATAAAAAGTACATTTCTTTGCTGTCAAGTTGAATCCCACAGAATCCTGATCACCAACACCCAAAAGGACGCAGAATCAATGAGATAATGTTTTATGTAACATGGTTGTGACGGCAAGTAAATAGCAACTGATTCAGAAGAGTTCATTTGGGTAACGGTGGCAGTGGGGGAGGGGGTTCAGCAGGTAGAGGTGGGGGTCTGGTGTTGCCCCCCCTCGAGCTCCCGCTGTACCTGTACTCCCCATACTGGGAGCGATAGTCAAACATGGCAGGCTGGGAAGGCTGGACCCCTTGGGCGCTCAGCAGGGAGTTCAGCATCTCAAACGTGTCCTGGTACTCATTAGACTGGCTGCCACCACCTGCGTTGTGACCGTTCGTGTCTGCCTTCTCCCCCTTGGAGTGGGAGTAGTTTCCAGGGTGGTGGGGTAGCCCCAGGGCAGGTAAAATGTCTGAGCCGTGGCCCAGAGTGTGTCCAGAAGACGAGGACAGTGAGGGCAGCTGGTAGGAGTTTCTGGAGGACTTACTGGCTTTGGAGGCGTGAGACCCGGCGGCCTCCTGAGAATGGGTCCTCTTTCGAGATGCAGAGGACGAGGACGAGGAGCTCATTCTGGACGAGTCACTGGGGACCTTCTTCCCGCTCCCTCCCACTCCGCTGGCACTGGATGAGTGTTTATGGGAAGAAGAGGAGAGGGAAGCCCCGCTGGAGGAGTGATGGTGGTGGTGATGGTGGTGGTGGTGGTTGGAGCGCTCTCTGTGCTTGTCCCTGCTCTTGCCCTCCTCCCCTGAGCTCCCTCGTTTCTCAGGCACTCGGATTCGCACCTTGATGTCTTGGTCCAGAGCCCTGCTGCCTCCACTGTGCCCCCCCCCTCCTCCAGGACCAGTCCCCAGTGGGAAGCGCATCTTTAGGGAGCTGCGCTCATGCCTCTCCTTCTCCAAGGGGATCTTCAGGATAATGGGGGAAGGGTTGTTGACGTCGGAGGATAACGAGCTGGGATGGTGCGAAGAGCCTGACTGCTGCTGCTGGTGATGATGCTGCTTCTCCTTCCGCTGCTGGCCAATCAGAGCCTGGGCGGCCGTGGCATAGTCTCTCTTCACGCTCGCCTCCATGTTCTCCAGCTTCCTCTTCTGCGCGGCCAGGACGTCCGCGTGCTTGGCTCGGTACTCGCTCAGGGACACTTTGGCAGGGGCGTGCAGTTCGTGGTTGGATTGCTGGGGGTCGGCCTTGCCGCCAGCCTGCCAGTGCTGGGCGCTGCCCGCTGTGCCGCGGTCCTTGTCGTCCATGGAGGAGGACGAGGAAGCCGGGGCTGAGAGGCTCATCAGCCCGGCCAGCGTGCTCTCGGAAGAGGCCATGGATATCATGCTCATCATGGCGTCCGTCTGGTCTCCGTCCTCCTGGACTTTGGACTTCCCCTTCACTGTCTGACCAGCCGCCTAGGACAACAGACAGGTGTGTGAGACGCAGCCACAGGAGGGGGAGGAGCCACCCAGGTGAGAAGTCTTCAAGCTGCATGCATCCTGCATTAGACTTACCTTCCAGTTGCGGATGCGTTTTAACCGGCTCGGCGTCTTCTCCAAGATCTGCAGAAACTCGTGTGTGAGCTCTGTCGAACAGAAGAAAGCCTTTCAATTTGACTTGGTAGATGAATGGATAAAAATAGCCCACGTTACTCTAGAACTCCCTTTCCATCCATCATCTTCTCACACTACCGCTCGTTCCCCAAAGCACCTTTTCATCCAATCCAAAGCGACAAATAAGATGACCCCACCGGCCACTGTCTACCCGGGTGCACTATGGTGTGATATTGTAGCGTACCATCCAGCAGCTCCAGGGTGACAGTGGGGTCCACATACTCCCACCAGTGCTTGCTGTCTGTAGACACGGGGATCTCCCAGTTGGACCACTTGCACGCCAGGTGGATGCACACGCAGGCCACGATGGGTGGGCTGTACTGCAGGCAGAACGTGGTCAAGTGCAGACTACACAGCAGGGTGGTTCCAGGGAGCCGTCGACATTGCATGGAAGAGGAGGAAAGGAAAGACAGAAGCGTATTCAGAGGACAAATCAGACCACTGGACATAACACACAGTTGAGCTTTGCTTTAGATTCCATTAAATGGACACAGTAGAGTGCATATACCTGTTGGTGGCCATGAAGTATGACGTTTGGGCCAAGTCCTTACTCGCTGGGACAACAAAAAACGGAAACAAAAAGTACAATTAAAACCTGCCACGTCAACACAGGGGCTGTTTACAGGGTTTGGCAAAGACTATCGGTAATCAACAGAGGAGATAGTGAGGAGTGCTGTTGATGCTTACCTCTGACAAGCTGAGTGCACTTGACAACATGAGTATGTGGGTGGTCAATGGTGATTTCAAAGGCTGTAATGAAGGGGGAGAAGGGGAGACAGAACAGGTTCCATGAGCAACACAACTCCACTGTACATTATATCATCCTCTATCCTGATTAGTTCACAGTATTTAAGGCTGCCATGGCAAAACAGTTCTGCTCAACAGGTATTGATTTTACGGACACAGCTCACTTCGCAGTAAAATCCCTGAAAGAAACATTATGTTTGACCAAGACTGTTTAGTGAAACTAAGTGATTAGGAATGCACTGTTTAACGGCTTCAGGTAAAACCCTGGATAAGAAATGTGGATGAGTGAGTAGAGAATAAATGGCTTGGAAAAACAAACAATTACAAAATACTTTTTTCCCTCAACTCCTTGAGCCCAACGTTGCAAGAGGTATGGTATTACGCAAATAAACCATGGGCAACACATTATCCCTTTAGAAGTGTCAGATCAGTCAGCCCTTTTCATTTGATTGAGAAAAAAAAACTGGAAATTAATATATGATGGGCCACTTCTTTCAATTCATTATACCATAACACAACCTGCATCATGTTGTTTTAGACCAAATTGAATGGCTTTAAGTCACCGGAAAATTGGGGGTGAACGTGAAAGAAAAGGCTGCACTGTAAAGTTGATATGAAAACAAGAGAGGACAGACATGAGTGAAATACAGAGTATAGGGAGGCTAGAGTTGCTTCCAATGCTGCCACTCCCTTAAGACACTTCTGTGGACAAGAGCAGAGCTGGTTAATAGTACCTTAAAAGCACATCTCTCTACTTTGGGGAATCAGAGACTCCGTTCTTCACTCCCAACTTACCCAGGGTCTGGAGTATAATGCTCTCAAGAATGACCAGGTCTTGGGCTTGTTGCAGATAAGCCTGAGGTTGAGAGGACAGGCAGGTTACTCACTGGGAGGCATTCTCTCTCGTTCACCCAGCACTCTACAACTTGCTTTCCTCTCAAGCAACCTTACCGTGGGAGTGCCAATGGCCCCAGAACACCCAATAACTTGCAATCAAACTACTTCAAGCAAACACGCAAGCACTTCCAAATAGGGAAAGTGATAGTGAAGGTGAGACTGAAACAGGACAGTGCATTGGAGGCTTCAGATTAGCTAGACACAAAACGTTGGGATGGACAATGCTGCCTGCATATCATGCATTCTGAGAGAGAGAAGGGGGATGTGTGTTAAGAAGGACAATTATGAGCTGACAATGTTGCTCTACACTCCTCAAACGGGGGCAAAGAGGGAATCCATACTTTCACACGAGACACCCATCCTCAAATCAACTTGGTGCGCTGTGAAAAGAACAAAAGACCAGTGCCAGCTTGACTATACTTACATCGCTCCGGATGTCTGGTGAAGGGTCCTGAGGGTTGAGGCATGCATGGGTCACCTTGATAACATGTTCCAGCTTACGAGGCTGCTCCTCCACCTTGGCAGCCAAGAAGAGCGTGGCAGGAGCTATGACCTGGTCAGAAAACAGAATTCAAGAGGAATACATATTGATACAAAACCTTTTTTTTCTGGGCACAAAATAATGACATTGAGAAGACATTAGGCTTCAAACAGTCATATGCAAAGGAAAAGGTAGACGAGGTCTATGGGTAAAAATAGTAATACTTACATTTCTGTGAAATCGAGTGAAAGACTGGACCATGTAGAATCTATGCATGTATACAATGGCAGTATTTATTGTGAGTTGAGATCTGATGCATGGCGAGTTAAGGTTTATGGTTGAAATTGAACAGTATCTGCAACACTGTCATCAGTATCATACTAATCAAAAATAAGACGTGTGTTTTTACATATTTACATGCTGAGTGCGGTTGTTTTGGCTGCCATGACAGTACCACTATCTGGAGAATAGGTTTGGGGAAAAAATGTACAGCCTGGATACTTTAGCATCACTGCTTTTACATTTTACGCACTCTGTGCATTCTTCAATTAATTTTCCAGTCAAGCTATACAACTACAGCTTCAACATTTCACTAAAACGTCATATTTAACTGCCTGCACCCAGGATACTAAAACAAGATTGTTAGCATGCTAATGCTAACAGGCGCTTTAGTCAAAGAAAAGCCAACTGGCTAACCACAGCAATGGTAGGATCACACAACTAATAACATTAGCTATCGAATTTGCTATAGCTCCTTCTTGGCTGGCTGAATTTTAAGAACTATATTTCCAATTTGCCGCTGTTTTTTCACCTAGCTCAGCTTTTGTTCTCCACAGGAAACGCCAAACGGAGGCCCGAAGAGGCCTAAACCGCGAGCTCAGTAGACCAATGTGCCCCCTACAAGCGCCGCAAAGACCCGCTCTTAGCTACAGCTAACTGACGAATGTAGCTAGTCGCTAGTTACCTCTTACATTATCTATATTAAAAAAACATCGGGCACAGTAACATTATCCAACGGAGAATAAGAAACAATCCATATTGGCAAGCTATCAAATACATAACCATGCCGCCAAACCGGCGTCAACCTCTTTTAGCTAGCAAGGCTAATGAGTTAGCCTAGCTAAGACACCAGTCGTACCACGACAAAAGATACACATTGAGTCGCTGTCCCATATCCTGAAGGAGATTTGCAGCTTGTTGTCTGTAGGACAATTCCTTATCTGGATCAAGCCCGGCACGTCGCGACGGGCTATTCTCGATCTGCTCTCTGGTATAATACCATTTGTTGTTGTTTGTTGCAGAAGGAGAAGGGAACGAAGCCGCCATTACTGAGAAGGACGATGTTTAAAAAAAAAAAAGCGTCACAGGAAGCTACGTCTTTGATGAAAACGTCACAGTGGTACAGAATCACCACCAGATGGCGTGGTACCGCAAACTACAATCTACATACGCGGGGAAAGCTGTCTACTCAACTCTTGTGACACGGTGTTAACCCACAGAAAGAATCACACCCAAATCTGGAAAAACTGAAAACAATTTTAATCACAAAATTTTACAAAATAGGGGGATAGGAGGAGGGAAAACAGGTCTGACACAAAATACAGAGCTATAAAAAACAGCACTTTAAAAACATAATCACTGTTTAGACCTTTCCAAATCGTTCAGAGCGCTTCAGTTTTTTTGCCTGTTGAAAAAAAATGAAACCAAATTAGTTCTTATTCTCTATGATACAGTTTGAGAAACATTCAGGAAAGACATCAAAAACGTACCTCAACATCAGCACTAGCAGGAACACCACTGGTCTGGATTCCAAACCTCTCTTTCCGTTTGATCAGCTTCTCATCCTCTTCAACCTGAGACAGAATGGTTATTCAGCTTAATCAAATCCAGCCAATGTCATTACTCAACAACACTTATGGTTACAATTTGAAGTATTAAAGCTACACGTGATCAAAATATTACTACAAGCCCACCTTTTTGGAAATGGAGGAAACATTGCCGCCAAATCGTTCTGCCCTTTTCTTGAGCTGCTCAGCGCTGACCATCACAGGCTAGAGAAGACAAACAATCCATGAGCTCTGCTTCCTCACCACTATATTAATGACATTAGGTTGCAACACATGACAATACTTTTATATTACTCACTGTTTTGCTATTCAGGGATACACCTACGGAGTGGGAGAGATATACATTTTGTTAAGTGGAGTACTGATCATTTTCCATTTAGTACCTACAAGAAAGCTGCTCTGACCCTCCAAAGAAAACATGTACTGACCTCCAGGGGGACTTGGAGAGGTCACAGGCAAACCAAACCTGAACAGAACATGCCATTAAACCAACCATATCACAACAGAAATGCGTCGTAAAGAAGTGCGAGGGACAGTGTCTCCACACTGACCTGGCAGCACGTATGGCCTTCTTGCTCTCAGCTGATGCAGGCACGTTGAAGCGTTCAGCCCTTTTCTGTAATTTCTGAGAAGACAAAGACAAGTCCACGTTCACTATGAGCCTTGTCAGAGGACTCTCTGTGAAGCCACGCAAGGCTTATCACGATGGACGAGCACCTTCGTGGAAGTCGGCATTTACAGTGATGACTGGGAACGGTTTTCCTTAGGCAAACAAGACGTCTGAAATGATCTCCTAAGGGTAAGCTTTACCCATATCTGGGAAACCACTAACTTGGATTGTCAAGCTTCCATACCTCATCCACAGATGCTGGTGGTGTGATCTTCACAACCTTCTTAACTGCTGCCCTGAAAAAGAATGAGCAAGCAAGAAGCTGAATGACCTTTGAAGGAATCCTATGTATCAGGTTCAATATATGAGGCTCTGGCACATGGGGCCACTCAGGAGGGCCTTTGTCCACAACTATATCCACATGGACCCAAAGTGGTTAAAGAGGAAAATGAATGGGTGCTTCCTAAATGAACTCACTCCTCAAACACTGCGACTTTCTCCTTGTTATTTTCCTGGTCAGCAGCATCCTCAGCTTTGGAGAAGTCCTGAAAGTAGACCACCATCATCATCCGTTAAAACCACAGATCAATACATTTCCGTTATTGACATTTTAATAGCTGTGTTTTACCTCTGCGTCCTCTCCCAGCACATCATCTTCATTCACGTCTCCACAGTCATCTATTGGGTGTAAAAAGGTGTAACACTACATCGTCATTTACTGGAAATATTGTCTTGTTTTTAACGTTTTTGATCGTTAAACTTGCAATCGTGGCATTCATCTCATAAAACACTTATGCAAATACAATGTATCTATTCTACCCTACCAAACAGCAGATATGAGGTCACAGTGATAAGCAAGCATGACTGGTGAATTATCTCAAGCGAGTTAGGCCTATATAACCGTTTTCCATTCATTGCAAGTGAAAGTTTTACCTCCATGTTCCTCCAAGTAAGCCTGCAGGCGAGCAATCAGATCAGCCTTGTTTCCCTTTATGTCCAGATCCCTAGCCTCGCATTCTGCCTTCAGCTCTGCAAGCTGCAGACAGATGAGGAAAACAGTATGATTTACATTTGATTGACGATTTATTTATGTAATCTGTAGATCAAAACTAGCTAGCTAGCTATCACACCCTTCTCATACTTTAAGTACGCATTAATATACTTTCTAGTAGCATCCAAAGGGGATCTTTTCATTCATAGTTGCTTATGAAGACAAAACAGTTTTAAATGAACTTGTGTTGCTCGTGGGATAGATATCTTAAGCAGTTTAAGTTTCATAAGCGCCTAACGTTAGCTAGCCAATGACAGGCTGTAGCCTAAAGCGTATCAGTTCCTTGCTAACAATGCTAGCTAAGTTAGCAAGAAAACCAACATATTCAAGCAAAAAGTAAGTAAGTATATTAAATGTGTAAATGCAAATAGTAAGCCACTGAGTACTGCCTCCTTATAAATATGAACAAATAATTCAAACAAATCAGACATTGACTGTAAATAAGTCCATATAGTCTATGAAATCAGGCAATACTACCTTGCTAGCTAGCCTAAATGGTTAGCTATAAAGCACCAAGTCCGTCTTTGTTTTACTTTTTTTCAGGGCAACTGGAAGTTTATTGATTATTGTTGATTGTTCAATCAGTAGTTGAGCAGTCAAATTTTCCATTTGATAAATAACGTTTAGCACTTTTTACCCTAGCCCGTCTCTCAATCACTCAGTTTCGGCAGCGTGACTCGTGCGCACCTGAGCAAACAGCGACTTCTTTCCAGATAAAAGTCTAGCTAGGTAACATGAACATTCTCCAGGTAGAGCTTTCCTTTACATGGTATCTGACAATGGATCAAATATGACGAACATCCTCCAATGTTTGTATAATTGCAAAATCAGTTTGAAACGGCATAAACCTTGAGTTTCTGGAGATCTTCAACATCAGCCATCTTTCTTTGTTGAAGGAAGTGATTTCTACACAGGATTTGAGCGCCTGTACTCTCCAAAGGGTTTAGTATTGATATAATTGCGCCACCTGTTGTAGGAACAAGGCCATTTCTACTGCGACGTCACATAGCATTTACTTTATTTTCGGTGTTTTCTGGTTATATTGATAAAATGTTTATTTTTGCAGTTAACGATGGTGGGCGTGTGGTGTACACTGCGAATTTTTAATTATATATAAATACAACACTAGATATATTAATAATAATAATAATAATAATAATGATGTTATACCTCCAACTAGCTTTGAATAGATTAAATCCTAGGCCCAATTTCGGTTGTTACTAGCATTCCAGAATCTGGATTGACTAACACGTCAAAATGTAACTACGACTCTTTATTATGACACCGCACGATACATATTTTTTCAATCACTCAATCTCGCGCATTATTTGCGACAATGACATGGTGCAAGGTGTATCAAAACAAAACCAGGTACTTTACATTCAGTTGCTATTTAATTGCATTTATGACATGAAAAGAAATTCAGCCATGTCACTGTTAAACAAGTATAATACGTAAGGATATACGTATGGATAGTTAATATATTTGAACCTGCAACCTTGTCAGAGAGCACTTTTTTGTTGTTACTGTGTGACTTCATTTTCAGACAAAGTTGTCTGTGATTTGGAAGAAAATGGGGGTAAATCATCCTATGAGGGAGTCTCTTCCACCACTAAGAAAGGCACATGAGGCTAAAAAGATCCCTCAACCTGTGAGCAGGCCACCTGAAAAGACCAAACATCCTTCCCTGCCTGGTTTCACTGTCCCATTGTCCATGTCAAAGCTTGGGGAAAAGGTAAGACCTTGTACCAAAGGTCCTGGTCCCATATCTACCCTTACATCCTCCTACACACTTTTGAGATGAGAGAAGGTAGCGATCAGATCCAGTTTCACAAGCTAAGTCAAAGGGCTCAGACGTTAATCAATTTAGCCACCACCTTAGGGTGAATCATAGCAATAGTGTATCACAGCTTGAATCTTGTGTGTATATTAACAATACGATTTTGATTGGTTTCTGATTCCCCTCAGTTCTATCAGCCGATGTCTGACTTCAACCTCAGTGATCCACACTGCCACATCATGAGGCCAAGTTACAATAGTCTGCATGATCCCAACCTTCATGTGTATTACCACCAGAAAGACAGACACAGAATGCTGAAGAGGATGAGGTTCATCACTGAAGATGACAAAGTAACTCCAAATCATCTCAATGAATCAACCAAATGGTTCATCTCACTATTAACCTGACGTACTGCTCTCACTATGTTTTGTCTACACCAAAGGTGGTCTGCTCTTTGAAGGAGTACAACACGTACAGGCAGTACCTACGTGCTGTCAAGAATGACCTTGACAAAGAGTCAAATAAAAAGATCGTAAGTGGTGTAAACACATTTCTGACAATAAAAGTCCATGAATTTAGCTTTTTTTCACCCCAAACAACATAATCAGTACACATTTTATTTCTCAAGGAAACCCCTTTTTAATATATTTTTTTCTTAAATGTGTTTAATGTGACATATTTCAGAGGGAGCGGATGATGGAGCTGATCAAGCTCCAGGAGGAGGGTCGTATCCCACAGGAAGTGACGCTGACAGACATGACTGACTACTTACTGGAACAGCTCCCCTTGCCTAAAGTCTCTAGGTGGGCAGATAGGGTTTTAAGCCACTTAATGGTTGTCTTGTAGGGATGAAATCACGTCAATGTTCATTCGATTATTATTATTTAAACCAGAAACAATGCTGATGATAAGGTGTGCTACATGATATCTGCAGGGCAGAAGAAGGACAGCTTGGACTGTGCAATCCTAAGAGAGAAAACATCATCTTCAAACATCTGGTGTGGTTGCTAGTACAACATCAGCATGTTAAATAGTACAAACACATTTTGGGATGCCAGGAAAAACTAAATGCTCTTTGGTCCTCCTTTTTACTCCAGAGTGAGGAAAACTGGATTTCGAAGGAGCACTTCCGTCTGAAACTCATTGAGAAAGATGTGAGGCAGGAAGTCAACAAAGCCAGGTACCAGAAGGAGGTTAAACTGAAGAGAGATAGTAAGGTAAGACATTGCCTTGTCATTGACCACATTATCATGCTTACTGTGATTCATTCTATTTCAAAATTATACCATTCGTGTCTATCCAGTTGAGACAATCCAACCCAACTTATTGCCCCTTACAGAGAAAGACTATCCTGGAGCAGAAACAAGCCATGCAGCACAAACAAACTCTGCAAAACCTTGAGGTGTGCAGGAAGATGAGGGAAGCCAGGGTCAAACAGACAATGTTTCTACATAACATCTCTGACACGCCAGAACTGGGTATGTTTTTAGAAATATCATCATGCATTTAATCAGAG
Source organism: Plecoglossus altivelis (assembly GCA_036571765.1). Classification (NCBI taxonomy): domain Eukaryota; kingdom Metazoa; phylum Chordata; class Actinopteri; order Osmeriformes; family Plecoglossidae; genus Plecoglossus; species Plecoglossus altivelis. The sequence goes on along the minus strand of BROE01000021.1, from coordinate 14,694,113 downwards.
GACAGCGTCACTTGAGCATGCAAGACTGGCAGTCGAACAAGGCCCATGTGTTTTTATCACCGTTGAATCTAAAGGTCCTGTCCAACAGCATGTCCCTTTTTCTGCCCGTTAACATACAATTATATAGTAATAAGTCAAATGAATAATAGTTCAAATTCAAAAATGCTTCCACCTGACCATTATTCCATGGATTCCAATAATTCTTCTTTGAGTGGGTGTATTTTGTAACCTGGATGGTGACGATGAATGGAGAATCATTTAGAGATGTGAAAAGATCTTTCTCTCTGTAGGGAAATCCCTTGTTGATGAGTGGATGGCCCAACGTACACGAGTACCAAGAATGGAGTGTCTGGCTCCTCTGCCTGGAAAAGTGAAAAACACCCTGGAAAACGTGTTTCAGGTTCCGCTGGTAACGTTCCACCACACCTGACTGTAGAAAATTGGTATCACATAATACCATAATACATTATCTGTATACAGTACATAGTCTTTATACTCACTGGACTCACTAAACGAGCTGTAAGGCAGCTCCAGTACATCCAGAACCCTGCTACTCGGGTCCTGACTAAAACCAGGAAGTACAATCATATTAGTCCTGTCCTCAGGTTTTTGCATAGGCTTCCTGTCACTCAGAGAATAGACTTTAAAATAGCTTTGCTTTCGTACAAGTCTCTCCATGGCTTAGCACTAAAGTACATCTCTGACATGCTGATCTCATGTGAACTATCTCGGACTCTGAGGTACCTCAGGGACAGGTATTCTTCTGGTGCCCAGAGTCAGGACTAAACACGCTGAAGCAGCGTTTCAGTTCATGCTGCAAAAATGTGGAACAGTCTTGCTGACAATGTTAGACAGACCTCTAATCTGACAATGCTTAAGTCCAGATTTAAAACTGTTCTTTTTAGCTGTGCATACGGCAACTGAAAGTGTTTTATCTGTCACTGTTCTCTTTTATTTAATTTTAAATGGATTCTTAATTATAATTTTAATTCTACTGTTTTAATTTATTGTTTTAATTGTAATTGTTATCTATGCTCTTTTACCGTGTCTTTTCCTGTAAAGCACTTTGAATTATTCTGTGTATGAATTGTGCTATAGAAATAAACTTGCCTTGCCTGCCTTTATAGTAGTTATTAGTATCGATGGCCAGGTACATAATATAAACCTATAATGATGTTTTTCCTCCTTTTTATTGTTTCTTTCTTTAGAGCTCCTCAACTGGGGATGAATCCAGCAAGGGCAATGCTACAGTTCACACACAGACACAAACCACTCCCACAGACACCAACCATGAAGGAAGTCCTGCTTCAAACCACCAGGATGAGGTTTCCTCTGCTGACAAGACTACAAGAAGAAGGCAAGATGTTCCAAATAAAGTGATCCAGGAGAAGAAAGTCCAGAATAAACCAAGGTTTCCCCAAGGCCCTCTCTCAAAGGCAAACAAAGTTGGAAAAATGGACAGACCACTCAACCCCTTCCGATCCCAGTCTCAGACCCAGCTTAGATATGCTGTCACCCACGCTGTCCTGAACCATCTGGGCACAAAGCCTGTGAGGATGGAGCTGGCAGAGGCCATCGGGTGTGGAGTGATCCTTCAGAAGACATCAGTGCAAGGGCCAAAGCCTGTGGCACAAAGGACTCCGCATGCTAGAATAGCAACAAGCTTGCTCAAATGTGTTTCTCAAGTCGTGGATCCATTCAAGCCCAGTGATGAGCCTGTTCACAGACTCTGTGGAGGGAAAAAGGACTGTTTGTCACCAAACTATCTGGCTGGTGAGTCACCAGAAGAGTTGATGGACTCTGAGGAGGAAATCAACTTCTATGTGACAAATCTGATCACTGATGTCATGGATTTAGTCAAGGACAAAGTTGACAAAAATATGCATGAAGTCGTCCCTAAAAGATTCAGAGGCATTTCTGCAAAGGCAAGCCAGATAGCTTTGGAAGTAGTCAATGATATGATAAATGATTTGACAATTTTAGTCCAGGCAAATGCTGAATACCTAACATGGGATGGTCCCTTTGGTGAGGACACATCGGTGTCTACTGACAGCAATAATGTAGAGGGCACTTTGGGACTATTCAGCGGTGTGCCCACCACTGTATCAGACATGGATTTACAGGAAGACAAAATTGAAGATTATGCAGAGGATATTGCATTTAATCTTATCAAAATGGCCTTTGACAACATCTTGTTGAAGCACGTGCCGTCAACTGAGGATGAAACTAACATGTTGAAGTCTACTAAATATAAAGGCGATAATGACTTTGTACTCTCTGGACATGAACCAGTTGCCACATCATCTCCACTAGACAGTGCAATTGCTCAAGGAAAAATGGCTGCCCTGAATTTGCAGGCGTTTCCTAACAAATCATCCCTCCCAGCTTCATCGAAATCTGTTGGTCAGGACAAGATCCCGTCATCTGAAAATGCTGTCACCTCCTTGACAGCAGAGAATACCATGAAAAACAGAAGCACTCAGCCTTTTGGACTGGCATCAGTCCTTCAACACCTGCCTGAGTCCTGCTCAAGATCTACTGAGGTCAAAGACGAGCCTTTTAAGAATGGTAACGCTCGACTGGGATCCCAGGTCCTAGTGGATCACAAACAGATTGTCACAGGATCTCAAACGATTCAGAAAGAGTATGTGGCTAAAAAACCTGGCAAGGTAAACCCAGCTGTGTTTGACTTCCAGAAAGGCTCAAGTGAAGAGAAAGCCTCCAGAAGTTTCTCTTTCTCCCATGTGGATGACATACTTGTGAATGGTGTGCTAGACCATATCAGCACGGGGCCTTTCAAAAACATGTTGGCCCGGTCTGTAAGGGATGAGGTCACACGCTCCCTCTCTCTGCCAGAGTTTAGCATGGTGCGCCTTAACAGTGACGATTCTACCGAAAGGCATCAGATGATTGAAGATTTGATGTCATCAGCAATCCAGAGAGTTTGCATGGTGCACCAGAGTGCCAACCAAAGTTCCAGTGCTGAAGACGCAACATCTGGACAGACATTCAACAATCTCAAAGCTGCTGCAGCGCAGCTGATAAAGAATGTTTTCCAGACTGTAAAGGAAGATTTTGCTGACAAGATTAAACATGATTCCCCAAATAGATCTCTGCCCTCCAAGGTGAGCCATAGAGCCATTGATGCTATGAGCAATGTTCTGGGTGAGATGGAGATCAATGTGGAACACAAGACTCCAAACACTCCCTCCCCCATCTATTTGGAGGAAACCAAAGAGCACCCAGCAAAACAAATGGACCCCACCAAAATTGAGCTGATATCTGATGATCTAGTGACTGATGCCCTTGATATTTGCAAAGTGTTTGTTGCATTAGCACTGAATGTTAATGAGGCACAAACTGAGGCAAATGCTGCTGCTGCTGCTGCTGCTGGAAGAGCCAAATGCAGCCTATCTGAATTGGATGTCTGCCACTGTCCACTGCAAGTCTCTCCACTGCTTCATGAGGCTACCAGCAACATCTCTGAATCCTGTGTGCTTCAACATGACATGGGCCGAGCCACTGGGATGTCTTCCTTCCAATACCCCTACCTCAACATCATCAATGAAGTCCTAGATCATATTAGCAAAGAGCCGTTTATAGACAGCATGACCAGGTCTGTGAGGACTGAGGTAATACGCTTCCTATCGCTGCCTCAACATGGGTTGAACAATGTCCACTCCGAGGACGGTACTGTGCATTTTATGATTAAGGATATGTTAAAGTGTATATCTGACAAACTCAAAAAGTGGGCTCCCAATCAAGACCAGGTCTGTCAGGCTTACAGTAGAAACCACCCATCAGACCCAGCAGCAGAGGACACCACTCTACCAGGGAACACGGAGGAGGTTTCACTTGCCAAGATGGAAGCTGTCGCCAAGGAATACATTTTAAACATTCTGGATGAAGTCAAAATGAAGCTTATCAACCAAATTAAACAGGGCTCTCCTCACGGCAGGCTCTCTCCTACTGTAAGTCTGGCAGCTGTAAATGCTGTCAGCAGCGTTTTGGGAGATATGGGGACTTCCGTGATGGAAAGCAACATCTCCTTGATTCCTGCTCTTTTCCAACGCCGGTTTGATGTTAGTGATGTCACATCTGCCGGAGCATCAGAAGGTATCCATGGGCACCTGGAGATCTGGTTATCGTCATCCAAAATGGAGTTAATCATTTCAAGGCTGATGGAGACTATGTTTGACAACCTATCAGATAAGAACTTTACATTTATGGAGGAGTCTGGTAAATCTATATCACAGAAGGACACTGTAAGTCTCATAGTTGATGAAGGAGAGTATTTCACTGTTGAAGAAGAACAAGTGGCTCCAGTTAATGAGCAACTTTCCTGTCAGTGTATTTCAATGAAGAAAGCTGCGGTCATTGAGCAGTTAAACCAGAATTCACTAGCAGGAACGCTGGACCCCAGCACTGCTGAGGAAACTGAAGGGACAGCATCAAGCTCTGTCTCTCTGACAACGCAGTGGTGCGTCCCAACAGCCCCACTTTGTGGTAACTATGGATGCCCACATCAGTACGCCTCCAGTAATTCCAATATCCTGACTGTGGGAAAGGCTGAGAGAATCTTTGAGACAGACAGTGAAAGTGGCCAGGATAAGTCTCCCATCCAGCTTGAGTCCTTCTTCTCCAGATCCATCGTGGACTTCTCTGAACAGCTCAACGTGGAGGAGAAGTCTAAGAAGGTTAAGCTGGAATGGCGTCCAGTCTGCAACCTTGAAAAATCCACAGAAATTGCACCGAAGGAAGTCAAGGTTTACACAGTCTGTAGAAATCCCATTAACTTTCCCAAGAAGACCATGTGGTCTTCTCCATCCTTGTCTGATGAGGAATCCTGTTCCCTGACCTCAGAGACAGACCATAGCAACACTCCCAGCCTGAACTTTGAGTCACTGTTGGACTCTGATGAGGAGGTCAACTACCAACTGGAGACCAAAGCATTTCAGAAAAAAATGAAGCCTCTGCCTGTTGTGGATGAGAAACCTGTAGCGATTGATGTCAGTCTGACAGTCCAGGACAATGTCAACACACTGCTACCACCTGCCTCCCTCTCCCCTCGCACCACCCTGCAGACTGGAGAGACAGCTCTCTCCCCTCGCACCACCCTGCAGACTGCAGAGACAGCTCTCTCCCCTCGCACCACCCTGCAGACTGGAGAGACAGCTCTCTCCCCTCGCACCACCCTGCAGACTGGAGAGACAGCTCTATCCTCTCGCACCACCCTGCAGACTGCAGAGACAGCTCTCCCCCCTCGCACCACCCTGCAGACTGGAGAGACAGCTCTCTCCCCTCGCACCACTCTGCAGACTGGAGAGACAGCTCTCTCCTCTCGCACCACCCTGCAGACTGGAGAGACAGCTCTCTCCCCTCGCACCACCCTGCAGACTGGAGAGACAGCTCTCTCCTCTCGCACCACCCTGCAGACTGGAGAGACAGCTCTCTTCCCTCGCACCACCCTGCAGACTGGAGAGACAGCTGTGCTCCAGAGTGAGACGTCACAGCCTGGAGGATCTGCTGGAGAAGATGCTTCCCGCACTACAACCCAAACGTAGAGGGAAAATGGTCTTGCGGAAGCATTTCATTCTATATTTAGTACTATAAACGGGCTGACTTTTTATTGTACTTTACCACATATGATTTATGATTTGTTTATTAGAATTTACAAAATAACTCTGCAGAGTTTGAATGAATCAGAGTTGAATTAGTGTTTAGCTTAAAAACAAACCAAAAAGGGGTGTGTGCAGTGGTAGGGAAGAGTAAGTTTGAATATTTATGTTAATCATAAAGAAGACATGGATTGAGAAAAGATTTGCTTGAACATTGTGTGAACATTGTTTCATTGAACCTTTAACAATGTCACTGTTTATTAAGCCCAAAAATGTGTAGCACAGTAACTTTATAGTTCTGCTAGGCGTAGGACAAATCCGGATGAATTTAGGGAGTCACAAGCACTTCAGTAATCCTTATTAATGTTGCATTCCTACCATTTTTCTTTTAAGCACAGTCTCTCTTAGCAGTGTTGTGTGACCTATTGTTCTATTGACAGACAAAGCCACTTCCCCCATCATACCTATTTGTATAAAAAAGGTAATCCATCCCATATCAAGTGTTTCTACTATGATATTTAGTTTACAGACAAGTACACCTCTAATATGATTTTGTCTAAAGAATTTCCTTTTGTTGAATCATGATTTTATTCAATATTATAAGCAGAATGAGACTGAAAGAATTTGGTGTAAATCCGTTAATCAGCCAGACTAATTGAAGAAACAGGCCAAAAATTGGTCAGGTGGTGTTTAAGAGTTTTAGATTATTCACTATTTAGGGACTCATGACCCTCTCACGCAACATGATTAATAAGCCAACTTCAACACAGTTGTGTCTTGGGCCTTCACCTTTTTCAATGAGAATCAAACATGCCATAAAAAGCTATACCTACACAACCACACCTGTCACAGAAAGTCCCTTAGAGGGGGGATAGGTGATTTCATAGAGACAATCATCCATCAGCCACATTCAAGTCACTAGCCTTGAATTAATAAGTGAAATGGAAAGGATCCAATTAGGAAGTCACAGGTTTGTCTTATGTGGCCAAAAGAGACGGATGAAGATGATAATGAAGAGGAAAGTATGATTAGGAGGATCCCGATGAACTCACAACCTCTCAAGCACCTTCTGAACTGAATAGTTATGCAGTTATTGAACATCTTCTTTTGTTACTCAAGCAATATATTCACGTGTATGTTTTTATCTCCATATATGATTCCTTATATGGCGCTGAACAAATATGCATGCTAAGTATGTCAATCTTATTTTATTTGTTGACCCACATAAGTAATGCTGTATAATACCAAACTACTGTAAACCGATATTCACAAAAGGAGTGTCTAAACTTAGTGATTAGGAGGAGCAGTAGGCCAGAGGGAGGGGTTTGGTCATTCCATTGGCTGTGAGGCAACAGAGGAGAGAATTTATATAAGTCTGGCTTTACTATGATGTTGGGAAACTAGCCTGACCTACCACAGAGAAAAGGGACATTTCAGCAGAAGCAGAAGAGTCACAATGCAGGCAGCTCTTGCGGTGCTGGCGCTGGCCTTGGTGTCGTCAGCTGTGGCAAGTGAGTACAAGAAGCCGAACCCTTCCACACACACATTCATCTATGCTCCATGGAAACACTCAAGCGACAGACACTGGTGCAACCACTCTGCGAGCGAACATCGATCGAAAGAGTTTCTCCATATGAATGTGTGCGATTCCTTCGCAAATATATCGTATTCCCTCTTGGTGGGTGAGATTATTATTGTGGCGCAGTGTTCCTGGGATAGTTGAACGAACAAGGATTATCGTGATCATCAGGTGGTTTTAGTGTCTCATTCATTCCTGTTACTCCATCAAGCATGGGGATTAACTGAAAGCATGCAGATCACAGGATGATCACATGCATTACTTTATGTGCACAATGTTGACATGCACTCATGGGTAAGAAAGATCCACGCTGATACAATATGAGAGACTTGGCTATAATACTTTGTAAAACGGTTAAAAATACATGTCTTTATTCTGGGTTAGTAAGAAATGAACAAACAGGAGCACACGGACAGTACACATGTTCATATGCTCATTGTGCACTAATATGCAACAGTTTGCAAGGATCAATTTGGTTGAAGAGTTTTAAACCCATCTGCTGTGGTGAGAACATGTCAGTTATTCTTACCGTGTCGTTTGGCCGCTCTTCATTGTAAACTGATCATGGGGATTATTGCCTGTGATGTGACAGTTTTGAAAAAGGAAAAAACAAACAATGATCCCCTTTGTGCTTAATCCAAAGGCAATCAAGTGCGCCCTTAATCTAGGGTTCACTGTACAACTCAGAATACAGACGTATGAGCAGGACTGAAAATGATTTGTCATTTGTTGGGGTGACCAGAGGCTTAGTGGTGAATGTGCATATCATGGAGACTGGTGCCTTACTGCAGGAACGAAGACCATTTCCTGCATCTCCCACTCCCCTGTCTCTCCCACATGTTTCCTGTTACTCTTCACTGTCTGTCACCAAAAAGGATCAAATGCCCTAAATATATCACAAAACAAAGTGTCATTTTGTCAGACAGATCTGGGTCACATAGACAAGAGCACCCTCCTTTGGTGTTTGCAAGAAGTAACAAAAATGTCCATGCTACTCAATTGGTTGATGTGTTATGTTATTCAGTAAGAATTGAAGGAATTTTCATGTCCTCTATTCTGATATTTTAGAGCCTAAAAATCGCTTCACACGGTATCCATCATGGAACACCAGAATGTATCCAATCTGGAAAGACGGAGACCCTCGCTATGCAGACTCCTGGAAAGGTATGCAAAGGTGCAGTGGTAGTTTGGCCACCATTTTAGATGAACTTCGCCTCCACATCCGGTTGTTCAGTGATTGAAATATCTGTCCTCCATCAGGTGGCCATGTTAAATTTGTTGTGGGAAACGATGCTCCAACCCTGACTGGAGCCAAGGTTACCTTCACCATTGACCTGGAGTTCCCTCACAGCCAGAAGATTCTTCCCAGTGGAGAGGTGGTGTGGGCACAAGACTGCACAGTCAATGGTGAGCCCTGCCCTCATTGTTTTAGACTTTTCACCACAAGAATTCTGCCGTAACCAATGTTTGTTGCAGGAACTAACCACCGTGAGTCGGAGCCAGTGTACCCAACACAGAACGCAGAGTGGAATGGAATCTTTCCTGATGGTGCTCCATTTCAAAAAGACAAGCAGCCAAGCTATGTGTTTGTCTGGAAGACCTGGGGTAAGAAGAGCAGCTTTTCTTTTGGACATTAAAACAATCACCTCCATACGATTGAAAATGATTATTAGCTCAATAATCAACGCAGAGAGACTTAAAATAATGAATGTCTTCTATTTTAGTGACTGAAGTAGTTTGTTGTCCTTTTCTCTCCAAGGGCAGTACTGGCAAGTGTCTGATGGCCCCTCCTCCTCCCTGACCATCAGCACAGACAACGTCCCTCTGGGCTCCTACACTGTAGACATAGTCATCTACCACTACCGCAGCAAGGAGAAGTTCATTCCTCTTGGCTACGCCTCCACTGAATTCTCCATTACTGGTCAGAGTCAGGCCTCCAGATAAGCCATCCAGACTTGATCAATCTCTGATTCAGCCAGATGAGAACAGGATGTAGCATTTGACCGTCGTTTTGTGTTTTGTCGTTGTCCATCAGATCAAATCCCCTTCGCTGTTTCTTTGACGCAAGTGAATGACATCGACGAGGCCGACTTGAGATTCGTCCAGAACAGGGCTATCGCCTTCAGTGTCTCTCTACACGACCCCAGTCAGTACCTGAGCAATGCTGACATCACCTACAACTGGGATTTTGGTGACAGCAGTGGGGCCCTGATCTCCCGGGAGCTGACAGTCACACACACTTACGTGTCATCTGGCTCCTTCCGGCCCAAGGTGGTGGTACAGGCTGTCATCCCTGACATTAGATGTGTCACTCCATCCAACACCCCCACCACCAACTCTGTCACCTTACTGCCCCCTGGGCCACATGCAGATTTGGTCTCCACAGGTAGGCGATCAATTTTTTTTTACTATTATCTTAAAAATAACAAAGATAAAAATAAACTCATCCACTGATTCCCAGTATAAAGTGATGTATGAAACACGCACTGTGAGTGTATGTCATGAAAGAACTAACGTGTCATGTGGATTCCCTCCTCCAGCGAGAGCTCCAGTCGATCCCTCGGCCGCTCTGGTGCTGTCCTCCCAGAGAGCTGTGCTCAGTGGAAAAGTGGGCCCAACAGCGCCAGCAGAGATGGACTCTGATGAGGATGTAACCGAGGACGAGGCCTCCAGCACGTCTGCTGCTCTTGCTGCACAGGCTGCAGTCCAGCTGGCCCAGACGCCAACCAACTCTGGCCTCCGCACTGGCCCTGCTTTGGCCCCATCAGCCTCTAAGGCTCGGGAAATGGCTGACAGAGAGGGTGTGACTAGGCCCACGTCTGGTATGTCTGGCTGATAGTTGAAATGATTCAAGCTTAATTGTTTTGGATAGTGGGGTATCTAATGCCTTGTTGTTTTCTCATTAAAGATCAGGCAGCGATGAAGACAGCCCCTGGTCCTTTGGTGCTGGTTGCTAAGCGTACTGTCGATGAGCCACCATCTGATGATGACTGTGTAATATACCGCTATGGGTCCTTCTGTACTGGGATCGACATTGTTGGTGAGTTCTCAGTCAGTGCGATCAGACAGAGTTTCCAGATTAAGACTAGTACTGGATAACATCAAGAAAGTTTCTGTCTTGCTGTAGAAAACATAATTTCAGTAAAACTAGTAACATGATAGCATCCTGTCAAAGACTTGCACTCAAAACCTTTTAGTTAATTATTGCACTAACAGCACATCCCCTTTCTGTGCAAAGAGGGCATTGAGAGTGTGGAGATTGTCCAAGTGAGCAACACTATGCTAAAGACCCTCGAGGCAGAGAAGAACGTGGTTGATCTGACCATTACCTGTGCAGGAAGGTAAGCAACAGTGACATCACTTGATCATGTCACCAAGCACATACACTGTTATGAAAAATGTAGAGGATGTTCTGTTAGTGCTCTGTACCCCTTCTAACACTGGTCATTTCCCCAGCCACCCAACAGAGGTGTGCAGTGTGGTGCTAGATGCTGACTGCATGAGGCCAGTCCACACAGAGTGTAATGCAGTGGCCCCCTCTCCAGACTGCCAGCTGGTTCTGCGCCACTTCTTTAACAACTCAGGTGTCTACTGCATCAATGTGTCAATGACCAACGACTTCAGTCTGGCCGTCACTAGCGCCAGGGTCAACGTCAACATGGGTACGCTGATCATCTTGTGTGTTTGCAATAGGGAATCCATGTGTTGTCAGATTGCACTGAAATGCAGTTCTCTCCATCGAAACAGTGGTGCTTTTCGTCCCTGTCTGGGAGGTTTTCATTCCTGACTCGTTGTTTCCTGGGTTGCAGGTTCTGCTCTGTCTTCATCTGCTACCGTTGCCATGATGGGTATGCTGGGAGTCCTGATTGTGGCTCTGACAGTAGGCACGGTAGCCCACACTTACAAGTAAGTACACCCTTGATAATAACTTCACTACAATTGCAATGCATTTCTGAACTAAAACAAGTGGAAAGTAAATGTTACACGCTGCAAATATCTAACTGTAATATATTTGTAGGCACAGACATTTGAATAGTGAGTCTCAGAAGTCTCAGATTAGCCATGGACGGACCTGTGTTCCCAGGATGTTCTGGAATTGTCTGGGTCAACGGTCGGCTGTAGACAACTGCCCTCTCCTCCAAGACAGGCTAGTGTGAATCATTCTCCCACAACAACCAACAACCAACAACCAAGAAACATCTTATTTGCACAGTTGGACACGTGAAATGTTTTTTATACATTTTTATACATGTTTTGTTCTGTATCAAAGTTCATTTATATGTGGCCAATTTAATTTCAAATTTCAATATACACTTAAGTGATCTTTTCATGTATGTTATTTTATCATTAGTTATTCAACCCAACTTCATTTTTCTGTTTTTGCATGACTAGTATGATTATGGTGCATTTTGAAATTGTTGGGAAGCCCTTAATTTCATTTATATTCAGTCATATTTAAAGTGTGCTTTTCACCTTAAATTCTACTACCCAAACTGGTGTATTTTCTTTTTGTAAAGATTATTGTGTTCAAACTTGTAAACGTGAGCTACTTAAGGGTGGAAAAAGAAGGCAACACCCTCTGTATTAATCAGAAACACGTTTACTTCCTTTATGAACTAAATGTTCTTCTGATATAGCAAATATTAGTAAGGCTAATCCATTTAATAACAAATGATGAAACACACAAAAAACGTATATCTTTACATTTTTATTAGGTATCAATCAAAATCAAATCATGCAGTCTGACAAAGTTTTGTTTCCTATTCCATTTCAATACTCCTCTCCCTCCTCCTCTCCTTCACCCTCAATGGAGTCAACCCCCACCTCCTCATAATCCTTCTCCAGAGCTGCCATGTCCTCTCTGGCCTCAGAGAACTCTCCCTCCTCCATGCCCTCACCCACATACCAGTGCACAAAGGCACGTTTGGCATACATCAGGTCAAACTTGTGGTCAAGTCGAGCCCAGGCCTCAGCAATAGCTGTGGTGTTGCTCAGCATGCACACTGCCCTCTGAACCTTGGCCAGGTCTCCACCAGGGACCACAGTGGGGGGCTGGTAGTTGATGCCAACCTTGAAACCAGTTGGGCACCAGTCAACAAACTGGATGGTGCGCTTGGTCTTGATGGTGGCAATGGCAGCATTGACATCTTTGGGCACCACATCACCACGGAACAGAAGACAGCAGGCCATGTACTTTCCATGACGAGGGTCACATTTAACCATCTGATTGGCAGGCTCAAAGCAGGCGTTAGTGATTTCAGAAACAGAGAGCTGCTCATGGTAAGCCTTCTCAGCTGAGATGACTGGAGCATAGGTGGCCAGAGGGAAATGGATGCGGGGATAGGGCACCAAGTTGGTCTGGAACTCTGTCAGATCAACATTGAGGGCACCATCAAAACGAAGGGAAGCTGTGATGGAGGAAACAATTTGACTAATAAGCCTGTTAAGGTTGGTGTAGGTAGGACGCTCAATGTCAAGGTTCCTACGGCAGATATCATAGATGGCTTCATTGTCCACCATGAAGGCACAGTCAGAGTGCTCCAGGGTGGTGTGGGTGGTCAGGATGGAGTTGTAGGGCTCCACCACAGCTGTGGACACCTGGGGAGCTGGGTAGATGGAGAACTCCAGTTTGGACTTCTTGCCGTAGTCAACAGACAGGCGTTCCATCAGCAGGGAGGTGAAACCAGAACCGGTTCCACCTCCAAAGCTGTGGAAGACCAGGAAGCCCTGGAGGCCTGTGCACTGGTCAGCCTGAGGAGTGGGAAGAACAGAGATTAAGACACAGTTTATTCACACAATCATGAGTGACAGATTACTACTGATTTCATTTATTCAAAAGTACCCACCAGTTTGCGGATCCTGTCCAGCACCAGGTCAATAATCTCTTTGCCAATAGTGTAGTGTCCACGGGCGTAGTTGTTGGCTGCATCTTCCTTGCCAGTGATGAGCTGCTCAGGGTGAAACAGCTGGCGGTAGGTTCCAGTGCGCACCTCATCTGAGGGGAGAGAATAACAAGTTCATGTAGGGCAGTTAACACAAACCAACAAGAGTTGTTACTTCATTACACTCGTACTCTAGGTATTTTGAAACAGGGAAAGAACCTACCAATGACTGTGGGCTCTAGGTCCACAAACACAGCTCTGGGGACATGCTTCCCAGCTCCAGTCTCACTGAAGAAGGTGTTGAAGGAATCATCTCCTCCTCCAAGGGTCTTATCACTGGGCATCTGTCCATCCGGCTGAATCCCATGCTCCAGACAGTAGAGCTCCCAGCAGGCATTGCCAATCTGGACTCCAGCCTGGCCCACGTGGACTGAGATACACTCACGCTGAAGGATAGACAAGACATGTCATTACTTAGGGCTTGATTAGGTGCTTGGTATCACGATGGATTGAAAGTTTTCTGGTATGGCCAGTGTATAGGATGTGGGTATGTGAAGTGCTAAGTCAATAGCCACTGAAACCATTTAAAGTCTCCAGACTTTGAGACATTGGATCAGCTCCCTCTATCTGAGATGGGAGGAACTGCACAGGAGGCACCACCCTCTGCTGCAGTCTGCTGAGACAGTGCAATGCAAGACCTCAGTCTACATTCATGGATCCCAGCAATGTGTCTCATCTCTATCTTTTCCGTTCGCTCTCGCTTGCTCTCACACTCACCCAATCCCTCTCTCTCTCTCTCTGTCTCACTCACCATACTCCCATTCCATTCTAGAACATTCATCCGCTTCCACACGTTCACGTGACCGCTCATGGATATTGACAAGGATAAGAGATATTTGACAAAATTATCGTGACGAACACATCAATGGACAGAAGGCATGACAATGAAAATAAGTATCAATAACATCATAACCTGATTTACATTTTTACGTTAACATATGGCACCCCAAAATCCACATAATAGCCAACATATATAGAAATTCCGGCCTGCTGTCATGTGGAAAAGGGAATCTGTGAGCGTAAATAAAGCATAGACAGGCGCAAGCTGTGGTGTGCTTAGTCCACACCCAGTCTGCCCCTCCCCACCTTCCTACTGACCGCAAGACATCAGGATGGATGTCGATCATATCCGAAATAATATTATTTATCAACGGTTTGAGACATAATTGGCCACATTAATACATATGCTGCTTTTCATCGTACGAAAGAGTAAATTAACCATTCTGCAGTCTCGTTCATTAGACATAAAATATCAATCAGTTCATTGTCTAATCTCTAAACAATGGAACGAATTCCACGTATGCTAGATAATAATTATCACATATTTTCAGAATCCGAAATGGTTTTAGGATCAATTATTCCAACAACAATACGGTGTCATTGAAATTTCAGCCGATGGTACAAATTCCCTGTTTTATACCCACTAAAAAGGATAGAACCCTGAAAAATCTCATCTCAACAGAAAACCGTAATTATTTCAGACTTACTTTGCTGAAAATACTACGTGACTTACCATGTTTTCTGAAGATGTTCGAACAATAGGATAAATGCAAGGAAATACGCAGAGATCCTTTTATTTGTGTCTGTTTGAGTGGTGTACTGCCTGTCGGATGGTTGCTGCAACGACTGCTACATGGAGGAGGCGGCGCTTTGTAATTTATGTGGCCAGACATTTCCAGTGTTGGCAATAGGCTGTAAATTAAACACACACAGAATAATACGTTTGTTTCCTAATAACACATACATTTTTCATCATCGTAATTGTTAACCTACGCCCTCATACCCTTCATTATTTGTTATGTAGTTTAATTCTGTATCAGTCGTATAATTTGATATTGATGACATCATAACACATCACGTGATCTTTGATGAGTCGTTTTAAATTTTTATTCCATTCCATTTTCCATCAAAAAAATACTGCAATAGCTTGAGTATGTTTCAAATCAGACAACACCCATCATTTTTTCCCTTTGTGAACACAGTGAGCAGTTTAGCATAGGACACTAAAGCTCCATGTCCACTCAATAATCAAGGTCGATATGCTCCAAATTCCAGGCCTGAACTACGTTATCCACCTTAACGACAGAGCTATAACCCAAACAGTTTCCCTACCCCCCCATTTGCTTGCACAATCGCTCAAAATGACAGTGAATCTTCACCAATACAAGATGGTTGTTTGCTTGCAGAGCATAAAATGCTATCCCTCTATGACCAGTGAATACCCAGCCCTCTATGTTGCTCATGACGGCCTACCATCCATCTGCCCAGCTCTCCACCCTCTTTGTCCTAGATTCTCTGCAGTGATGTAATCTCTCTGGACACATCACGTGGTTTCTGTGTCTTACTGTTGCTGGAGGGGCTTGCCTCTGTGTTTGTGTGTGTTAGCTTGGCGTTTTTCAAGAAGCCAACTCATCTCTGAACTGAAAAGGCCTGGTACCATACAATAGCATTGCCCTTAAAGGCTTTGATAAGAGTGGTACAGCATGTTTCAATGCTGAAAAATATATTTGTAACAGCCTGAGCCTGTAAACGTCTGCCCACATTGTCATTCCCTGTCTGGTCTCTAGGGTTACAGTCTTGTGCAGCCATCCTGTATGCAGGAATCCGACCATTTACAATTTGAATAGAGGTTTACAAGGGTTTATTCAGTTAAGCCAAACGGATCCTCTGCCCAGTTAAAGGCTCTGTAGAATCCTCATTGAAACAATGTGCTGCATCAAGTAGTCCACTGCACTGAGACACTTTTGCTGTTGTACAACTGGAAGCCCAGCCTTCTATATTTGCTTTAAGTATTAAAAATATACCCAGCAGCACTGTTCTCCTCTCCTAAGAGCTTGTGATGTGGGTAGAAGAGGAAGCCACGCAGTCATGGCTCCATGCCAGACCTTCCACAGGGAGTTTCAGAGCAGCTGTGAAGCAAGGAGGAGCTTCTAACAGCTGCAGCCCCACAGAGGAGAGAGAGATACCCTGGGAGTATGAAAGAGAGAGAGAAATAGAGAGTGAGGGGAGATATAAAGAAAGAGAGAGAGACAGAGAAAGACACACACACACACACACACAGAACATTCTCCCAGAACATTCTATGTGGTACAATGTTCTGGGAGAGGTCCTCTGTGGAATAACCCTCCTCTCTGCTGCGTGACTTCCTGTATGACTCTCGATTAAGTTGAATACCAAGTGTCTTGTGTCTGTCAGTGCACGTTTATTGGCTACAGAGGTTTTTGTTTATGTCTCAGAGCCAGATTTCTGTATAAATAAAGGGACTGCTATCCAACATAGCAACAGTAAAATTACAGTTGGGTGGTTTCTAAAGAGTAAAAAACATTGTTATCAACTAAACACGATAAATGTCACTATGGGCATAGAACTACACTTTACCATTTGTAGGCCAATACAAATTTTTGCTGCATTACCTACTAGGCTGCCTTTTTGATTTGGGCTTGACGGTGAGTAAATGTAGGCATCCTATTCAATAAGTTCCTCCTGTCGATACAAGATGATAAGGGGTCTGAACATACTGGAACACAATGGAAAGTAAGGTTTAATAGTCTTCATTTATTTTAATTAATAAACGAAGACTGTTACATAATAGTCTATTACATTAAATAATGGTTAATAAATGATTATTAACTGTGATATGAGTTAAGACCACACCAACCTCCAGGTAACTTCTGGGCCTACTTATCACATTTTAACCATCCGAACTGAACACTTGGTCACGTCATTATATAAGCAAATAACATGAAGACATATAATGATCCTTCACTTGTACCTAAGATAAGGGACTTATCATCAATGAGTGGGTCAGGGGTGCCACCACCTCCTCCTTCCCATCCCCCCCTCTCTACTGGGGCAGCTGTACCCTACCCCTTAGAACTGCTATTCAAGCTTGGTCATGTGACTAACAGATAAAGGCGGTTTATGTGGGTACTATCCAGTAGCCCGGCAACTCCGTTATTCATCTCCTAGCAACGGATGGATTCTGGGAGGAGGGCATGGGGGGTTGGGGGTCTGTTGATCCCTGTCCTACATATCTCCCCCATCTAGGACTGGACTGTTTGACCTCTATTATTATTTATAGAGGAATACTGTAGTTCTATAGAAGTCCCACATTCCAGTTTGTGATGTTTTTATTTTGTGGTTAAATGTGAAATGGTTAGCTGTATATTTTATATTCAACTGTGTAGCCCTCCAATAGTGGTCTTCCTATAACAAACAATACAATTAGCAAACCGTATCTGGCACATTACAACAACTCAAATCTGTGTCTGGTCCTGCAGCGTCAAATATTAACAAGGTTCAAAGTAACATTTCACATCAGTTATATTTGAAAGCCCATTGTGTGCTCTCTGTGTACTGGTGTCTGTAATAGTTTCAAGCAGCTAGTAAGATCGGGTAACTTTACAGGACATATCTAGGTCGATTTATTGGTAGCTGGATGGTAATATCTATTTGTCTAATGCACTGTATCACTACTACCATTGGGTGTGTATTTTGATCCATCACTGTAGGAGAGCTCTAATGTGGTACATTCTGTTTGAAGATGTTAATGCATTACAAAAATGTGTCACTCAATATTTCGAATGTTTACCCGTTGTCTTCCTTGTTCAACAATCCACAACCGTGACCACAACGACTTCTTCTAGAAGGATGAAACGTTACCGGAAAGCCGGGTGGGGTCCGTAGAGAGGAGGGCTTTAGGGGATGCACTTACTGGTCAATGTCCATTAGGAATCGTAGTCAGTTCTGAAGCACCAGATTGACGGAGACTTGACCAATGAAAGCGAACGAGGGGGCGCCCTGGCACCTCTGGTATATATAGAGCGATATTTACCAATGAGGAGTATTACCTCTTACATCGACCTCATTGCAGTCGAATTGTAAGACGCCCTTTCCAGGAGCATATTTAAAGGTCAAGTGCTGTTAATTCATTGAAAATGGTAAGAGTTTCTTTCCATATAAAAACTATACTTTTAAAACTTTTTCTTGGAATTCGAAATATGGTCGCTAAACAAGACAGCATATTTTCTAAACTCGAGCAAACGTTTAAGGGAAAAAGTTACCTATGATTTGAAATTGGAATTGTCTGAATCGGTGCCATCAAAACGTGCTTGTCACCAAAGAACACTCAAGTGCGCCTGTGATGGAGAGTGTGTAATAGACTATGTGGCGCGCCTGGAGACAGTAAGCTATTGACAAAGAAAGTTTTGGGCAGATTACCATGCTCATTGGATGAAAATTAAGGTTCTGGACATCATATTAACCTCAGCAGTTTACGCTTGTAGACTAAAACCTGTAGGAAGATAACTTTCATCTTGTCGTAACACATAAATTAATTGAATGTATTTTGATGCGCTGTCGTTGCTTTCATTTCACTTAGGGCGACAACGCCCAAAGTAACCCTATGCGTAGTCCATTAGCATTAAACACACTGTCAGTTTGACTTTGGGTCATTAAAAATGTATGTTAGTAATGGATACTTCATTTCAATAACTCAAATTTCTTTGTTTGTGAAGCAAGAAACTCTTGCAAAAAAAGCATAGGCCTAGGCCAAACATTTATGAAGGAATTTTAGATGGAACTGCAAATGAAATTTTAATCATCCAGGCATCTGATTCTAATCCATCTCTACATGTTTATCTTTCAGCGTGAGTGTATTTCCATCCATGTGGGCCAGGCTGGAGTCCAGATTGGCAATGCCTGCTGGGAGCTCTACTGTCTGGAGCATGGGATTCAGCCGGACGGACAGATGCCCAGTGATAAGACCCTTGGAGGAGGAGATGATTCCTTCAACACCTTCTTCAGTGAGACTGGAGCTGGGAAGCATGTCCCCAGAGCTGTGTTTGTGGACCTAGAGCCCACAGTCATTGGTAGGTTCTGTCCCTGTTTCAAAATACATAGAGTACAAGTGTAATGAAATAACAACTCTTGTTGGTTTGTGTTAACTGCCCTACATGAACTTGTTATTCTCTCCCCTCAGATGAGGTGCGCACTGGAACCTACCGCCAGCTGTTTCACCCTGAGCAGCTCATCACTGGCAAGGAAGATGCAGCCAACAACTACGCCCGTGGACACTACACCATTGGCAAAGAGATTATTGACCTGGTGCTGGACAGGATCCGCAAACTGGTGGGTACTTTTGAATAAATGAAATCAGTAGTAATCTGTCACTCATGATCGTGTAAATGAACTGTGTCTTGATCTCTGTTCTTCCCACTCCTCAGGCTGACCAGTGCACAGGCCTCCAGGGCTTCCTGGTCTTCCACAGCTTTGGAGGTGGAACCGGTTCTGGTTTCACCTCCCTGCTGATGGAACGCCTGTCTGTTGACTACGGCAAGAAGTCCAAGCTGGAGTTCTCCATCTACCCAGCTCCCCAGGTGTCCACAGCTGTGGTGGAGCCCTACAACTCCATCTTGACCACCCACACCACCCTGGAGCACTCTGACTGTGCCTTCATGGTGGACAATGAGGCCATCTATGATATCTGCCGTAGGAACCTTGACATTGAGCGTCCTACCTACACCAACCTCAACAGGCTTATTGGCCAAATTGTTTCCTCCATCACAGCTTCCCTTCGTTTTGATGGTGCCCTCAATGTTGATCTGACAGAGTTCCAGACCAACTTGGTGCCCTACCCTCGTATCCACTTCCCTCTGGCCACCTATGCTCCAGTCATCTCAGCTGAGAAGGCCTACCACGAGCAAATGCTCTCTGTTTCTGAACAGCACCAACGCCTGATTGAGTCCTGAACCAAATCAGAATTGATTCTAATGTGAACCCTCGTCATAGGACGTAGTACATGGCTTGCATGCGCTCTTCGAATGGACCGTGGTGATGGTGGGGCCGAGTAAGATGTCAATGCTGCCCATTGCCACCTCAGACCAAATACGCACATCTCATCGAGTATGCATGCTTCGAACTGGTTGCCCACTGGTTCAAGAGTCTAGGCTCAACTACCAGCCCCCCTCCACTGTGGTCCTTTGTTAGAGATCTGCCAATGCGTTTCAGGAGGGCAGTTGGCATGCTTGAAGCAAACACCACAACTATTGCTGAGGCCTTGGGCTCTAAATGTAGCCTTCCATCCGGTTTTGACCCCACAAGTTGACCTATGCGTATGCCTAAACGCTGCCTTGTGCACTGTATATGTGGGTGAGGGCATGGGGAGCGTAGAGTTCTCTATGCGAGCCAGAGAGGACATGAGCAGCTCTGGAGAAGGATTATGAGGAGGTGGGGGTTGACTCCATTGAGGGCGAAGGAGAGGAGGAGGGAGAGGAGTATTGAAAAGCCTCTCTGGATGACACTACAACAGGAAAGAGAAAATGGTTATAATTACATTCCACCAAGAATTATTATATTCTGATTCTACCAAACAACTACCATCTAGTAAAATAAAACAAAGTTCATGTGTAATAAATGAGTGTGAAATTGTCTTCTGTATAGATAATCTATTTTATCCTATAATGCAATTTAAGGGTAAAGGCAGTTGGCTATGGTGCTGAAGACGTACAACATTATATTTGCCTTGATTAATTAAAAGTGAATGTTGAACCTTTTATTTTGATTGTAGAATGATTCTATTCATGTTCTTAGGTCCTCTTCATGCACCTATTTACTATGAAGAAATATTGATTTGTGCACAGCAATCTGTACATATTAGTTTAAATAACAAGGAAAGGGCAAATGTTTATAGCATCAGATTTGCTCAGTTTGTAAATCCCAGCCTTGTGCCATCATGGAACCATGGTAAGAGTTAATCCCAGATAAATTCCACCATGGATGTTTTAACATAAAAAAGAATGTTGCTCGTGAAGCACTGGAGGAGAACAATAGCCTCCCCACAATGAATCATTGTACAAAATATAGTAGGTCTGAAGGCAGGGCAGTATTTTCACATCAATCGTAGTTTATGGATACCAAATTGTATTTGGTTCGTCTGAAACATGCACCCCCAATGAAGCCATGTTTGTCATTTTAACGGATGTTGGCACGCAAAATCAATAGTTTAGTCTACGCTGATAGTGTGTGAAATCTTTTTTAAGGAATCTTCATCAGTGTGGTTCATCTCTTGGGGGAAATTAATAACAGTAACCTAATGATGAATGCTGCATGAACACAAATATTTTTTGTCTATAAAAAGATTAACATTTGTTTGGTTTTCTGCGCAGCTCGTTGCAAGCAACCCCCTGTGAAAGGTGGTGTATTCCGACAGCGTCACGGGATTATCTTCAGACTACGCACACCTCAACCGCAGACACTTCGCTGAATTCTCCCCATTTGTATCATAATCTCAATAAGGAGCCATCATGGTAAGAGTTATTTGATTTTTAATGAGTATTTTCATAGTATTTTCCCCACTTGTCGTCTTTAAATTGTGTTTTTTAAGGCTCAATCTGTTATCGTATCAAACCTGTTTCACTTGACAAAGAGATGTGATTTATAATTGCCTTTTCAATTGGGGCGTAGAATTTCAGGTCAGTTTTTTAAGGTCACAGCTATCTGAGTTTTTTTTTGTTCATTTGGATTATTACAAATATTTATTTCACAATGAAAGCAATGTCTGACCAAAACCTACCACTCCTCGAATATATTATGCATTACGTTTCACTTAGATTATACGATCACAGTACGCCTACACTAAACACACCGGGCCGCCATTTCTGACAAATAGCATACGCAATGTTTTCTATCACGCAATTTCACAGTTTTAATGAGGGTAAAGCCACTCAACTCATTGGCATCTAATTCAAAACGAGGTTGCCTGACCTCCCTGGATATAGATCCTCATAATTGTTCGCATTTACGTCTGATGAAAAATGACGAAAATGCACAAGGCAATTTAGTGTCCTTTATAAACAGTGACATTATAAATATCTCCATGTACTGTAAAATAAATTCAGGATAAATCTGGTTGCTGTGGTCTCATTACAGTTTAAAGAGACAGCAGAATGAAGTGTCCTGACCTAGATAATCCTTTAACTGATGCGCAGTCACAGAGAAACCCCGAATCCAGCTACAGCAAAAAGGGCTGGGCCACTCCTTAAAATGTAATGAATTCAAGCCAATATCAACTATTTTTGAATGTATGAAAAAAGAAAATCTGTAATATAAAATCATAATGGCTACTTGAGAGACTAGATCTTCTGTCACTTAGTCCTTTATTATTGTCCCTTTAAGTATTCTACTTTATGTAAGTTTGCTCAGTATAGGACATCTTTTAAAACAGTCTATTAATCCTTTATAGTGCATGTTTAAATACAACTATGACCGACCCAAGTGCTGTATAGGAGGCAAAGCAATTATTGAAGAAAAACAATGCATACACCTACGTAATGAATGGTAATCAAATTATAAAACGGTTCACAATGCAGAATATCAATAGCCAAAGAGAATAAACAAGTCTAGAAAGCGGACTTGAAGGTTTTGACAGTGTGTTAATCTGAAGTGCATTAAGGAAAGTAATGTCTTTAAACAATTGTGAAACGTAAAACGATGTGACCGCTATAAATCAATCAATATGTTTTCTTTCTTCTTCAGCGTGAGTGTATCTCCATCCACGTGGGCCAGGCTGGAGTCCAGATTGGCAATGCCTGCTGGGAGCTCTACTGTCTGGAGCATGGGATTCAGCCTGACGGACAGATGCCCAGTGACAAAGCCATTGGAGGAGGAGATGATTCCTTCAACACCTTCTTCAGTGAGACTGGAGCTGGGAAGCATGTCCCCAGAGCTGTGTTTGTGGACCTAGAGCCCACAGTCATTGGTAGGTTCTGTCCCTGTTTCAAAATACATAGAGTACAAGTGTAATGAAATAACAACTCTTGTTGGTTTGTGTTAACTGCCCTACATGAACTTGTAAACTGTGTCTTGATCTCTGTTCTTCCCACTCCTCAGGCTGACCAGTGCACAGGCCTTCAGGGCTTCCTGGTCTTCCACAGCTTTGGAGGTGGAACCGGTTCTGGTTTCACCTCCCTGCTGATGGAACGCCTGTCTGTTGACTACGGCAAGAAGTCCAAGCTGGAGTTCTCCATCTACCCAGCTCCCCAGGTGTCCACAGCTGTGGTGGAGCCCTACAACTCCATCTTGACCACCCACACCACCCTGGAGCACTCTGACTGTGCCTTCATGGTGGACAATGAAGCCATCTATGATATCTGCCGTAGGAACCTTGACATTGAGCGTCCTACCTACACCAACCTTAACAGGCTTATTAGTCAAATTGTTTCCTCCATCACAGCTTCCCTTCGTTTTGATGGTGCCCTCAATGTTGATCTGACAGAGTTCCAGACCAACTTGGTGCCCTATCCTCGCATCCATTTCCCTCTGGCCACCTATGCTCCAGTCATCTCAGCTGAGAAGGCTTACCATGAGCAGCTCTCTGTTTCTGAAATCACTAACGCCTGCTTTGAGCCTGCCAATCAGATGGTTAAATGTGACCCTCGTCATGGAAAGTACATGGCTTGCTGTCTTCTGTACCGTGGTGATGTAGTGCCCAAAGATGTCAATGCTGCCATTGCCACCATCAAAACCAAAAGGTCAATCCAGTTTGTTGACTGGTGCCCAACTGGTTTCAAGGTTGGCATCAACTACCAGCCCCCCACTGTGGTCCCTGGTGGAGACCTGGCCAAGGTTCAGAGGGCAGTGTGCATGCTGAGCAACACCACAGCTATTGCTGAGGCCTGGGCTCGACTTGACCACAAGTTTGACCTGATGTATGCTAAACGTGCCTTTGTGCACTGGTATGTGGGTGAGGGCATGGAGGAGGGAGAGTTCTCTGAGGCCAGAGAGGACATGGCAGCTCTGGAGAAGGATTATGAGGAGGTGGGGGTTGACTCCATTGAGGGTGAAGGAGAGGAGGAGGGAGAGGAGTACTAAGTGTTTCTGCTAGGATCCCCTGGCTCTTATCTTAGGTCTACCTAAGGTATCTTACAAGCACAAAATACTAAATTATAAGTACTTCTTTACACAACCTCATATTTGTTTGCTTTAATTTGGTTTCAGCCACTATATGTCTTTTTCATGAATTGTGAAGAAAGGTTTGTATTATTTGAGGTGTATTAATAAAAAACTCAGTTCTTTAAATTATATTGTTCGGAATCAGTTATTCAAAATGATTTAAAAGATATGTACAGCCACCTGGCATAAGGAATGAGTTTGTTTTACGAATCAAATGGAAAGAATAGTCACACTGACTGTTGTTTTAGCCAATAGGATGTGGGACATACCACTTCATAGCCTATCAGATTTTCCAGCTGCACATACCCACCGGATCCTAGAGATATAAATTGACCCACCCAACAACAGTTGGTGCTGCAAGTTCTTGCAAAGTGACACATAAGCGTCTGTCTGTGAGAGTCAGCGTGGTCATACCCTTCATGTTCTTCTTTTTCACATCTTAAAGACTCAGCTTACAATGGTGAGTACTATGCACAGAGGCTCGAGAACTACTGTTACGGCAGGATAAATTGGGGGCTGGTGAACACAACATGATGGCATCCATGAGCACCAGCTGGTTCTGATTACTGGTACTGAATTATTTTAATATAAAGGTATGAAATGAAAACATTTACACCTCTGAAAAAATGTTTTGTGGCAAGTCTCTGGATTGGTTGGATAACAATAAAGATGAATGCAAATTGAAAACCTACCTGAAAATGTGTTAATTTCAGGCCTACTAAAAATAGGATGACCATGGTTAATTATGTTTGTGGTTTTACGGGTGAAAATGGTCAATTATGTTTGTGGTAAACTAGATGAGAGTGGTAATTATATTTGTGGTAAACTGGATGAGAATGGTAAATAATGTAAAATGTGACTGTACCCCCACTTCCAATTTGGCTGGATACAGGAAATAAATTCAGGAATTCACCATGTAGAAGATAATTTCAGTCATAATTTACTGTGCTCTTGTGGGAATGTACTTTAAATGAATAAAGATGAAAACATAAATCCACAAACTTAGAGTTTTTCTATTTGAATTACAAACATAGTCACAAAACAGCTTGAAACAAAGTTATAAATACTTGTTGGAAAGTCTGTTAGTACACAAATAGTAATCAGACCTTAATATATTTTCATTCACAAGACGTAAACAGCTTCGGAAGAACAGTTTGTGCTTTCATTTTCGCATTAGTCATGAGATCGATTGAAAATGAAGATGGCATACAGTACAGTATGTGAAATATTTCTCAGTTTAAAACACTGTCCATTTTGTATTCAGACAGTGTGACTTGCGGCTCAAGTCAGGTGACATGGTCAGAATGTTCTGGTTTAGTCTAATGTCTGGTTCAATGAAAGCCTTTTTTCTCATTCCTCCTCCCCTCCCTCCTTTCTCAAAATATGCCAAAACTGAAACAGTCTATAGGCGCTTTGAACAGCTGGATCACTGCTCTAGCATATTCGTCAATCAGAGATTATAAACACTATCAGAAGTTCACAAAATTATTCAAGAGAGATAACACAAAACTAATAGCACAACACTATGTGTTTTGTTCAAAATGATTGTACTTTAGTGACAGTTCAGCATATGAATGCATAAAACACTTAACATAATACACAGAAAATATTTACACTTTCCTCCTTCAGCGTGAGTGTATCTCAGTCCACGTGGGCCAGGCTGGAGTCCAGATTGGCAATGCCTGCTGGGAGCTCTACTGTCTGGAGCATGGGATTCAGCCGGACGGACAGATGCCCAGTGATAAGACCCTTGGAGGAGGAGATGATTCCTTCAACACCTTCTTCAGTGAGACTGGAGCTGGGAAGCATGTCCCCAGAGCTGTGTTTGTGGACCTAGAGCCCACAGTCATTGGTAGGTTCTGTCCCTGTGTCAAAATACCTAGAGTAAACGTGTAATGAAATAACAACTCTTGTTGGTTTGTGTTAACTGCCCTACATGAACTTGTTATTCTCTCCCCTCAGATGAGGTGCGCACTGGAACCTACCGCCAGCTGTTTCACCCTGAGCAGCTCATCACTGGCAAGGAAGATGCAGCCAACAACTACGCCCGTGGACACTACACCATTGGCAAAGAGATTATTGACCTGGTGCTGGACAGGATTCGCAAACTGGTGAGTACTTTTGAATAAATGAAATCAGTAGTAATCTGTCACTCATGATCGTGTGAATAAACTGTGTCTTGATCTCTGTTCTTCCCACTCCTCAGGCTGACCAGTGCACAGGCCTTCAGGGCTTCCTGGTCTTCCACAGCTTTGGAGGTGGAACCGGTTCTGGTTTCACCTCCCTGCTGATGGAACGCCTGTCTGTTGACTACGGCAAGAAGTCCAAGCTGGAGTTCTCCATCTACCCAGCTCCCCAGGTGTCCACAGCTGTGGTGGAGCCCTACAACTCCATCCTGACCACCCACACCACCCTGGAGCACTCTGACTGTGCCTTCATGGTGGACAATGAGGCCATCTATGATATCTGCCGTAGGAACCTTGACATTGAGCGTCCTACCTACACCAACCTCAACAGGCTTATTAGTCAAATTGTTTCCTCCATCACAGCTTCCCTTCGTTTTGATGGTGCCCTCAATGTTGATCTGACAGAGTTCCAGACCAACTTGGTGCCCTATCCCCGCATCCATTTCCCTCTGGCCACCTATGCTCCAGTCATCTCAGCTGAGAAGGCTCACCACGAGCAATTAACTGTTTCTGAAATCACTAAGGCCTGCTTTGAGCCTGCCAATCAGATGGTTAAATGTGACCCTCGTCATGGAAAGTACATGGCCTGCTGTCTTCTGTTCCGTGGTGATGTGGTGCCCAAAGATGTCAATGCTGCCATTGCCACCATCAAGACCAAGCGCACCATCCAGTTTGTTGACTGGTGCCCAACAGGTTTCAAGGTTGGCATCAACTACCAGCCCCCCACTGTGGTCCCTGGTGGAGACCTGGCCAAGGTTCAGAGGGCAGTGTGCATGCTGAGCAACA
This sequence comes from Plecoglossus altivelis, assembly GCA_036571765.1. NCBI lineage: Eukaryota > Metazoa > Chordata > Actinopteri > Osmeriformes > Plecoglossidae > Plecoglossus > Plecoglossus altivelis. The sequence goes on along the minus strand of BROE01000021.1, from coordinate 14,667,052 downwards.
CCACAGCTGTGGCTGAGGCCTGGGCTCGACTTGACCACAAGTTTGACCTGATGTATGCTAAACGTGCCTTTGTGCACTGGTATGTGGGTGAGGGCATGGAGGAGGGAGAGTTCGCTGAGGCCAGAGAGGACTTGGCAGCTCTGGAGAAGGATTATGAGGAGGTGGGGGCTGACAGCATGGAAGGAGAGGACGAAGAAGAATACTAGTAATATAATGGGTGTTCACTTTCATAAAGATCCAGAGCTTTGACTGTTGTCATAAATATTTGCTCTAATATTAAAACGATAAAGGAAGAACCATCAATAAATAATAAAAGAAAATAAAGTTTAATGAACTAAGCGTGGATTTTACTGTACTTTGTGACACTGTGCTTAACCTGACCGAAATTAGTTTGAGACTTCTGATCTTGTATACTGGGATGCCCTATTATATTTGCACTGGCACAGGGGCTAATGGCTCTTCTGGGTGTTGTGCTGTTTGTCCTGAATGAGTTTATGTAGCGGTTAAATGACTGAGACATGTTTCGTGGCTAGGGGGCAGTATTCTGTTACACTAGCAGATTTGTTAACATGGATTCAGAAGGCAACACAGTCCATGTAATGAGCAGTTACTTGTCAGGATCATGATCTCCAGTCTACTCATTGATGAATATGTACCCGTTTTAGTTTAAAGAAAGCCCAAAGTGACCACACTGAAAGCACCTGGAACACACCACAAACATTTGCATGTTCCAGACATTCAGACTAGAGTCATTCTTTCCACATAATCTGATTGAGAGGTGGTATCAGTGATGATGCCACCCATTTTGTCACTGTGCTTCGTCTTCTGTGCTTTCGTTCTACCCTGAATCTATGAGCTTTACATCAAGTGCTCTAATGTGGACGGGTTGAGAGTTGCCCAACTAACAGCCCAAGTCTAAAATAAGGCCTGGCATTCATAGCCTGTCATGGGGGAGATCTGTCAAGCTGGTAGACAGGTGGGATTTAAAAATACTGTTATTGTTCATTTGCTACTGGTCTAGACCCAAAGAGATGGGAGATATAATTACACTTAAAATACATCATAATTAACCTAATTGAATTGAATAGTTAACTTAAAAATACTTATTGTAAATATACTACAAAATTGTTTTGCATATATTTAAAAATGCCGAACATAACAAAGTTGTAAAATTAATTTATTGTTTTACATTTTGTACTTTAAACCTATGCAGAAAATGAAATCCATAATTATTGGGCTCCAGTATCTAAACAAAATGGCTTTCTAACTGGGAGTGAAACTGACATGTTATGACTTCTTTATAGTACATAACAACCCATAATTATGTTGAATCTTTTATTATTTGTTTGTACAAACCATGGTTTACAAAACTGATTAACTGTACATTTTCAGGAAAACATGTTGTCATTGTGTGGGAAAGCTTCTTTACGAGAGCTTTATAATCAAATATATCACCAGTGGGATGAGCAGGACGTCTATGATCTCTCATCAACAGAGATTTAGTTTGTGATTTCTTCATAAGATTATTACGCAGAACTGAAGACAATCATTTGGATGTAGGAACCATCAACATACTAATCGCGTTTTAGAAAAGCACATTCTGAGTGCTCTCATTCTGTGTGTAAGACCTGGAGTTCCACTATATCAAACGACATTTTCCCCCATCACGCAAACTTGAGGTAATTGACTTAATAGGATAATAAATAAAGTATGTGGAGTTGGATAGTTTCACAAATATAATAACAGTATTTTGATTGATTTGAAAAGCTGTGTACTTCAAAAAGGTACAAAAACACACACACAAAGTGATCACATGCATACAAAAGTTGAGAAAAAAAACAGATTATTTGGTTTATTGAAGCATAACCTGTTTTTATCCAATAGTATCCATGCTATTGAGAATCTCACAGATCGAAAAAGCCTACAGCAAAAATGCTCTCAAACTAATTCCATTATCCTAACACCCTTTGCATAGTCATATATACTGTCTATAATCCCATATATTCAGCACCATCTCTGAAATCAACAATGTACATCCACTCGTAACCCATGTCTTTTAACTGAAGTATTGAAGTTCTCATTTCAATCATCTGCTTCCAAGGCAAAACATACACGATCTCTTCATCGATCTGATTCACTCAGTCAGGTGTTTTCATTATGTGCTAACAAACAGACAGCAGTAGATGCCAATTCTGTCAATCCAACAGAAACACTACAAAGACTGACTGGACACGCTGATGGGCACCCTAAATCTTTACATAATGCAGTTAACAAATCAGAAGGCGATGGTTTCGAAAAGATCCCACCAACAAACGGACTTGCACTTGTGTTTCTTTTTCATCTTGCTCAAAACATTTGCTATAACCACGAACACAAACATTCTCCAGTGTGACACTGATGTCTTGTCTTGTGAAGAAGAGTGAATGAGGAAACCCCGATGCTGGATAGAATCAGTGCATTGCATTGTTGTGATGGTTAATGTGACACGTCATCACCAATGCTGAGGCACATTCCTATGTCACTAAAAACCCTCAAGAAATTGAAATAAATCAACTTCATACAAGAAAATTGACATTACTGCAGAAGGAAAACAGGCTAGTTTTGTACCATAATCTCCGGCAATAGAAATGTCAGTTACTTCCAAACCATTCTCATCATCGCCATTGTTACCACCATCTCCATCTATACTACTTCAATTCAAGGGAAAAAGGAGAAGTCTATGTTGAGATATCCCAATATTTTCCACTCCCTATTGACAAGCTATCAGTCAAATGTGTACTACAGTATTACCAGTCCATCTGCTAACTAATTGTGAGGCCACATCAAGAGTTTCCAGCCCTTAGCAAAATAATGACCCAGACTGACCATCTTTCTTAAGTACTAGGTGCATAACGTGCTACACTGTCTCCAGTGTAGTGTCCGTACTGATGTAGAACAATACCGCTCCCTGTCTCCAGTATAGGGTCCTTACTGATGTAGAGCAATACCGCTCCCCCAGTATCCATAGACATCAGCTGTGAAATTCAGATGATCAGAATGACTGCAGGTGGGTTGTCCTTCAATCCAGCGTGTGGATCTTCCAACCCTGTGTAACAGCATTTGCTTCAAAACAATCTCACACGGTTACATCAACAGAACCTGCAGAAGAGCTGGAAGTGGCCTTATAAGGCTTGGTTGTCTTAGTCTCTGATCTCTGGTCCTTGCTGAACGTACGGGCCACCGCTCTCAACTGTAGCACGGTCACCTGAGGAACCCACAGAACAAAAGTATGAATAAAAATGCTTCAAACCGATGAACACATATAGAGATAAAGGACGTTATGGATACATTGCAATACTCGATGGCCAAATGTATTTATTGCAAATGAACACCAGACTATTGGCAACATGCATCTTATGGTATGATACTCTATATGGCTGAAGTAAAAATAACAACCGTTACCTGGGTCATCAATGTCTCATGACAAGATGTGAACAAAGAGAATAGCCAGGCCGACGTTCAGTAGTATAACCATGCAGATCATGACAGTGTTTGGCCCCTTGAAAAGAAATACACACGCATTAGCACAGAGTAACAGAAAAAATGTAATGCTGTTTACATAGTTGAATGTGCTTCTTCTTTGTACCCGTTGAGACATTAAACATCTATTATCTACATGATATTTTGGGAGCTCATGCAACCCTACCTGGTCGTCTTCTAAAGAGTCTATGATTTCACTTGGGGTCTTCATTACAGTTTTCAGTCTTGTCTCTGCTTTAGGCTCCACCTTTGGTGCTGGTTTGGCAACTGACTTGGTGGGAGCGGATGCTGCTTTGGGTTCAAGTTTGGGTTTTAGAGCCGGGCTGGGCTCTCGTTTTGGTGAAGGCTTGGGGTCAGTTTTGCTGACAAGCTTTCGCTCCTCAACCTTGTTCTCAACAGCAGACGGCGGGCGTTCGTGGAGAGACTCGCGTGTGCCTGCTCTCTGCTTGAGCTCGCCCGCATTGGGCTCTGGGGTAACAGCTTTGGAGGACGGTTTGGAGGGGGGTAGCGGTTCTTCTTCATCTGAGCAGATGAGGCTTGTCCTTACAGAGGCTGGGACAGAGGCTGGAGCAGCTTCTGGAACCTTCACCTCGGTGTCCATTTTCTGCAGCGGTTTAATCTCCAAGTCGGAGCCCTGTTCAGCTATGTTACTTTGGCGGCTCGGGGTGCGAGATGGACCCCGGCTGCCTGTGGCGCGCTCCTCAGAGGGGGCGGAAGCAGGGGCGGGGGCAATGGCTGGGACGGATGCAGGGGTGGTGGGTCGGCTGCTGGGCCTGCTATTGGCCCGGCTACTTCCCCGGCTGCCACTACCTTTACTGCTGGCCTTGTCTCCGTTCCAGCTCCCGGGGCTTAGAAGGTGGGGCTCCTCCTTGCTGATGCCCAGGCTGGGAGAGGGGGTGCGGGCAGGGGTGGACACAGGCATCAGGCTGTCTAGCTCGTGCATCGCAGGGCTCTCCGGAGGGGTAGGTGGGGGCTCCTCTGCTAAGAGGGGCTCATGCATGATAGTCTCTGCATTCTCATTGCCCTCCACAATCTCCTGAAGGGCTCTCTTCTTCATGTACTCTGGCCCTGCAAGTGACACGCGCAGATTGGGAAAGATCTCAGTCTACAGGCTGTTCATCAGACATGACATTTCTAATTTATCTCTGTCATCATACATGACATTTGAAAAACAAATGACTGTGAACTCTCCTGAAACTGGAGGCTCTCCAGTAAATTGATCTATTTAGTAAACAAATAAAAATCTTTTCGGTAAATCAATAGTCCCCCCCTTTAACGGGCCACTCTGCTGCTCTGCAAAAAAGCAAAAAATAAATAAATAAAAAAGCAAAAAAGCAAAAAAGCATTTGCTCTGATCAATTAGAAATGTGATATCATATCAATCAGAAATCCCTCTGATTTCTACTGGACGTTCCTGTGGAGTGCCGTCTATTGTGGATGTAAGGTCTACACCAGTCTGATGGAGCTACCTGGGGCCATATTCATAAAACATTATCATCACAGCTATTTTCTCCTTAACTTATCTACCTACTTAAAGAATGAAATGTGAACTGTTGCATTTACTCCAAAAAGTTAGTAAGGATTTTATTTGAGGCCACTTAAGAAAACCAGAAATAACATCTTTATTTACTACATGCCTCAAGGTTTCATTGTTGAGTAATTGGCTGTAACAAGGTTAGAACCAATGAGAATGTTTTAACAGGGTATTTATGGATGAGATTACCAACCAATTAAAACTCTCTGCATCAACACTTTGTCCCTTTCAGAGTGAAATCTTAGAAGACTGTTTATCACTCTGCCATGAGTGATCTTTCCCACAAGAATGTGCTGTGACAGAAGACCTTGTCCATTTGTAGCATCAGCCACACACATCTCAGCCAGACACTTAGAGGCTGCAACTTTTTATCAGTGAGCGTCTATCTGAACCTTCGAGGAGCTTAGCTGGGAAAAGAGAAGACTGAAAAGTGGAGGCACCCTGGAGGCTGAGAGGGCAGTGTATGCAGGACGGATGTGTAAGGAAACTGATATGCTCATGCAGCACCAGTGAAAATGGTGCTTTTTTTAGATCCTCATAAAGAACCCTATCCCTGTGGTGCTCGTCTCTCAGCCCGTGATCAGTAACACAGCACAGGCGACAGCCACGCCGCTACGACTGGAGTTCAGACTCAGACTAGTACCTGGCTGGATGAAGGAGGGGGAGAGCTCTCTGGCCACCACCCTGGCGATGCTGGACTCGCTGTTGGAGGCCTGGGAGGCCTGTTCCGCTGCGTCGGCCTTGGCCTTGGCATGGGAGGTCCTGGAGAGACACAAGAACCAGTGTTCACTCAGGAGTCATGTCCTGTTTGACCCTGCCCTGCATCTGCGCTCAGAATGTCCTGTTGTAAAGAACAGGGGATCTCGTATGGAAGTGAACATTCTGCTTTAAATGAATGAATGAGTGTTTGACAAGGAGTCGTCACACCTCATTCCAGATGGTGGCAAGAGAGGCACACAGTGGGCTTACTTGTAATACAAATGAATGAGAATGAATGAATAAATAAATAAATGAATGAATGAATGATTGTTCCTAACGCTGCACATCTTATTCTACCCCCATTGTTTGGAAACATACTTGGCATATTGGCAATGACAAAAGAAATAAGAGCAGTCACAACACTTGAGGTTTTTATACAACCTAACCAGTAGGAAAACACTAGGCACTGAATTCTGTAAGAAGTGACATAATAAAGCGTTAACCAGCAAGACTTACTGAAATATCACAAGTGCCTGTTTACAAAATCTTGCCATGTCTAATGTGAGGGGCATGTATGTGTGGTCACTCACATAGGTTTGAATTATTAACAGAGACAGAGAAGGGGCATTTGGTTTGATGCTGCTGAGTTTAAAGTGAAATGTATGATTTTTTGTAGATTTTAGCACCTTGGCTTAAACAAAGTTAATACTCCACGGGGTATGCTTTGAAGGGGGCTTAATTGTTGTACCTATGTGTATATTTGTGCGTGTGCTTGTGCATATGTGTGTTGGCAAGGGTGTCAGTACACATATCTGTTTACCAAAATATGAACTTACTGATCCAGTGATAGAAAATAAATGCACGATTGTACAAAGTTACATTTCTTACTCTGAACTATCTAAACATGAATGACAAATAGCAACAGCTCTTAACGTTATTTGGATCTCTTCGGAGTGGTATCTTTTGAATGATTTGCAAAGAGTCAATGCGGTGTAGTCAATGCTGTTGATATTTCTCGAGGGCTGGGAGTATCACTGATTGTGATTACTCTGTGAATACTTGACATACTGTAACGTTACACTGGGCTCAAAATAGCTCTGGCCCACTTGAAGACTCGAAGAGGTAGGCTCTTCCCCCTGGAACAATTAGGGGCACTTGAAGCTCCCTGCTAGATTTAGTAGACCTCCACCTGTCCCCATCAAGTCAACACCCCCTCTTTCTTTCAGGGGCTTATGCCTTCCTTCACACTGTCTCTGTGCTGATATCTGCGTTCAAACAGCTGACACATGGTTAAAAGGCCGATGCCGTTCACATCAAAGGTGGATTCAACAAATCTCATTGCCTGAAGGTTGAAATCTACAAAAGATAGAAAAGCTGACTTGTGAAATGTCAGTTGGAAAGCCCATTGACGTTCACTCCGTATTGTATCAATAGCATGTTTCAATTCTTGATATTACATCGGCATTAAAGGCTTGATGGAATGCAGATTAGCATACACAGTTAACACACTAAAGAATTATGTTTTCGAGCGCAATGTGGGCTTGGCTGAGACGCTAACTTGCACTCACAACAGGCAGAAGTGCCATTCTAAGGTGTCAGAACTGTAACTCCTTTAAGCCTTGTTCCCACAAACAGATGGAGCATAAACACAGTATCCTTGTAACTAATGGAAAAAGGCTGCTGCTGGACCCAAAACATGATCTGTTGTGTTGTGTTTGGAGGTTCCAGAAACGGTTGCCAGCGTGTGGGTGGAGAGAAGCGTAGGGCAGATGGTATCTCTTGCAGACAAACTACCTACCTCCACCATCGCAGCTCTCAGAGAACATACCCCAGAGCCAGCGTACACCGTAATCACTGGGAATGTTTTGGTGTGGCACGCTAGCTGGCTAGAGAAGTATACTCGTGTATTTATATTGTATAAACTCGTACATTTGTTTTTCTTTCAATCAAATCGACACTTTAAGTAAGTGGGATGACAAATTAGTGGGATGTCCTGTTGTGAACAGATAAAACATTTGAAGTGGTATTTGATGCTGCCTTCTTTTCAGTGGGTATGACGCCATTGCTGAATGCTGCACTTTTGCACCTCAGAGGCATCCTTTCATCGCCTCGCTTCAAACAGACTAGTTTAACAAAGTGGGATATTTGAAGCTGCAAGCTGAATCCTCTGTATGGTTCCAGGCTTCCCTATAGGACCCCTCTCTGTTACTTGAAGAGACTTGGACAGCTGAAACAAGACATGTGGTTTCCAACTAAACATATTAAACAGACACACAAGATTGAAATGTATACCCCGAAAATGCTGGTTATGCTTTTAGCTTTTGTTGTGCTACTCATGAATTTAGAACCCCACACTGGCTTCAAGACAAGTGAGATCTGTCAGCCTGGAATATGCCACTCCAGCTCAAGCGATCTCCTAATGTATCTCTCTCTCTCTCTCTCTCTCTCACTCACTATCTATCTGTCTGTCTGCCTGTCTGTCCGTCTGTCCGTCTGTCCGTCAGGGTCTCTCTATCGTATACAGATGTATTAGATGTTTAGATGTATTTAGTATATGAAATATTTTCTCATACTATACCAAAATATTTACTCTATGATGTGTATTTGTGTCTTTATGTGTGCAAATATTGCAGTGTTTAGCTATAGGAACCAATAAGAACATTTAAAAAACAACATATTTTTGGCTTTGTTCATTCAAAGATTAAAAATTGACAGGAAATGGTTGGGAGAGAGAGTAGGGAGAGAGGGGGGAGAGACTGGGCAGAGAGGGGGGGAAAGAGGGGGGAGAGACTGGGCAGAGAGAGGAGGGAGAGAGGGGGGAGAGAGGGGGGAGAGAGTGGGCAGAGAGAGGGAAAGAGAAGCAGAAATGGCTCACGCTGATATTGAACCCACAACAAGTATTGATAGTTTACAGCACATACAGTACACAAGCAAGAATAGACTGGCTCCTCTGTCACACCCAACTCTCTTTACAAATGATTAAACTAGCTGTAGCAGCACAAAATGCCTGTCTCAGCAATAATGTATGTAAGTGTAGACGCACAACTAAAGCTAGGTGTGGTACATGTATCTGCTACTCTCTCATCCTCATACTCTCTCTTATGAGGTCTGTCATATTTATATCCATGGAAGCATTTGACACCCCTGCTGACGCAAGACTGCCCGCTGTCTCTGCGCTGCTTGTCCCTTGGCTGTGCTCAAACTTGTTGGACGGTCTCCCTGTCAGACTCCTACAAACTGTTCCCAACAAGACTACATGAAATGTCCTTGCTAACAGTCCAGAGTGACACACGTATCTAAGCCTAACCCTCACCCAGAGCTGTATCTCAGCTGTGCTCGTGTGTGGCTGTGTGTCTGTGACTAGGCAGGAAAGTTGGGGGAAGAGAGGGTTCAATCAGCTGTTGCATTCCCCTGTGATTGTGATGCAGCAACATCGTGCCTGCCCTTATTTAGTCAGGCCTCCCTTCTGACAGTGCCTCCGGCTGCCTGTGCGTCATTAACGCCCAGAGCAGCGCACGGCCGTCTCTCCTCAGACACTCTCAGAGCCGGCTCCAGCCCCCAGCCCCCCGCCAGCCAGCCAGACGCAGCTACTGAATGTCAAAGCACAACATAGACTAGCTGACGAGCTAACTTCAATAGGCAACTTGATATATTTATACCACCTGACCTAATGTCTTTATGGCTATAGCTACTAGTTGGCACGATTACTGGGCGGCTGGATGGTGGTTTGGTAGTTGGGTCTTGGCAGGGAACGAGCTCCATCTTCCTGTTGTTACAATAGAAGAAAGAGCACCACATCTGGCCAACATTGTATTGTTTAGCCCCATGTGAACCATACTCACGGTTCAATGGGAAAACCTAATTGAATGTATTGTAGGTGCAAAACCTTTGAAGCTCTGAACATTCAATCGGAAATGGGACAGAATTATCTGTCCAATTCAGATTTTTGTCTGAATTGGACAGATTTGTTTGAAGTCTGTCAACATCCCCCTCCATGTTGACCGTGTTAATGACACAATTAAAATGGTGAGACGATCCCATAATCTGTACGAGTTTTGAGTCGAGGTCCACAGTTTGAGACCACCCAAGGGGGATGAGAAAGTTGTTTGTAAAGTTGACAAACTGTTTATTTCCAGTCGCTATCCTGCGCAGTCCTCTGGATGTTAGTAATCATGCCTATTCATGGCCTTGTCTGGGCACCGACCTGTCTGAGAACATGATAGAGGTTAACTATTACACAAAGGGGAAAAAACAGTTTGTCCCATTACTCTTATTGTGCTGCACGTCGCTGAGGTAAAATATTTAGATTTCAATCTGCCTGAGACAGGATCTGCAGTCCATCAGGAAGAGCTTGGCTGCTGTAAACACTGTGCTTATTTCAGGTGCAGAGGCTTACAGTAGATAATACAGCTGCCTTGTATGGTTGGGGTGTCTGGACAGCATGAAACCTGGTGTCATCGGAAAGGAGCATCACTGTTCCCTGTTTTGTCGAGCAAGGACAAGGACAAGGAGAGGCGCAAACAACACACTGTTCCACGAAGCTAGAAACAAATGGGACTACGTTCGGCCGCGTGCTAGATGACATTTTAACGACACGTGCAACGCCCTTTCACGTCATGCACTACATCAGTGGATCATTGACAAATCGGTCAAACAAGTGCAAGGCAAATAAAGAACTGCTTTAGGACAACACCCTACAGTGCTTCAACGTCTCATCAATCACAAAGGAAAGCCAGTTCTACAAAAGTGGTTTCTTTTGTAATAAACACTGGTGGACACTTTCACAGAACAACTCAGTCGATGTGTAGAAATATAAGGGAAGCCAACAGATTACTTTTTTTCTGAAGGCTCACATCATTAAGATTAAGGGGTTGCTTGGTGACCTGATACCATGGTGACCTGATACCATGACATTGCTTTCCTCATTGAACTTGCCCGTCACATCTGTGTGACACAGCTCTGCCCTTTATGTGCAGGTCCATGCAGGGTCAGCTCATTACGCTAATGGTCACTGTAGTGTTGTCACAGAATGGATTTGTGGTAAAACTGTTCTGGGTGAACAAACCTTCAAGACATCAAACTATATATCAAAGGCTATAGTCCCTACAACAGTAACCACATTTTAGACACCAAACCTCTGACTGGTCTGTGTTAGTAGGTCTGTGTGTGATGAAACAAACTCTTCTAGAGTTCAACCTCCAGCTCTTCAGAATGCATTGCGGGTACTAGTCCCCTTTGACCTGGAGCTAAGACTCATGCTTATAACCTACAATGTAACTTGTATTGAACATCATCCTCCTTACAACAGCTCTGTTGTTTATGCACTGCCCTCCAGAGATGTGCTCCCTTACACTGTGTATGCAACTCTAAGAATATACTGATGCCCTTAATGGATGTTCCTCTTGATCACATTCAATTTTTCTGTCAACAAACTAAGAAGGTAAATAGCAACAACCAGAACACAGGTGACATTAACATCGTCTGTAGTCACCCAGCCTGTTTTGGTTTTTACCTTGAGGCAGCGATCTCCGCCTTCTGCTTGGCGATGGCTGCGGCCCTCTGTGCTCCCTCCACGCTGCGCTCCACCTTCTGCTTGATCTTGGTGCCCTTCAGCTGGATCACCCTCTTCTTCATGGCCTTCACCAGCATGTTGTTCATGTACTTGCCCTCCTCCTTCCCACCCTCCGCAAAGGTGGTGCAGCCGTAGCCGTGGCGCTGATTGTCCAGCCACTCGCCCTCGTACTTGAGGCCGCTGGACCGCTCACTTATTCCATAGCCGGAGCGCTTGTCGTTCTTCCACTCGCCCATGTAGACCTCGGTGGTGGTGGCGTCGATGTCAGCCTCCACGGGGGGGAAGTCCTCCACGCCGGCCAGGCTCTCGTCCCCCAGGCTGATAGTGGAGTTGGCATCGCTGGCTGCCGAGCTGAGGGCTGACTCGGTCCTCAGGAAGCTGATCTTGCTCTTCTGGCTGGACAGGGAGGTGCGGGAGTCTGACTTCTTCAGCTTGCCCAGCAGGGAGCCTCGGCGGAAAAGACCTTTCTTTTTGGGCTTGACAGCCTCCGGGTCGACCTGGAGGGTGAGGGCGAAGCCTCCGCGGGAGGGCCCCAGCTGGGTGGGGGTGGAGGCGGGGGTTTCCTGGCCAGAGGCATTGGTGGTGGTGATGACGGGCAGGTCCTGCTGGAGCAGCGTGCCGTTACTGTGCTCACTGCGGAGAGAGGTCAGGGAGGTGCGGAGAGGGGAGCGCACCACCGCCGCCATACCATAGGGCACACTTTGACGAACCCCGTACCCATGTCGCATACCACCTGTAAACTGACCCTGGAAGGTGCCTGAGGAAACACAGGATATTCCCAATGTTTATTAGCAGCAGAAATGGTAAACAGGGACATTTTGTCTTTGTCTGAGAAAGGACTGCGACTCACGAGCAGATTCAAACTTCATGAGCAGATTCAAACTTCATGAGCAGATTCAAACTTCATGAGCAGATTCAAACTTCATGAGGAGATTCAAACTTCACGACCAGATTCAAACTTTTTAAGCAGAATCAAACTTCATGAGTAGAATCAAACTTCAGCTGAGCTCCTTGTGTGCTGATGCTTGTTGACAAGCTGACATTACCCAGGCTGTATCACCATCCTCATCTCACTGCATGTCTGTGCCATAGTGCGTGGAATTCATGTTAGAGGCCTGTCTTTTCAAAGACACAAAGCCTTGGCACTCAATGTGAAGTAGAAAGCGGAAATGCTGACTTCACCTGATTTATGTGAAATCAATATAAGCCAGTCTGAGTGCTTGTCTATGCTGTCTCTTGCATCCCCTCTCTGCTGGTGCATGTGGGCGATGCAACAGAACAGGTTGAGGTTGCTTCCCTGTGTTAGTATATCAGTGAGGGTACTTTGAGTGAGAGACTAGACCCAGTCAAGTTATTTCTGTTAGCTCAACTCGTCTAGTCCTTCATGCGGACCAAGCCACGTGTCTAGATTCCATTGCCATTGGGGATCGTGAGACTAAGAGAACACAGTCGAGCTATTATTACATCCTGACACATGGCAGCTTCACATCACCCAGCTCCACATCACTTAGACCTACATCTGATGAGTCAGCTTGCCAGGGCAACATTGGCACAGACATGATCTATTACGGGGGGGCTTCTTCGCCATTGCAACTTGAAGGCCACAGGAAACTCCTGTTCAGAACGCTGGTTTGTGAATGTACGGCGTTTCAATGTTCACAACGAAAATATGCATGGATCATTATATGATTCTGTCAAGCTTTTGTGGTTAGAAAAAGACAATTCAGTCTATATTTGATGGGTTATGTAGGACTACAGGGTCTTTACAAAAACATCTTCAGAGCGCCTTGCAGCCTGTTAACACAATACATTATTTACTTCACCAAATATGTCTTCATGTATCACTTGGCTTTGGTAAGAGGTCTTGACAACCGGCATGACACCAATGGGCCATCTGGTCAACAGTTGGGTATAATGATCCATGCATTCTCGCTTGAGTCACACAATTTCCCTTAAAGAACCAACATGTGATCAAACATGTTAAGCAGGGAAAGTGCATTTCATGTACTCCGCTCATGCTATTGCATTATTAGGTCAAGCACACATGAAACATTCTCAACATAAATCTATGTCACACCTCCATCAGCATAGGTCTCTGTGCCGTATCCATCTTGCAGTCCGTTATTCCATGTTCCTTCATACTTTGCGCCACTACCTACACTCAGACGTGTGCCGTATCTCCCTTTGAAGCCATGAGTCCATTCTCCTTTGTAAACCCAGTGTCCTTTAGTTTCAACGCCTAACCCGTGTCGCTTCCCCTGCGACCAGTACCCTTCGAAGGTGTTTCCACTGGGCCAGGTGTAGACTCCAACCACTTCAAACCCATAATTCCAAGAGCCGGAGAACTCCCCCTGTCCTTTCGGTCCGGTGCAGATCCCATGGCCATGAGCCTTCCCACCCTCCCAGCCACCACAGTAAGCACCTCCATCGTCAAATTCAAAGCGACCTCCACTCATACCTTCCTTAACCGCAGACCCCAAAAATGCACTTTACAAGTTATGAAATCAAATTAGGCCTACCTGTAACTTTGTCAAAATAGAATCAGGTCATACACAGAAAAAGTAACCTTCACCTGACATTAAATTTGGAATTTGGAATGCTCCAAATTCACTCTAAAATTGGTCCGATTTTCTTCTCTGTAGTTTTTTGTAATTTCGGATCATGTCCAGTACTGAACGTTTTAATCATCTACCTGAACAACTTCATATTACGCGGGCGCTTTACTTTTTTGGTTAAATTATTCCCCCTCGTGGATCCGCAGTCATGGACTTCCAGACTCCGTGCAGATCAAGTTGCTTTTACAAAGATTGAGATATTTTCTCATTATTTTGATTTGAAACAATTTAGAAAATCTTCTTTTAAGCCCGGGCGCTTGATCATGGCTTTTAAGGTGGCCATAGAAAAGCCCCTTTCCCCTGTCCCTGCCTCCCCTTACTGTGGCGCTTTCTCCAAACTGTTGGTGCGGTTGGAAATGCTTTAACAGACCTAACAAGGCGACCAGATCTACACACACTGTTCCAAAAATACGACCCAATCCTTAGCCTACTCTGCTGCAAGGAGCTATGCCAGAACACTTGCCTCTTCGGGGTTGGGCGTGCATGCAGGCTATCCGCGCACACTGTGGCCATGGCATCCAGTATCTTCTATTTCAACACTGCCTAAATAAATCTGCACAGTTCAATGTGCTGAAACAAAGTGTCATAATTAAAGAATGGCTGATGATCACGTTGGCCTAATTGAAGTGCGGGACAGGTTCACATTTGGTACTGCATGGGAATGGACAGAGAGTTGTGTTTTTTATATATACATATTTATGTTACTTGTGTAACGACACTGATATTTAGATTTTGCTCAGGGCTTGGAAATAATTTCCGAGGCTCAGGTCTGTGATTCGTGAGCTTTTTTATATACTGTTGCACCCCCTACTGGCAAAGATTTGTTATTGAAGTGGTCTTTCTGATTATATGGCTGACACGCTATCCGCGATTAGAAAACCTCACTTTTTGGGCAAAATTCATGTGAAATGTGCACGATGTTGCATAGGATAATGGCACAGTCTTGCACGGCGAAGGTCGATGACGTTACCATCAAGCAAACCAGTCACCGTTATTTCGAGACAAAAACTCAATACATCACCTCTTTGTCACCCGAATGCCTTTTTGTCAAGACTGAAGTACTGACAACTTCAAAATGGTTTTGTTTGAAACCAAGCTTTCTTATCCACTTCGTCGTCCTCACAGAGAGCTCTTTGACCTTCCTGTCATATGTATTCTCATTTCAGTCGGGGGTTCCACAGCGCATGTTTGTGCGTAAAGCGTGATGTGTCAGGCAGCACATTGGTTTCATCGTGTTTTCCTATGCTTCAATAAAGCTTTAGCCCTGCATGGGTTTCGTACGTTATTTTTTGCGGAGTGTTTCGACAGAAGCTGGATTCAGTACCGGAGCTGTCCAGACCTGATGTGGCCTTTTTGAATCGATGATGCTCTCTTCGTGGTGCTGAAATCCTCAGCGTTCTCTCTCTCTCTCTCTCTCTCTCTCTCTCTCCCTCTCTCTCTCTCCCTCTCTCTCTGTCCCTCCCTCCTCTCTATCCCTCCCTGGTCCTCTCACACGCACAAAACCCTCTGTCATGGCGTCTTCCAACAATGTTACCCCAACCAACTGTAGTTGGTGGCCCATATCAGCTATGGACGAAGAAGACAAAATCACCGACGGGGAGGAAAACGAAGAACCAGTTGCAGAGTCAAAACCCAATTTTTCTAAAGACAGGCTCGTTCTGTATCATTGGACGCAGTCATTCAGCTCTCAAAAGGTAAGACTAGCCCATGTATGAAAATGGAGGTGTTCCCTGTCTGTGAGATGCCATGCTATGGACATATTTGGTTGTTGTGATCGTAGAATGATTCAACATTTAATTGTTGATAATGTGAATTCAATATCAAATTCTGAGCCTGTTAAGGTCTGTTCAATCCAAGACATTATGAAACCACTGCAGCATGTGGGAAACATTCCCTCGACATTGGTTTACAAGAGACATATGTTGTTTTGATATCTATGTTTTATTCCTATAGATGATTTAGCCTGATGAAGATTTTGGTTTAGAGACGTCTGCAGGTTTTATTCTGGACCCGTGAAGTCCACCTTGATGTGGTCCGAGTCAGACATATGACACTTTAAATAATTGATTGAAACGATGTATCTCTGTAAAGAGAAATCAACCGAACGAAGGATTCCTTCGTGCTTTATTTCGACACCACGTCGTTTCAGACATTATACAAAACATTGTCCCTTTTAATTGTACAAAATCTTTAGCCCCAGATGAATCTATACAAGATACTTTTGCATTCTAGAGCAGATTGCTTCAGGCACATCGATTGATTTCCACACATAGATTACATAAAATGTAAATGACAAAGAGTGTAAAAACATATAGTGGAGGGTCTTGCATCAAATGTATCCAAAATATGATCAACAGGGCTCCATGACTTGCCTCTTGGCTTCCATGGTGAAGCGTTTCAATCACACTGATGCAACTAAGCTTCTAGAAAGCCTTATCAGTCATTGTACATAAGGTAAATATGAATGACCTTGTCTGGTGTCATTATTTCTGCTCTACCTGCCTCCATAAATGTATAGTGCTTTAAACCCAAGCAGGGGAACATCAAGTTGTACTATCATGTACAAAGAGTAACACAGCTAGGGACTTTGTGCTGAGTATTAAATAACAGTGGAATGCATATCATTAAATGTAAAATAATATACAGGTGATGGGTCCCCTGGTTGGATAACTTGGTTTGTACACTATAGTATCTTAGCAGATGATGCTCCACCCCCCGGAGGTAAGGATCTTGTGGAGTGAGCCTGTCTGTCAAGCAGCAACTGCTTTGGCAGGGAGCCACTCTTCTAGAGCTGCTGATTGCTGTTGTTGTCACTCAGCAGAGACGCCAGCACCCTGCTTGTCAAGGGTCCACATCAACACAGGGTTCCCAGCACTTTACTTTATTTACCTGCACGGTTCAGTTCCTTGTTGTTAAAGACGTTTATGGAAATAATGTATTGATACTTAGTCTTTACCTCACAGTGTGTTACTGTAGATGTTTTCAGGAGAGTCAGTTACATGGCCTAAGGTATGATCCTGATCTGATTGGTCAGAGGTATGTACACGGTGGATTGTAGAATGTAATACTTAACGTTCCATCCATTTAAGCAGCTGCGTTTTGTCTCTGCAGGATTGCTTTAATAAGATTATTAGATTTAGTTCAGTGTCTCTTTATAATGCAAAAAGTGTCTCTGTCTGTTCTTTGGCAGACGTGTTTTTCTATAACTGTTGCAGGAACCCTGTGTTTCTTAAGAGAAGCAATACCTTTTTTATTTGGTTTCATGAAAGGGTCCAATACTGTGTTTTCCGGAACAATGTCACAGTGTAGAGTTCAATATTCAGGCATTACTACGTTTAATAAAAAACATCTCTGTTTTCCAGGATACAGGCACAGAAGATGATCTAATGATATCAGTATTGTAGGGGGAGTGAGTTTATTTCTTAGCGCGAAAATGCATCTATCATTAACCAGCCTTGTTTCTGCTTCCCGTCTGTGAAGCCATCAGACCTGTAAGCAGTGTTGTCATGGTAGATTCTGTAAATCCGTGCCAGAGCCTGACACCAGTAATGAAATGATTCACACAAGATAATATGGACAAAGTTAAAGTCTCTCAAAAGCCAATGATTGGATGCCACTCCAAGATAAGTCTACCACTGTTCATCCCAGGTGAAAAAGGAACACCATCGCTCTCTGCTCCAGATGAAGATCTGCTACTCTGCCCAGGGTCAGATTTACATCCAACACAGTCTGTGATACTTAGCTTAGAGGCTGGTCCAGGGAGTTAGTGATTATAGAGATAACAGCACTAGTTTAAAACACTTACTGCTGGAAGATTAAACTAAACCTTTCGTAAGATTGTATACTCAGTATTTTTTTGCTCTTTGGTCTGATTTGATCAGTTCTGCTCCAGCAAGATGCAACCACAAAATTTCAAACTGATCAGTGTAATAACTGCATGCCCAAAGCATTTATTCTCCTTCCTGACTGTATCACATGTTTATTAACCTTTGTTTTCCTTGTAAAGTTGAACATCTCATCAGTGCGATCAGGTGATTCTGCTGTGTGCGGCTGGAGGTCATCGCAGTTTCTGTGGACTTGCTTCTTGGCCTCCTCTCTCTTTGCCACGCACATCGTCTCACAGGTTATTCCTGTGTGTTTGTGTGTGTGTCCAGGTGCGGCTGGTCATCAACGAGAAGGGCCTGCTGTGTGAGGAGAGAGACGTGAGCCTGCCCCTGACAGAGCACAAGGAGCCCTGGTTCATGAGGCTGAACCTGGGGGAGGAGGTGCCCGTCTTCATCCATGGGGATACCATTGTCAGCGACTACAACCAGATCATCGAGTACCTTGAGTCTAACTTCGTAGGAGGTACGGTATTGCTTCAGACACTATAGTGTTCGCTGGAGCACAGGTGGTACAGGCCTTTTCAATCATTTCTATAGTTTCTCCAAACCCACTCAAACGAGGATGCTACGTATTTCTACTGTCTGTATATTTTCCCAATGACATGTCAGGATGACAGTTTACCATGCTGACAGGCTGAGTAGGATACCTTTTTGTGGTGAAGTATTAATATCCTGTATATGTACGCAGACTGAATTACATTGATCCTTTTTTCTTGTGTGTATACGGGGTGTCC
This sequence comes from Plecoglossus altivelis, assembly GCA_036571765.1. Lineage (NCBI taxonomy): Eukaryota > Metazoa > Chordata > Actinopteri > Osmeriformes > Plecoglossidae > Plecoglossus > Plecoglossus altivelis. Next base: position 14,648,495 of record BROE01000021.1, on the reverse strand, counting down.
TCTGGGATGATTTGCTGCAGCAGCAGTTGAGAAGTGGTTATTGTCCGTGAGGAGCGCTTCACTAAGGCCCTCAGGGATGTTGAGCAGTGCCCAATGGATGAGGGTCTCCTTCCTAGTCTCAAGACACGTTAATGCCCAGTGATCCGTCACTTGCTTGATGTTCTGACCAACTGCGTGGATATGGTCCAATAGCTGCTCAAAATAGTTCCCCCCATCTAAGGCAGAACATCGATGTGGTGTGGATGTTGCACAGTACAAGCCAAATTCATCTCAAGATAAATAGAGCAATTGAAAACGTGTAACATTTCCAAATGTGACAAGATATTTAGTATTTAGTTTCAAGGACCATGCTATATTTTCTAAAGGACTAAAGAGAGTCATAAGTTGACTTGTGAAATAGACACGCTTCATTGTAGCTCTGTTCTATGTCCTTTGAAGCATTAAAACACCATATGGTTCTTGGTGCACAACGGCCTTGGACCTCACTCACTTAACTGGTTGAATGTCATGTCAGTCAGCCACAGTATTTACCGATATGGCTTTGCTCTGTGTTTAATTTCTAATGAACCCTGACAGCGTTGACCTGATATGGCCTGGCAAGTAGCAGAAGAGTAACTCCAACACTTAACCCCGTGATTCTGTTTGCTGTGGGGAAAACATCCAAGTGCTGTATTCTTACAGATGATGTCTCTGATATCTCTTTTTTATCGTGTATTGTTCTCCTTTGGCACGGCTGTCATGCTAGTCGTACATAGGGGCTCTCTCTTATGTTAAGCAGTAGCATAGCCCCCCTATGGCATAGGCTACATTTATTGACCTTCACTCTGTGTACATTGTTTGTGGGCTTGAGTCAAACTGTGTCATGTGCTGTGTGTCTTGTATTGTGACTGTGTGTGTGTGTGTGTGTGTGTGTGTCTATGTATATAGCTCCCCAAAGCAAACCTAAGTAACAGTCAGGACTGGAACATTCCGAACTCTTCGTCTTCTGTTTTTCTCTGTTTGCCCGCTGTCTCTTTAACCCAACTCTCCACAACCCCGTTCCACAAATAATGAAGATATCTTGTAGCAGTGGACATTGGATGTTTCAGCATATTTCTGCAAGGCTAGTTTTGGCGGAGGGTACTTAATTCAAAATTCCAAGCATTACTTGAACACCAGACATACTGAAATGCAGCCAGTGGACTGTTCCATTGAAGACTAAGCTGTATCAGCTGTCTTTGTGATGGCTGAAGTTGTTAGGGTGGTGGAGACTCCCCCCACACACTCCAACATGCAGGATATGTATGGTGCAATGGTGTGCTTTTCAGGAGCATAGCATATCATTACTATTCTGTGTGCATCCATGTGTTTTGTGTGGTTGTGGTGTATGGGGATAGGGGATTGACTTAACACACAGTTTTGATATGCATGCCCCTGCACCAAGCTCCTTCAGGGCCAGGGGCCAGGGGCCAGGCCCTCCCACTGGACCTGAGGGGGGACTGATTAGTCAGCTCTTGGTAACAGTGCCAGGTGCATCTCCACCCTCAGCACATCTGACACACTGGCAGGACAGAAACAGCCCTACACCCAGCAAGCTCTCTGATGATGTTCCCGTTGGCCTCCCTCACACCCTGCAGTCTTTATACCTCTGCACCTGGGTTCTGTTTTGGTAAAGAACCAAGTCATACAACCAACCTGTCTGATAGCCCACTCTCTAGTTGATGGATGCTGGACTTATAGGCTGAATCTGTGTCTAGTCATGATGAAATAAGAATAATAACTTGTAAGAATTTGATAGTAATTGAAATAAAGTAGCTTGTCATAAATTGTACACAGTCTTTATAACAGCATCATCTGTTGCGTGTGTGTGTGTGTGCGTCTCTAGAAACTGTGGCCCAGCTGATTCCAGACACGGGTACGGTTCTTCATGAGCGTGTGCAGCAGTACCGTGAGCTGCTAGACGGCCTGCCCATGGACGCCTACACACACGGCTGCATCCTCCACCCAGAGCTCACCACCGACTCCATGATCCCAAAGTACGCCACCGCTGAAATACGTAGTAAGTGAAGCTGGAATTCACTGTTCTTCTATGTCCTTTTTTTCTCACAGAAATGCCATCTATGGAACCAGCATGCGTTAAGCTCATATCAGCCGTCTGCCCTCTCAACACTCCACTCTCATACTGTCTGAACTGACCACCTTGCTGAAAATGTAAATTGCATAAATTGCAGTGATGCTGGGCTGTGAATTCCCCACTTCAGCAGTGGACGTTATGACCACTGAGTCTAAGTTGGCTGGCTCCTATATTACGTAATGAACTTCTACTGTAAATCAAGGACAAGGGCTGGTCCAGCCAAATCACTGCAGGGAAATAAATTAGCCAGGGACCTCCTGCCGTTAGGGGAGGTGTTATATCAAACTGATGGCTTTGTGAGGGGTTCACCAATGATGTTTATGTTTAATTAAAGACATTTGTGTTCTCAATTCCTCTGACCACTTCGCTCTTGCATTACCGGTAGATATCCTCTGTGTGGTTGTGGTTTCATCACCAGTGTTGGTGAAGGGAAGGTTTGAGACTGCAAGATCTATCTGACACCCAGGGTGTGTGAAAGAACTACTGTATGCTAGAAGCTAGCCTAGCCTACAGGATATGGGTGTGCGCCCTAATGAAGAACACACTAACAAGTTGTCTGTCTTCAGGACACTTGGCCAACGCTGCCTCTGAACTGATGAAGCTGGACCATGAGGAAGCTCAACTGACAGAGCCGTACCTCTCCAAGCAGAAGAAGCTCATGGTGAGAAAGCCTTGTTGAAGTAGGGGGGAACGCAGGGGAACGCAGGGGAACACAGGTAAACACTGGGGAACACAGGTGAACGCAGGGGAACACAGCTGAAGTTGGTTCAGACTCAGCTGGGAGCTTTGTATCAGCTGCCACACCCCCTGTCCTGATGCTTGCATCCGGTCCCCCTCACCATCTTAAGCAGGGCTATTTAAGAGGCACTTGTATAATCCTCTGATGTTGCCACTAAGTAAAAACGTTGTTAAGAAGCAGAGCCAAAGATGACTGAGTTTCTAAACTGAACGTATAGTGAAGCCACATTTAAGACGACGATTTGATAAAACCTGTCCCTGATCACTCAAAACAGGTCAACTTTAATTCTCCTTACATTTATCATAGGAGAGGGTAATCTGGGTGCAGCATTGTGGTAAAGGACATGTTTCACCTTCATACAGCCTGCCTTGCTGACATCACAGGGATGACAGGACAAGAGAGTTGTGTGCATTCAGAGAGATGCAGCCGTGAGCAGTTATGCATGTTATGATTGGATTAAATGAGCTTGGCCTCACTTGAGCTAGAAGTGATACATGATAGTGAGTGAACAATAAAGCACAGCTAAAGTCTACGCACAGTAAACACTATTTCACAAACAGCACGCAATATTAGTAGTGGAATTTACGACTCAGCACTTCAAGTCAAAGAAGGTTTATTGTCAATATATTATAATTATGTACTGTGGATATTAGAAATTTGACTCAATTGCTTGTCAGGGTCCAAGATAGGCTTGTGAAGGCCTGTAATGTCTTAATGTGAATATCTGCCTCTGCCCAGAGCCAACCATGCTAAAGAAACCCTAGCTCTTTACATGCACGGATTGGCTAGTCTTTGGAATACTAACATGGATTAACACTACAGATTCATCTTGCACTTTTTTTTTGACGAAGAAGGTGAGGCCATACATTTATATGTGTTTTGTAGTGACGTGTGCAACAAGATTGTTTGTGTTCACAGGCAAAAATATTGGACCACGATAATGTGAACAATCTGAAGAAGATTCTAGGGGAGCTCGCTATGGTTCTGGATCAGGTAGAAGCTGAACTAGAAAAGAGGAAACTGGAGTATGAAGGTCAGTGCAGAAAACCAGTCAGTTTTAGTCACGTTTGCGTCTAACGTGTTTTGTTTACGTTTTATGTTGAACAGTGCTGCTCTCTTCCACCCTCTGCAGGTCAAAAGTGTGAGTTGTGGCTTTGTGGACCTGAATTTACACTAGCAGACATCTGCCTCGGAGCCACATTGCACAGGCTTAAATTCCTGGGACTTTCTAAGAAATACTGGGAGGACGGCAGCCGACCCAACCTGCAGTCTTTCTTTGTGCGTGTGCAAAAACGCTACGCTTTCCGCAAGGTACTGGGCGACATCCACACTACTCTCTTGTCGGCAGTTCTACCCAACGCATTCCGGATGGTAAAAAAGAAGCCTCCATCTTTCTTCGGGGCCTCTTTCCTAATGGGCTCGTTGGGTGGGATGGGGTACTTTGCCTATTGGTTTTTAAAAAAGAAATACATGTAGTAAATGCCCTCTTGTTGTGTTAAATGTCTGTGTATTTGTGTGATGTTTCAACTTTTCTGTAATGTTTTACGACAGCAGGAAAATATGAATCTATATAGAGAACACTATTACTTACTACTGGGTAAACAAAGAAAACAAAGACATTCCATAGCAAGGAATTCTTGACAGCACATTCTCTGGTAATCAACGCCTTCATTCCTTTTATTTTGGTCTCCCATCACATAATGTTCTACTTTATCAGTGGTTTATTTCGGAGGCATGCATTAGGTCTATTCGGTGGACCAATACAACTTTTCTGTTAGATTTTCTTTTGTATAACCATATTGCTCACATGTAGGAGAGTCAGACAATGGTTTGAGGTTACGATCACCATAGCAACTCATATACTCCTAGGGATTCATCAAGCCAGCATGTCACTATACAGTTAACGTGGGTTATGTTCTAGTTTTGGCGTTCACCTATTGCCCTTTTCAATCTTCTTTGGCCCGGGGCTTCACCCCCAGGGGATTTTCCTAACAAACCAACCTTGGTACAATTGCTGTGCTGCCTGAAAACTGCCAGTAGTGATGAAGAAGGCCCACTATCCCCATACTGTGCACTCAATCTCAGCCAGAGCACCTGGGGTCCATAGAACCCTTGCAGCACTCTCACTTCATCACTAGATTTTCATACGTAGCTGACCGAATAGCTAGAGGTCGTTGAGGAAACTGTGCACCACAGCAGGGAACTGTTAAGGAAGGAGAACATCATAAAGCAGTGTAGACCAGATGATATCCCTCAGATAGACTGAGATATCAATCAGAGGCTGTTGACTGTGTACCTCCAGACAGTGGAAAGATTGTTTCTGCCCTTGCAGAAGACGTTTTAAATGATACATTTGTTTGTTTTAACTATTAAGTTACATCATGAGTTTTCACATGGTTGAGATATACATGGTTAGCTTTATCAGTTTCTGTACATGATTAACAGTTTAAATCTGTATATTTTGGTTCTATGAATGGCCATATACTGTATGCATAAGTGACATTGCTGTACAGCTGTACTCAGTTTTAAACCTCTTATCCAGCCCCTTCTAGTCAGTCTGACAATAGCCCTCTCTGTCTAGGACCACAGCAGACCGTATGCATAGCTCTGGCAACAACATTCCTTTATGAAAACAGGGTTGACACTGAACAATGAAGTCTAGTAAGGCAAACAACAGCAAATACAGTCCTATTACTCTGAGTTTGCTAATGGTATAGGGTCTGTGTGGCAATATCTCCCGGTTGCCACAGAAACTGTTGAACAGAAAAGCTGTAGAAGGTTGTTCACCATCTACGTATAATTGATGCAGATGCAGTAAAGGATGTTTAACCAAAGACTAAGATCAATGTCTCATTGAACAGTGTGTCTATCAGCCGTAGAACATCATTGATAGTTTAATCCCATAGCCTCCTCTCTTCCTGATAAACAGAAAAATTAAATTTTCCTAAAAATTATTACGTTCTCTTTCATGGGGACAAATTGTAAATAATGATGTGAAAGTCATGGAATTGACCACTAGGTAAAGAAAATCTATATGAAATCTGTTTTTAAAGTTGGATCTTTGCAAGGGGGCACCGTTGACTGTATTTAATGGTTAAAATTTCTCTCTTATAGCCATACAAAAATGTTTCTAGAACATTCCACTGAAATAGATACTGGGAGTCTCACAAATTCAGTAAGTGGACAAACTGTCAAATTTGTCATTGTCAAGACAAATGGAGAGATGAAGCTTCATAACTGGCCACTAATTGTGAATGCTTGTTATTTCTGTTCATTACACAGCCTCCTTGTTTCTTGCAGAAAGTTGGCCCTTGAAAAAAGCAGAAAGTTGTGTAAGCAGAACGTTGACTACACAAAACTGGTGGACAAATTGAACAAGTTAAGAGATCATTGTTGTTTTTTGTGACCATAATATTTCACTATAGTATTTTTTTATTTTTTACTTTTAATTTTTTATATTTATAAATATGCATTTCTTTATGGTGCTTTTTATGATGTCTGTTCATAAGCCTTAATTTGTTCAGTTGCCATCAATGACAAATAAATTATTAAAATGGAAAATTGATCATATGGAGTGTCATTTTATTTGGATGTTTTCAAATAATAACAATGTAATGAAAGGTAGGACACATTTGTTCCTTGAATAAGGACTTTATTCAAGTGTACCTCCCGTAAGTAAAATAAACATATTACAATCATTTGATATGAAATACGGCATATTATGCATAAAGCATGAGCACTTGGCGGAGACTACTTTGGACCTGGACAAAATTGAATAACTAAATATTCCATGAACTCATTGTACATTAAATTCATCAAACAGCAGGCATCACAATGTTAGCTCAATGACATCCCCAGATGTCCAGATGGTTTAGGGAAACACAGTGAAGTTATTCATTGGCAAACAGTGAGATCAAATCACGTGCATCTCTTTTGTAAAAATCCTTTAGCAAAGCACATGTAAAATCAATGACCATAAATACAGTAGTAGGTACATCAGAATGATTATAAATATGCCTACGTGTTCCCATTCATGGAATTCAATGAAAGATTGAACAAAAGAATACGTTTTCCACTTTACGATCTGATCCACAGGCCCATAGATTAGTCCCATGTTGTGCGTTTGTCTCAGATTACCCAGTGTCAATTTAAGACCAACAGCTGCCCGTTTTGAAAATGACCTTTCTGTAGGCAAGAACACTTAAAATAGCATGGTCAACTTGGATCCAGAAAAAAAATACATCATTTCAAGCATGTGTAAAGAGGACAATATTAAAATTACTACCATGTAGTGTTCAAGATAAGTTTACTCATTTAGACTGACTGTTTCTTTATTTTACATGGGAGTCCAGGGGAAAATGGTTTTGTGTACCAGACCTTATATGTAAGGTACCAACACAGTATCGCACACAGAGCCCCCAAGACCTTATGAAGTGCATCGTGAAAGTACAAAGAAGTGCAAATGAACATCCATATCCAGATCATTACAATGACATTAAGGAAAATGAATAGTACATCAATGGAGATGCGGTGAGGTTTCTTTGCATCCATGGGTGCAATCTCCTCTTTAATGATGAGAGCAGAATATGCCAGGATGAAGCAGTGCCCAGATATGTCAAAACCATGCCAGAGGAAACCGGCCTTCCTGCAGCTAACCTTGGTGGTGTAGGGTTCATGAAAGCCCTCCGTTGGAACAGGTTCATCACAAGAGCCAGTGATCTCCTCTATGTAGTTGAAGGTCTCAGTACAAACACACCAGAAAACGGTTGCAACCATCAGTGAAATCAACCTCTTGAAGATCATGTACTTATCCTTTTGGTAAAAAATGAATAGGAAAGGACCCAACAGCAACAGAGTCCATCCCCAGGATATCTTGACAAAATATCTAAGGGAGAAAACAAGACGAGATTAAGATCTGAAGATGTGCGCGCATCTGCGCTACTTCAAGAACACAGGCGCAACTACACCTGCCACAAACTATCCAACTACTACGTAAAGCATAATGTACAACGAGACGTCATCAGATAAACGCCAACAAATTGATGGTTAAATACATACATGCATACAGACATACGTGTGTATGTATAGTCTATATACATTGTAATAGTTTATACCTTCTGCCGTTCAGACGGTAGAATACCGTACTTGACCAATCAGAAACGAATATTCAAAAAAGCCATTCAGCTACTTCATATCAAGCTAGCCACTGTAGCTAGCTCACAGCTAGCAATGCAAGCTAATACGGATACGTTTTATTTTAATGGATCTCTGCCCGTTCTAATAATCCTTCTCATTCGACATCAGTTGACACATTGAGCAGGCTAGCGACCTCATACAACATCCTTACGATGAACCGTCCCGCCACCAAAGTTTATAGCTAGTCCCTAAATAGTTAGCTACATCATGTCACCTAGCATTCAATGTGAGCACTTACAAATTCAGAACATTTCTGCTGTCGCTGAAGTATGTCTTCGGAACAACATCAATGTATTTGAACATTGATCCCAGTACTGAAATGACCAGAAAAAGCCAGTGAAAATGATTGCGTATGAAAGTAGTCTTCCAAAGGCCGACCAACTTCGCCACAAGGACAGCTGTCCCTGCCATGTCGACACGCTGCCTCTTGAACACCAACACTGAAATGTCAAACCCGCCGGTGTTGATGTCTGCCTAACCTCAGCTAAATTAATTCGGATATTGAAGGTAAAATATGTAAGAATCAATTGTGAAATTATATTTACAGTTCCTCACCATGCGCGGCAGAACTTATGAAATAAATGATTATTTTTTAAGTACAATAATAATAACAACTACATTTATTACCTGCAGAGCACCCTATGTTCCATAGATGGCAGTCTACCCACGAAATATTTGACGTTCAGCGCTAGATAGATTGATTTTATAATCAGAATTCTGAAAGGCAAGAAAATATAGAAAAACAGAACTTTTGTGTGTGTACCTGTTATGTGTGTGTGTACCTGTTATGTGTGTGTGTACCTGTTATGTGTGTGTGTGTGTGTGTGTGTGTGTGTGTGTGTGTGTGTGTGTGTGTGTGAGAGAGAGAGAGAGAGAGAGAGAGAGAGAGAGAGAGAGAGAGAGATGCCAAAGCATCTCTCTCTTTGAGACTAACAAACTGGTGTTTCCATTCTTGCTTTACCATTGCATGATGTTTGTCCAGACAAACCTTTGACCACTGTGTTGTGCTATGTGGACATGTTTCTGGGTGAAGGTGTTTGGCTTAGGCACTGCCTTCTTAACAGACACACTCTACAAGGTCCTGTCAATAATTACAAAGGTGATGATTGTATCTAGTGAGACTAGGATGCAGTATCACATTACAGATAAGATAACACATCCATTTATTACAATCACTCATCAATCATGCCAGATTATTTTGTCTGGAGTGAGATTGATTATCCGAAGCCATAATTTGGAGCCAATGATGGGCACTTTTGCTGCTGATGTAGAAAGTTGGTCAGATGTGAATCCATTTATCCAAAAAAGGGACTTGTATTGCAACACACGTATGGAGTTAAGAATAACATAAAAAATTAAAATCCATAAAAAGTGGCGATGGGTGTCAATAGAAACCTTTTTGTGTGCCTTTTTTCATTCATCCAGTCATGTTCATGATTAATGTCCACTACAGGAACAATGACTGAGATTGGATTCAGAGGCCAGTTGAAAAATGCTGTTGTAGATCCTCTAACTTCCAACAGCTCGGATGGAGGAAGAGGAGGGAGCTGTTGTGTAACTAACGTGAAGGGCCTGGCTGACAGCTGAACGTTTGGGCTACAGACACATCAAATACCGTTTTGGAAAACTTTGTTTTATGTGCCCCCAATGTAAATACCAGGCCAAAGAGTGTGTAGAGTTTTCTGTGCAACATTTGGCTCTCCTCAGATGTGACAAGGTCACAGTGTGCTTTTGTATGCGAGAGTGCAGCGGCAGGCTACGTCTCGTCGGGACCCAGACGGATGATGTCATGTTGCAGGGGGCGGGATGATCTCAGAGAGGCATGTCTTGTCTGGAGTTTCATCTTTCCAGGCTTGACCCAATTCAGACAGACCCCTCCAGAATGGCCTGCACAGATTTATTGGACAGGTTTGCTGTGCTTCAGTAAAGATCCAGGCTATAAATCAACGTTGTATCCCAGTATTTATTTATTGTGTCGAAGATGATCGGTTGTTTATCCAAAGGGAATAGTCTTGAACTCGATGTGAGCTGCTGAGTACGTTTGTAAGAACATCCTAAATGATATTTGAACCTTTCACTAGCCTTTTGATTTCATACTTGGCATATGTAAAGCTGTATTACAAGGCAATAAGGATTCTTCATCCTCTCTTTAGCAGCAAAATGCTACGCAATTGCCCACTCAGCTTCAGGTCATTACTGTAATGTGGTAGCCGAAACGGTTTTTGATTACCCTGTTGGTTTGAGTCTTGTCTAAAGGTTTGTGCCAGAAAGCACTGTCATTCCTCTGATTCCTGCAAGTTTCCTACTGTATGGAACAGACCAGCAGCCCTCCCTTGGTGGATCATCGGGAAGGGGCTACATCACTGGGTAAATTTGTATTGGGGCTGCCAAAACAAAGTTTGGACTCTGCTGACATGAGAAATGACCAATTGCCCAGCAGCAGTAAGAGCGTCTCTCTTGGATTGATGCTGAATGACGTGCTTCACACAGAGCTAGGCGTTACTCCACTGTTTCCTTGACTGGAAGTGAACAAGACCCAGCAATGCTGAACCCTTTGACCCTCTCTCTGTCTTTCAGAGTACATGCCCATACATTCATCTTCAAAAGACCTGCCAAGTGGGAGAGGGTAGGAGGAAAACATTGGCCATGTACTGTACACATTATAAAGTGAGGGAATCAATCCACGCTGTTGACTTTATAGGAAGAATGTTACCTACACAGGGCATCATTCATTTCAACACTCTCCAATGGTTTGGCCCAATGTAGGATCTGTCCAACGTCTGCCGCAGATGCAAGTCATGATGGATTCATTTTATATTACTACTCAACATATTTCTCTCCTTTAATGTGTGCTGACAGAACTATTAACTCGGTGGTAGAACTGACATGTATGTGCTTGTTGCTAAATTTGAATGCAGGATCTCACAAGGCCCTGCTGTAACTGTAGTTCTGGGGGCAGGCCATTGATGCAACTTTCTGTTCACATGCCCTGACTGGTTGCATTTAAAGGAAATCACATATATAAATACATGCCTGAACAGGTTCCCCTGCATGGTTAGAGCCATATATCTACCTGTCTAACAGGAAAGCCAGGAAAACGTACGTGTACGTTTATATGCGGCTGTTTACTTTGTTACATGGTTGAGGTTTGCTTGACCAGGGAGAGGGTACACAGGAGGGTCCACATCTAGGGGTCTTCTGATGGATTTGATGGGCGTGGTCACCCGTCAGCTCCACCTGGCAGCTGTGCTCAGGGATGTGATAACTGAAGGGCTAACAATGTTTGTGTGTCCAATTTCTGAACAGTGACCTCTTGTATATAGAAATAATCAGTAGTACTGGACAGTCCCAAACATTTAACGCACATCTGTGGTTTGGAGAGGGCGTTATTCTAAAACAGCATGACTTTATGGGTCCAAATACAGTTGTGTGAAATACAGAGACAAAGAAATAACTTGCACATGCAGGACATCGCCAGGCAGACTTAACACCTGTTCTTTTCTTTATTTGACTAAGGACGACATTGTTTCTCAAGCTTGATTTATTGAATTTACCATCCCACAGATTCCTCTACTCTCAAACAGTCTGGCTGGGTGTTAATGCCACACCACACCACTGCAATGTGGGGGTGAAGCTTGCAGGGCAAGACCCTACACAGGAATCCCCATATTGCAATATACATTATTAGGGGCCAAACAGCAAAGCGGCAGGGCCCTTATAGTTTTTGTTCGTTTTATTATTATCATTATTATTGTCATACCACAAGATGACCACAAGAGTCTATGGCTGCCCCAATGAACCGTATAGTCAAAAGTTGTGAAATTTGGCACAGTGATTGGGAGAGATTTAAGATCATTCACACTAAGTTTTATGTTGACCACTGCAGCATTATTGCGCCACCAAGGGGTCAAAGTTGGATGTGTGTTTGCGCCCATGACTTGTGAACCGTGAGATCAATTATCTAAAGTGAGGTATTATTGAATTCCTTTCAATATAGATGCTTCGATTGGTTCCTATTCCATCATTGTGGTCATTAAGGTTTTTCTGTTAAGACTTCTACTTTAAGACTACTTTTTCAGACTCCTCCTGGGCCGTTGCTCGGATTTCTTCAGACCACAATCACCTTGATATGTCAAAAGATGACTGAAATACAGCTTGGTTCAAATGTGACAATGCTTTAAACAGATTGGCTCATCATTACAAAACTTGGTGTATGTCTTTTGCACTATGCCACAAAGATCATTGAAACGTTTCAGGGTAGTTCCACCGTGTGGCTAGAATGATTAATGCAGGTTTTTTAAGCAAAATCTTTTTTTATTTGTTAATTTTGCTTCGCTTCTTTAATTGCTTAATTTCCCACTGTTTTCCATTGCTGCTTGCAGCTATATTTTTAGTTTAATCTGTCTGATACACTATCTGTCACATTCCTCCAGTACCAATAGGATGTCAATATATGACTAAAACTGAGGAAAGTGTCAAAACTGTCACCAAACCTTGATTTGATTTCTTAATACTGTAAAGGTAACGAATTGGTTTAATTGGACAGAAATGTATTTTATTGTCCTTATATAAATGATCCAAACCCATGTGGGCCTCTGACTCTTTCGATATCCATAAAATTCTGGAGAAAGACTCTTGGAATTCCCAAGTTAAAGAGTGCATGTCATTCTGTACACACACACCATCTTTCCTCAAGAGAGAGGGGTGGATAGAGCCTTTACAAAGTAAAGACACTCACTAAGAGAGGGGCCGTGTCTCAAGATCATCTCCCATTCCGTCACAGCTTCAGAAGTTTGGGTGGCCACTGGTTATTAACATATAATTTAGGGTTTTCGAATCAGTGGCCTTGGCTAAAGGGATTACAAAGGTTTTTCCAACCAAATCACTGCATGGAAACAAAAACACTCATTGAATCACCCCCTTGTAGAACTTACTTCATGGTGTTCAAACCACACTCCCAGTAGAACACTTCGCACAAACCTTCATTGGTCCATATTTCAGGCAGATATCACAATCGTCTCTCAACTCATCAAAGTGTTCCAATGTAGTTCACCACACTCTCTCCACTATTCTAGAATTGTTCCACTGAGGAGCCAGTGTCTTCTCTCTGTGATCCCTCTGACCCCATGTTGGTAGCACTGTGCCAGTTGGTGCCGTGTACCTTGGCAGTGCCTGGGGTCTGGGGGTATATATTACTGATGGCAAAGGATGGGCCACTGTTCCTGGAATCAGAGACAGCTGGAGATGAACGCTGACTCTGCAGTCACTTCAAAATGGGACCTTTGCTTCTTTGCTTCATATGCATTCTTCACCGCCTGCCTCCCTTGAGGCATGCTTATTTAAACATTTTATTGTGTTTTATTGAAACAACTTGGGGAGGTTACGGGGCAGCCAAAACACGTGTTTTCCCTCTACAAACAGCTCTCGAGGCAGTCCAAAGCTCTCACATAAAACACAGTCAAATAAACATGTCCCGAATCCTCCATGAATTGGAGGTATTCTTCCTATCTATAAATCCTCCCCGTTCCTTTCGATTGGAAACACTTATCCCTTAATATCAGATGTTTGAATTGTTCCACATGTTCAATCAAATGCATCAATGCAACAGTACCAGTGGCCATGGAGATGTCTGTGCATGGTCATGTATCATATTGAACCTTCAACTGAGGATGGCTGATCAAATATTTGTCTTTCATTTTGGTGATGCTCTTTGTTTGTGGTTTCTACAAGACTTGGAAGGTAGTGATGAGTTTATATAATACGGCCCTGCACCGAAGAAACTAAATCACCTATCAAATTGTTCTCTGGCCTCTAGGAACATCCCTGTGGGAGGATGAGGAAGACTGGAAGGCTTGTGCGTCAGATACCCTCAGACAGAGTTGGCCCAGTTAAATTTCCCTGCCACATATGTCGGGTGGGCTTGTTTGCAAAGGCTAGTGTTTAAGTGTGGATCTGCACAGCGTCTTAGCTCCTGCCTGGCTTGCCTCTAACCCAACCCTGCAAGACCAGGATCACAGATGACGGTATGTGCAGACTTACGTGTCCTAAAGTTCTCTCTGTCTCTATCTGCATGCTGGCATATTCATACCTCTGCGCATGATATTATGATTTCTGTAGGATATATTAAGTGTTCCATCATTTATTGGTGCTTTGATTGTGTGTCAGGATGAGATGATTAGATACCTTGGTAGTAAAAGATGATGTTCTTCCTGCTTCAAACTCAATGAATAAGGCTGAGAAATTATATGGACTGACAACTTGAGCTAAACATAACTAAATTAATTCAGTAGTCAATAAAATGATTACTGAAATTTGTGTTGGTGAAATGTGCATCTCTACAGACTATTTGAACCATATCTATCAGGTTATATCTAAATAAAAATGTTGAATGGATTAAAAAGACAATTAAGTGATAGAAGATAATAATGGCAATCATCAAATAACAAATATATTTAAGGACAAAAAGTGCCTAAATGAAATATGGTCTTATTGAAAGAATGAGAGAATCTCTAAATTAGTTTTACAGTTAAATTCTTTTATTGAATTGTTTAAATTACATACAAGCACACCTAAAGCAAAGCAACAATGATAGTCTATTCAAATCATCATAATCTTAATCCAGTAAACCATGTTACCACTTGCAACCACAGTGTTATTTTATACAGGGACATGAAAACTTTCCACAGTGTTTTTACTTTCAACTTCTCTCTTCTCCCCGACTCAGAGGCCAGTGCAAACCCTCTGCTGCCCAAGCTCTCTAAACAGGGCGGAGATGGGTGCTGCTTGCGCTCACTTACTTTTTGCTGCCATCTTGTGGACAATGCCTTACCTAGGCTCGCCTGCTTCCATGTTGTCCAGCCCCACAACCTTTCTCAAAGTAACCAGTGCTGGTTGGGAGGCAGCAGACTCACACATCAGGAATCTCACTAGCATCAACATGCCTCGCAGTAGGCGGAAACGAGCCATCTCTTCCAAGGAAATGAAGGCCCTGCTGGATTACCATAATCGTGTTCGTTCGCAGGTCTTCCCCCAGGCTGCCAATATGGAGTTCATGGTGAGGCCATGATACAGTGTCACACCAGGGAAGCACACAGGCCACCACTTATGAAGTGTATATGTTTTATGATAAGGAATATTGTGATTTAATGTATTCTATGATTCATCTTAGGTGTATTCTGTGATTCCGTAGGTCTTATACAGTTGCACTCTCTCTCTCTCTCTTTCCATCGTGGTCTATCTCACCTGCCCACTCCCTTCCTCTGCATTCTGTAGGTGTGGGATGAGCGTCTGGCTAGTTCAGCAGATTCCTGGGCTTCACGCTGCATATGGGATCATGGACCAACACAGGCCATGAAATATATGGGCCAAAACCTGTCAATCAACTCTGGAAGGTACACACACTTGTCATAAAGAGTCAAAACTGGGTGTGTCGTCCAGAGTCAGCACTGAACATGTGTTACTGTCAGAACGGACAGAAATATGAATAGGTCCTCAAAAATCTACCATCTATACATACATCTCTAAATGTGTGCATACAAATTAACAACACAAAGTACAGCACAAGGTTTTAAAATCTATTGTAATATTGATTTGGTGGGTTTGGAGAAAGATAAGAAGTTCCTTAAAAAATATGACACTCCTCTTCCTTATTTTGTTCAGATACCGGTCGATCATTGAGTTGGTGAGGTCATGGCATGATGAAAAAAACTCGTTTTCCTACCCTAACAGATGTAGTGGGTCAGTCTGTACTCACTACACACAGGTGGGGTTTCAATCGTCTACCATTGTAATAGATAATAAGGGATAATAAGTAATGGATTATAATGGATGATAAGTGAATGTCATTTGTTTTAGATGGTGTGGGCAAGCACCAACAGAATGGGATGCGCTTTGAACAAATGTTCAAACATGTATGTGTTTGGGAGCACTTGGAAGCAGGCAGTTCTTCTAGTTTGCAACTATTCTATAAAGTAAGTTCAGATCCACCTTGATTCATGACACACACCCATGTGTTCAGCACAGGTTAACTCACAAGACGTTTTCGGGCGAATAGAGACAGTGAGTAAACAGTTTGGAACGTGTTTTATTGCCCTTGCAGAGGTAACTGGGTCGGAGAAGCACCATACAAGCGTGGTAAGCCGTGCTCTGCCTGCCCGTCAAGCTATGGAGGATCCTGCCGGAGAAACCAATGCTCCACCAGTTCCAAACCAAAGAAAAGGAAGAGGCCTTAGAGATACAAAACACCCAACTCTCCTGATGAACAGAAAACACTACAGAAGTTCCTATTTTTCGGGGGGGTGAACTTCATCTCATCTCTCGCTCATTAATATTCAAAGACTTTTAGAAAAGCACAAGATGTGGCTGCAAAATGTTGGAAATTCATGAAAATATATATCAGTGTTGCAAGTACCACTATTGTTGTCTTTGATGAATGTTGATGCACCATCCACTGGATATAGTGGTATGAATCCTTTTATTTGTGTCATGATAATGATGATTATAACATTACCAATGTCAAGCTGATTCTCCCCATTTTTAAGACAAAAAAGAACTTAAGATACAATATTCTAAAGGAGATTTTTAAAAGTTTGTTGATACTGTATATTAGTATAGTTATTCATCCGATCATGGTTGCTTATATTTTGGGTATGGTTCTTTTATTATTATTTGATGTAAAAAAAACTGTTTGCACTGTTGGAGATGTTGCTAGCTTGAGCTTTTTACTGAGACCAATGTGTGGAAGAGTAAGCACTTTCATGGTTCATCGTGACGGCATTGTATAGATGATAATTGTTTGTACTGTTGACCTAGTTGTGTATTATTGAAAACAATGTATTTTACATTAAAGGTATCCAGTTTGGGCTAAGAATGGACTACAGTGTCAGTTCGTCCTATGACAGACAAGTATTGAACTTAACAGTAGAACTTGGCATTTGTACAGCAAGTAATATTACATGACTAGTGCTTTATAACTTTGTCATAAATAACTAAAAAGTGAAGTCTAAGATGTTCTGTTTTCAGGAGCATCATTCCAGGAACTATTTCTAGGAGGGCTGGCTACTAATTTGACATTTGTTGCCAATACGCTGTTTACTGCTTACATTCTTCCTTGTATAAGCTGAGGAAGAACTGATTTATGTGAACCCAAACATGGAGGCGTCCCACCTGGTGAGGAGACAGCATCTGTACATGTTCTGTGCTCTTCTCTGTCGTTCTGTCACGTCCTCGCTGCCTTTCAAGCTTTTCTCACGCTTCAATAAACTCTCCCATTCACCTGACCCTTGCTTTCAATATCCTCTCCATGACTATTCTAAGAACCCATGTTTTAAGGCGGAGTAAAAAATAGAAATAACTTTCTTATTTGAGTTTCTATCATCTTGTTGCCATAGCTACAGCGGCTATATAGATGGGTGTCCATATGAGCCTGGTTACTGTTTAACCTCTCCACCCACATTTGCCCAGATTAGGAAAATCAATAAGATAACAGGAGTACCGGCCTTACCTTGCGCCAACAACACCTTCCACACAGTAACGCTTGGTTTGCCAAACTTCCATATTTCACACCTGGCATTAGTGAATACTGGTGAGGACAGAGGATCAAGTACATGGTCTGAATTACAGAACAAGGGGACAATATGGTTAATGTCAACACAAAAGTCAGTACAAGTATGGATCCTACATCTGGTGAGTAACACTCTCTTCCATTATTTGGCTTCCCGGTCTCAGAGAAAATGAAGGCGCATACCATCTGTTTGCGCTTTGTAAATGGTGGATATCACTTTGCTAAATGCCAGGCATTTCGGACCGGCAATTCGTTCCAGTTGAAAAACATCATCGCCATTTTCGTCAAGGTCTTTCACACCGCCGTAATGTAGGAGGAGTGTCAGAGACGTGGACATTGTTGTAAACCTGCCCAGTAGCAAAACGATTGATGGTAAGACTCAGATGCGATAGCTTGATAATCAAAGCCCTTGACTAGAGTTAAGTAGATGATGATGAGGAGGAGGTGGAGAAGGAGGAGGAGGGTGAGTTTAAGAAAACCACTGTTATCGTTGTGGTTACTGAATATAATGTCTGAACAGCTGTGTTATGGTACATTTCCTGGTGTCTGCTAACGCTTTTGTATGAAGTTCAGAGATCAGGATATTACATTTCCATAATAAAATAATAATTATCCGTGTGCTTGAGGGTGTGCTTTAGGACAACAAACATCTTCCGGAGGTTTCTGCAGGAGGCAAGCAGGCAAACACACCATATAGTGGCAAAATGAGCATGGAAGTGACATTAATGGGGGTTTGTTGTCTTGTCCTCATTCACACGTTCGATTCGTGTCGAAGAACGGCGAGATGGAAAGCCTTTAGAATGCAGATACTGAGAAACAATGTGGTATCACGATCACACTGTGGCCCTGTTCAGTTGCAAGGCTGGCTTTATTATTGCTTCCCAAATGAAACCCTCCTTGGTGTGTGGATGCTGAGAGAGATGTGCAGTGTCTCATCCTCTTGCTGTGGATGTTGTGATCAAACATACTGCATCCTGTCAGACACCCCAGACAACTGTACTGTACCATCGTTCATTTATGAGGACTAAAATGTCACATGTGGTAAAATATATGTATAGTGTAAAGTGTATGTTCATATTAGTACTGAATTAGGCGGCAATAAATGTTTACCTTCTGTGGGCATTAGTCAGAACAATAGCTGCATTTTGTCAAATGATTTGTTTACCACTTCATGCTTAAAGGATCTTCAAAACCAGGACATACATGTTGCAAATACATTTCTTTGGCAGCTACCAAGTGTAAGCTTCTTTCTGGCCTAGATCTTTGGTAACACTTTGTTTCTTTGTGAAGACAAATACGTGCATTGCAGTCCTGAGGCCACTGAATTTGTTCATTTGGTTCTGACCCTTTAAAATACAGAAATTTGAAACGTGAAACTAAGTATAATGACTGTACAGTTTCTAGATCATAAGGGGCTTGCTAATACTGTACAGTTGATCTAAATTCTTGAACAGAATTAGCTACAAATGGAAGTTTTTCATTGTTAGTTTTAGTGATACGGTAGGAGGGCCTGTTCCAGGCAAAACCAACGAAACAAAATCCAGGAAAAGTCATTTATTGGTAATATTTCCCATAACTAAATGACAGGCGTCCAGGTTTCATTGGTCAACGGACACAACCTGGACAAACTCTTACAGCTCTATTATTGACAGAATCAGTTGGCAAAAGCAAACATAACAAATACAATTGAACAGCCCCTCAGCGAACAGATCTGTTTGCCCAAAATGCTGAATGGCTTGTGGTGGGGGCCAAGTGGCTGGCCGGCAGTCAACCAGGACCTATCAGCGACAGAGCAGAATGAGCAACAGCTAAAGTCAACACTAAGACCTCACCTTTTCTCACATGAATTGGTCTGAATTCTACAGAAAACAACAGTATAAGTGTAAAGCAGTAGAGCTATGCACATTTCTGTCCTTTTTCTAAAGGACAATGCTAGGAGAGTTGTGCTTCTGATGTGCTGGGATCACTGGAATGTTACACAGATACATAGTGTATATACAGCAATAAGAAGGGAAGGGCCCTTGGGA
Organism: Plecoglossus altivelis; assembly: GCA_036571765.1. Taxonomy (NCBI): domain Eukaryota; kingdom Metazoa; phylum Chordata; class Actinopteri; order Osmeriformes; family Plecoglossidae; genus Plecoglossus; species Plecoglossus altivelis. Next base: position 14,628,858 of record BROE01000021.1, on the reverse strand, counting down.
GCTCTATATTGACTGTGATATAAAGAGTTTGCTACTTCTCCTGAACGTCCCCCACGCTGAGGCTGAACTAGGCTGTTCCTCACATCGCTTCTTTCTGATCTATCATACTGTGAATTATAGTAGGTAAACAGTGATCATAAACAGCTAATCTTAAACAAGCTTTTCTATGTACAGTAAACTGATTTGCATATAGTAAATAATTGTCCCTCGGTGAAGATCTGAAGCATCATTAACATTTAGGTCTGTCCTAAATCCTATCCTATCCATCTGTTTAAAACAAAACAGATTTGGATTCAGGCTGCATAGTTTCCAATCCGCCAGACCAGACAGACACAGAGAGAGGGAACCTCATGGGATCTGTCGCATGAAACAGTTGTAGTAAAGCAGAGTTCTGGCTCAGAACTGCTCCAGGTTCAACAACCCCCATCTGATTCTGAGAGCACCGCAAAAATGTGAGGAAGAGTGATCTAGTGGAAACCCGGCAGGCCGACCTACAATTAGCAGCGTTCATGGATGGGGATATTACATACTCTGTACAGTTGACACCATTAAGCCAGAGTGCACAAGTCTCCAATCAAATCTCATTGTGACAGGCATTAAAGGATTATCCCTTGTTACCACGCTCCCTTTGGGCCCTGTGGCAGTCCGACCCTTGCTGCAGCCCAGCTCTCTGCTCCAGCCCTCTCTGCCTCAGTCTTCCTGGGTCGGAGAGAGCTGCAGGCAGCGCCCGTCCAGCCAGACGCTGATGGGCCTAAGGTCAGGGTTGGGAGCCAGGCCTCAGGAGGATGTATGGAGAGGATGGAGCGTCGCTCTACACCACCCCAGGTACAGGACTCACAGTCGCACGGGCTGTCCCACCGCACACAGGGAGCTACTAGGGCTCATCCGAGAGACAAGGGGAGCTGAGAGGACCTGTGAGTGAGTCTGTGAGTGTTTGTGTGGATTACTCCACTGCACACATGATGCTACTGTTTGTAACTCTTTTTCAACGTAGTGCTGTTAGAAGGGGTGAATGAGCTAAGCTGCTAGCAGAACAAACACAGTGTTGTTATGTGCTGTTAATGTATGCCCACTCGTATGTGTTTTATGAGTTTGTTTTGTAATACAGGACTGGATTATGTTGCAGAGGTCTCAAGGACCTGCAGGCCATAGTCTTTTCTCTTGGGGGCAACATATAGATGTAAGAACGAGCCAAATCAGTGTAACTCCATTTTTGTCCAAAATATATCAGATGAAGGCACTTGCCCACACAGAAGTGAAACTCTGTGGAGCAACACGATTGTAAAACATGGCAAACTTTGTCCACAAGGAGGCATTACCACCCTGTGACTGTACGATCTGCACGCTGATGCATGGGTTTTTTCGCCATGTCTTGTTCATGACCATTGATGTCCAGCACTATCTGGCTGTCTGGCCTTTTGCTCCTCACAATGTTGACAGATCAGTTAGTGCTTCAGGAGCTGAGGTCACTCCTGTGATCCAGCTGGCCTACAGAGGCAGGGAGACGCCGGGAGTTGAAGTGTTGCAACAAAATGCAACAGGAAAAACAGTCGTGTACAAGAAATTCATTTCTAAAATGATGCGTTGGATAGGTCAAACATTTCATGCAGATATCAAACAGAGGCTCGAAGTGTCCTCTAGAAAACTTGGTCACTGTCTTGTTTTTGCTGCTGCGTTAGAATTTGATACGTTTGAGACGATGGTTGATAAGACTACATTCCTTGAGCTCATGATTGAGGTTGTGGGTAAAATCTCTAGATGGAGTGATGTCAAACTGGCCAGTGGAGAAACACCCAGATAAGTGGCCCTAGATGAGAGGCTGACATGAGTGACTGGGCCAGCGGTCAAAATGAATCCTCAGCAAAACAGCAGTTAATGATTGCTAAGGTTTATCAGGCACTGTGATTGATTTACATGGAGCATCGGTCTGCATGTTTATTGATGCAACTGTTTACTTATTTGGTGCACTGGGGCTACCTGGGGTTTTCGGTCAAGCAAAGGGAAAACCACACACTGAGGGGAAAGAATTGTTTATGAAAATGTTCAAACCGAACACACTCGGAATACGGTTCCTGACTTAAATATTTCCAGCGTTTAAAGCAGTTTTTTAGTTGTGCCATCCACAGGTGTTTGGAATTTGATGTCTGCTATTAAAAGACTATTCAAATGGCTATTTCATGTTCAGTCATCTTAGAGAGGGTGTGACCTTCTAATGAAATCCAAGCACCAAGAAGATGCAATCAATCATGCTTTAATGTTATCTGTTGATGTGTCTATTGCTGCGAATAGCACAGCACATAGTCACGCACACTACACCTCTTTATGTCTGTCATTTCTCTTTCTCTATTTCGATGGATAGTCTTAGCTATCTCCCCTTTAACCTCCATGCTGCACACCTTTATTTGCTGACACCTTTATTGGCCAGTAATACTGGGGGTTTGATGCTGAGCAAAATTCGGGCCTGGTGGTTTATGATTACCTTGAGACCAAACAGACTAGGTTGAAAATCATGAGAACCCTTTTCTTGTCAGAGAACTTTATCTACAGACCCTAGGAGACGGTTCTACTTCATCTACAGTGTAAAAGCAACATTCCAAAGCACGTCACGAGAAATTACAATTTGACTTATAGTGCACATTTGAATCACTAACAATCATTCCAGGCAAGCTAAGGTAGACGATGTTAAGGAGACCCAAAAGGGATTTTTGCATTGAGACTGACAATGTGATGAACACAGGACAGGCCTGTGAAGGGCTGACACCTAAAGTCAGTTTCCTGACATTCTAACATAATGAATTAAATTAGGTTTCTTTCAGACACATCATTTGAAACAAAAACTGTGTAGAATCAGAAAGTAACACAATAGTCATCTCTCATGGTCAACACTGGACCAAATGAGCTTCAATAAGAAAATACAGGAGACAGCAGGTGGGGAAGGGGGGGGGTTAACAACATTATTATGTAACGTTTAACTATAGGAAATATTATATAAATAAATAGCAGATGACATCCATTTCAACCACTATACACATGAAAAGACACAGCAATATTCGGTCCCCCATAATAGACAGTATTCCCTCTCAGCCAGTCAGAGGGGCTTGCATAAGCTGTGTGGTTTGTAGATAGTTATCTGTTGACAAGGTCTTCGCCATGACACTACACTCACATATCACCTGCATTCAACACAGACAAGCAGAGCCAGACTGCAGTACTAGCCTGAAAATGTGCTGTAGCAAGCACATTAGAACCCTCTTTCTTTCCGGCTTATCATAATCAACACTCCAACAAGACCATCGTAAACACTCGCATTTTACCTGTAGCGGAGCTCTAGGAAAAAGAATGTTCCCATACAATGTATTCCATATCTTATAGCTTCAGGAAGGTCAAAGCGGTTTTCCCCCAAAGTCTGATATGTCCAGTGTGTTTCTTTTAGCTTCAACTACCTCTTGCCATTGGGATCTAACTTGTAGAATGCAATGGAGTCATTGAGGAGAAGGTACAAATAGGCAGTGGTGACAAATGGAGTTTGGTCAGTGGTCGGAGATTCCTATTTAGAAGATAGACAGGACTTTGTTCACAAACTGGAGTTTGAAGTTTCAACGGGGAGAATCACACATGTATTACATCAGTTCTCAGCAGTCCTTTGACTTTTAGCCCGAGGGCAGGAAGGCAGGAAGTTTGGGTGACTGATTATAAGACAGGACTCCCATCCCAACATGGCTGCTGCATATGTACTGCTTGTTGTCTTTCCAAGACAGGGCATCTTGAAATAGCGTTATCTTCGGATTCTCGGAACAATTGCCATTGCTCAGGTTGATTTTGGTTTTAAAGAGAAGTCGAAGTTAAAGACATCGAAACGCTACTTTGAGAATCCCACTTTCGGCAAAGCATTTCTGCAGTGTCTGCTCTTCTGCAGCGTGTTACATGGGGTCTGCACTGGCAAGTGTGCGGGAGTGAAAAGAATGCGTGAGCTAAGTGAGGTGCATGTGCCTAGTGAATGGTACAGCCTATAAGCTGTTCTGGCAGCTTCATGAAGATACCCCAGCTCTACCTACCCAGGGGTGAGGGGTGAGGAAAGATGGCTATCTGGTTGATAATGAGGATCACAAACTGAAAAAGGCTGGAGATGTACGTGAGAAGGTGATGATGAGAAGGTTTCTCTACTTATCTGCTCCAGGGTTGAACAGCGTGTAACTGTGCCTATGATTAAGAAAGCCTTAACCTTGCAGATTATACTTTATAGGCCTGTATATGGCTGTTCTTGGAGGAGTTCACAGTAAATGAAGATGGTGGTGATGATAAAGTGTTTTAATGGCAGGATAGATAAGATTTGTTCTAAGTGACTCATTCATTACCTTTCACAGATTTCTGCTACCACATTAGTGTTTCAAGACAGAGAACCAACCTCATAAGCAAATACGTACATTTCTCAGGGGCTCGCTAAAAGAGGCTGAGCTGTTTGAAAACAGGATATATTCATGATAAAATGTCCCCTGTCACCTACTGCCGTTTCAACTGTTACTGACATATACTTCCTTAATTGAAGCATGGACAACAAAATTCTAGTTTGATATTATACATTCCAAAAAGTACCCCCATCTCCATAAACTAAGAGCAGTGAGTTCTGAATGAAAGGATCTAGACTGAACGCCAACTCGCTTGATGAGGCTTGATGACATCATTGTCAGCGCTGAGAGGATTAAAGGGTTTTGATCCACATTCTCGAGAACTCACTGAGCACCAGATTGCAAGACTGGAGGAATGTTATGGTGTTTAACTGAAAAGGATTCTTTTATGAATCCTACATAATGTATGCACTAGGTGGGTGGATATCAAGTTGACTTGCATGGTTTTACTGCGGCAGCTAGGTCTCTGTGAACCTGAGACCATTGACCTGTTGCTTTGTACAGGTACTTTCTCTTCTTTAAACACAGAAGTAGTGTTTGCTGTGTCACATTTACTTACGCAGAAGGGACAATTATTTGCCCAATATTGCGACATTTATTTTCAAAGATTTGACCAGCTCTAGGTGGATGAAAAAAACAAAATTTGTTGATATTTTTACATCGTTAAGACTATACAGATTAATCTTCAGATTAATATGTCTGATAAATCCTCTATGAGACCTCAAAATACAGTGCTTCACGGCAAAACCGACGTGCTGTACCAATACTGAAGGTGAGGGATTTCTAATCTCACACACCTCCGTTAAATGGCCAGTGGCCCTTAAAATCATTCAATTTGACTTTTAAAAGAGCCATTTCTTAGTTCCGAACAGCTTTTAGGCATTTGGATCACGGTGCTGTGTCACATGCGCACAGTATTTTGTGGAACAATGAACTCTTTTACATAAAGGCAACAGTTTACTCTCAGCCAGTTATTTCTCTTGTTAATTATGCAAGAATTAACTGAGATTTAACAGAGACACATTACACATGAAAATAAAACTTAGTCCAGACTACAGACTCCCCTTTATGACACTATTCCAGGTAAGATACACCTCCACTCTCTCTAAACACTGAAATAGAAGGACAAACACAATGTAGATCATTTGGGCTCATGCAACATACTAGCGTACAATGGGCTATATCAAGAAATGTTGTTCCATTTGTATTATCACATGAATTAACTGGTTTAAACTGGTTAACGGCGGTGACATAAGGTGGCTACAGCAATCTGGCAGAAGTTTCACATTTAATGGCGCTCATCACAAAATTGTTGATCCATTGCTGACAGTAGGGTGGAGGCAGAGAAGAAGAGTGGAAAGAGGGTGGGTTGGAAGGAAGGAGCAACAGAGATCCAAGTTGTGTTATCTTTCAAAAACAACCCCTGATTCCCCATTGAGGAGGCTAGTTAAACATCAACCAGACTGCCACACCACCTCTCTCCTGGTTAGGCCTGGGAGGAGATTTCTGCTTTCAGTCACCCTCCAGCCAGCCTCCTCGTGGTCTACACTAGTCTGGATGAGACGGTCCTCATCACACACACACACATTCAGGGGGGAGGGGGGGACCTACCTTGGGGGCGGGGCATAGCCAAATAGAGGATGGGGGTTATGGTGGTGGGGGCACTTGACTTCTGACTCTTGGACAAGTCTTTCGTCCCACCGTCAGGTAGCTGAGCATTTGTTTGTCCAAAGCACTAGTAGAGATGGACATGGCAGACTACAGCGAGGCCTTGGACCCTGCCTACACCACCCTGGAGTTTGAGAACATGCAAGTGCTTGCTCTGGGCACAGGTGAGTCACACACTTGGAGCCAATACTGAACTTTGAGACGTTTGACTACCACTTGTCAGAAGGGCTGTAAGGATGTGATTAAAATGGTTTTCATGAGCCTATTTCCTCATGTCAGAAAAAGCATGGGAATGTTCTCTGGCCTGTGATTTGGGCATCCGCTTTTTATTCTTGGTCATCCGTTTTTGTTCGGTTGGAGCTGAGTGCACTTGAACGTTAATTAATTTGACTTTGGGTAGAAGCTGGAGTAGAGTGTATCTGTCCTGTTTGAACCTGTACACTGTTGTGATAGGGCTTTTATTTCACTCCAGGCTGGATAGGCAGGGTAGGGTAGACATTCAAATGCAGCAGCAGGGGGTTTCAGTGTCATGAACATCCTTCTCCTGTTACCAAACGGTGGGTTCCCACATGTTCTGTTGGGTAGATGAAGCATACGAGGAGGGTTTTTCTCACAGCTGTCTAACAGAATAATACATTACACCTTGTAAGCTCTGATGACTCCATGATTCCCTATTCAGTCTCCCATGAAATTTGGATGGGAACATGATTCTTCAATTAATACATTTTGGTCAGAAGTAGGCTAGCCAATTTAGCATTGTAATCCCAACTCTGTTAGTGTTAAACCTTGAGGTGAAACAAACATAAAAAACATTAAAAAACACTATAGAGATGTAAAACACAGTGGAAGTCCACATCATCAGTTCTGGACAATTGTTTGATTAAGGAGAATTCTATGAGCTATGATTGATTGAACCAGTCATCTTATTGATGACTGTGGGGGCGGATGAGAGAAGATCATCTCAATTGATTGCCTTTTGCCGAGGTAATCAGGCCCTCATCAATTTAGCTCTGTTTGTTTAGTCTGGGCTCTCAGGTTTCTGATAGGCAGTAAATACTGTCACAGTTAATAGGAGATAATTATTAGGCCTTCTTTGATCAGTTGGTCAAACTGACTGCAATTGCAGTGTTGTTCTCACCTTAGTGAAAAACATTATTTACACATCTCATACCCAATTCCTGAACACTTGGTATATCATAATAGCATTTTCTGACTGAAGACAGTTTCCCTTCATAAGAACTTAGCCACATTTGCCATTTTTGTTACAGTAGTACACAAGACTAGTTTTTTGTGCACTAACTCTCTTACCCTGTGACCCACAAGGATGATCCTGTGACTGTTTACCTGATGCCAACATTCACTTTATCTCCATTTTCTCCCTCAACCTCCCGTCTCTTTCCCATCTTCCCTCCCTCTCCTCCCTCCTCCTCTATCAGACTCCTCGCCGGCTGAGAGTGCAAACATGAACGCTGCTAACCAGCTGGGGGCGGGCACGCTGTGTGCCATCTGCGGGGACCGGGCCACGGGCAAACACTACGGGGCCTCCAGCTGTGACGGCTGCAAGGGCTTCTTCAGACGAAGCGTCCGCAAGAACCACATGTACTCGTGCAGGTGAGAACCTGCCCACAGAGGACAGAAGTCAAGAGATACGAGACTCCTTCGCATTACCAGTCCATTGATGGCTTGGTGGTCATTTTGAAAGTTGCCATTGATCTGTACTGGTTTAGCAACCAGGAGCTGTGACTTGAGTAGTTCACTAACAATTTTGGAAAGAATCTCATGACATTTTCTCTTGGTTGGCAGGGACTTTCCTGGATCGAGCCTAAACTGTCTTTATCATCCTTTACAGGTTCAACAGACAATGCATTGTGGACAAAGACAAGCGAAATCAATGCAGATACTGTAGACTGAAGAAATGCTTCAGAGCCGGAATGAAAAAAGAAGGTATCAATTGTAGGCTTACTAATTTTACTAATTTCACAAAATGTAATTCAAAAAATCTTTGCTTGAAAAGAACATTAAAGAGCATTTTAAGCACATGAATACATCAGTAGCAGAGATTGACCCAGTCCCTGTAAGCAAGGAACATCCAGTTTTATCATGAAGCCACTATCGTAGAGTGAGGTCAGAGCTGTCGCAGTCAGACTGCTCGTGTGGTATGTTGCAATACGCATGAGAGCAGTGCCTTGTTAATGTTCACTCTGGGATGCACTGAAGTCTATGACCGGCTTATGCTGAGCAAACATTTCTGAAGGCATTATAGCCTCATACCGATAAACACCACGACCGTGGAAGTCATTCTCCCCTCTAAAAAGGGCCATCCTCTCTTCTCTCATTTGAGCAAATTGTACCACATATAGTCCCATGCCATTTTTTCTTTCCAACATTTAATCTGCGCAACTGAGATTGAAAAAAAGAGTTAGAGTAAATTGGTTAGAATGAGTCATCTTTTCTTTCACAGCTGTACAGAATGAGAGAGACAGGATCAGTACCAGGAGATCCAGTTATGAAGACAGCAGTTTACCATCTATCAATGCACTTATCCAGGCAGATGTTCTCTCAAGACAGGTATGGAACATGGTGCCCACTCTAATCTAGATTATTATATGTAACAACTGCATTTGTCACGAATGACGACGTAAATGACAGCACACGACCTATGTAGATTTCGTCACCGGGGCCTTTAATGAACGGAGACATCAGAACTAAGAAGATAGCCACCATCACAGATGTGTGTGAGTCGATGAAGCAGCAGTTGTTGGTGCTGGTGGAGTGGGCTAAATACATCCCAGCCTTCTGTGACCTGCCCCTGGATGACCAGGTGAGACACATGGAGAGACACCACGACACTTATTTACCAAACTACAACTATGACCTCCTACACAGAACATCAGCTACATTCTAAAGCCAAATGGGTCACGCCATGACTAGTGTTATCATTGATCATGATTGAAGAACATGATAAATGTGATCCTATCTAACAGGTTAGGGTGGATGTTAAAAACTTGTTTTCAGCACTGGTCACTACCTCTGTTTCCTTGGGTGGAGTGGTTAATGTGTTTTAATGTCCAGTTAGAATATGATGAGCTGGTTTGAAACTTCTGTCTATCTTGTCCAAAAAAGTCTTGAATCATTAACGCTGTGATCACTGAGGCTTGGTAACTGATTTGCTGATGTTTAATTAGTGAGGGTTCCAACAGGTATCCACGCACACAGGCACACGGGGTGACACACTGCCAGTGCAGTCTATGTGAGCATCTCTCATCGGTTAGAATTCTCCCAGAGACACATTTCCACTGAAGTCCTTAGATATTCTCCACACTGCTAAGTAGCTTTGCTGATAGGTCAAGCTAGCAGCTACACCAACCATCACATCGTGTTACATGTAACAGGATCACATTGTGTTACACGTAACATGTTGCATGTGATACATGTAAAAGCAGGAACACTAGCATCAAACTGAGGAGTTAATCAGCAGGTGATCAGTAGCGTGACTGTTTCAGGTGGCTCTGCTGCGGGCCCATGCTGGGGAGCACCTTCTCCTGGGAGCTGCTAAGAGGTCAATGCTGTACAAAGATCTTCTGCTATTAGGTACAGTACAAACCACCAGCATCAACGTCAGCATAGATATCTAACACAGTCTAAACAGGAATGCTGTTCACAGGAAAATGTGTTTTCTCAATTGTAAAAAGAAGCTCCCAGTTCTAACTTCAACATTGATTTGATTCCATGTCAAACAGGAAATGACCACATTATTCCCAGGAACTGTCCAGAGCTGGAGGTGAGCCGAGTAGCAGCGAGGATCCTGGATGAATTGGTGCTTCCTTTCCAGGAATTGCAGATAGACGATAATGAATATGCTTGTTTGAAAGCTATCGTTTTCTTTGACCCAGGTACCTAACACCTAATAACCATACTCATAGGCACAATCAAATATAAATGTGATATGGATAGATTGTGATAACAATATGGGACCACACTTTACAGCATCAAGGAAAGTATCCTAAAGTAGTAAAGTAGTTGGGCTTTCCAGGGGTGAGAGGATGTTAACATTGATCTTGTTGTGGTAACACAACCTTCAAATGTCCTTCATAACACATTTTCATCATGTAAAGTGTTTCCCAATACTGTCCAGTGTGTGAAAAACCACAGTAAATTAACGCTCGTTGTAAACTGTCACATGGAGCATTTGCGGTGTAGTCTCACCTTCTAATCTTGCCGCCCACTCTCTCTCTCTCCCATTCCCTTTTCTCTCTCTCTGTCTCTCTCTCTCTCTGTGTCTCTTTGTTAAACCAGATGCTAAAGGTCTTAGCGACCCGGGCAAGATCAAGCGGATGCGTTACCAGATCCAGGTCAGCCTGGAGGACTACATCAACGACAGACAGTACGACTCCAGAGGGAGGTTTGGGGAGCTGCTGCTCCTGCTGCCCACTCTGCAGAGCATCACCTGGCAGATGATCGAGCAGATCCAGTTTGTCAAGCTCTTTGGCATGGCCAAGATCGACAACCTGCTCCAAGAAATGCTTCTTGGTGGTAAGAATTGATGCTGCGTGTGTATAGTTCAGAGACAACGACTGGTCAATGTGACCCAAAGTTGACTACATTTCATTTACATGTTTCCTTAAATTGGCACGTTGGAAACATTCATATACTATACGCTCAACCTAAGTGCAGGTTTCTGATTATCACAGAAAACAGTGTTGTTGTGTACCTGAAACAAACAGAATGGTTCTCTCTCTAAGGCTCTGCCAACGAGGCCCCTCACGCACCTCATTCTCTACACCCTCACCTGGTACAGGAACACCTCAGTAGCAATGTCATTGTGGCTGGCAACATGGCCACTTCGATTCACAACGGACAAATCTGTAAGTAAAAACAATCATTTCAGTCATGTAAATGAAGCTGGATGATCTCAGTGCTTTTATCAACATCATCTTTATTGTTGTCACATTATCTAGATCTGATCAGGCTAATTACAGTGTACAACAAACAGTATGTGTAGCATCGCAGCCATCGTAAACATGCTTGTAAGCCCATTGCCAGCGATGGGCTTTACTACACTGGCATCTAGTCCCATGTGCAGCTTGCAGGCCCAGTCAGGTAGTTGGAAGGACAAACAGGCTTGGCAGAAAAGTAATCCTCTATGTTCTTCACAAGAGACTAATCTGGCTTATTTTGTCAAAGAGAGCTTCTGTTATGTTTTCTTAACATTTTTAATGCTCTCAAAAATTTCGCAAAAGTGCTTATTCCTCATCAGAAACGTGTGTTTTCTCAGAATTGTTAGCCTATACCTCAACGTTATTGTGTTTCTTTGTGTTTGGACACTTTCATGCGATGTTTCTAACAGTTCCACAAAATGTGTTATGGTCTGTTTCAGCCACTCCTGAAACCCCGATACCCTCTCCACCTACTGCCTCAGGCTCAGAACATTACAAAATGTCCCAGGGGGTGATAGCCACCGTGCCCAAGCAGCCAATCGCTATCCCTCAGCCCACTATCACCAAGCAAGAGGCCATTTAGCAACTCATCAAACCATCGAAACAAAAGAATCATCGATTCAAGCTACTCAATTTCCCTAACAACAAATTGAAATAGGGCAATAAAATATTCAAAAGTGTATTTTGAACTAGGCTATGTTGACTAGGACGAAAGGTTAAAACACATGTATTGACTGAATATATGTATATCTAAACTGATCGGTTCGAAAGACGAAGACTCAGTTGGATCAACTGAAAACCGCCTCAATGTTTAGGACAAAGTAGCTGTTTGAGAGATGAGTACTGTAACGCAGGGGCCACAGATATGAGGGGCTTGGCCTACTTTAGTTGGATAAAATGATGAATATATCCTTAATACACACAAGTGTGTTCATTAGAAAATGCATTTGACTTTGAGAATGAGTAATAAAAGGTAGACAAATACAGTACAGCCTCTAAGCTTACAGTATAGCTACAAATAAGGTAGGGTTACTTCATGTTTGTATGAATGTTACAACAGGCCAATGGTGGGACATGCTTTTGTGTTGCACAGTATTTCGAAGACGGTTGTAATGTATCCTCTAACCTTTGATAGGTTTTGGATATCCCTCCCAATTATGTATTTACTGGAAATGTATGACGTTGTGCAACATTTTAATATTGAGAGAGGGAGACAGAGAGAGAGAGAGAGAGAGAGAGAGAGAGAGGGAGGGCGGGAGAGAGAGAGAACATTTAATACTGTCTCCTAAAACCACTTTGATAAAGTTATATGCATTTACAGGTTTAGAATACATCATTTTCAGATACAAGCAAATGTTTTTAGAAAGTTTCTGTTTCGTTGTAAAGATATGTTATTTTTTTCTGCTTAGAATGCAATTTTGTCATTGTGTCTTGACAGAATTAACTGTGCCTTACAAACTATATACACATATACTGCCTTTAACTAGAAATATAGGCAGTGGTTCACCTTACAATGTGAAGATGAATAAAATGTCAAGGTTTATTTTTACATTGAATTGTGCTGTCACATTTAATCTTATTAACTTATCTTATCTATGTCGATACGCTTTTCAGAAGATAATGCAGAAAGTTTGGAATGTGGAAGGGGTAGGCTCATTTGAAAAACATGTTGCTGATGAAATCACGAGGCCTACGTGGCAGTGCACGGTCAAGGATAATTAGAACTGGGTGTTGCCTGATGATAAAATGTTGTAAAGTCATTATGGATGGGTGCGATCATAAGCACAAAAAAACAGGCGCCTTCTATTTCAGCTTCAGCCTCTTCCCACAAGAGCAGGAAAAATCCACTGATATTTCTCAGTTTATGGTTAACTCAACTCCAACGCCTCACAGCGGAGAAGACAAGAAAAATATTTTACCTGCAACTTGAAATGTTGTTCGCATGTGTTCCTATCTGTATCCTTGTTAGCCGCTAGGGAAGGTCTCCTTAAAGCGTGCAAAACCCAGAGCCGTCACTAATTCTTTTTATACGGCTCTGGCAAAATCATCTGCGAAACTGAACTATGCACTTGCACCACCTATTGGATGAAAAAATACTGACGCATTTCATGTCAAATGTTTGGCTTATTTACTAGCACATTATAAATCCGCAATTGACTATATTTATTGGTCCAAGATGATAAAAACTACATGTTGCATAAAAGGCAAAGAGAAGCAAATTGTAGACTTACCAACACATTTTTATAAAACGTGTGGACCATGTGAGATAGTTAAGACATGAACGATACATAAAATAACAATATCAATACAGTTTAGATTACCTATCAATCTAAATATGTAATAACTACAATAGCAGATTGTTAGAATGCATCTCAATATGTTTACATCATTTCAAGACGGTAGGCAACACATGACGCATTGACATCACATGCTACATAATTAACCAAAGAGAAAGCGCACTACGCTTACGTAGACAATCCCGGAACAGATCGTGAATTGCTCTGACACTTTGGGTTGATATTGAACGATTCTGTGATGCTATCTAATCAACCGTAGTTTTGCGGTAAAATGAGGATTTTCGTCATGCGAATCTCATAGATGACTGCAAGGACTGACCAACAAAATAATCAAACATTTTACAGGTTCGTAGTTATCCAGTCACCTTCTAGGTTAGTTGCATACTTGAAGACACCCCAACTCGTCGTTCTGTCAAAACAGTATATATAATGTTCTTGCATTATAGGCACAGCATCTGTTTTATTGACGTTTTTTTGTGAAAAATGCAAACCTCACTATTGTTTTATGGATTGTAAGGTGCGAGTACAATGACAGTAGTTCCTGTCATGGTAATTGGTTTGTTGTTGATTTATTTAATTTGTTGTCCCACTGATGAATTTTGAATTAGATGCCTATAATAGTTCTACGTCTTGTCTCCACGACAATTCCTGAGGCGGTATTTACTGTATTTACTTATGTATTTTTCTGTAATAGAAACATTTGGTCAATGGCAGAAGATAATGACAGTATTGATCTTGGGTCCACCACGGACCCCCAAGTGCCCGTTAGTGGGTTCCCTGGCCCTCCTCCGCCTATCTACACCTGCACACTGACCCCAGAGCTGGTGGCCAAGGCCAGGGAGGAGCTCCAGGAGAAGCCAGAGTGGCGTCTTCGGGATGCCCAGGCACTGAGGGACATGATCCTGAAGGAGCAGCCTAACCTCAGGACCCGCCTGGATGACGCCTTCCTTCTGCGATTCCTCCGAGCCAGGAAGTTTGACTATGACCGTGCCCTGCAGCTGTTGCTCAATTACCACGGGGGCAGGAAGGCCTGGCCGGAGGTGTTCCAAGACCTTAAACCCTCCACTGTGAAACACGTTCTGGACCTGGGCTTCCTCTCAGTCCTGCCCCATCCAGACCCCAGTGGCCGCTACATCCTCTGTCTACGACCTGGTCAGTGCCTGTTCGCACTTCTGCACATATGCTTGTTGTTGTAAATCAAAGTATTGTCGCAGCTAAGATGTAAATCAGTGGAAAGCAAGGTGGCTTATTTGATAAAGGTTATATACATTTTGTTTTCAGGGAAATGGAAACCAAATGACTATCCATTTGTTGACAACATACGAGCCATCTACCTGACTCTGGAGAAGTTGATTCAGCCGGAGGAAACACAGGTCAATGGAATAGTCATCCTAGCAGACTACACTGGGGTAGGACTGTCTCAAGCATCCAATCCAGGCCCCTTCCTGGCCAAGAAGGTTGTGAGTATTCTCCAGGTAAATCAATGTAATTAGATTGAATACATGTTTGCATCTCCTAGAATAAGATATAAATGATCCTTAGAAGCCAGATTAAGCAACCCATGTTTAGCTATTTGTATGCTGCAGTTTACAATAAAGTTGATAATACTGCTACCGTATTTGTTACATTGCAATGCGACATTGCAATTGGGATAAAACTGTAATAACAGTTATAACATTCCATTCTAATCAGGATGTTTTCTGATCAATGTCCTTTCACATTTCAGGATGGATTCCCTATTAGAATCAAAGCTGTCAACATAATTAATGAGCCTCGGATATTCAAAGGGATCTTTGCCATCATCAAGCCTTTCCTGAAAGAGAAGATGGCAGAGAGGGTAAGCGTTTAGTCTTTGCTTCCTAAAGGATTCAGAATTTTACACAAGTAGATCCTTTTCATTTAGATGTCTTACACCCCCGAAATAGCCATGTTTTAGAATGGTTTAAGTGAATCATAACCTTGTCTTTTGACTTGTTCCTTCAGTATGTGCTGCATGGGTCTGACCTGCGTTCCCTACACCGTAACATCCCCCGGTCAGTCCTGCCAGAGGAGTATGGTGGTGTGGCAGGCCAGCTAGATATGTCCTCCTGGTCAAAGACTCTTCTGGACTCAGAGGAGGAATTCATAGTGGAGTTCTGCCAGCCAGATCCACTGGAGGGCGTAGTGCTACCAGAGTCTATGCTGTTTGAAGGCGACCAGGCAAGTGGTCAGGATGACGACTCCTTCAGGGGCCTCCGTTCTCAGCTGTATTATTGCTACTGACTGGCAATGCTGCTGCTACTGGGAGGACATTACTGTTTCTATTGTACCATGTAGACTTAATCATGTTTTAATGAGGCAATGTTACTTTCTAAAAGTGCTAAAGGTCATATAGCAAGGTGCTCTTTGACCTTACGGTACTCTCTGCTGTCGTTGTTCCCTGAACACCATTGTCATGGCAGCTTCTGACTCTTAACATCTATTTGTGTGCAGATGCATGTTTACATATTGGTAGGGATCCAAACTATTTTAAACGCGTGCGCTTTTCAAGGTACGTAATTCACGTTCTTTCCTCTTGGGTAAAACCCCAGTGTCACGCCAATCTTAATCGAGTCAGAATGTGCATGTTCCAGCCATTCCTAGAGCAGCCTTGTACAGTCACAGAGTCCTGCACCTCTCTAGTTTCCAACCCTCGTGTTATAATCTAGGCCCCTTTAATGCTTTGTCTTAATCTAAAAACAATAGCTTAGCAAGGGGTTCTCTACCAAAGCTATATTTTATGTGCATTATCATTATTTTACACAGTCTTGAATTCACTAATTCTGTATCTTGTTATTTTGTACTGTTTTATGTCCTGCCTTATGCATTGCTTTTCTTCAGCATAACCATAGTGAAACAGGCTTCATTGCAGTCCCATGTTAAAATGGGACAGTAGTGTTGGTCAATTAAATGGATGTCTGTCCAGTTTCTACCAATACATGCCAAAATAAGAATCATGAAACAGCCATTAACAAATAAGGTAATAGAGTGCCAATGTTGTGCTGACATTAGCCAATATTTTTTTCTAGTTCATTAAGTCAAATTTGGTTGTATTGTTATTTGTTTGCTATTTATTTAGTTCAACAATTAAGCCAAACCTTCACTTGTTCATGTTTTAGCATGCACTCTGCAGTGCCGTTGTGCAGAGAAAATATTCCAATAATAAACCCAATTTCAAATCATCAGTCTGGGGTGTTGAATGTGCAATACTTGATTTCCAGAACAAACATTGTGTTCAAATGCATTTTCACTGGCCGACGAAAACGGCTTTATGCCGGTTTTTGGTCATTAAAGAGTTTCGAGGTTGATGTTTTAAATCGCAGAACCAGAAGACAGTTCGGGCGAGAATATGCTCCAGCTCCAGACGGAGTGTGATTGGCTGGAGAAGGCTAACTCCATTTTGGAAACAGCTGTTTGGAAACCGAACCTTCCCTTCATTGTTTCCCGACGTTGTTAGAGTACATTTCTCCCGCTCGCTCGCAGAGACTTTTAATAACTTACAGACAAACCTTGTTTAATTGTGCATTATTTTCACGCAGTTTATCGGGTGTGAGTCGAGAAACTTAATTTGTGTTTCGTTCGTTTACACGCAATTGTAACAAGTGGATACAAGAGGAGAGCGATCCAAGGTTAGTCAATGATCGATGTCGTTTTGTTCCAGTAACAATGTTACAAGTAATTAAGCAATTATTACAAGTCTGGCATGATCGTTCGGCTGGCATGTATAAAATGCGCTGGGACTGCGCATCGAAACGGACCGTGGTATTTCAAGGGAAGACAGGGTTTTAGTGTGGAATCTACTTCTGCCAATCAGTGTGCTGTGACAGAACAATTTCCACGATGTAATGGACAAGCAAGGGGTAGTTCGGTCAAACTACTATTGTAATCAGTTTTTTGAATATTAAGCTTTTGATATTAGACCCATTCTAAAAATATGGTTACTTTAATAGATGACATAACTGTAAGCAAACTAACTAGTCATTTTACCACCATCGTATTAGTTCTGTTGTGGAATAATCCACAATACTCTAAACATCATATTTGTACGCTGTAGTGTAATTTTGTCCGCTGTCATTTTTCCGTGAATAGCTGTTTCATCACGGTCCTGCATGACATTTGTCATCATACATTTGTTGAGTATCTACAAATGCATACGTCGTTTAGCGTTCTTATAAAAACTAAGCTATATGGAACGTGTTCATCACTCCCCAGGTGAGAAGCTTCAGCCCTTGGCAGGTCAACATCGATGATCATGACCAGTACTGATACACCCAATTCAAATCATGTTTAATTGTCTTTGAACTGAGGACCTTAACTGTGTATTCCAGTAGCTTATTGAACACCCATTGTTTCCATGGAGTGAATGCAAGTAAAGACCATGTTGTCCAGTCTGACCTGATTGGTTCTGTTGGATTATCATGTGTGAAGTCACGCCAGTACAGTCTTATCTGCGCTGCTGCACAAACACCATCCTCCCCTACTTCAGTGAAAGGGTTTCCTATCTGTTGTGCAGAGCTGGCAACAGTAATGTGATTAGTAGTAGAACATTAGGATACCCATATCACTGCTTCAAGAGCCAATCTGAAGAGGGAGGGTGAGGAAGAAAAAGTGTGTGTTTGTTGGGGGAGAAGGGCATACGGGGAGCAGCATGTACACATACCAGTTGTTTGTGGTCTGGTATTGCCAGAGGTCATCCTAATGTTCCTTTGGAAACCAAGCATTCTTGTCTTGAGTGCTGATGAACGTCTCTTGACATCATGCAATGGCTGTCACAGCTCTCCCACTGCATGGAAGAGCTGGGAAAGGAAGATACGAGGCAGTTAAACACTCTCCTTAAGACTGGGCCTTTAGCTTCATATAAATGGCTTTGTTGGCTCTCTCGGAGTGTGGTGCTTTCACAACCATCCGGATTGTGTTTATCTGAATTCTATTTCTGTCTTCAACCCTCTCTGTAATCACCGCTGCTATGTGTGTATTGGTAGGCTGAATGTGTTGCCTGTTCTACTGCATTGACTTCACATCATGGTCCGAGCCCAGTAGTTAGCTAGAGGACTTTTGCCTAGTCTCTGTTTTTAGCCCCCTTACTTGGTCCTGAGGAGTTAGTGCCACTTCCTGTCTTCCTCGTTCCGTCTCTCGTGACCCAACTGGAAGAACGAAAACAGCACTAAACACAAAGACGATATAGACTAGAAGTTTAAGATGAAGATGGCTGGATGCTATACTGGGCCTTCAACTTCGGCCACATGACTTTTGTGTTGGGGTATGACCATGTTGCTGTTAGTTCTGGTCCATTGTTTTCAAAAGAGGGGATTTACGTTTCTGGAACTTGAGTGAAATGTTGTTGTCGTTTTTTGGTGGATCCCATCATGTCAGAGCTAGTTAGGCATCCAAGCTATTTATATACTCTGTATGAGTGGCTACTTGGCGTGTCCTGATGCTCATTTTGTACTAATGCTCACTTTGCCTGCATCTGTTGTCTTCCTGGTTGAAAGCTACATCTCTTAGCAACTAACATATACTTTAGGATTTATGTGCTGCAAACTGAAGAAATGGCTAATTATCTTTGTGGAATTAACATGTTTTGGGAAAGGCTAAACATGTTTTGACAAATGGTGAATTAAGTGTTTACTTTGATTTAATCCACATCTACAAGTGTTTCAAGAACCATTGCCTTCCCCATAACCAGACGGCATCTGATTTCAGCTCACACAAGCATTTAAGGGCAACCCAACTGCTATCCGTCCTTGGTTGTTTATCCTCTCTTTCATTCTCTCTTTCAAACTTTGACTGTCTGCCAACCACTCTTCCACCCTTTTGAATGACCCAGGCGGGAGATCGTGGTTGGCCATGGCAACAAATCTACTTTTCATTATTAAACATGTTGATTTAATGTGACACAGAGAGACTACACCCTCATACTTTGGAACAGAAACCTGCACTCGTACAAAACAAACTGTGTATATACGTAGGGCTATCGAGATGTTGATATTTGAGTGTATTTAAGCAGATAGATGTCTGGACAACTTATCTTTCTAAGCAACAGTCCTGAATAACTGGTCCCCCAGTTCAAATAAGTTTCCTATGCATCCTGCATTGCTGTGGAATAGATTATAAAGCAAACATTGCACAGTTCTGGCAAAACAGATGATACCCTTAGTCCTCTACCATGCACATCATTCCTGTTCAACCACTTAGGCTTGACTATGTTTATTCCCATGTCGATCCCCTTTATTGAAGGAAATGGAACGTAGTAAAAGCCTCTGAACGATCACTGACCCTAATATTCCTTTGAAATTCAAGATCAGCCATTCAATAAAGACTGCAGCTTGTACTATCCATATCTGTGCAGTGTGCAGTGATGAATAAAGTATGTCCATAGTGTTCTTCACCATGGACATTAGCAGGATAGTGGTTGTTATTGTGCCTTTTGGCTCCTGTCAGCTGCTGCGTATCACTGTAATAAACGCTCCTTTTAAAGCTTGCTTATGGGAAATGTTTCAGAGCTTTCAATCCTCAACTCAGCAAATCGAATCACATGACGCCCACATCCTTTTAGACTTGTGGGAGCGAGGCGTGATGCAGCTGTGTGGGATTGCTGCATGGGCAGCCTCAGACTCAGCAGACCCCTGTCGAAGCCCTCCCACAGCACGGAGGAATCCGTGTAGGAATCCCAACCCTGTTCACCGTCCCCCTTGAATCCCAACGGAAGCAGACGTATGGCGTTGGGTCAGGTCTGTATGTGAGATGGGGTTTCGATTGTCTTGGTTTGGTTGGCGCTGACATCTTGACGTTCTTCTCAGTAGTGTGGATGGCGTTGTGCAGCATGCAGCCTATGTGAGATCAGAAGGGGTGAGGGTATCATGTTTGGCTCACGTTGTGCTATTTCATGTAACAGGTGTTTCGTAAAATGGCTCCCAAGTTGACTTTGGGATTGAGGATAAGCCAAATGCTTCAGCTCAGTATTTTATAAAGTCCCACACAAACTGAGGGTGCCTGTGATATATAGCCTTATTTAATCGCCCTAATAAACATGCATGCGTTCCTTCATCCTACCTCCTCTGTACACCCAGTCGAGGTGTACACTTCACTCTGGTGGTCCTGCTCAAGCTCCAGTGTGTGTAGAAGCCTGGGTGGAAACAGCACGACCCAACAACCGGCTTCCTGTTCAAGGCTGATATTGTGAAATGTGTTGGCAAATGAAGACAGGCAGCCAGGTTCATGGGACCTGTCTAAGACAGACTGCAGAGGAAAGCCAGAGTCGAACTGCAAGACAGATCTCTAAATATTTCCAGTCCATCAACCTAGATCCAGGAGGAAGAATTACGATCACCTCTTTTCTTTACCATGTGCCTTCGTTTTGCTTGACTTCCCATAAATAAGGGTATAGCTTCAAACATACAACAGATTATACCGTGTCAGTCTCACTGTGTGAGATGGAACATTAGCCTTTAGGGGGTTGCTGACACAAGACTGAGCAACATTTGTTTACATGATTACTAAATATTACAATTTAATTGGTTTAGAAGCATTTCTGCATCTGAATTCAAGATCAGGTTGATTAGTGAGTTTACTCTCCATAAACAGGGTTTGGGCATCTTGTCTCGCTGGTCGTCCTCTAAAAACTGCACGAGGAAGCTTGATGCTACTTTGGTTGGAAACTGGGTGTAAGGTACAGTTGAGTCCACAGCTTTGCATACCATTTGAATCCTACTCTTGTAGTTGTTGTTTTTCTGTAGTTGTAGACAGACATGGTCTTAACCTACGTGTCCCTGACAGAAGTCAGAGCCTTGAGGTCAGAGTTTGTTTTTGCACGTCGGTCGGCAGAATGATTCTGGAGCACTGCGGAACCACCTGTCCCTGACTCAGTCATGAATGATGCGCAGCTGACTGACCAGACACACATACACACAGTCTCAGACACAGAGGGGATTTCCTTCCCCTGAATGTGGGCATGTTGCTACAGTAGACTCATTCTCATGTGTCGCAATCGGCTGGAGGCAGCTTGGAGGGTCATCGATTTACTTGTCTGTAAAAGAAGATTGATTTCAGCTCATTTACAGACAAACCTCCTACTCAAAACATTGGGATCCTAGCTGCTGTTACCGACCTGAGGGATTTGTCGCCTGACACTGTGTCCCTATGCACATGCTTTGTCAGAAACACTGTTGTCACTTTAAATTGGTTTGTGCACCACTGAGACTGAAATGACAGCAAAGATGCTAACCAAAAGATAATATCCAGATGATACAAGACACTGTTTGGGACACTGTTGGTTGGACAAATTCCTCACTATACTTCACTTTAGAAAGGCCCATCATATTTCTAAATATAGTTCTCTCTATTTTCTTCACAGCTCCCCAGCTTTTGCTGTGATGTTTGTTGAAGCCAGTTTAGCTTGTGTGGATCGTTTCATTTGAAGCTGTGATATTACTGTGATTTAGACGTTCCAGTTATCAAGGAGTTGTCAAACCACTTCCTGTGCTGTGGCGTTGTCATGCCACTGGGTGAGGCCCCAGTGATGTCAGCCAGCGGCAGCTGGCCACTGCTTGCTTAGGTTAGCCTTATGTTATTGTATCCATGACTTTAAAAGGGCTTATAGGAAAACGACTTCAAGGAGTCAAGTAAGGGGTTCAGTCAGCCTTGCATTCTGTGCCTGATTCGTCCCTCAAGTTTTGAAGAAGTTGGTCCATCGCACTGCATATTGAACTTCTGCCAGCAAAGATTGATCCCTGATGAGATGCAAATGTCAACGTATGAGCACTGAGGGGTTTAGTCAGCAAAGCCACTTCTGCTTCTGTCTTCCAGCTTAATTCAGTCTGGATGGATTTTTGATTTCACATTAGCTTAGGAAGAGTAGGCCCATCTACTCCTTGTTTTATTCATCAGTCCCCTGGCCCTCAACAGCAGTGGCTGAGAGCCTTATTGTAGCTCCTTCAGAAGGTCATTTGAGATTTTATCACAGCTAAGCGATGTCATCCAAGCACTGTATTATTTCTGCCCAGTCTAAGAAGGAAAGAAAGATTGATTGGAGAGTCTATCTAGTGTCTGTAACCTGAGAGCGCATTCTTTGAGATTTACATAGGGGAGCAACAGGGCCAATTGCAGCCCTGAGGTGTTGGAAAAACCCTGGTGACTAATTCTAAATTAGGCTTGGCTATCTTGCCTGTTTCAGATAGGGTAATGTTTGTCTGGACAAATGAAACTGCAATTGCTAGTTGGCTGGCAAGTTAAACACACCCCACCAAGGGAAATTAAGTCTTCACACCCAGCTGGGGCCTCATAAAAAGAGGAAGGATATAGGGGCCCGTACACACCAGTACTGAATAGACTTCACCTCATAATAAATAAATAAATAAATAAATATATATATATATATACATATATATATATATTTATTTATTTATATGGATATATATATGTTGGAAAGGGAGGCCATTGTTAAACAACAATGCTAAAGGGAATGCTAGAGGAAATCCAACTCCCTCCGCAGTGTTTGAAGTGAGCTACTTGTACGTTAGCTAGCGGCTGACATCATGTAAGTGGCCAGTAACCACAGTGCCATTGATGTGGCTGTGTTCAGACTAGGGGAAGGACCTGAGGTTCTGGGGCCTGCTCGCTGCTGCTCGTTATGCAAAACGGATCTTTGGGAAGTCTTAATGAACGCCTGTCTGCGCACACAGGCTGCAGTCTGTACGGCTGGCGTTTGTGTACACACAGCAGCAGATGGCAAACGGGTCCTGATTATTTTGGTAAGCTGGAACACTTACTACCTTTCTATCTCTCTTCTGAATGCTTGTCTTGTTCGATACTTGTGAATGTAGCTGGTGGCACATGCTTTCACCATGACGACTGTCCTCGGACTTGGAAAGTATTCCTTTTTAAAAATAATGAAGATAGTAGTGACCAGTTTCCTATTTAGGCTCTCTTGGTCTCATCGCCTCACTTCCTCATATTGCTGGCTATTATGACACCACTTCCAAAAAGCCTGTCATGTCCTCACTGTTGCTTTAACACATTACATGCTTGGGTGTAATTAGACAATTATTGAACGTTTAACCGAGCCTTTCAGCGAAATGAAAAGATGAGCATGTCATCCAAGTGAGAGAGGCCATAATGTGCTGTTGCTACAAGAGAGAGCGGGATTCAATCACACAGAGGCTTCACTTCTCTGTCAATAACCGCTGTGAAATTAGTTGACAGACTTGAAATTGGAAGTAGCCTTAATGGATGTTGGAGATGTTGACGAAGGCTTCTTTGTGCTGGTTATTGCAGATAATGTGACTTTATTACACAGACATCATGCTGGAAAGGCTCCAGTGGGGTGGCAGGGAGCCTCTCTCTTTAATGGCCCAGTGAAAGCACCACTGCTGACTCATATTCCCTCCGCGAGGCCACTGCTTTTCTCTCTCGCATCACCAGGAGCTGCTTCTCTATGTCGTCGTGCCCCTGCATCCACTCACACCAAACCTGCGAGCAAGTCCAAGGTTTGGGTGACTTCTCTCCATAGAGCCAAGATACTCCTGTCGAGAGATATCGTCGAGATAATGGTTAAGCGTATGGACGCTGTAAGCTGGCCCTTGTAAAGTATCTAGTGAGTTGAGTCTGGCATTTAGTAGACTGGATGGTAAATAGTATCAGTCACCCCCTTCTTGCTGCTTGGAACATCAAGAGCCAGACAGGGAGGCTAAACCAGGTTCATGTGCTGACCTGAGCTGTTGGGATGCCCCCCCCCTGAGGTTTGAGGGGGTTATTGTCTGGAGTGGAAAGGTACACCTGTGACATTTTTCCTCCGGTGGGTGTTTGCTGCAGCAGCTGTGTCGGGTTTCCTTCCGTACACACGTTGCTATTTCAGCACATAAAGAGCTCAGATTTATTAAGTGGGACACTGGCTGAGCAAAGAAGTTTCAATCGTGACTGTGTACTTCTCTGCAGCCTTATCTTATCTGAATAGAGGTGTCTGGTCTCTTACACAGCTGTAAACTAGAGGTTGGACGTCATGCTCCGAAAGATATTCTTCATTAAAGTTAGGCCTGTATTGGGTGTTATATCTGGGGGCATTTGTGGAATTGGGTATTAAAATAGCATCACTGAACATGTTCACTAGACCATTATTACATGTATTATATATAGGCCTAAATATAAAACCCAGAAATGATTCTAGAATGAAGAAAATCTGCCTCCATGCAGGTCACTTTACATTATTCACATGCCTTTGGTTTTGTTGAATGAATGCCACGCTTATTGGCTCACACTCAGTCAGTGGCTGAAAACACACCCACGACCAAAACCAACGTCTATTCGTTATTACCTTGGCTCCTGTGGGTTGGGATGAAATGATAGGGATAAGAAAGATGAGAGGCAACAATATTATTAAACGCTGCCACAATGAGACCTGTACATGCATGGGTGAGAGAGAGCCCAGAGGCCCTCCATGGAAACCTATTAATGATCTCATGGCCTGGCTTATCCTCACATGTGTGGGCAACTCGGCATGAAGAGACCTAATTAAACAACACACTGGCAATTAGTCAGGACTCCATACGCTGGTGTTAGGCAGCGGACAGCAAGCATTCAGTCAGAGCAGTCGCTGGAGCCACACAGGCCTCCTAGTCTCCCATGTTTAGTGATCATTGTTCACCAGCCGTGATCTTCAAACTCAATCTCAGTCTTGAGACAGCTCTGCTTCGTTTTGCTTGCTCAACGGGAGCAAGGACGTTGGACGTTTCACTCACGGGTTCAACAGAGGAGGACTTGGAGTCAAATGCTATGGAAGAGGATATACTGTTACGCTGATGGTGTTTGGTCTGCCAGGAGATGTGAAGAGAGGATGTGCGAATGTGGCTGTGGTAAGCTTGTGTGGTCTGTGGAAGGAGTACAGGTATTTTCTGGACCGGAGCTTGTCGGCTAAGACGACGCCATTGTGACATCTGGCCGGTTTATCTTACCAGTCGGTCAGTCCATCCGTCCGTCCGTCCGCCCGCCTGCCAACCATCTCTTTGCACGATCTGCAGCAGGACCAGCACAGCTGCCTCCCTCACTGCCTGACCCAGGGCATTTCCTGTCTGGCATTGTCCTCTCATTCATACAACACAATGCTGGAACCTTTGACTGATAGCTGTGGAATGTGATGTGAGGGAAAGTTCTTGGGAAGCGGTCAGCCGGGTCACCATTTGACTGCTGCTGCATGCCTGGGAGAGACAGCCTGCCAACTTTCTCTCGTTCCACCTTCAAGTGATTTCCTCTGCTTTCAGAATCGAGTCCATCTGTTAGTAGAAGTGCTAACTGGTTTTCCTCTAACTAGGTTATGTGTGGCTGCATGGGTATGACCCTGCCATTGTAGGTTTCGTCATGCTCTACATAGGAGACCTAGACTTTATCGAAAAGGAAATGGAAAGGTTTTTAGGTACGGTGTTTTGTTGTCACGCACACACGCACACACACACACACACACACACACACACACACTCTTATGGTTGAGTGCAAAGGCCTGCGTAATCATCCGCACCAAAGACAAGAAAAGAAAATGACAGAGTTTGTGATCTGTTGGTCACAGCATGACGTTGGTCCTACTTTTTAAAATGCAGCAGATCTTCTCTCTTTCTGGAGTGGCCCCCTTTCTCTCCCTCCCTCCCTCCCTCCCTCCCTCCCTCCGTCCGTCCACCCTCCGTCATCCCTCCTCCGTCCTCCCTCCCTCCGTCCTCCCTCCCTCCGTCCTCCCTCCCTCCGTCCTCCCTCCTCTGTCCTCCTCCGTGTGTTCTCGGAGGAACTACCAGCTGTATGGTGTTTCACTGGCAGGCAGGATCCATGACCCATTTAAATATGGACTGTAGAGAGAAGTGATGAGAAGACAGAGAAGGGATGAATAGCTAATGGGAGCTTGAAACCCTCTTTTCCGGGGCTGTTGGCTCTCCCCTAGCTGTCGTCTAAATGCCCACAGAACACACACACTCGAGTTCCCTCTGACCAATCCCACGCACTCTAAGTCTGACTGGCCCTTTCAGGCTGGCCTGCGGTGTCAGTCGGTTTTGGACGGGCCAAATGCAAATGGAAGAGGGATGTGACGTGATGGAGGGTCTTGGGAGGGTGGGGGTTTGGAGCAATTGCAGATTAATCATTTTTGTTTTGCAGTCGTAATGAGGACAGTAAATTAGCACAGACGCTAGCTCCATGAGATGATGCACAGAAATAGAAAAGGCAATTATAAATTCCTCCCTTCTCTCCAAACTAACTAACTATACCAGCATACCATCACAATTGTGCCAGTGCAAACCTACCACATACTTTTCTTTCAATGTCTTCCATTATTTAGGTATGTTTCATTGCTTAATAGTGAGGTTCAGTATGTGTGTGAACTCATTCAGGTCATCTGCTTGTCTCTACTTTCAGGTGTAATGAGAGCGCTGGTCATGGAGAGATGATGGACGTGGAGACGTCATACTCAGACTTCATCAGCTGTGATCGCACAGGCCGCAGGAACGCAGTACCTGACATCGCTGGAGAGGGGGCAGGAGTGAGCGCCAGTGAATTAACCAAAGACATGGCAGAAATGGACCTCAAGGCTGGCGCAGGTTATCCTATTCAATACACACACCACAACTGTTACTCTTTGTCTCTCCTTTCTGTTTACTTAAATACACACCCTAGCGCTTGATTCGCTCCTCATAACAATTTAATACCACAACCAGCCAATGGGAAATATCCATATACATATCAATATGAATAACACCAATATTAGCACAATGCACTGGAAGGACGTGCTGTACTGTTTTTTCATGTTTCTCAGCGTTCTTGTCACTTTCTCTGCCTTCCGTCTGATTTACAGCCTCTGAGAGCCAACCCACTTAGCTTCACTATTATATTAAGTGCACTCAACTTAAGTGTGTGTGTGCGTGCGTGAGAGAGAGATTGAGTAGGTGTGTGTGAGCGTGCCTGCATGTGGTATCTGTACGTACAGCACAGGCGACTGTGTGTTGGTGATGAACCATCGATGTGTTTCAGAGGGGCAGCCCGGGCCCTCCCCGCCCCCCGAGGGAGAGAGCTCTGCCAGCCAAGACACCCAGGGGAACAGCGACCCATCCTAAACCCTCGGCACGGAGGAGGGGGAGATGGAGCAGAGGGAAGGAGAGGGTCTATGTGTTGTCTTAACCGGACGCCTTCTCCCAGCCCATTCTGAGCCAGCAGCAAGGCCCTCTCCCCTCACTGTGGTCCAGCCACCACTCTGCTGACAGCCCACATGCATGCCTCTCTTTAACCAGATACACGGGGGACTAAAGATGACGGAACTCTAGTGGAACTGAATGTGGAAGAGGTGCTGTTACTGCTGTGGCGCGGTTATGGATGGATGGATAGATCGTTTTTTTTCCAATACTATGAGAAAGCACAGATCTCCAGATTTATGTCACTGGAGATGAACTGGTTGAATACACATTTAGACCATGTTGTGGCATCCCGTCCCATATCTAATATAGACCGCCATAACAAGGAGCTGTACTGAATGCATCATCTTTTTTTGTTAGTCTTTCCTTTCGAGTACGGTGACCAGCTTGTCATGTATCGTTTACTATTGACCTTTTCCTTTACAGTAACATGTAGTTAGCAGATATAGTGGAATGGGAGATCATATTTATTTCAAGTGTGAAACCTTTATATTAGGAATTTCTTTGTGTAATAAAACACATGAATTTATTGCAACTCTTGTTTTTTTGTCACAAGATCCGTAGGTGCTCAGTTGATCCACTACAGATATCAATCAAATACAGAGATGTGTCTGTTGGCTTGAAAATACAAAAGGTAAATATAAAAAAAGGGGTTGCAGACAGATGGAACTGTCCAGACAGTCATGACCAATAGAGGTATAAAGTTGAGTGCTTGCAGTACCATAAATATTATTGAATGTAGCCTGTGTGTACATTTGACTGGTCACAGGAAGGCACTGTTTACATTTGGAGCCAGAGCGGTTTTTCGTTCCCACTAACAGGATGGGGGAGAATAGTAGGCATATTGTTTAGCAAAGCTGCGTTCAATTGATCTAATGCTTTACGTGCCAGCCTTCGCCTGTTTCTGTGCTTTACACAAACCCTAATGAGGTTCATCATGTTTAAGCTGTTTCCCCAGCATTCAAGAAGGACAGGAAAACACGTATAGATGCAAAAGTATTTTATTGTTTAGATTTTCTTGTCAAGTGCCATTCTCTCCATGTTACAAAAGGAGTAAAAAAAGTAAGGATTTCTGTATGTAAAATGAGAAAGAATATAATATCACAATTTGGATAGTACTGATTTAATCTGAGATCCTCTTTAGAATAAACTATCTTCGGTGTTGTCATTCTTAACTATAGGACTACTTCAGTAGGCAACACTGTTAACATGACTCTGGAGTGCCACCTACTGGCCACAGAACTGCTTTTGGTAGAGCGCTGATTCACCTGATCCATCCCCCATTTCAAATGTAAACAGTTCATCTTTCCTCCTGGAGAAAACAAGAACTGGGGATATAAATATTTGTTTATAGATACAGATAAACTGTTCAATTCCAGTGCCTACAATTCCTATGAATATAATACATTTCTTGCATCATTGATGCTAAGTGCTCATCCTTCCCTGTACTGTAGTTCAATCACAGTGACCATAATGTTTACATTATGGATCAATAACTTTTTGTCAATTAAAACAAGCATAACATTAGCTTGAAGCTTTCTAATAGTTAGGATAATATGGTAATTTGTTGAATAAACTGGATATACATGTGCTATTCAAATTATTTAGGAAAAAAATAACATAGCGACTGCTTCTCTGTGTGTCCAACACAACTTCATCAAATCACAATCTGCATTTGATCCGCCATTACAATAGTTTCACTGTGCTATAATACTGTGTGTACTGGAGTTTGTACAGACAGAGACAGAGTTGTCACCGATGGGAGTGGTAGGGGGTTTAGGGTGGTTAGTTTCTGGTCTGCTCTTCTCTCTTCTTTGATTCCTTTAGAAGGCTGTGTGTTCCACCATCCCATAGGCCTCATGCAGCTTGTTAAGAAGGTCTTTCTTCTCCCTCTCAGGCAAGAAGCTGGACAACGCTGAGTTGATGTTCTACAAGACAGAGCACCACACAGTTGTAGAACACACTGTGCATACACTGAATGGCTGTGAATCTGAAGTGGTTAAACTCTATCTCATTTATATTGAAGACCTGGACATTGACTCAAACGTAGTTGACTGGGCGGGAGGTGTATTTGCTCTCACCAGTCTCTTGAATTCCTCCTCAGTGAATCCCATGTGCTGGGCAACTGTGTCATAGTCATGGTGAAGGGTGGAGCTGAAGATCAATGGGTCGTCTGTGTTCAGAGAGTAGTTGGCCCTGTCGTTCCTGAACCTGCAAACACAGAAAGCACCTTTTTCAGTTAGAGGGTATAAAACAAACCTTTTGTATTCATTCACTGCACGTGTCACGTCAATTTTGATACCGGTAATCGTTGGTATATGATCATTCACCTGATGATGGGATGTTTGGTGAAGTCTGGGTCGCAAGCACCTGTCAGTTTACTGGATATGGGACATGTCTGAAAGCACACATGAAGCAACCATGAGAGCACCTAGTGCTGCAGGTCATGTCTCCTCCAGACAGGACCACAAAGGAGGCGGCTGTCCTGATTTCCCAACAGATGAAATATGAATTCTCTCCACCAGAGGTCAGTATGCTACATTAAACCAACTTCAACGTGTTCAGAATTACCAATGAACGTCTTAACGACATCCTGGAGCAGAGCAACAGGCCTGAAGGGTTTGTAGTTTGTGGTAAGAAAATGGATTGATGACTATAACATGATATAGACTTCTATTTCTACACAATGTCCTCATTTGAACTAAATAATTCAGAAAGACATGCAATAATCAGATTTCCAAACCACACCTCAAAGTGCATGTTCTGTGCCAGGAGCTGTTTGTACAATTCTTGGTCCTCAATGGTGTTGTAGCCATGTCCAACCCGCTCAGCCTTTAACACGTCTACAGCCTGCGGGACAAACAGCAGATGGATGTTCTGTGTATGTGTGTGTTGCTTATGCACCATCCATTTACCGCTTTGGATCAAAGTTAAATGTGAAACATATCAATGCAAAATGTGTCGTTCAAAAGGCTAAACCAGAAACCTTTCCCATGAAAGTGCTAAACATGAAAAAAACAAGACTATTTCTGGACATGCTGTATTGGGTTGCATAGTTGTGAGCCACATGATGGATGGCTGCTTTTTGGAATAGACATTCCAGGGAGCATTCCAGGGAGCAAATTATATTTCACAGGAAAATGTGCCTGTGAAGTTCTGTCTCCATAAAACAATTACAGATGCCATTCAGGATTAATCTTCTTGAATGATGAATTCTGTTGTTTTTGGTTGTTGGTGACAAATACAGTTTTGTAATGTCTCATGTGTTACTGAGGGAGGGAAGCTGACCTCTTTGACGACTGAGGATGGGCCCATTTCTCCTGCATGAACAGTCCTGTGGATCCCACAGCGCACTGCTTCCTGTGAATAACACAGGGAACAACAGCATCACCAACACACACACGCCAGCCATCTGGCTTTCACATCAGTCAGCAACCCCACCGGAGCAGGCCCTCATTGTCTCCCACAGAAAGTCATGTAACACAGGTGATGAGAGCACCAAGCAGCATACTGTAAAAGCATTCTGAGTCTGATGTCAGGAATGCAAGAGTGTCCGATGAACATAATCTCGCAAATTGTTGAAATCTGTTGTTGTTAATCTAGCTGGACCAGCATGGCATCTTGAAAGATGGAATATGGTTTTGACTCCAGTCTAGAGCAAATCCACACATGAGATCATGTCTAATCGTCCACAGTAAACATATTGTCCATGCGCTCCCATTTTAGGCTTTACCCTTTGTCACACTAATGATTGAAACAGATGTTATAACCATGACAACATGCACTATAATATGGCAGAAACATCGTCCAGCCTTGAGGCCTTCCCACAGTGTCTTTTTTTAAGTGAACAACAGTGTACAACTCAGAAGTGGTCTCGTGGCTGCTTGAGTCTGGCTTTCTAAGCCTTGTCAGATGCTATCTAATGAATGTACCAGTGTTTAGATCTATCAGAAATAAACCATGAGTAAGACACTATTCTCTTTCACAGCTAAATAAAATTCGATTTCCTAACATCTGCGAACTTCTGGGTGGCTTGTTTCAACATTTATGTAACACTGACGTAATGTAACACTCAATAAATAACATTGAAATGTTGTAAATACAGCACGTCATAGTGCGCTGTCCTAACTGAGTTCAGCGTTCGCTTGTGTTCAACTTCTTGGTTGTGGTATTTGTGACCTTCTTGAATACATTGCAAATGATTGATGTTGATAAGACAGACATTTGTATGAGTCCACCTCCGGTGAGTCTCTGATGCCCTCTGTACTGCAATAGGCCTAAACACTGACTGTACTTTGACTTTGTTATCAGAAACCACAGTCATACTTGAAGAATCTTGCAAGTATTTGCAATTCACATTAACAAAGCACATGTCACTCCCCACCACTTTACATGCTCAGCCAATGGAAGTCAGATTACTCCAATGCAGAGAGCTAGTGGCTGAGCTATTACTTTAAATTCAAGGAAAAACAGACTGTGATTTTCAGTCCAGTGTTCCCAAAAGATCTATTTTCTGTCTTGGATACATACCAAAAATCTGGGTTTTACTCTGCTCCTTAATCTGTTCCACCCAGACTCATGCACAGATTTCTTACACCAAGAGTGTTGTATCCTGTTGGGATCTCCATGCATGCTCTGTTTTCACCACTCAAGTGAGGTATCAGTCAAGTAATGGGCACCAGGATGCTGGCTGTAAGAGGTTACCTCAAAGGCCATACGGTGGCCTGGGTAGGCCACGCAGTTGAGAGACTCATCTCCTGCCAGGTCTATGGCCACCACTCCCTCATTCCCATACTTCTTACACAGCTCCAACACCTCCATGGACCAGTCTGCAAAATAAACACACAATGAATTGAAAAAAGCAACCTTAAATTGTCGACATACCTTTGCTTTGGTTGTACAGTTAGGAAAACCCAATTACTGATAAAACGCATAAAGGGCATATTTGCCTTGAAAGACCATGGTGACAATTATTGAAAATAAGTGTACTTTTGCAATTGGTCATCCAGTGATACAACACAGAACTACACATAAACACACGTACATAGGAGCCCATTTTACTGTCTGCATGGTGATAAACAAGAATAGTTATATATATATAAGGTTCACAAACAGTACAGCCCAAATCCTTCAAATTGGTCCATTAGTTTGTTAGGATATAGGCACAGGCTACATGCCAATATCAGGCTGATAGTAGTTGAGAGGTGAGATTTGCTGTAGGCATCTTACAGCATCCTGCTACCAGTGGGGCTAACAGCAACAGGAAAGGGGCTCCTATGTGGAGGTGTAGACCCTACTCCAGACTGGGAACAGTGCATTACTTGGCATGTGGCGCATGCAGCACAGAATGGACCTGGCTTTGATATTGAAGGCCTTTTCCCCTTCACTGAGGCCTTGGTTGACCAGGTGCACAACCTCATCTGGGCTCACGTCACCCCTGGAGCAGGCACATGGGAAGGGGAGGGGACAGGGTGAAGTATTATTGTCCATATTGTCTATATATCTGTAATTTAGTACAGCGTCTCCTCTAAACACATGAACACATACTCTGTCTGGTTCCACTGGATGGGGTCCACTTTAGTGTTGGCCAGCAGGTGTGGGTTGTATCGGACCTCCACGTAGATCACTCCTTCTTTGGCCTTGTCCTCCACTATCTCATAGGCTATCCTCTTGATGGCTTCTCTGTCTCCCCTGCACAGGAAATACAACAGGATGTGTGTGTGTAGTCAGTAATCATAGTAATCTGCCAGTGCATCTTCAGACTCCAGTTTCATTACTTTGGGTAGTCCTATTAAGTGAATTCAGTTAGACTAGCTAGCCTCTAAACCATCTCTTCTCTTTTTAGGCTTGACAAGGCCCACCCATCACATGACATGTTAAATACCCCTTCCAGCATTTACACTAGACATGAATGCTAGTTTGAGCCCTGAATGCCTGTCTCATCGGCCTCCACCCTCATCCTACCCTCCCTCATCCTCCCCCTCCCTCCCCCTCCCCCTCCCTCATCCTACCCCCAAAACTATGTTCATCCACCAACTCACGCAACAATCCTGGATGAACCAAACACAGCTAGAAAAGTCCCAGTGTTGTTGCAGGGGAGGCTATGACTGCAAACAAGGCCTTTCAAACGCCTTGATAAAGAACGCTTTATTCTACAGCAACTGCCAGCTACAGCCAGACACGACATGCCAGTGCTGTACTTTTGCGATGGCCTGCAGCTACACTGGGAAGGGGTCAAACACATGTTTAATCAGACAGTGTTCATACAGAAGGGTGGCAGGCCCCATCCGGACAGTCTCTGTTGCAACAGTCTCTGACTGCACACACCTACTGTAACCGTGCACCTCAGAGCACCTCCAGTGCATGATGAAACTTGTCTCACCCTGACATCTTGACACAGCGTGGTCCAGAAAAGCCTATGGTGTGGAATGACTGAAGACAAGCTCAACCAGCGTCAGCAGAAGATCTGCCGTTTCCATCATCACCTCACTGGTGGTCTGCCCTGACCACGCTGACCTTTGATCCCTGCCTAAAAGCATGGCATGGTAACGTTGGTTTCACATGGCACAGTTCATACTTACGCAATGACATGCATGTACTCGTTGAACTTGTCCAGAAACTCTTTGAACTCTGTGGCAGGCTCATGAAGCACACATCTCTCTGTCATGCCCTCAACTGTGGAAGCAGGAAGGGGGATCCCTCGCCGTCTGGAGCGGGCAGATAAGATGTCGTTTAGTTCACTTGACTTTTATACAGTATTCCAATGGGAGACCAAAAGCCTTTTGCCTAAAACAGAGTCTGTTTAACATGAACTCTCTTTATGAATAGTGACAACCAGCAATGTTGTTATAGCACTGTCCTAAAGCTGCAGACATGAAAATATAATTTGGTCATTCAATCCAAATCAGAAGGTCAGTTCCATATTGTTTCAACATACTTCGCCACATCAAGGATGGTTTGAACTCTGATGGCTCCATCCAGGTGCACATGAAGCTCAACCTGTGAAGGGAGAAACGCAGCGAAATGAAGGCAACGACAATGACAGAAAACCCTTGACCTCGATCCCACAGATTTCACTTTGACATTGAGATATGCAACTGGACAGAGCGTTGTTACACGACAGTGCAGCCACCTCAGTGCAGCTGAAGTTTCTGGACTGGTGGTGCAATGTGCTGGCCAGGGCTGCATCTCGAATGCGGTACGCATGACTGGGCATGAAGCAAGCGATGAAAAGGCCAGGGATGCCAGAGACGGTTCAACAGAGAGAAAGTGCTGTAGCCCTTATTCCAATTCAGAGAGCCGTGAGTTATCCTGACAGATGAAAGTGCTAAATCTTCCCAGCTCGTCTCCGACAGCTGAGCCCAGACAGCCAGCCTGCCTTAGGTTATCCAAGCCTCTTTTTCAACTGTTAACATATCCAGCATCCCACAAATAGAAAACGTCCATATCTCTCATTGTGCGTCATCTGAACCGCACGCTATATAAAAGAGCAACAAAAGAAGTCACAAACGTGCTTGATAAAAAGTAATGTTATCACTGTAAACATGGCCTGTGGACTGTGTAACATTGAATCACTATAACTATAGAAGCGGAACTGTCCCTGACCATGGGCCCAGAACATGTGGTGATTGTCTGGGTAATAGTGTTAACTCATGTCAAGCCTAGGGTAGGAAGGATACAATGTACTGTAATCAAGGTGAGAAACAACCCATTAAATGAACAATGGCATCTGATGAAACCAGAGAAAACATCTGCTTCAGACTTTCCTTCAGGATATTATATGTCAAGGTTGACTTGCCTTGTGTGTAACATGTGTGGATAGGATCGTGTTATTTACTACATGTAATCAACTGAAGGAATGCGATATTTTTGTACTATAACCTTTACAACCCCTCAATACGCATATCACCTTGTCGAGTAATGATTGTGTGTGGGCCACATCTGTGAGTTCCTGTACCAAGAGCAGTACAGAAACGGAAACAGGAAGGCATTTACCATCTTGTATCAAACGGTGAAATAAGAGAGCAAGAGGGAAACACCAGAAATAGTCCAGCGTGAAAGAACAAGTACCTTGCAATCCTTTTCACTTGGCTGTTCAAATTGGTTTATATAAGAACTGACACCATTCAAATCTTCACATGCTGACTAAAACCCGTTCTCCTGCAGGATCAGCTTTTTCTCTCAACACGTGGCAGTCCTCCATTGATTTGTCAGCTAAAACTAAACCGCAGACACACTCTCACAAGACTATAACATAACTTCTTCATTTTCTACAATGTGAATAGGTGGAATCCACAAGTATGTGCTTGGCCTTTAGT
This sequence comes from Plecoglossus altivelis, assembly GCA_036571765.1. Lineage (NCBI taxonomy): Eukaryota > Metazoa > Chordata > Actinopteri > Osmeriformes > Plecoglossidae > Plecoglossus > Plecoglossus altivelis. Next base: position 14,593,058 of record BROE01000021.1, on the reverse strand, counting down.
GTGTTTGTGAGAGTGTGTGTGCGTGGAATGTAATTGTTTTGTGAAAAATCTAACATGTACTTTCAAACATAATTCTCCCAGACATATTTGACCATCATTTGGCTCTAATTTAAATAATTCAGCTGTTGTTCAGGTTTCTAAAATGCCTGAAACAGACTTGCAAATACCCGAGATATCAGAGATGAGCATCAGTGCTCTGCAAAACATGCCTTCAGATGAGTTCATCAGCTACAGCAATACAGCAATGCAGCCACAGCAGTAACTCTGATCCTCTGCTTCACTTTCGTTTTTGTCTTCCTTCTCTAAAAAACAGTACCTGGATGAAAAATATGACACGTCATCTTCAGTAACTGTTTCTAAGGTCTTCTAACTGAGGCAGAGATTAAATATTTACACAATCACTGGAGTTTGTTTGAGTATTGATTACATATAGATCCCTTTTAGGAATCCCTTTTTATGGAATCCGCTCTGTTTTTTATTTACGTGACATTTTATTTCAATTGAACGACCCGTGCTTGGGAACGTCATTTGGTGTGGAACACACTGTGGCTGCACATGGAGACTCCATGAATGTTTGATGAAGTGATTATACCTAATGAGTCAGTGTCAAGGTTGACCGTCTCTTTTTTCCCTCTCGCAAAGTCATTGTCTGTGTAATGCAATAAACATAACGGTGTGTGACAATCTTACACAGACACACACACACAGACACACACACTTACATAATGACTTTTCCTTTATCAGTGAGCAGTTTGAAGGCATGTGTGCCAACATAGGGCTGCTATGACTCCAAAGGGCACTAGTATTTCTGTGAAGCCAAAAGAAGCTGACAGTAGAGTTTCCCTGAGTGTCTGTCTTTTCCCTGCCTTCCTGAACAGAAGCCTTGTGCCTGAGCTGCATAAGATGGGGGACCTAACTGACTTTGTAAAGTTATTTTGACTGTCCAGTTTACAGTTCAACCTACATTCAAAGAACATCCATCGACTAGAGACAAAACGACAAAGGAAACCGCTATCAGTATTACTCAAGGTTATAGTTTCCGGTCCATATAGTATGCTTGAAGATATGTTATGATATACTGTATGTTATAGTTTGACAGGCCCTAGCTATGTGTTTCCCGATGCCCATCCGTGTACAAAAGTACAACACTATCTGACTAAATAAAATCGTAGAGCGTTTTTTGCTCAAATGTGGTTCGTTTGGACGGGGGAGAACACACTTATCGCACCTGGCTGCACTTCAAATAACCGCACCGTGGTTCAATTAATAGGGATGGTCTTGGGACACGTCCAAGTGAATCATGGCCCGTTTCATATTAGGTAAGAACATAACTGGGCCTAGTTATGCCCACTGTAAGGGTTTACTTAATACAAGGACGAATATGTATGTAGAGCTATATGCTATATGTGTATACCTATGTATATCTATATGCAAATAAGCCAATTAAAATAAAATACATAAAAGTAAAATGTTTTGATTCAGAAAAAAAATAATTGACAAGTAGTATTAAACGATTTTGGTATCAAAAAACCTATTCGAATAAATGCAGGTGATGACATGTAATCTACTATCATTGTACTTGTCTGATTATCTTTCACTCATATGCTGCGTATTATGTAGGGGCGTGACAGTTATGAGAGCGAAACCCCACTATGACAGTCTACCAGTCGTTCAATGAAGTACAATTCATTGGCCTACCACTTTTTGAACAAAATAAAGGAATACATATGCATTTCAATTCAAGTCAAATGGTTATATTTGTGTAATAACCCGTGTTTACAATAACTCGGCACGTGTGAAGTATCCGGGGATGTTAGCGTTACAGTCTATAATTCACATGTTTCCCTTAACTGGATGTGAAGATTGGCTACCATTCAAATATAACTTACCTTTGGCTTGTTGAATGCAACTTGATCTATGAATTGTTCTGCCATAGTGAAAGCGCAGTACTGACGGACAGTGATTCTATTGGGAACACAGAACGACTTCAAGCTTTTCCTAGTGAAGCCTCGGCAGTCTAACTCAGCCCTTGCTCTCTGCGGTGTCAATATATACATAATTTGAGCGAGCGGCACTAGCCGCGCCCTTGGTCCAACCCACTGCATAATTTCACTTGCACCTGCAACACTAGTTTAGGTCAATACGAAACAAAATAGAAACGCGCTCCTGGCACATTGTCATTTTCCCTTTACGGTACACTAACCATTAGAACTGCCCTGGGTAATAGGATTAGACGGACTCGCTGTCACCAGCACCAGTTAAGCTTTATTGCCAATGCTAATAGGTTTAGCAATTCGCTTATAATGTCTGTTGCAGTCTACGTTATTGTTATGAGAAAAATAATACGCCTGCATCCTTCAGTGTGTGACTTACACCTTTAGCGCTTAGGCTATTCGTGAAAGGTTCTCATCCAGGCTAGAGATGACAAATTGCATTAGGCCTATAATTATATTGCAAAGGTCGTGCAGCTTGAAATCCTTTTCAATTATTTCAACGATGCATAGTATATTGTAGCCTAGGCTACTCTTTGTTACACAGCATAATACTTTATTCACTGAAGTTCTCTGCTCACACCTTCGTCTTGGGTTTCTCCCCCAGTCTCAGGTGTGTATGGAGCTTCTCCAGTCGTCTACTTTTCTGGTTCCTCTCCTGGATCATCACCGTGTTGATGGTCCTGCCACTCCTTAAATGTTGCGTATACTCTGCCTTGCGCACGAGGAAGAATGCTGTTTTGTCTACAAACATTCCCTGTACGCTATACAAGCTTGAACTTGCACAAACTTGAACAACAACTTGAACTTGGTGGCAACAGGAGCATACATTAGGTTTCTGCACACTCAGGTACTTTTCGAACATTTGGTGTATCTCTACGACCACTAGGTGTCCTCCTGGTCCTATCAGTGTGGTTTGATACTGATGTGCAGTACTGATGTACAACACTGATGTGCAGTACTGATGTACAACACTGATGTACAACACTGATGTGCAGCACTGATGTGCAGCACTGATGTACAGTACTGTAAGAACCATGCAAGTAGCACTGGTACAGTGAGCTAAGCGATCATGCAGGGGTCAGATGGCCATTCTCCCTGCATACTTATCTGTAAGATGACAAGTAAATCAAAGAGGTTTCAAAACAATTATGCATTTTAAAAGTTACTTGCAGTATTTCTTTTCACTTTTTTTACATTCTTTTCACAGGATGCTGTCAGTTGTGCTTGTGCAATATGTTTGTTGGCACAGTCTTCCAACTTAATGTATCTAAGAGATGACTGTACATCAACCAAAATGACAAAACAACGATGCATTAAAAAGGATACATTTCTTGGGTTCTCCTTAATGCTCTGAATTGTCCTTGTGGTCAAACCCCCTTGTGCTGTGACATGTTCTCAGTACTGGTGTGGTTAAGCTAGAGAGAGCCCATCGCCCTCACAGCTCACATCCTCCAAATACTTCAGTATTATAGACTGTTGATACTACTGCTGCCAGTGGTTACGCCTCACCCATAATGATTATTCACCGGTTTTATTTGAAAGTTGTAACGCAGAACCGCTGTGAAAGACGAGAAACCCAATCCGTCATCAGCTGTGCTATGATCTAATTAAACCTGTTATGAGGTCAACTTGTTCATTACCAGCAACCACACCCATGAGGGAAGTTGATCATCTAAGATGTTTATAATTTTTTTAAAACAAATTCTTCAGAATCTGAAAAGGACCCCCCCACATAGTTGATTTATGAGATTGCCTGTACTACAACATACATCATAATCAACACAGCAAAATACATCTTCATGTTGAATATTTTATCCAGTGAACGATCCAATGGAACCTTTTTTTTTTGCAAAGAATCTGTATTTAACTGTGCATGGTCTCCATCCATGTCTACTCACGATGCATCACAGTAAGTGAGCTTTCCCCATCTTTATTGGTTTAACCATTCTCACAACATTCCTGTCCAGTTATGAAACCTACTCTGATTTCCATGAGATGTCATCATGCAGATTCATGGCGAACCACCATGCTTCACATCTGTCAGCACATAGTCATTCAGTTTGAACTAGAGGTTGTCATTGTGAACTGAATATTCCCTGTTGAACTTTGACCAGTCTAGTGTTTGAGACGTGTCCACAGTTCAGCTCAGGTATGCTACCGTTAGACTATATCTCTCTAAGCGAGTGAACGTTCTCAGCTAAAAATATTGACACAGCCTACCACATGTTAGGAAGTGTTTTTTTATAGATGAATTAGTTCCCTGTGCCATATTTATTTGTTCTTTGATAATTTTAGTAACTGAAACTAGAAATGGATGTGTTGTTGTTGGTTTAGGTGTGTCACAAATGCACATTGCTATTTCCACAGTGCCTGACTCCAATCAGCTCTCTGTAAACAGTCACAGTAGCTTTGGGAAACCTGACCATTCACAGGAACACAACAGAAACGAGAAGTGAGAGGGCACTGGAAAATTACTCAGGTTGGTTTCCTGTTACTATTAAGAAGAGAAAATACTGACCTGTTGTATGATATATATATATACTTCTGCCTTGTCCTTTTCCATTGAGGCTTCAGTCGACTGTTAAATTATGCCATGGGCTGTCTTGCTATGCTGTGTTGTAACATCAGATATGATCATAATTCCATTTAAAATCACAACTGTCCATTCAGGATTCAGAAAATAGAATCCGCATCGTATTCTCTACAAACGTCTTAAATTCTATTAAGACTGATTTAACTTTCAGATGAATCCACACTGTCAAAATGCTGTTAACTTCACACTTTCAGACCCAACCCAACATAACATTGGTTTCCTGGGTCAACTATCATTCTCAAGTCAGAATGGAAGTATTCTCTACATTCTGATCTGCTCTGCCAGACAGTGTTGCTACTGTGCTCGTAAACGTGTGACTGTAGCTGTCAATGTGGGTGGGATGTGTGCTCTCCCAGTCTCCTGTGAGCCATGCAGGGCAGCACCCCGCCCTGTGTACGTCAGGAGGGTGACCTTTAGTCAGGACAGTGTCCTCACTGGCAGCTTGAGGTGTTCCTGTGACAACCCTTTGGGATTTTCACACTTCATCCTGGAATTCCTGGAATCTAGGTGTCATTTCCTCTCAGGAAAAACATCTTGGCTGGCAAAGGTGTCCATGTTGGAGAGCCTTGCTAAGTCTGCATACCTCCTTACATCTGGAACACAGCTGGGATTAAGTACAGTACAAAGTCAGCTCTCAGCTTCTTTTTCACTTTTCCATCCATATCTTCGACTGCGTTCTTTCCAGAGGGATCATCAATGGACCCTCAGTGTCTGCAGTAAAGTTGATGCAAATGACTTATCCGGAGCTAGTTTCCCATTTTTCCTCATGAGGCTCTTTCCAAGTTTACACCTGTACATCCCAAAATAGTCTCTGTACCTAGTGTGGATTACATTATGCAATGGTTTGGAAGCTTGTCATCTGGTCAGCCACCTGTGGTGGACCTTAGCTTCCTCATCAGCCTTGTGGAAAATATGTGAGGCCTCCCCTTCCCGCTTCCTGCTGTAGCTCTGCTTGATACATCGTTTATTGGTGCTAACCCCCCATCAGAGAGCAAGGCCTCATGCCTGGCCCTCAACCTGTTTGAGAAAGAGTTGGTCAACACTGACTTCTCTCGGCCCTCAGTCATCTGATAAGATTTCAGAGCGGGTATTTATGAAAGAACACATTGTCTTGATGTTGAAGTTGGACTCATTTTCTATAAACATCGGAGAATAAAAGTCCTTCAAAGTCTAGACTCTACAGGAAAGATTTTTTTGGAAGCAAAATGTCGAGTACAGTGTGTGTCTGTGTTTCTACTATCTTCTTACAAAGTAAGGAATGTGGCGGAGTTTTAACTTGTTTTTCGATGATTCAGTAATACGCAGCCTGTGAGCTCCTCTGAGTTTGGACATTGGCAGGAGCATGAGGCTGGGCCTGGCCCATTCTTGAGCTTTACAGGAAAAATGACTCAATGCAAATCAATCCCCAGACATAATGTAGGCATGCTGTTTTACTTGCAAAGTCTGACCGCTTCAGTCTGAACTCAACCCTGTGCTGTCAGAGGAGATCTGTCTTCCTCACCTTCGTGATACAAAACCAGATCTGGCAGACACTACGCACCACTGCTCGGAAAGCTGAACATGTTGGTTCAGAGAAGGACCCAGCCAAAACCTCAGACATCAATTTAGAGAGAGCTCCTGGATTTGTTCGCCATGTTATGTATGTGTCAAATCTGGCCTCGGGGAGAAGCTGGTATATTATTTGCGACTATTGCTGCCCACTGTATGTTTGCCCACAGTCACATTCATATCAATCATAAAACAGTAACTGGGTCCCACCCAAACCCACTACCCTTGAAGCTGGCAAGACACAATCGCTTGGGGTCCCTGTGGAGAGAAGTGTGGACAGTTAAGAAAATCGTTCATGGATACATATGGAGCTAAATGCTTTTGTTGTGTGTTTTCCGCAGTGTTACTTACAGTTATTTTTAACTAGATATTTGCTAAACGTTGGACATGTATCATAAACTTTTGCTCCATCATGACAGACATGGTGCAGTGGATTTCTTATTTCATCTATTATATGAATATTTTCTTTTGTACATTTATAGGACAAATAATATTTTCATTGCCATGCCCCACATTCTATGTGTGTTTGAATCAACATTGAATTCAATTGGCTGCTGTGCATACCTCTACATAGCCAAACAATATCCCCTCAAACTGAATGGGGTCATTGTATTTAAGACTCAGAAGTTGCTCCAAATGTGCGATGTCCTCTTTCAGTCACAGTGAGGCTTTATAATCCCGCCTTCCAACATATGTGGAGCGATTTGAAAAGACATATTGTTTGTAATGAGATCGAGCCTCCGGTAAATTCTGTCCCTGACTTTCACCATTGTCCTTGCTGACACAGTCTGAATGAAACTGCAGTGACGGACAGATGCTTCATACGCCCTAGCCCTAACCCAACGTACAGTCATAGGTGCAGTTGTAGCCGATGTGGTCAGCCTATGAACGAACGCGTCTCCAATTTCCTTTGTCCTCACGACAGCAACTGCTCCTTGCGGAGTTCATGATTGATGATGATGTTCTGTTTGACACCTGCAGACCACCTTTTTTCGCTTGAATCAATGCCTTCTTCACAAATTGTATTTGTTTGAACTACGAGTTGTTTGAACAATCATGGTATGCGCTTTAGTAATTCCCATCAGAGCTCTACAACCTGACATACCAAAATAATATTTCATTTGAGTAGTTTGCAGTCAGTTTGTTATGTTTTACAGTGTATGACTCCTCCAAAGTATACTGTGTACAGTAGTGGTGTTGCCCATTCTCTTGGGACTAGTCCAACTGCTGTCATTCTTGGACAGTATTAAATGTAAACAACATGGTGGGAAGGTGAGGTTTCAGAGCAAACTGGTGCCACCATCTGCTGGAACTACCTGACCACCTGGTTCCCACCTGTATTGGACAAGTAGACTTTCCTCTGTCTTGGTCTATTTTGAAACCACTGTCATTCCTCCACTCTCCACTCCGTGAGAATAGATCCTCTTGTATCTCAGGTCGAGTGTTAAAAAAAGACACCTTAGACATTGTGGGGATTACATTTCAATGCTACTCCACAAGTTTTATACCCATGTTAGAATTGTAATTAACATTAACTTGGAGGAGCTTTAGCTAGTTACATTCCTAAGTTACCAAATATTTCCCTATGATTGCTGGGCTCAGCACTAAACCATGTTGGTGTCCAACATGTATGTATTCATTCAGAAATAATCAACATTGTTTTTCAGTCATCCCAGTTGTTTTTCACACGTGTAGGGTTTGCATGATATTTTCCAGGATGTTAAGTATTGGACGTATTTGTGACCCATAAGGAACTCTGACAGGTTGGCTTTTGTGTCATTGTTTGAGTTGGGTTGGGAGGAGTCACCGTGGCCCATAGCTCACACATTCAAGTCCCAAAGATCAGTCGTGCTGCTCTAGCACCGTGGAAACGAGGAAGGATGGCAACCCTAAAGGGTCAAATCCTGACAGGATGCCTGTACGCATTGAACAAACTCTTGACGAAGTCAGTAGCATCATAGCAAGCACAACATTGTTGTGCAGCATGGATGGGCAGATCAATATTTTCACATTTTTATCACCAAAATCCCATGTAGTAGATTTTCTTCAAACACCGTTTAATCTAACTAATCATATGATTGAACAGCTGTTATGGAAACATGAATACAATTTTCCTGAATAAGTGTCCAGCGCCAGGGCAGTAGCCTACATTATTTGGAACCAGTTACACATCCAGGATGTATTTTTCTCTCTTCAGTTCGTGTGAAGCTGTGTAAACTCTGCTCACCAAAAGACTGGGAGGGAGGAGAGGGAAACAGAGAGGGAAAAAAGAGAGGGGGAAAAAAGCCTCTGGAAGTGGAAATGGGCAACAGGGAGGAGGAATGCGAAACATTTCTGATGCTCCAGTGGCTGTTTACACGGCGCGCAGCCTGTGACATCACAGCCCGGACTTTATAAATGTCAGTGAGCCCAGGAATGAGCAGTTAGCAAACAGCAGCACCGGTAGCGCTACCTACATAACAGCACTTAGAGGGATTGAGTATAAACTACTGTGGTGCAAGCAGGCAGATTCATCTACACTGGTCCTCATGGATAGACTACTCTGTGACAATGTGAAAGCTTTGGCTTTGCTGCTCACTATGTGTGTACAGGTGAGGCCTGACTTATTTGTCTTGGGGGTTACACCTGTTTAGATGGGAGGAGGGAGAGATGGGAGGAGGAAGATGGAGTGGATTAGGATTGAGAGTCTTTTGAATCCTTTGTTCTTGATGGGGATTGATGCAATTCGGTGGTTGATGTTGTTGATGTAGAAGAAATTGTGGGATGGTTCTGAGTTAAGATGAAGATGATTCTTTTTCTAGAGTGTTCGTATGACTTGATCTAGGTATGGTGGAAGAACTGGAGCTTTTTCCAGATTTTAAACATCTAAATGAACCAATTCTAATGCAAGGATGAACTGTAGAGTTTGGATTATTGCAGTCATTTAATTTGTCATTGAGATTTATAAAGTGTTTTTAAACTTCATCTAGTTTAAAGTGGTTATAATTTATAAAGATTACATCCTTTCTTTACTGACATGACCTATGTTTTTCTGACTAAATGAAAGTGTTCCAGGGTAGGTGCCCACTTGTAATTGAAAACAGAACACTTTATTTCAAAGCTTTTTTATCTTGTTTTTTCCCCCAGAATGCACACTACAGACTAAAAACATATTGTCAATGGAGTTGTTTTATAATTTCAGTACATTTCCAAAATATAATTAAAATGATGACGATAAGGGAAATGATGCAGTTTGAAATGGAAATGTTGGAATGGATGACTCTGCTGGCGATGATGTCCCTAAAGCCCTTTCTGACCTGTGTGTTGATGCCAGGTGTGGTGCCAGCTGTGTGAGCGCCCATGCCAGTGCCCCGGCCCCCTTCCTCAGTGCTCGGAGGGTGTTCCTCTGCTGTTGGATGGCTGCCAATGCTGCCAGGTGTGTGCCAGACAGCGAGGCGAGTCCTGCAGTGACATGTACGCCTGTGACAGTCAGCGAGGACTGCAGTGTGACTACAGCGCCAGCTTCCCTGGTGACCCTGGGGAATGTGTCAGTGAGTGTTACACTTTTCTAACAGTCAACAAGCACACCCTGCCCTGTGCTGCCAGCCCATGCCTGTGGAGACAGGACAGGAGGATGGAAAAGGAGGGAGGGAGGTTCAGTGACTGTGCTTGCTACCCTCTGTGTCTGTCTGATTGGTCTGTGGGGCCAACAGCAGTATTTCTGACTGTGTTCAGAGCGTCCTCAGCCAGCCCATGACGATGTTTTGACACCACTCCAAGCGTCTTAACCTCTATTTCGAGTGCTGGTGTTGACACACTTCATCTGATGACTGACCATTGAGAATGATCGATTGCAGAGACAACACGCATGGATTGAAAAACAGACTCCTCAGTCTCTTTGGCTTGCTTCCCTATAACACAACCATTGGCAGAGGCACTCGTCCCTAGGCCCTCAAGTCTCATGGCTCATGCAAGCTCTCTTACTCTCTCTCTCTCTCTCTCTCTCTCTCTCTTTCTTTCCCCCTCTCCTTTCCCACTGCTTTGGTTTTTATTTCCCAATTGTTTTCCACTGGGGTCTGGTCACTGTCTAACTCTCTGGGTGGAGCTGTAGGGCTGTGGTCATGAATTGGACTGATGTGATTGGCCCTCTGCGTTCCCCTGTCCTCAGGTCATGAAGAACTGACCTGCGAGCTTAACGGGGTCACCTACCAGGATGGACAGGTCTTCCAGCCTTCCTGTAACACCCAATGTCGCTGCCAAGGTGGAGGGGTAAGCTGTTTGCCTCTGTGCCCCGTGGATGTCCGCCTGCCTAGCCCAGACTGCCCACACCCCCAACACGTTCAGCTGCCTGGGAAGTGCTGCAAGGAGTGGGTGTGTGAGAACCTGGACAACAGCGTTATTCAGGATGCCATAACAGGTACTGTAGCCCAGACTAACCTCTTCAAAACAGGAAAACATCTTATTCAAGCTTCTGCTTCATGTCTTTTAAAATAGAACATCTTCAAAAAGAGCAGGAATAAACTTTGGAATACAAACTTCAGACTGATTCTAAACAGATGACCTTCACAAGGGGGGATTCAGCCTGGAAAACACTCCTTACACACATCATTTAATGCAGCAATTACGAAGGTTGTTCTGATGGTTACATTTTCGAATGACCCTCCCACATTCTCACGTTTGTATAAACTTTCTGCAGTTGACAGTCATGTCTGACGGCATTTTATTGAGGACTCTTTTGCATTTTATTGGGTTGAGTCTGGCCAAATGAGAGCTCTTCACATCCAAATATAACTTACATTTCATTGGAAAAGTCATAACACTGGCACTTTCCAGTCAATAAGTCTACAGTTTCATAACAAGAGCTGGGGCTAGGCTTTGTAACAATCAAACTCATGAAGCCAGAGACATGCTCCAAACCAGAGTTAGGAACATAAAACCACTCCAAAAAACATCTGGAATTTCTGACTATGTCACCCAGTCAAGCTATGTCAATAGCCATGGAACATTTTGTACTGAGTGCTCTCAAATTCAAAGCCTACATGGTGTCCATGCTGTGTGGTGTAACAAAGCCAGTGAAATAGTTGATTATTATTCTTCACAAAATCAAGCTATGGATCTTTTTGAAAAAACCTCCAGAAAACAAACTAGAGATGAGTGTGAAGTTAAAGTCAGATTTTTCATTAGGTCCATTTGAGTCATTTAGTCTCTGAAAGACAAACTGTTCTCATCCTTTTATTTTAGCCTCATTTAGCCTCAAGCACTGCAGAGCAGATACCCTCAGAGTTGGGTCAGATGAGATTGTTTGAATGTTGTTTAGCAGTTCAGGGCTTGATGTTGTGACTGGGTGTCATACCGTCTGTCCTCCGGCCCTGCAGCCTCCAGGACGGATGGCCGGATGTGGCCGGTGCTGCCGGGCCTCCAGCAGAGCCCAGCCTTGAACTGTGTCGAGCGGAGCACAGAGTGGACTGCCTGCTCCCGTACCTGTGGTGCTGGGGTCTCCACACGCGTGTCCAACAACAACCCAAGCTGTCGTCTGGAGATGCAGACTCGTCTGTGTAAAGTCCGGCCCTGCCTGCAACTCCCTCCTCAAAGGACCCCCATGGTGAGATCCCAACTATGAACCACCACCAGGCCATTCACACACACCCCCCATCAACCCCTCCCATACACTGTCATGTGACTTTGGGGGTTGATCTGCACTGCACTTCAGAACATCCTTTCCTTTATTTTAAAACATAAATGTGCATGTCTTTCCCCACAGTGGGGACGTCGGCCGCGATGCGAGGCCAGCTACAGGTTAATGGTGCCAATCCGGCTGGTGCACCAGGGCTGTTACAGCACACATGTCTACCGGCCCAGGTACTGCGGTCAGTGCACCGACTCCCGCTGCTGCACCCCGTACCATACCCAAACAGCCCAGGTGCCCTTCCTCTGCCCCTCTGGCAGGCTGCTGCAGAGGGCCGTGATGATGATTCACTCCTGTGTGTGCCACCACAACTGCCCCTACTCTGCAGAGTACAGGGCCAGGCCACAGAGGAGCCCAGCCCTCTGGGGGTAGAGGCCCAGTCAACGGGCCCATGCACTGACTGACTGAGTCCCCCTCATGGAGACTGCCCAGGAAGAGACCAGTAGGCAAATGGGGGGTGGATCCAGCAGAGGATCGTCATAGGATAGGTATTGTGTAAGTAATGAAATGTGACTGAGTCTGGGACAACAGTCCTGTTTGACTGGACATGCTCACGCTGCACTAGGAACCTTAACTCTGCCCCATTGAATCTTAGTTAGACCCCAGGGGTTTGTCTCTGTGTGTTTGAATTAAACAGGAATGACCAGTGTTGTTGCTTAGATTTCTGTAAACTACTACATAGAGACACCAACCTTTGAGTTGATCGATACTGTATCTTGACATGCAAATACAGTGTGCTGCCCTTTCACCTTTGTGTGGCGGTAGCCAGATGGAATTGCACTTAATTTTTGTTGCTGTAAATATATTTCAGATGTGTTTTTAAGCATTGTACATTTGCTTGTGTTGTTATTCTTAACATTTACAATGCCTCTCTGTGTCTTGTACATTACTAATGTCATGCTGTCTGTTGTCCTGTCCTGTAATTATCACGCAGCCTCTGACTCTCCATTAGTAAACAGCCAGTTGCTGGTTTATGTTGTAGTCTGAGTTGACGTCAACAAACATCAGTTTGTTGGAGTTGATTAGTCTTTTCTTATTACTGTTGTACAGGGAGGTTTCCTCCATTCAAATAAAGTATCCAACACAAAGTTTCTGATTTCTGTTCTCAGAGCATCATCTTCCCTGGCAGTCATAGTAGGTGCACAAAGTAATGCACTGTACATACATACATACATACATACATACATACACACATACATACATACATACATACATACATACATACATACATACATACATACATACATACATACATACATACATACATACATACATAGTGTAATGTATATAGTATTAAGAACTCACTGTGATAACACTGTGTGTCCATAATACACTGCCATAACGAGTGTCACAAGGTCTGGGTGATGACATGCTTCTCTACTGCTCCCTGATGAGGACTGATCAGGTAGAAGCTGCTTTCTGACACCATGAACATGTGTCTGAAGTCTGACATCTAGTGGTGTCATTGGGAAGTGGCATAATAACATTGACGTGGAGAAATATGGTGAAATAACCATAACATCTGACTCTTGAAATTGAAATTAATCACAACAGTTTCAAATAATGAAGGTCATAGTCCACTTTTTGTTTGTTTGGTTATTTAGTGGGAATCACTTTACATTAGAGTCACGTTGTTAAGCAGGCAGAAACTATAGTATTCCATTTTCACAGCATCTTCCTTATCAGGGTAGATTCAATCTTAGGGCTCATTGTTCCAGTTACATTCAACTTTGTTCATGGTTCAATTCGTCTTTTTTCAGCTTCATCATACAGTAAGACCTATGGTATCAATTGGAATTTCCATGATTCAGCCTGGCTAAGTCTTCAATTTACTCAAGCTTGGACTTTTGCCTTTTCAATAAACCTCGTGCCAAACATCGACAGGATAGCCAGACAAAAGTGAGCACAAACAGGCTACATCCCAGCAGCAGTGCCCACACATCTACGCCGTGATAGACATACCAAGGCATCTTATAGGACTCCGTACGCAGGTGTGCTGCCCCTTTATGCCTCATCACAAACTCTAGCCAGAAGGTGGCGCTGTCCATAGGCTGGATGGGTTGATCATGGTGCAGCTCAGACAGTTTACGCATGTTCTGCCTGTACGGCTTCCTTTCATCCAGGATGTTCATCAGAGCTTGAGTTAAAGACTCTACCTCCAACGTGGTCACCTCTACAACCTCACCGGCACCCCGAACCTTCAGACGCATCATGTTGTCAAACTGATCAAGGATGAGTGGAATTCCTAGCACAGGGACGCCATGGTAGATTGCCTCATAGATTCCATTTAGGCCGCCATGTGAGACAAACAGCTTGGTCTGAGGGTGGCCCAGGAGGTCGTTCTGAGGCAGCCATTCAACCAGCAATGTGTTGTTTCCCAGTGAGGCTGGCCTCTCCCCCAGGTGTCTCCACACCACCTTTTGAGGCAGACGGGCAAACGCAGAAGCAATGACCTCCGACCTCTCACGACCCAGACGACCCAGAAAAGTCCCCATTGACATGACCACCACCCCGTGTTCTCCAGAGCTCCTCACAAACTCTTCCAAGTCTGCAGGGAGGGGCTTGGAGGGCTTACACTGAAAGCCACCGATGTAGACAACATTGGGCATAGTGGAACGGGGGAACTCAAAGACAAAGTTCACCCGCATCAAAAAGAGATCAGCTCCTTGAATGATTGACAAAACATTCACACCAGGGCCAAAGTACTTCTCACACAGAGACTGGTAGGGAGGACCTGAGACTACGTGGTACAAGTAGAGGCTGAGGCCATGGTAGAGGTGGTTATACAGCCTCTGGACAAAATCCATTCTGTCTGTGTTACGAGAGAACAGTTGGGGGATGTAGGAGAGAGGAGAGGGAGCTATGGAAAAGTGTGCATCCCCACCAGGCATGCAGCGGACGTTAAGCACCAAAGGCAGCTGGAGATACCGGGCCAACAGAACTCCAAGAGGGAACACTGGGTCGGTCAGAACCAGATCAAACTCCGCCTCCTTCAGATCTCTCATCAGAGTCTGATTCTCAAACATGGCAGCAGCCATCTTGGACACTGTGTTGTGGTTATGCTGGAACATGTTGAAAAGGTTGTTGTAGATAGCCAGGAAACCCCACGGTGTTCCCCGGCCAGGCAGGAGCTCCAAACTCCTCATCAGGAAATCATCCATATACGTTTTGCTCTCAAGGGCCTTGGACTCCTGCTGAGTGACAGTGATGGAGGTGTAGTAAGGGGACATCTCTGTCACGTACCAGCTGGTGGAGGAGCGCAACACAGTGACCTGGTGATCCCGAGCATGCAGAGCCTCCACCAGCAGACGCATGTTCAGCCAGTGACTCCCGTCCACAGGGTAGACCAGAACTCGGCCTGCGTTGCTGCAGGACAACACCACCAGGATCATCAGGACAGAGGCCTGCATGCTGAACCAGTCCATGGCTGTAGAAACATAGCAGATAATAGTATGGACAACAGTCATTTTCAACACAAGACGCTGCCTAGGGTGTAGATTATTGGTATTGTAGTTATGTAGGAACAGCAATTTATTTAGTTGTTCACATGACATGGGACATTATTCTCACGAGAACTTTCACGTTTCTCGTGCCATTGAGGAGGAGAAAACACAATTGTCATGGTGTACCGAACAAAGGGGAGGAGAGTACATTTTAAAATGTGTGAACCGAAGCTGTTGTAAACCATTTTACTTTGTGCTCTGTGTGCTCTTAACATCAAAGCAAAGATTGTCTGTCAAGAGATTTCGTCCGTTTTTGACAGTGACATACAAGAGAATGTGAGATAGATAATATTGAGCAGGATTCTGATTATAAGGCCTCCTCGTCAGATGAAACTGAGTTCCCTACTGTCGACCCTCCTGTCATCTCTCAACCACCAGCAGACCCATCACCTTCTGAACATGGAAAGTTATCATGGTTCAGCTCCCCATCTGATTGGCAGGTAGACTTAGTGCTGCTAATGTCATCAAAATGGTTACAGGGCCCAACAGATACTTTCATATATCTACAGTATATATACATATACTGTCAGCCAAGTCCAAAATATGGAATCAGGACTGAGCTTTTCACGGCACTATCAGTTGAAAGGATATACTTCAAAAGATAAACTCGTGCATGTGTATGGTAATGGTTGGAAAGACTTTGATGTGAAGGACTTGCTAGCCTGCTTTGGGTTTCTCCCTTAGCCAGGGGTCTACAAGTCAAAAGGAGAAGCAACAGCAAGCCTTTGGAATGCTGGCCCTGGAAGGGCAAAGTGTCCAGCCAGCATGTCTCGAAAGACATTCCATGTAGTCACCCGTGTCCTATGCTTTAATGCCAAAGAAACAAGACAGGGCAGACGGGAGCGTGACAACGAGCAGCAGTACGAGATGTATGGGGTAAGTGGGTCCAGCGATCACCCTTTCTTTACAAACCAGGACCCCACATCACTGGATGGGGTGGATGTCAATTCACAAGGCTGTTTCAGTTGTCAACAAAGACATAAATACCTGAGACACAAACCTTGTGAATAAATTAATGTTCAGGAGGTTTAAATTGCTGGGGTTAAATTGACTCCAGTGGGTTAAAAATGTTATCAAATCTGAGGGTCGCAGGAGAGTTAAAATATAAAAAGTAATTACTGTAAATCTGAAGCAAGAAAAGTAAATCAATACAAATGTTAAACATTGAATGATGTCAAGTTTAACCCGTAGATCCTAGGAGGGTTAAATCATTCGTAAATCATTGGTTAACACAATGAATTGGTTCACCACTTTGTTGCCAAGCAACAAAGCAACTAGCAACTAATGAAGAATGCTTTTTATAGACAGATAATAGTTTTCAGACAGCAATACACTGTTTTTTCATCGAAAAAGGTTCAGAATTGGCCAGTTATGCAAAACATCTCAACAAAAATGGTCTGGTTACATTATCGAAGTTCCAAACAATCTGACCAGGTATTTTGTCAAAACAATAACCATGATCTCTTCATTGCATCATTTTGACTTTCTACCAACATAAGAGACCAGTCACTCGCGCTCAGTCATTCATGACTTGGGTTTGCTTCAGAATATTTCTGATACCTTGGTCCCAAAATGGCCACTGCACACTGACCTTTCGATCAACACTTCATATTTGACCCAGTAGGAACTTCCATGCCCCTTTTAAAACCGACAAGGTAGCTCACAAAGTCCGTGTGTCCTGCACCCAACCCCCCCCCCCATCCACTCGCGTTCCTCACTCGCCACTCCCCCACTCCCCAACTTAAATGCAGTATATTTTCAGGGTCAATGTTGATGAATCAGATAAAGCACTCTAATGTGTTCATGCTTCCGTTTGTGTTTCAGCAATGCTTATGGGGGATTTATCTACACCTCATGACAGTATCACCTTTCATTAGAGACAACAATTATGTAAAGTTGTAACTTTTTATCTTACGTTTTTGAACTTGGTTACCAAGGGCCCTTTTGGAGTCTTCAAAAGTAATGCCTCAGTGTCATGTCAAACATTAACATATTGTGGTACTATGTTCGACTTTTGACTTGAATTCAGGCTTCACACTGTGGTCTGCCAGCAAATACCCACCACCTCCAGGGCTCTTCAGGCATGTGTTTTCAAAACAAAATACAGGTGGAAATAAAAACTTTCAATTGTATTATGTTCAAGCTTTTATTACTCAAAATCAGTGTCACCTTTCAAGAGAACACAATGATACATGTATTCCAAAAGGTACATGGTATTTACCTTCAATTTACTTTGTTTATTCTCTTTAGGCATTTTCAGGAAAGTTTGACAGGATTCTTAAGGGGTTCATGAAAACAGAATTATACACTTGTGGCAGAAAGTGCTAGTAATGTTGCAGCCAGCTATAAGCATTCTAGAATGCCTCTTACCCAATAAAAATATTTGGTCAGAATGAAATGTTGTTCAATAACTACAGCACGGAGTATTGCTGCATTAAGCAAAAACTCATTTACCAAAAGTGAATAATTAGATGTAAAGAAAATGGATGAAAATATTTATAATTTGCAAAAAATGCAAATAGCAATTTGAAGTAAATGCAGTGGCAAAAGCAGAACATTGTATTAATTAAAGATTTGTATCGCATATATAAAATGCGTTGCCTTTGTTGTCAGTTGTCAGTAAAAATCTAAAGAAAATTAGTACTCACCTTCTTTCAGACTCTTTTTTTCCAATCTGAGCAGAAAACTAACCGAATCTGTCTGCATCCAACACGACTATCTCACTGATATAAAGTCAATCATTAATGTGGTGTCAAATATGTTACCTCTTAGGCAGCCTAGGTAAGCCAGACTATGACACATAATAACCTGACAAAATCTGTGCAGTCTTGTGGAAATCCATTTTATTTGACACCACGGCCAGTGTAATTCCGTTAATTAATGCACAGGGTGAGCACCAAGGCCTTAACAATGTACGCTTCCAAACATGGCAGTCATGTTGACAACCAAAGACTGTGGGTTGAGATACTGCAAAAACTGGGGCCTGTGTTTAGAAGGATTTCATTACTTTATAACTTCTATTATTGTCTTTATTAATTTCATGTCAAGCACCTTGAGCTGCAGTTCTTGTATGAAATGGGATGTATGAATGAACTCACTTTTAAGTCACACTTGCATTGAGATAGGTGCCAGCACCTAAGACCCTGCCAGAACCGGCAGCCCCCTTGGACTTGCCCTGGGACTGGGCCCTTTGACTTGGCCATTCCCTGGACCTGCCCTGGGCTTGGGCCCTTCGACTTGGCCATCCCTGGACCTGCCCTGGGTCTGGGCCCGTCGACTCGGCCATCCCCTGGACCTGCCCTGGGTCTAGGCCCTCCGACTTGGCTGTCCCCCGGACCTGCTCTGACCCCCTATCCTACCTTGTGCTCCAGGTGGGACGTCCGGTGACATCCTCCGACAGAGTGTACTCTGCCGGCCACAGCCAGGGCCCCTTGTTTTTGTTTTTTCCCTGTCTAGTGCTTCCCTGTGTCTGCCATTGTCTTCACCAGTGTTCCCAGTTTACGTTTGTGTTATGTCCACCTATGTCTGGTTTGGTTCTGTGTATTCAGGCTCCTGTTATGTGTCCAGTCTTATTCTTGCCCTTGCTTTAGTTACCCTTATCAGTATGAGTCCCCTGTCTGTTTCCTGGAACCCCTTGTTGATGCTTAGACAGTCTACCTCTCCTGCGTCTGGGTCCTATCCCCCTGTCCACGTAACACAATCTCTTTTGGGGCCTCACATGAAGAATGTGACTAAGATATGTCAGTTGTCCCTGTGAACCACAGCTGCTGGCTACATAGAATACCATGACTACTCTACAGTCTTAACGTTAAGTATTCTATCATTTTCAAATACATTATAGTAACAAATAGATCGAACTTATCATGCTTGAGTGCTACGTCAGTCATTAACACAGTCATCGCACATTCATCACAAATCATCACACAAAGGAAGCATGGTCAGGGAGGAGAGTGGGCTTTCCAGGAATTTATTGTCGAGTCCATGCACACTAACTATAGACTAACTCGAAGTGCACGGTCTTGTGAAATCATTTTGTTGGTCAAGTATTTTGAATGCAGCTCTTAAGCAGAAACCAATTCTCCTAACATTAAAAAGAAAGTGTGCACAGATCTGAACTCCGATCACATGAGTCCAAATTAGATTCCATAAAGTACTAGTGATACTACAGGTTCCTCTCTAATTACTTGGTGCATGTCAGCCAATGTACCTGATCTCACATGTGTGTGATAAGTGGAGCGTTAGAAGGAAGGTTAATCCCTCTTTATGATATTTGGTCTTGTTAGCAACTGCCCCTATGCTCCTCTGCCTGGCCCACGTGTGTACATTGTGAACCCAGAACTTGGCAAACATTAAAGGGCAGGTCCAGGCTGACGCTATCATATGTCCATGTGTCCAGTGGGAAGGAGGGGGCCCGGAGAGTTCCCTAGCAGGAGGGGGGGGTTTGGTTACATTAATAAAGAGCAAAGTCTTCCCATTTGTACTGGCTGTCTTCAGTTCAGACGGTGGACTTTCCTCTCTCAGACAGGACGAAGAGAACCACCCCTGAGAATGGAGCTGCCCCAGCTGGAGTACGTGAGGCGTCGCAGGTGTGACAGCGCAGGTGAGGCTGCCTGGCATCCAGCAGGTGCAGAGGGACGGGACACATGAAGTGGATATTTTATGTTGGATATCGGTGTAGTGCTTTCCTGTTTTTCACAGTATCACATGTTGTCAACAGACGTTACTGTACAGGCATGCAACATGGGATATAAATAACCCTGCTGGCTTTAATGGACTTGTGTTTGTTACACAGAATGAGATAGTCTCAGAGTTCAGCAGGTTTAGGTAGAACGTCAGAGAAGAAAAAAAAAACCCTGAATGAGTGTAATGGCATTTTGTTAGATTTGCATCAGCTTTAGGCAAAAACTACAATATGACATGCAATGTTTATGGACAGCATGGCAAGGCAGTCATGATGTCTGCGATTGAAAGCAGTCTCAAAGTGGCAGTCTTTTACAGGTCTAGTTGCCCAGCCAGCCCCTTAAACAAAAACATGAAGGAAAAGGTTACTTTTTTGTGATCTAGAAACTGGGTCCATAAAATGCAGGACAAAACTGTAATCTTATTGTGTATTCTCACTGAAAGAAATCAAGAAACTAACAGTCAAACGTCAAGCCACTTTCCCCATTCTGGTCCATTTGACTTGCTTGTATTTTCCTATTATCTGAGAGCTGTGAAATAAGAGAGCCAGTTACGTAGATCCACACAGACATAGAAACTGCCACTGAAGGGAGTTTTGGTACGATGCGTGTGAGTAAGCCTTATTGGCCAACTTATTTTGGAAAGTTAGTCTGAATTCCTACCAGGCCAAACCATGAAGAGGATACTACAGGATGTTCCTATTCTGCCATCAAAAGGATGGTATGTTCCCCTACTATGGGGCTCTACCCAAAAAAGAAACAGCGGTCATTACTGCCCCATTAACATAAACACTGGGGAATATCAGGTTTCCTTTAAACGACAATTTCAACCATTATGTTTTCCTCTACATGAATGTAGAATGCTGAAAAACGAATGTGGTCTTAGTGTGTAGTTACTGCAGTAAGTCAGTGACAAATGTTTTGAGGTCTGATTTTTGGACACTTAGATATAGAACGTTTGGGTGTGTCCCCGAATGTCATAGCAGAGGCCAGTCAGCTGCCACTCCATCAAGCAAGTTGAACTTTAGATAATCAGCAGTGGATTTGAATACAGTTCATATCATAATTGTCCCCATGTCGAATGGTATGATAAATTATAGTAATTATACTCAATATTGGTACAGTGGTGTATTGGTATATTGATGACACTGGTATATTTCTAGCATCTCGTGTCGTACCTCAACCGTGTTATATGGTGCCATGAGATCCAACGCGCATGTCTTAATAGGATATTGGGCCCTTAATCCTTTAATCTGGTTAATGCCTTATATCACCCTCACACAGCCAAACAGAACCTGTAAAGAACTGGATAATATAAAATGCACTGATGCTTCTTATTTGCAAGACAGTGTGGCAGTCTCCAGTATCTCTAAATTCAGATCATCAACTGCCCCCTTGTGTTGCTTTGGAGCAATCCCACTCTGACCCCACCTGACAGGAAGCAGTCAAGGACCAACTCATCCATTTTCTTTGCTTTTTAGGATCCTCTTTCCAAGAGACATATTTTATCAA
The DNA here is from genome assembly GCA_036571765.1 of Plecoglossus altivelis. Classification (NCBI taxonomy): domain Eukaryota; kingdom Metazoa; phylum Chordata; class Actinopteri; order Osmeriformes; family Plecoglossidae; genus Plecoglossus; species Plecoglossus altivelis. Next base: position 14,571,564 of record BROE01000021.1, on the reverse strand, counting down.
TGATCTTGCATTGTCACTACCCCAGATTGGATAGTGTCATTTGCTTTTCTCCTCTGACTAAGGTCCCTTGAGGAAGACCTGCTTTGCTGTGGGACCCTATTATCTGGTGCAACAGCAGGTCCTCTGTGACCCAGCAGACAGCTGAACAGTCAGACATCACGGCCACGATCCTCCCCTCCCGTATTCAGATTCCCGCCTCCTTCTCCTTGGCAACGGTCAGGTGACCTCATCAGAGTTCAATGAGAGGCAGGGCTGTGTTGCTCTTCTGGTCTCCCTGGCTTACATTCGCTCCGTTGCACAGGGAGAGGGGGGAGACTGTGCTGTAAATGCGTTGTCCGGGGCCACCGGCCTCCACACTGGCGACAGACATGTCCTCCGCCGAGCAGAAGGAGCTCACACAGACCCCCCTGCTCAAGATCTGGGTGCCGTGGATGGGCAGCCAGCTGAGTCGCAGGAGAGGCTGTAAGTGAGAACCAGCTCCAGCCTCAACTACCCTACCTCCTCTTTCTCTCTTTTCGTCTTTCTTGGGCTCTTCCTCCTGCTCTTTTCTCCGCTTTGGGCCCTTTTCTTTTCTTTTGAAGACACAGGGCAAGTCGTCTGTTTGCAACAGGTGCAACAACTACCCGAAACTGAAAGTCTTGTATTTCGTGTTATTTCTCTCCCATGGTTTGCTCTCCTTCCTGCCAAGAGAATTAGCTCAGCGCCACTGGCACTCTGTGCCAAAGGATAAGGCATGCAGCTTTCTGAGCGATCCAGCAGAGCGAGAGAGAGAGAGAGAGAGAGAGAGAGAAGAGAGAGAGAGAGAGAGAGAGAGAGAGAGAGAGAGAGAGAGAGGAGAGCCAGCACTTGTGTTTTTCTGCTGTAACGCTGTCCTGTGAAATGCTTTGCTAACCCTTCACTCTCCATTCATACAGTCAGAATTCCTGGAAAGTCCTTACTGTATACTTTACTGTACAGTCCTCTTCTCCTTCCCTCTGCACCGTCACATGACTCTTCTGCTGTACCGATCACCTCCACATTCAGCAACTGGCTTTAATGTCTTTTCATCTCTTCTGATCAATTTCATGACCATGAAATAAGACTGATTGCGTTATCATACACATCAAAGTTCTCACTCAGCCTGAGGAATGTTCATGTGCTGACACCGGAATCACAATTCTCTGATTTGTAGGATGTCAATACTCTACTGAATGGGTGCTTGTGTGTACTTTCCCAGAGAGCCTGGTTGTCAGCTATGTGACAGATCCCAGAAGGGCTCTGATCAGCTCCAGGGATCAGGCCACCTGGAAACGTTCAGCAGCTGCCAGTTTATTTCTATTATGCTTGAATCATTAGAATTCATGTTTTCTTTTGAGTATGATCATTTTATATACCTGAATCTCACCATTATTGCCAGTAAAACAGAATGGCTATAAAAAGGACTTCTGGCAAGTACGTCTTTCCTTTCTTGCTATGAAGCACGCAGGTGCGTTTGCCACAACAGTTTAGTGCTTGCAAGACGTCATGTGACCAGGATGCCCTGGTTTACAGACATTTGATCTCATGACTTGTAGCCTCTCCCTTAATGAGATGGTACAGATTACAATGGCACTCAGGGTCACATTCGCACACACCTGTTTTCAACTGATAGATTTAGGCAATAGATGTGTCATAGCTCTTTTTTCCCCCAGCTTCTGTGCCTCAATTCTGCAACTCTCCCACCATGCTTGTAATGGTGGGACTGCCAGCAAGGGGAAAGACCTACATATCCAAGAAGCTCACCCGCTACCTCAACTGGATAGGAGTACCCACAAAAGGTCAACATACATTGTATCGTGTTTTAGATATATTACTAGTTAGATATACTTACTTCAATAAGTCAGGAATATCAGCTTTGAATGGTGGCAATAAGAAGAAAGTCAGTTAATATCCAGGTATCCACTGTTGGCTCTCTCACCTGCCTCTCTCGCATTGTCCAGTCTTTAACCTGGGCCAGTACCGCAGGGAAGCCGTCCAGGACTACAAGGGCTTTGAGTTCTTCCTACCAGAAAATGAAGAAGCCATGAGGATTCGCAAGTATGAAACCCAACCGGTCTGCAAGGTCTTCAAATGCGTCTGCCAAGACCCAAAGGTTTTCCTGACTCAGTTAGATGGGAAGAACTGCTTTCTAATTGAACAATCGTATTGCTTCAGTGTTATAATCAGACATGCCTTTATTAAAATCAACACTGTACCCCTATGGAACAGGATTTATTCCAGGTGTATCTGACTGCATCTTCTGTCACAGCGCCTGTGCCTCTGCGGCTCTGAAAGACCTCACAACCTACTTTTCGAAAGAACATGGACAAGTAGCCGTGAGTAAGAACACAACAGAAACTGTCCCACAGACTCACTTGTCCATTCCTCCACATCGCTCTGGAAACACCTCGCACGTAGCTGTGGCGTCCGCTGTATGTTCTGTGAGGAGCCGGTATGATTGACATGTGACGCAGAGTTCATTGGTAGCATGTGTTTTCTCCAGGTGTTTGATGCCACCAACACCACCAGGGAGAGGAGAAGCGTCATCGTCAGCTTTGCCAGGGAGAGGGGTTACAAGGCAAGTGAACACGTGTCACTTCTCAATGCATGAGTGGCACAAGATTGGGCTCAAGCAGAATTGGTTTACCACCTGTTGTTTTATGTACTACACAGTGGTGGGCATTGTATTGATGATGAATGAAAACCTAGTTCACCGATAAACACGGATCTATTTAATGACGGATTGTATCTTCAAGGTGTTTTTTGTGGAGTCGATCTGTGATGACCCTGACATCATTGCTGAGAACATTAAGGTGAGGCGGTCCATTTGATTTATGCTTTGGAACACCAGAGGGCTCTCTGGTACCATCACGCTGACATGAGGAAATCTGACTCTAATCTCTGACTCTCCTCAGCAAGTGAAGATTAGCAGTCCAGACTATGTAGGACGTGACAATGACGAAGCATTGACGGACTTCCTGCAACGCATCGAGTGCTACAAGCAGAGTTATGTGCCTTTGGACGATGAGAAGGACAGGTACATCAGAGGCCCTGAGAGGAGCTTTGCTTCATAAACTGTCAGTCTGCATTTCTGTTTTACAAAACGTTACAAAATGCACCATACTAACTAAAAGCTGAATGTATCAGGCTCAGTTAAAGCCCAACTATCTGCTAGTTGTTGTACATAACCTGCTTTCTTGTCTTTCTCGTGACAGGCACCTATCCTACATTAAAATCTTCAATGTGGGCAGTAGATACCTGGTGAACAGAGTCCAGGACCATATCCAGAGCAGGATCGTGTACTACCTTATGAATATTCACGTGACACCGCGCTCCATTTTCCTGAGCAGGCACGGAGAGAGCGAGCTGAACCTGCTGGGTCGCATAGGCGGCGACTCTGGCCTCTCTCCCAGGGGTCAAAAAGTGGGCATCGCACAGCACAAAATATGAAGTCTTTGGCACTCGTTTCCATTCAAATGACACTTGACTTCATGTCTTAATTAAGAACCCCATGCACATGTCAACATGAGATAGAACTGATGCAGATGTGAAAAAAACTGTCGATTGATGTTAGCCAACTCTATCTGCAGTATGCGACAGCCTTGGCAGCTTTCATCAAGGGTCAGAAGGTCAAGGATCTGAAGGTGTGGACCAGCCATATGAAGAGGACCATTCAGACAGCAGAGGCTTTAGGAGTGCCTTACGAACAATGGAAGGCCCTCAACGAGATTGATGCAGTGAGTGCTTTGTTTGCTGCCACGTTTCTGTGTGTCACAGACAGAATTAGAACAAGTAAATTAGATTAAAGCCATGAATGGAGCAACATATCGGCTACAGTAATGTGTTGCAAGAAGCCAACATGCTCTGTATCGTTCCAGGGTGTGTGTGAAGAGTTAACCTATGAGGAGATTCAGGAGAAATTCCCAGAGGAGTTTGCACTCAGGGACCAGGACAAGTATCGCTATCGTTACCCCAAGGGTGAGGTAAGTGTTGTCCTTAAAGTGGGGTCATGCTTACCTTTGAATGTGGATAGGCAGAAAAAGAAAAAAAAAACATGGTCCAAAGTGAAGCATCCTTCATGTCCTTGTGTCTGGCTTCCTTCTGTCTTGTTGCTCAGTCATATGAGGACCTTGTTCATCGCCTGGAGCCTGTGATTATGGAGCTGGAGAGGCAGGAGAATGTGTTGGTGGTGTGTCACCAAGCAATCATGCGTTGTCTGCTAGCCTATTTCCTGGACAAACCTTCTGGTAAAGGATGACAAGCTACCATTTAGATATAGACTGCTGCTACTGTCTCATCTTTATGAGGCTTGTCATGTTCTCAACCTCTATTCTTCCAAACAGATAAGTTGCCGTATCTAAGATGCCCCCTCCACACTGTCCTCAAACTCACACCAATAGCTTATGGTGAGCTTGGTGTTTTTTTTACAGAGCTTTGTTGTCCACATGTTTTTTTCCTCATGGCCTTAACACTCATTCCTTTCATTCCTGTTTTTAGGATGTAAAGTGGAATCGTGTTTCCTAAACATTGAAGCAGTCAACACACACAGAGAACGGCCTCCCGTGAGTTAATTCACTTCAGTCTAATACCTCAACGTATTCAAGTTGGAGTGTCCCAAATTACATTAGAGCAGAGCACATCATGCACACTGTCTGCTCTAAACATACTCACGAACACTTGCTTTACAGGATGTGGATGTCAATAGAAAACCAGAAGATGCGCTGAAGACAGTTCCTGACCACGTATGAAGAATCTGAAGGTGGACACTAGGACCATGAACACATGATGTTGTAGCATTTTAGCTGAAACATGGAAGCCTGTATTGGCTTCGTTGCAGGAGGAGCTTGAGGGAAAGGAATGATATGGGAAGGTGGCAATACAAACGCAAGTGAAAGCAGAGTGGCAAAATAATCTTCCTCTGTTTTGGTAAATGAGTCACAAATGACACAAGTGGAATTGTTGACCCAGGAGTGTAAAGGAAATGTGCCTAAAAATGTGTCAATGTGACTATGCAAGCTGTTTGGTAAGTCTCATTCTAGGGAATGGATTTATTGAGGACAGTAATGGGTTTACAAGCTGTTGCAGAGGAATACGGATGGGCAAGAAATCTATCGATCCGTCAGAATATGTGCATGTAAAGTTGATATTAGAAACAAACATCTGAAATTGTGAATGTAACTTCTCAAAGTTTAACACAAAGCAGTCTAGTTTGGAGATTAAGTGAGCAACTATCAGGACCATGGACAGCTCACATACAAACAAACATAGTTTGAAAATAAACTTCAAAATTACTGTTTTAACAACTCTGTAGGTTGCTATTAATGTGAATCCATTGTCTCATGAATAGAAGCATCTGTATTGTATGGAATTACGCTAACAATATCTACAATCCTCAAATTGCTAGTGTAGGGAAACTGAACCTGAAAATCGTCTTTGTACTCACACATTAGAGGACCACCCAAAGCAGATTCTGAATGAACGCTATACACTGTAACTCCATGAGGGGGGTATTCATTAATCTATGTTTTTCACCACATACTGTGACAGGCACATTTAAAGAAAATTGTGCCACCAATTTCATGGAACTGTTTTTAAGTTTAACCTCTGTTTTCATGCCTTCACAATTATACCGTAGTTATACGGTAGCATTAGACTCTGCGTTTTACTGTAATGGGAGTCCTGCATTAAATAGTTGAACTAAAAGAGAGAAAGAGAGAGTGAGGAAGAGAGAGAGAGCGAGTGGGAGGGAAAGTGAGTGAGTGGAGGGTGGTGTTTTTCTTTCAAATTGTCGACATTCACGGGTTAAGAATACCTCATTTCGCACGATCCCCTATGACAAGAGTCCGCGAAAATCTTTAGTGGGTTTTGCTCCAGAGGACATAGTTTCTTATTCTTTAACACTCGTATTGTAATTTGGCTATTGTATACTGCCTAGAACCTCTATTTTCTTTAATATTACACTGATTTCAGACCGTATTTATAAAGCTGAGGGAGGGTGAAAACTTGCAAAAACTAACATCTGTAAAATGTGAGGTTCGTACCGCGTCCTCCAAACGCACAGGTTACTTCCCTGACAACGTGCGCGCACTGGGATACGGATAACTTGAAATCTGTTGGAATTTAAGTCTATCATCATGGTCAACGTGGATTACAAAATCCATTGCATTTTGTTTTTAGTCACCTTTTCTGTGCAAGAAAGTTTTTTAAAAGAATATGATGCACACCTGGGAGCAAAAGACATTCTATTACAGGTGAGAAAACTGCGGATTCCTCGAACGTTGAATGTGCGTGTAAAATTCACTGAATGTTGTTTACAATTTTGTCATCAAACTTCACAAACTTTCATACAGTGTAATATTTTCACCTCGAGATGTTGTAGCACGAAAAGTAATATTGTTCTTTAGCTGTATTATGAACGCTTCCTTCAAATTTTCTTAAACCTCTACGGTCACAATTGCATTTTCTCACCGGTCACCAGTCCCGTTTCTTCAAGTGATAATTGTGACATCATTAACAACCTATTCAATTCCTAATGCAGTTAGAGATTTGCTTTGTTGAACGCAAAACTATCTTTTAAGCAATTGGTTCATGATAAATCCCCACAAACTTCAACATATGTGGTAACAGGCTATATTGACACAGCAATGATTTGAGACCAACCTCTGCCCTTCTGTGTACAGTGAAAGCATTTACTTCTAGTTCCAGTTGCCATCCATTCATGAATAGCTTTGATTCAGTCTATTTTCACACAAAATCTGGGCCCAACCCATACACAAGGACTCTGGAGATTTCTCCCAAAAGAGGCTATTTTTTCTTACAACATATGATATTGAGCAAAAGTAACTTTTCCCCCCACTTCATTCTTCTGTTTCATATGAGTTTAAGATGTCAAATAATGACTAGGCCAGTAAAAAAAACTCATTTTCAGTGAAGTAGAATTTGGTGTCCAGTTTTCCCTAGATTCTCTGAACAACCTTGTGGGCTAAAATGACCCCCTGTGTACTATGGAGCATCAGAACATTCCTCTGAAGGCCTCGGTTTCCTCTGTTGAGATGTTTCCACATCACAAGGTACATGAACACTGCCAGGACCTTCTGTTACTGACTGTTTCATTGTCTTGCTCTTGTTTCAGAGAGCCAAAAGGCAGAGCAAGCCATCCAAACCAGCAGTAAGTGTCTGTGTGTGTGGGAGGGGGGGGGGCGTCAACTTTCTGGAACATTCTGGAACGTGTCAGACTTTCAAACGTTTTGTTCAATGGCCCCATTCTGCATAACAAAAATATTAGGAACATTATGAAAATATTTGGGGGATATTCTTTTTTTTATGGCTCTGTTGAGAATTGTGCAATAGCCTTGCACATTTGAAGAACCTGCCCTGAAGAGCAGACCTCAATATATTTCTCAACTTGGGGTGCAGCTCTCTCTATGACATGGCAGTATTGTGTTTTTAATCATTCTGCCTGTGCTGCCTCTTATACCACTCACACACCCACAAGGCTAGTACACAGTGCTTTCACTGTCTCACAACCATCCAAGAGCAAACATTTCCTAGCTTTTTGAACCTTAGCCTGGGAATTTCCTATGACATCATTATACAAACCTTGAGAAAAGGTTGTTTCCCACATCCAGAGTCATATCAGGCAACAATCGATTTGCCAATCAATGAAAAGGTCAAAATGCAGTTATTGATGCACAGATCTATTTTCCAACACAGTGTGCTCGCTTTACTGTGATTCAGTTGCTCAGTGCTGTGGTGGAAGTTCCTCTTTGGAACTCACAGCTCACAGTCATAAAAGTATGTGTGTACATTAACATCATGCAGAACCACAGCTCTGGTTGTGGAGCCAGTGAGGAGCAAGGCTCCATGTCTCAGTCTGCCTCCTGGGCCTGCCGTGATGTGGTCTGAGCTGGCCAGATTGATCTCAGCAGGTGCCAGAATTACCCAAGTAAACAAGGGGGTGGAAGAGATATCCTGCAGAGACTGGCTTTGTATCATCTCGCTACACTTGTCAACCAGAGGAGAGAACCTGTTAAGCCTTGGTTTGGCAACAAGAAATGTGTTTTGATCCATGTTTTTCTACTGACGATGCAATGTGACCAGTAGTTTTAACTCCAATTTGAACATGATGCTCATTTAAAGTATTTTCTGTACTGTCAGTCTAGGGTAGACTGACAGTATAGACAGCATAGTTTCTGGAAGTATAGTTCATGTTCTGTGTTTTCAGCTCAAGGTGACTGACTACCATGTGAGGTGTTCTGTGGTATCTCGCTATGCCATCACCACGGTCCACAGCTCTGTTTGGAACCAGCTTCCTGGCACTAAGGAAGCTGCCTTCGAGGTGGACCTGCCCCCATCGGCTTTCATCTCCAACTTCACCATGTCAGTCGGGACACTGGACAAACTGTTTTACAAACACTTTGATCTTGTGTCTTTCTTTTTACCTCCTCTGTCCCTTCTTTTCAATGCATCCCTAAATTTCCGTTATTTTATTTATTTATTTCTCTTTCTATCCTGCTAACAAGACCATTGTATCACAGACAGCAGGCTACTACTACTGCTCCCACCGTCAGTCGGATTTACTAAGTAAAAAAAGAAATGAAATGGATCCTTCACAGACCAGAGTGTAAAACTTTGTAAATACTGTGCCAGAAAAAGGAGTAAATAAACATGAAATAATCAAGGAAGTAAGTGCACCCAGAGGTGAACTTCAGAGGAATTATTTTGGGACTTAAAATTCTGGTTCAGAGACACACACTTTTATTACTAAGAGGATTGTAGACCAGTCAACTTCAAAACAGACTAAATATAAACAAAACAAACAGGTCAATAGCGTAGGCCAATTGTGGAGCCTGGGGCTGGATTTTGGAGAGGAAGCGGGAGAGGGAGGACTTTGAGGCCAATGAATACCAGGCTTTGTAAATATAAGTCAGAAGGTTAATAGAGAGAACGACAGGAGCTCGCCCTGTTTCCTCTCCCTCTCTCTCTCTCTCTCTCTCTCTCTCTCTCTCTCTCTCTCTCTCTCTCTCTCTCTCTCTACCACGCAGTTTACTGTGGCACCATGCCAAGATACACACACACACTACGCACACATGCACATATTGTGTATTTCAGATACACATACAGGTATACATATTTACATATAGTAATGTGAAAATGTGGAAACATACACCGTTCCACCGTTTCTCTCTTACTCTCTGTCTCTCTCTCTCTCCTTCTCCAACACACGCACACTCTCGCTCACACTGAAGGGCAGACTGCAAAGCGGCTAGGACCAACAGGAAAATAGCTGGGGCAAAGTAGTCTCTTTAGTTCTGTGGTGTTTCTGGTTGTGAGACTAAGAAGCCTGTGTCCTGTGTGTAGGTCACCCGTGTACCACAATCTCCACTCCCTCTCAGCCACACGCAGATATACAGGCACCTCTATTTTCCACCCTCACCGCACTGGCCATTATGCTCTGTCTCACACAAGACCTGCTTCAGATGTGTCCGTTTATTTTTGTAGGTCCTTGTTGGTTTTATATTTGGATGTATTTGTTCAAAGGATCTGACCTTATTTTAGCACCTTGTCACGCGGAAAAAAAATGCGAGAAACTTCTAGGAATTGTGTGGTTTGGATTACGCCTGCAAGCCTATTTAAGGTCTGTTTTGGATGGGAAACCTTAATATCTGGGTGCAGCTTACTGTAGCTGGCGTGCAGGGTTACGGGTACCAGGGACCTTGAGAGGTGTTACTGGATCTCTTTCCAGTAATCATGTTTTCAGAGGGAAATTACCCTCTCTGCTCACCTCTCTCTTGACCCCACCTTCCTTAGACATGTTTTATACTCAATCTGTAAACCAACAAGATGCATGTTTATCCTGAGTCCAACACTAAGTGCTACATATAGCCAGGCTCTGTGATTGACACTATTAGCATAAAAATTACAGTGAAACCAAGTATGAAATGAACATAGACCTGTGCAGGCGCCAGAAATACCAGGCATGTTTCTCACCGTAACATAATCCGAGAATTGTGAGTAACTCACAGAGAGACGTTTCTTTTCCTTGCTTCCTCACCGCCTGCTCCCAGAACCTCCAACGGCAAGGTGTATGTCGCCCAGGTGCAGGAAAGGAGCGCTGCAAGGAAGATTTATGATGCTGCCAAGAAGCAAGGAAAAACAGCTGGACTCGTGGCCACCAAGTCAGCAGCACTCCATCCCCAACATCCATATTGTCTAGATTTAATCATTTGATTATTCAAACCCAAATGCTTCAGCTGCTTACAATTTGCTCTGTAGTAACCATGCCAACATCAATGCCTGGCAGTTTGTTAATAATGCCTGGTCCTCTGCTCCTCTGTGCCCCAGGGAGAGGGAGATCGAGAAGTTCCGTGTAGCGGTGAGCGTGCCCTCGGGGGCCCGTATGTCCTTCTCCTTGTCCTACGAGGAGCTGCTCCCCCGCAGACTGGGTCGCTATGAGCTCTCCCTGGGCCTCCGGCCTGGCCAGCCTGTGCAAAACCTCAGCCTGGAGGTCAGCATAGCAGAGAGGACAGGCATCAGCTTCCTCAAGGTCCTACCGCTCAAGACCAGCCGGCTGCTCTCCAACACTGTGCAAGGTGAGACGGACAGAGAGACAGAAGAAGAAACCAGGGGTGAGAGTGAAAGTTATTGCTTGACAGCACAAACCCCTGCACTCCACACTCCTCTCCTCCATCTCTCCTTCTCTCCACCCCCTCCCGCAGGTGAAGCCCAGGCTCCAGCCTCCACCCAGGTGGAGCAGAACCAGGGTTGCGCCAGAGTACGATACAGTCCCACCCTGCGGCAACAGAACAGCATCTCCTCCAAGGGCCTCAGTGTTGACTTCATCATCCAGTATGACGTGGAGCTCAGAGACCTAATGGGAGACATCCAGGTCCTGAACACAACAAACATACACATGGCATAAAACACATATACACTTGCTAAACTTCATGAGTCATACAATGGCATATCCCAGTCAAGCAATTCACAAGTTAACTGGTCATTTGTACATGTGTTTGTGCTTTTCTCTAACAGGTGTATGATGGTTACTTTGTGCACTACTTTGCACCCCGGGGCCTCCCTGTTGTTCCCAAGGATGTCATCTTTGTCATCGATATCAGCGGCTCCATGATCGGCACCAAGATCAAACAGGTACACAGCCTCACACATCTTCATCACAATCCACTTGGGCACATTTGATAGTACCGTACATCAAACAAGCCACTGGCAACCAACCAGCATTATACCTCACAGTCCAGGAGGATGATGTCTTGAGGTAAATATTGTGTTCGTACGGGTCTTCAGACCAAGCAGGCCATGACCACTATCCTGGGGGACCTGCGAGAGGGGGACCATTTCAACATCATCACCTTCTCAGACAAAGTCCACACATGGAAGAAGGGCCGCACTGTGAGGGCCACGCGTCAGAACATACGAGACGCCAAAGATTTCATCAAGAGGATCATCGCTGAGGGCTGTGAGTGAGGCTGAGTCTGTTGTCAGCAGTACATCGTCTGGTTTTACGAATCACTTTAAATCAATGATATTATTATTGCTGTTGTGAGTGAATTCATCGAGAGTAGATTCCTCTCGTGTGACTAAAAACTATAAGAGGACTGTTTCCCTCTTACTCCACCTCTATTCATGCTTCCTTCATCTCTCCCCTTCCAGGGACCAACATCAATGCTGCTCTACTTTCTGCTGCCCAGCTGGTCAACCCCTCCCCCTCCAGCTCCTCCCCTATTCGCTCCTCCTCCTCTGCCCCTCACCGCGTTCCGTTGATTATTTTCCTGACAGACGGGGAAGCCACCATTGGTGTGACGTCCGGGGATGCCATTCTCACCAACGCTAAGAGCGCCCTTGGCTCTGCCTCCCTGTTCGGCATCGCCTTCGGGGATGACGCTGACTTCCCGTTGCTTCGGCGCCTGGCAATGGACAACCGTGGCGTGGCCAGGATGGTGTACGAGGACGCGGACGCGGAACTGCAGCTGAAGGGCTTCTACGACGAAGTGGCCAGCCCCCTTCTATCCGACATCCAGCTGTCCTACCTGGACGACCAGGCCTTCGATGTCACCCAGTCCCTATTCCCCAACTACTTTCAGGGCTCAGAACTGGTGGTGACTGGGAAGGTGAAGCCTGGGGTCAGGGACCTGAAGGTGTCTCTGACGGCTGTGGACTCCAAGCAGAAGGTGAAGGTGGAGAACGATGTGTTGAAGACGGGGGTGAATGCGACGACGTTTATGGGCTGCCCTGGAGGGATGGGTGGCATCTCCAGCTTTGTGCGAAGGCTCTGGGCCTATTTCACTATCAAAGAGCTGCTGCTGGCCAAACTGAACACCACAGATCCTGCCACCCAGAGACTGTTGACTGACAAGGCCACCAATCTCTCCCTCAAGTATAACTTTGTCACACCTGTCACCTCGCTAGTGGTTGTCAAACCTGATGCTGATGAACCACCTCTGACTCCCACCACTGTTTCAACGACCACAACCTCAATGCCTACTACTACACCAACTACAACACCTACAACTTCTGCTACTACTACCACCGTCACTACCACTACTACTACTACAACCTCTCAAGCGCCTGTCTCCAAATCACCTGCGCCCATTGCTGCGAAGAAGTCCAGGTCAAGCAACCCTAAACCTAAGCCTCCTGTCATGAAGCCTCGACCCCCTAAGCCCCCATCTGGCCGCCCCTTAAACACCCCTCTGCCAAAAAAGACCCCCACACCTCCCACTCTGCCCAAAACTGTCTCTCCTCCATCTGTCAAGAAAGTCACTACCACTCCCAGTCCTGGTGGTGTTAAAACAGCCCCTGCACCACTCTCTGGTAAAACTCCCCCCCCGCTCCCCAGCAGCCCTAAGACTGCTCCTGCCCCTCCAGCTGGTAAAATCTCCGTCCCGCTGGTCAACTCTCTTAAGACTGCCCCTCCACCTGCCCCAGGAAGGATCTCCACCTCACAGCCCAGCACAGCTCAGACAGTCCCCCTCACCGCAAAGACCTCCACCTCTCCCCCAAGCACTGCCAGCACAGACACAGCACCCCTGAGACTCTCTACACCCCAGCCCAGCGCTGTCAGGACCATCCTCCCTCCTGTCAGAGCCTCCTTCCCTACCTCAGAGACAGAGAACCACACCATGTCCGCTAGCGATGGCCACCAGCGTCAGGTCACCACCCTGCTGCATGACCTGATGCCCACCACCACTTCTCCTCTCCTTATCCCAGCACTTGCTTCCCAGGATGTAGACTCAGACCCAGATCTGACCATAGCCACCCTGGTGTCTGCTACCTTTGCTCCCATGCCAGGCGTCACCGATGGGCCAAAACTATGGGAGGCTGCAGGCTTGCTCGGTACATACCCTTTTACCCCTGAGTTGCATTATCAAAAGCATTTGTTGTCTTTCAAAGATCAGTTATACCGTTTACAGTAGCCTGCCCTGGAAATGACTCAGCACAGTGCATGTGAGATGATGTGACACATTCCCCTTCTCTCCACTAGATGTCTCTACTTCCATTCAGATTCAGAGAAAAGGTGAACGTTTCTCGCAACATACCTTCCTCTCCTGTATTTCTGTAAATACAGTTACGTCATCTATTTGACATATGTGTGGATATTCGAATGAAACACTTATCGATCTATTTCCAACTCATTTCGAATCCGAGCTCACTGTTTTCTCATCCCCCTCCTCGTCCTGAAACAGACATAGATCTTGTGAAAGGTAAGTCTTTATCTTTGTTGCTGTACCAACACAATCCAACACAAGCTGTTGTCACCAAGGGACAGAGGAGCTATCAAAGCCACTGAACACTCTTAGGGAGATGGGAGGGATGTGGCTCATGGCAGTTTCTGATCTAATTTCACAGATTATGACGCAACCTATGATTTTGACTACGACCTCAGCTACGAGTCCTGTAAGTTGATTGCCGTAGCATAACTCCATTTTGTTCCAGTTCACATCAAATATCTGCTTTCCGGTTATGGAATAGTAGAGTCATTATGCTATCAGATTTCACGGCATAATTACAAATGTCACGTTTGCAGGGGATGATCCAGCAACTTTTGGTAAGTACTGTCTCCATTTCTTCGAAATACTAATAATAATGATACATTTCTGATCACACATTCACTCAGGAATTACAGTACAGTAGAGACTCTGTCAGACTCAGTTGAAACATTGAATGTCATTCTTTGTAAGACTGCTTTGTTATTTCAGACCCCCCTACCAGACTCAGCTCAGTGAGGGTTTTCTCCTCTTCTGGTAGGAAGTATTGCTGCTACAAACACTCAACTGATGGCACCGCCTCAAACATGTGAGGGACAGGCTTTCACTCGTGTTTCACACCTCTGTCTTCCTCCTCCCGTCCATGTTTTGCAGCTGATGGAGACCCTCACTTTGTGGTTCAGCTCCCCAAGGTGCATCAGCATCTGTGCTTCACTGTAGACGGCAGGGCCAACGATGTCCTGAGACTACTTGAGGATGCAGAGAGAGGTGACTGTGTTTTGCCATGCGTCCAACCCACAACTGGGCTGTTTGCTCAAGATTACTTTTGCTAGCTTACGAGTTGACCGTAGCATGATGGAGTTGACCAGTTGACCAACAGCCAGATGTGACTGAACTAAGAGGCACTGTCTATGTAGGAACACCATGCTGTGCAGTGTGTTTTTTCTTTTCTGATAGTCTAGTATTGTAACCTTCCATTGATTGCGCTTCCCTCAGGCATCTTAGTGGATGGACATCTGATAGGAGCGCCCTCTAAACATGGCGTTGAAGACCGCTCCCGCACGTACTTTGACCAGCTCACTATTTCCTCTGCCTTGGGAGGTCCTGACAGTATCATCATCACGCTGTCATTGGACATGGTGGTCGTGGAGGGGGAAGGAAAGGACGTGCTTCCCACCAACAAGCAGGGATCAGTGACAAGGCAGGGCATCAAGGTTGCTATAGACAACCATCGCAGCTGCTGGATAGAGCTGGGTGAGGACGTGCGTTTCCTGGTTCTCTTCCACCACTACAAACACCCCAGCTACCTGCAGCTGGCTCATCTGGGCTTCTACATTACTGATGGGCTTGGGCTCTCGTCCTCAACTCAAGGCCTGTTAGGTAAACTTAGCACTTTACAAGGATGTCATGTTAGTCCTTTCCTGGTGTGTTTCACTTGTTTCTGCATTCCCACTATGATCCCAATCCCCTCTCCCTCTCCTCTCCACAGGCCAGTTTCAGCATGCTGACATGGGTGTGTCTGTGGTGACAGACGCCCAGGATGGGCCCTCTGGTGCTCAGCCCACTAAAGAGGGGGTCCTGGCCAAGGGCTTTCTGAGGTGGGGGGATGTGAAGATACCTGTCACTCTACAGGACAAGACCCTGAAGGACACGGTGAAAAGGCACCACCTGGGCAGGTGCTGGGTGGTGCCCAAGGCAGAGGTGCAGAGGCTGCTGGGCCAGCCTTACCAGAGCTATGTAGTGGATCACCCATAAACACTCCTCCACTCCATCCACTTTCAAGTCTGGGCAGCTCAGGCTATGGGGAATGGCCTTCCAGGAAAAGCCAGCTCTGGAACTTGAGTCCAGGGAACTGGGTCTATTCAGTCTTCCATGCTAATCATTCTCATATCGGGTGATGTCACATGAACACCCGTGCCTTCAAAACAAGACCAATGACCAACTGATTCTTTTGTTCATATGGCAACAGAAACTAAGAACCATTTATTCCTCTGCAATCACTCCAGGATCAGCACATTTCTGTCACTCTTACAGTAGATGTTTCTCAAATGGTTTTTATTCTATCACTATCTGATATCTTAATGATAGTTGGCATTGTTGAAATGTCAATTTGGTGAAGATTCAGAGTTGTATTTTTTGTTTAAGTTAAAATAAGTGTGTATATACTGTATGTATGTTCCATAAAATATTACCAACATAAACATTTTAGCGTTTGGGATACTTTGACGAGTGTATCATTCTACACACTCAGACACAGAGAGGGGCTGTGAGACTTTCCAGGTTTGCCATGTGCTTTTTATTTTTCTATCTTTTTTTCGTTCATAGTTTAATTCATTTTATTTGTTACACAAGACATTAGGCATTGTTCACATACTAGTGATCAAACAAGGACTGTAAGTTGTCTACTACTCAGTCTGAACTATCACTTTAGTCAATTTCAAGGGATCTTGTCAATATTGGGGTTTAAAAGGCCAAACTTGATGGAAAACAGTACCACCACACTTTTAGGATTTTCTTTAAATAAATAAAAAGATGATGCAGCATCTATTGGTGAAAAAAGGGCCAAGCCTTTTAATGACTACACTGAGAGAAACCCCACATTATTCCAGTTCAGCTAATATGATTCCAGGATGAAGACCACGCTATATTTAAAAGTGCTCAGTTTGAAACTGCAGAGAGTCCTGTGAAGGTTGGTGATTCAATTACTTACTATCCTTCAATCAAAACCTGTTTGTTAAAGACGGTTAATTATATCAAACCAATGCAACACTGGGTTGATCACAAACAAAACATAACGTATGACACGGCAAATAACAAACTAAAACAAGAATGAGGGTATGCATCACTTTGAGATCAGTTGAATTGTATCAGTAAGAGAACAAACTAATAGCATAGCATATTCAGCATTTTCACCTTTCACCATTAACTTTAGTGGAAACAAATAAATAATACCATTACAATAAGACACATAAAAACCCCAAACGTGAGTTAATAACTTTGTTTAGAGTCATTGAAGGAGTGCTCAAGCGCACAGTCATATAAGAGGAGTATAGTGCCAACTCAACCTTGGTTTAATGTGTTATGGGTAAGGGTGTAGCATCTCACCTGCCTTCCACTGATATGTACACTAACTCATTGATTCACTAACTAGGCTTCCGACCACTCCGCTGCCATTGGGTCATTGTGACCCACCGTCGTGGTGGTTTACAAGGTGAGTCACAATTTCCTGAAAGCATTACAAGGGTTGAATCTGAAGTACATAAACACAGAGGAGTAAAACACAACTGCCAAGTAGGAGAACTCCAACAGAATAGAGGTCGGCATATAGGACACTGTTTTGTGGTGCCAACTACAGAGAGACAAGACCACTGAACTAGACTTCTTGCGTAGGGGGTAACTCACTACAGACTTCCCTTGCCATAACAGTCAGTAAAGCAGTGGTCTACGTCTTCTTTTAATGTACTGGTCCAATCATGAGAGATTCCAAAAATATCGGATAAGACCCCAAATTAAGGCTAAAACCAAGTAAAACATATTGGTTCATTCTTGTGGGGTGGCACTTTTAAACCATGGCTCAGGACTTTTCTGCTACAGAGTACTACTTTGGGAGTGTCCAGCTGTCCCTGCTGTCTACTCTAAGGGTTATCACAGGGTTCCATTGATTGGGGGATTGATCTACTTCGGTGACATACACAAGCATTCCAACAACCTAGACATGATCTGGTGCTTTCACTACAAGCCGAAAATTCAGTCTTCCTTCTTCACTCCAACGTGTCCTGATATCAAGCCTGCAACATCTCAAGTATACATTCTGATCACCCTCTTTGCATCTCTCAACAAGTGAGGCCTCCTTTTTCAATCGACGTCTTTCCTCTCCAATCTACCTTTCTTCATGTGTAACCCTACAAACATGCCAAACCATCCCTCGCAACGATGCGTCACCTACACCTTTTCACCTTCCCTTTTTAATGTTTAAGTCCTCTTTAGAGTGCCACAACACCATTCCCACACCAACTCAGTAAACTTCATAACTTCAGCTTGTGAAAAGTGCACCAAATATTCTGAAATAAAGTTCTTAATAATTTAAAATGTAAGAAAGTAAACAATTCAAAGTCAACTCTGACATCACACATGTATAAACAAAAACAGTTTTAGGGGACAACAGTTAGCCACCGGTTAGCTTGCCTGCTATAGCACAGGGTACACAACAGCATTGCAAAGTGAGCACTATCAGTTGACAGAACAGCCCATTGATATATAACGTCTCATTACATTTTGCCTGACTGAGAGATTTGCCAAAAAGGAGCAGTCTATTGATATAACACATGTAAAAGACCAAGTAAGAAGGTGAAAGCAGGGTTGACAGGAGGGATGCGTGGAATGGCCCAGCCTTCATACCGCAGTGTCTTCATGTTCTATGTACAATACTACTGTGTGAAAATGATGCATGCAAGCCAAGTAGAGGTGACAGATTCAGAGAAGGAGCGAATATTCGTGGCAAAACTGCAGGTTTTACACTAAACTGCTTATCTCTTTTGACACCAGCTTTGAGCAGTGTTGATGTCTTTGTCTCTTCAGCTCCCTAGCCTACCAGCAACTGATGAGAGACCAGGCCAAACACAGGAAGAGTTAAAGGCTTTAAAACTGCACTGCCGGTGAACAGGTCAACCTCTACTTCTGGTAATAATCAAGACATGTTTATAGAATCTACAATGGAATGAAAAGACCATATCAACCCTGCTTTTCAGTGATAAGAGATAAGGAATGTGAGTCTGGGAACAATGTGTGAGTGTGTGTGTGTGTGTGTGTGTGTGTGTGAGTGTGTGTGTGTGTTTGTGTGTGTGTGGTAACGTGTTTGAGTCAGAGGCCATGCCAGAAGAAGGAAGAGCATAAGAAAAAGGAGGATGACTTCAAGACTGAACACCCCTCCCCCCCACCCCTCATCAACCTTACCTTACCAAGACCTCGTCCTACCCTCCATTCCACCCAACGCTCCCTCCCCCTCGCTCACCACCCTCCACCAGAGGTTCTGCCCGTTTCTTCACTGTTTTCATATCCTCCCTTTCTTGGAGCCCTGCCCTTCCTATTGCTCATCCTCCCCAAACACATCATTTTGCTTGCGCTTCATATTCTCAAAGTCAAAGTCGCTTCCAGTCATGCGCTTGTAGATGTCCTTGATGTCGTTGCAGGTGGTCTCAAAGTGAGTGGTGGCATCATAGGCCCGGGAGGCAAAGATCTAGGCAAAAGGATGCAAAGTTGGATAGGGTTTTTCTTCGCATACCAACACCTTCCTCCTCCCCTGATCATATGCTCTAAAGGTTTGACTCACCTGACTCTCAGTGCCGTCATCTGTTGGCTCATAAAGGTCACTGATGGCCACAAACCTGCAGACAGAGAAAACAGTAGTCATTCATGGATGGTCAATAACAGACACGTGTACTGTGCCCAGGTGTAGTAAGCCGGCTGGGTCAGGTTACAGGTCAGTAGGTGGCGCTAGTGAATCAGGACTGACTTCTGGTCGATGGGCTCCAGCAGCTCCAGAGCAGGCTCGATCTCAGCCTCTGGCTCACTGGTCTCCACTGTGGTGCTGACGATGGCGATGTACTTGCCCTGGGCCGCCACATTGTGGGCATAGGAGATCATACACACGTAGATGTCTACGGTGGAGGGAGGATGGGAAGAGGGCAGAACAGTCAAGTAATCACCCCCAACAACCATGAATCAATATAATCCTATGTGGAATCAAAACAAACAGGTGGGTTCTTCACCTGACTTGCGGTTGACTTGGTTCTGAGGGATGATGATCTGGCAGGAGTTGGCATCATTGGTGTTCTTGATGGGGTGGCTGAGGATGCAGATGAGTCGGATCACCTGACCAGCCTTACGCACTCGATCCTGGATGTAGCTGGGGTCGCAGATCAGCTGCTTGCATCTGGCCACCTGCCAAAGAGGGAAGGGCCCACACAGATATAGTCCTTTAATAGTTTATCTCCTGTGCAAACACCATAGACTGTATTCGGAGATGCTACTTCGTGTTGTCCTTTAGTAAAAGCCTGACTGAGTTTTGAAAGGTCATCCCGGACAAATACGTAAATGAAGCTTGTTGTGAGGTTACCTCTCCCTCTGACTTCACTCCAACCACGTGGCCGTCTTCCATCACTATCTCCTCCACAGGTTTGTTCAGCATGTAGGTTCCTCCATAGATTGCACTCAGCCTAATATGATTCATGAGACAGAAATACATTGTCTATGGTTCTGTTCAGTTTTATGGTTGTGGTTGTGTTCACTTTCATTGCCGTTTGAAATCTAAGGGTGATTGTGTCTGCTCAGTGGCAGCAAGGCTTTGGAATAGCCTTCTTCTCGACATGAGATCCTCTCCCACAATCAATGTTATTAAATCATATCTTAAGACCCACTTACTCTCCTTGGCTTATACCACTGTGTTTGTGGAAGAGAGCTGTCCTGCATGTTTGTGCCTGTTTGTGTGTGTGTGGTTATTCTGGTGCTTTTTTGCCCTGGACACTGCCTTACACTGGTTGTTTTATAATTCATTTGACTTGACTAAATACAGGAGGGAGTGTGTGGATGCACAAACCTGGCAAAGCCCTGGGGAAGCTCCCCTAGGCCATACAGGGGGTACAGGTAAGGGCTTTTCCCATACCGGGCCAGGGACTCACTGTACAGCTTGATACGGTTGATTGTCTCCAAACAGGGGACGTCAAGATAGCTGAAAACAGGATGGAACAGCATGGGAGAGCGTGAGTGAGGATCAGTTATATGACAACATAGAGTCATGGAAATATCACCATGACAACTTGGTAACAACTGCCACTTTCTTTGACAGTCTGTAGAATAAAGCCTGCTTGTCTGCACTTACTCATCTGTCCTGTACAGGGCCAGGGCATGGCCGGTAAAATCGATGACGTCTTGCCCAAGGTCAAACTTCTTGTAAACATCCCTCATGGTGGTTAGCTTGGGGTCGACACCCTCGAAGGTCTTGGGGTCGTTCTCGTCAAAGTTGGCAACAAACACTAAGAACTTGCGGAACCTTCTTTTCTCAAACATCCCCATGAGATCTTGAGAAGACAAGAAGTTCATTGTAGTCTCACAGAATAATAAAGAGAAGCCACACAAATTGACAAAACAAAATTTAAAGTATGCTGTAGCATACGGCTGAACTCACTTGAAGCGAGCGCTTCAGTCTCAGTTGATGGCACCTTGTAGATCTTCCCTCCCTTGTAGACAAAACTACCTTCAACTACTTTGAAGTCCAAGTAACGAGTCACCTCTGTGTATAGCAGCATCTTCACAAGCTGACCTGCATTTACATAGTAGAAATCAACATAACATGCCATTTTAGGGAATTCTGTATCGTTTTAACATGTTCTAATCTACACCAAAAACGTATTTAGGTTTATTAATATCAACATGGTTGATGGTTGTTAACATTTTTTATTGGGTTAATAATTAATCATTTGTTTGAAGAGGTTATGCTGCATTCTGATGCCTACTTATCCTAATACTTATTCCCCCGCCCCCGGTAAACCAGTGACTGACCGTTGGCCATCAGAAACTTGGGGATGAGGTCCACGTTCCAGTCACGTCCTCGTCCCATCGACTCAGGAGGGCTGTCTGTGAGGTCAAAGCGCTTGTACAACTACAGGGCAGAGGACAATCACCACACCATTAATAAAACTTGGAAACTCGATTTCCAGGAATCTGTATTAGAATTGGAATACAATGACATGCCAACCCGCAGTCTTTCATATGGGAAGTGTAGTCGTGACAGTCCTTACCTCCTCCAGAGGAGTGATGGAGGAGCTCTCCCCACCATAGTATGGGTTCCTGTCCATGTGGAGTACCTTCTTGCCATTCACAGACATGATCCCAGACAGAATGCATTCCTAGACAATGCAGTAGATAAGTCGACATTTATTGTAATGTCACTCGCCACTTTCTTACTATCCGAATGTACATTCATGTCTATGAAATGGGATGTGCCAGTGTTGCGTGTGAGTGTGCAAAAGAGAAGAACAGAGGGAGGCTCCACGAGGGAGGGGCTGCATAAGCGACGTCGCCGCGCATGCGCGAGTCGATGTGCCGTCTCTATCATATAAATGTATTTATACTAACTTTAACAATAATAATAATAGTAATAGCAATCTTAATATTAGTCTGTATGACAACATAAGACTTTTGCTTAGTTGATAACAACGAATGACCCAGTAACTACTCATGTCTTCAAAATCACCTATAAAAGCAAATAACTAATCTAACTGTTATTACAATTTTAAGTCGTATGTAATAGTGACTGTGCATGAAAAGGTAATGTTTACGAGGGACATAGAAAGGGGATAGGTTAGGCTACAATAAAGAATCCCAAGTCGGTACGATGGGCATTTTTGGATTTGTCTTTAAAACACGGTCATGGTTTCATTTCTGAAGCGACAACACAGTGCTGAGGACAGGATCAATCATTTAAAGCCATTCTCAGGCCTGCGTTAACGTTTTATAGGTAGGCCTATCCATGGAAAGGGGACTACTATCACATATAGTAGGGTTACGCCTAAGATGCTGCACAACGATTCCAAATGAACAATGCTTGGACTGTTGGCAAAACTTGCAAATAGGCTACATACTAAGAATAATTTTGTTTCCTGTCTCAGCGATCATTTATAAAGCGAATTTTAAAAAGAGCATATATTTCTCATTTATTTCTTGGTAGAGATGCAGAGACGATGGGCTGACATTTGAGATGAGTGCCAGACGCTGCAACTTCATTCATTTCAAAGTCAATGAAAAACACACACCTCGTCGGTTATTAGAAGGAAATTAATTCGGATTACTTACTGTAAGTCCGGTGCCCAAAACGATCACATCATATTCCTCATCCATGTTGTATCACCGCCTCTCCTGTCTCGCCCTCTTTTGCGTTGTAAAATTGAAAGAGATTGAAAGAAATAATCAGTGTTAGAGCGAATGCAAACGAACACTCTTTCTTTACACAACTGTGAGTCAGTTAGATGCCGTATCAAGTTTATATTTTATTATTTATCCTCTGGTGTAAATGAACAGTGGAATATGGTCCACACTGTCACCGGCGAGGACGACCAAAGATGGCCCTACACGAAGAACCCTGTGGAACACTGCTAGTGCGTTCGCGTCGGAAAGTAGTGCACCTCCCCTGTTTGTGATCTTACAAAACCACAGATAAATGAACATTTAACAGCAAGGCAAGAACTGAAGGTGTTTTCAATCCCATTCTAACAATGTAACAAAGAATTACTTAGCCAAATGACCGTACTTTGCTTTTTCAATATAGTCAATGCAGACAATTGTAGGTTTTAATTGTTCGCTTTATCTTCTTTTCCCCTATCTTTCAGTTCAGATAGGTGCAGCTGTGTGGATGATGCAGTGGTATTCCTCCGCCAACTCGCTGAATAGAGCCTAATACTGTGATGAAGAGTTTATTATAGTTTACTTTGGGTGTTTACATAAAATGTAGTGATACTGTATGACGATTAGGATACTCTTATGGAGTAAAATGAAGCTTTTCTAGTTGTTGCATTCCTTAATAAATGGTAAAATACGTAGCTATTGTTTAGCCCCAGGGGCAGAGTGGGGGCAATGAAATATTAGGTTGCATTGGGGTTTATACGGTTAATAGTTTGTAATTGCAAGAGTTGCTAGCATTATTAAATTTTTCTGATATGTGACTGGTCGCCAGGTTCTAATTCAGCACCAAGGATAGCGACTCAGGTTATCTCGAGTTGTCCCCAATTACTAAGATATTTTTGAGACAATGGATAACTTTCTCGCCGTTATAGATAAAGGAATAGGGCGAAAATAAGCAATAGGCATATTAACTTCATCGTACTTTACTACTGCAATTAATATCCAACATATTTTTCCAAGATTGATTCTAGTCAGCACTGCAGCCTAACTGTAGCCACGTCGCTTTATCGATCAAGGTATTGATCGAGATTTGATTAAAAGCTGAGCTAGCAGAAGTGAGCCGAGTAAAAATACTTTTCTTTTACACTGAGCTTTTACATGGTGCATTCAGTGAATTCATCCAGTACGTTTCTTTTTTTCGTTTTGGGCAGGGCAGGGCAAGCCTAAAGAAGGAAGTTTACCGTCGACACATGACAGTCAGCTGATGCGTACCACGTGATCCAGACTTTGCGGAAAATGAAAATGGCAGGAGTTGAGCAGTCGAGGAAATCCAGTGTCATGGCTTTAATTGCCTTTTTATTTTCATTTTTCTTGGTTGGAAGCTGTAGCAGTCAAGTGCCACTATTAATGTGGTCCAGTGACGGGTAAATATTCGATTTTTGTATTTATAAAATAATAGTTATTACAAGTTTTAATTACTTCTCAAACTAGTTGCTGCTGCCACGGCTAAGCCATCCAGCAGCTACGCCAAGGTATTCTGCTAGCATTGCCTTAGCTAACAGCTTTTTAGCCACAAGTTCTCTTAAATCGCTGTCGATTTATTTATGTTGAAATTATGTCATGAATCTTTAAAACTCAATTATGTTTTATCCAACCAAATCATTTGCAATTATTATTTGTGTTGGGAATGTTATGTTGGCTATTTGAGTTTAATAGATCATGTGATTTAAAAAGGATGACCATGTTTGAATGTTTCGTCTCTACAGGTACAGCTTAACTCCCCTTGTTTCACCGTCAGCGGGCCATATCATGTCTAGTAGCCAGTGGTTGTCCTACCTTAACTCTGCCATGGGCCCTGGCCCACATAACGTAATACTCTTTCTTCAGGAGAAGGTGAGAAGTTCAAACGGTCATGTGTTACATTGCACATAATATCGAGACCATCATTTGAGTTTCACTTTTAAATCCGTAGTTACACTACTGTTTAAAACAAAGCGTTCATAGCAGTACAACTATGCTGTAGACACTCGTGATGATGTGATATTCTCACAGTGGTGTGACAATGAGCCTCACTTCCCTCTGTACAAACAGCTTCCTTTCTGAAGCAGACTCATAACTTAAATCTGGAAGTTCTGGGCTCTGATAGGAATAGCTCAGTGAGTGAGGTTTTTTTTTATAGCAGATTAACATGTTGCTGTCAAAACACCCCTCTGTATGTTGCTTTGAATCACATTGTCGACTACATTAGAACATGATATTTTGTGTTGTATAATAAATGTACGTGTCTCGCTCTAACAGTAGCCAGTCCTCTAAAACGTTTGCTGTTCTTTTTCTGTCTAGCTGAGCAAGGATGACTTCACAATGTATGGTGGAGTGTTTGGAAACAAAAAAGATAGTGCCTTTCCCAACCTTGAGGTAAGATCTGAGCTGTAATATACATCACGTTCCTGCAGGCTGAGACTGCTGAGTAAACGATCCATCTCTCTGTGTCCTTCTCCGTTGCTCCTCCAGTCTGCATTGCAGGCGTCCCCTTCACAGCTGGTGCTGCCTGCTCTGGCTTGGCCAGGCTCGAGCGCTATCCCAGCTCAGCTGCAGGAGAAGCTGGGCGTCTCTCCTCTCCTCGTAGACCCAGACACGCTGGCCCATCTGAACCTGAATGCCTCTGCTAGTAACCTTCTGATCATCAACCTGCCATATTCTGATAGGTACGGATCCATGGCGTATATGTAAAGGGTCATTTTAAAGTGCATGCAGAGATTGAGAAATCTATTGATAGTGGTAGATGGTGTCAAATGTACAAATCCATAAAACGTATACATTTTTATTTTAGTTCATCCATGTCCTGTAAACAAGTCCTGAGAACCAATGGTAAGTTAACTTTGTACAATAAATTTTATTGAAGTAATAATAATAATAATTGTATTGTCTTTTTTTTCTTCATATATTGAAGAACTCTTTGTGATCAAATGTGTACCTGTTTCTACAGATGAAGTCATTGGGAAAGTTCTGAGCGTCATGAAAGGCCAGAATGTTCCTTATATCTCCATTTACACTGGGCTGAAGCCATCACGGGTAATGTAACGCCAGTCACGCTCTCCTGTGTGCACCCTGTTTGGCTGACATCGGAAGCAGATGAGAGCATCTTAGAACAGGTACAAGAGGTTTCCACTCCTGTGTCCCTCAGGTGATGGCGGAGCTGTCAGCTGGCCAACCTAAAGGCCGGTCTCTGCTACAAGCCCCGGAGGAATCCGTCAAAGCACCCTTGATGTTTAATAACACTGAGGGAAGTCCTTGCATCATGCTTTGGGCCCAGAACCTCAATGTTAGTTTTGGAACTGGCGCATGGGTGAACCTGGCTAATTTCACTCCAACCATGGCTGGATCCCGATGCACCACCAACAACTCACTGTGAGAACGCTTGTACTGCTATTTATTCCCAGGCATTTGACTTATTGGTTTCATCATCCATAATCAGACCAAGCCATATTGTGTCCATATCTTTGTTTATTAATCACAACAGACAATATCAGTTGATTATTGTGTAACAGTTCAGTCTTTTCTTTGCAGGCTTGTTCTGAACTACGAATCTATTCCTGTTTACGCAAGCGTCAGGCTCACGTAAGTGGAATCAAATGGAACCCTTGTACATTAGCCGGTAAGGAGACAGAAAAGGTTGATAGTATGACGACAACCCGATGCAGAGAACCATGACGGCCTTATGCAAAGAAAAAGACGGGACATACTTAGCATCCTTCCGTCCACTTCAGCAGTGCTCAGTCTGTAACCCAACACTTTCATCTCCAGCTTTATCATGAACCAGCGCCGCTACCCTGTGTCAGGCCGAAACTGGTTCACCCTCAACAATGTGGTCGTGGTGGGTCAAGGGGAAACGGCAACATTCAACGGCAGCCGTGGTATCAACGCCCCTGCTGAGTACTCCTTCCACTGCCAGTCTGTCAGCAGCATCCGTGACCCACTTCTGGTTCCGGCCACTAAAGAAGTCCCTCAATGGAGACTTAACTTCATTGACTTTCAGGTCTGTACCTGTGTGGTTTAGCTTTCTTCTACAAGTGGTCAGCCATGCCGGAAGGCTTAGTTGAAGTGCTGTTCCTCCTCTCTCCACAATTTATTGTTATTCCTTTATTACTTATTTCCCAACCTATCTGTTGTTGTATTGCAGATCCAGGGCTTTAATATATTGAATGGAACGACAGACTTCTCCTATGCTAGTGACTGTGCAGGCTTCTTCACGCCAGCCATTTGGATGGGCTTGATCACCTCACTGATCCTGCTGCTGGTCCTCACCTACGGTCTGCACATGATCATGCAGCTCCACACCATGGACCGCTTTGACGACCCCAAAGGTCCCTCCATCTCTGTGCCTCTGTCTGAGTAACACATGCCGCCAATTCAAAGCCTCCAAATGGGTAACGGAGACCAGATGCCATCCTCCACTTCTCTGAGGGCCCTTCCTGTCTTGCTTGGGAGTGGCTGTTCAGTACCTCTGTAGAACATCACTTCTGTTGATTTAGCTCTTCGTCTTACTCACTGTCAAACCTAAACTCTCATCTGGAAAATGTGCCTGATTTTTCTCCATCATTGAGACTTTCTTTTTTTTGGGTACTTTCCATTCATTTCTGTCATCATTTAATGATTGCGAGGCAAGTTGCCCCAGATTCTTAAAATGTATGGTTACAATTCAAGAAACTTCCGGAATGTACTGTAGATCTTCTTTGCCAATGCATAACTTGAGTTATCGTCTACCTTGTTTAGGTACACAGTGTCATTCTTGAATGGAATGCGACTACAGCACGAGAGTTGACATTTGGTTTTAGGTCTCTATTAGTAAGTTTCACACCTGTATAATTTAAGACAACTTTGATGGAAGAATTATTTGTGTATATATGAAGTTTAATTTGTTTATGGATACATGTTTGTGAACGTTAGGGTTGCCTTTTGAGATGCAAAGAATGTTTCATTGTTTTACTTAACCCAGACACAAGTCTGTTTGCCTGCTATGCTGAAAGAACATTGTGTATTTGAGCAGAAATGGATCCATATGCTTGCTAAAATTGATACGTGCCAATACAACAGTTGAATTAAATAAGATTTTACCTTAGAATAATGTCATTTATTTATAAGACATCTCCCTATTTTAGTGCCAAGAGAATACATTTACGGGTTTACGCTCTGCGAGAATGGACCATGTTGATGTTCGCACTACTTGCCTAATGTTGCCAAATAAAACAAAATCTTGATAAACTGCACGGCCTGTTTGAAGTACACAATTTTTTGAGGAATGCTTTTGACCTCCCTTAAATTCTCATTCGATCATCGTACTCCATTGATAATTAAAACGTTTCAGTAGAGAATCAAGAAATTGATCATGACTGACAATATCCGTCATGCATTTTTTATGAATTTACGAACGACCACCTGGTTACCATCGTTACTAGACAACAGAAGGATATCATGGCTGTACGGTATTCAGGTAAAACAACTTACGGCTTCTTAAAAAAAAAGGATAAAATATGAACCGATTTGACGTTTACATTTGTGATAGGTTCGAATGGCAGCGTAGCCTTTGGAAGTTGCCTGGAGAGGAAAGTGTTCCCGACCCACTATGTTCCTAACCGCTTGGGGAACAAGATGTCACGTCAGGGAGAACCACATCTTGGCCCCGGCTGCTATGACAATCACGAGGTTAGTTTCCCATGTAGGCCTACAATTATATTGACAAAATCCATGCAACCTCCTTGTCCCAATGAACCATCACGAAGAAAATGACAAATAGCCAGTTTGCACAGTCCCTGATTTTTTCCTGCACATTCCATGATAGATTCCTACCTTTGCCCATGATACACAAAAGAAACCTGAAAGTAATAAAGGATACGTGATTGCCGCAAGGACTGCTGCACGATTTATGCCCAACACTCAGGTTTGTTACAACATTTCTTGTCCATCCTTATGTTGTGTATGAAGAGCTGTTTTAAGGTCTTTCTCTCTCTGTGACAAAACTCCAGACAATCGTACTTTCACCTCAGAAGTATCAGCCAGATAACACGCAGCCTAAAGTATTCCTGCCTAACAGAACCCCCTTCAACAGCACCGCTCTGAGGTTCAGAGCTGAGTCAGTTGCTGCTGACTGCAATCCAGGGTAAGTAGCGGCTTTAATACTTCAACTCTGCACAAATAACCTCACACATGTGAGGTGCATTGCATGTTTATTCATTTAAATGTACAGCCCTGGAAACTTGACAAATATACTTGTGCAGCCCGGGGGCATATGCCCCTGATGTTTCTTGCTGCAAGAAAGTGTCCTGGCCTATGAGGTTTGGTTCTCCAGATTGGGCTCGACTGTTTGAGCCAGAGAGGAGGGCCCTCAGGATGAAGGTGTGTGGATGATCTTAGTCATTGTTACCCAACTACTTGTTCTCTGATTTCATGATGCACCACTGTGATAATGAGAGCAGAAATTCAATTACTTTTATAAGCATTTTTATTATAAAAACAGAAACCACACACAATTGGCAGGTAAAAACGATATAACTAAAATAATGAGAAATGCAGAGTGGCAGACAAGAATTCCCTGTTTATTTTGTCATTGTACATTGTACTGTAACATGCTGTGTAAACTCAAACTTCTCATTCATCTTTTGATTCTGAAAACAAAATACCCATTGAACTGTGTTTGTGGTAATGCAGTAACGTAAGACTTCGATTTCTTTCTTTGTCTTTAATTATGGCCAGCTCCCTTGTGACAAGGAGTTTCAAAAGCAGAGGACCAGAGAAGCATACCTTAGTCTATTCTACTCCTGATTCATCTTTAAAGGTCCATTCCATTACAGGCAGAAATAAACAAATTTTGTGGATATAGTCTTCACTGTCTTCATTTTCTACTAGATACTGAATATGGGCATGACAGACAAAAAATCTGCCATTACTCATTTCTAATGTTGAGTACTGTGATTGATTCAAATGTGTCTTGGGGGAACAGCACAGTTTTCACAACAAAACAAACCTTCATTTCCCGCTCACTATGCTCATATAACTGTTGGGAATCACCAAATAGAAACTGGAACCTTGATACATTTGGAAAACATTTTTACATGTTTGTTTTTTTCCCCCATCTTTTCTTTTTACCACAAGACTTGATGTTGTGCACATTTGACATGTTGACAAAGCCAGGGATGCAAGTCAGAGTGTCACTACAGCTGAGGGCCAAGCAGCCAAAAAACTGCGAGTTCTCGCTCAGTCATCCCTGTGGGTCCACTGCTCATTGAGGCACAGGGTGGTGGAGCTGGTCTAGAATGGGCCATTTGTTGTGGCTAACAGATAGGAGTCCATATTCATTGCACAACATTTTCATTTTCACTTCTTCCTCCTTACTTTGGGTTTCTTGACTGGTCTCAGATATGGGTTGTCTATCATGTTCTCCTCGCTAGCTTTCACTGAGGGCACAACACCCCCAGGGGGCAGCACTGAATTTTCCTTATCCGCGCCCGGATCATCCTGGGTTATTAAAGAAAAACAAACAGAAGATAAATGGGTGGTTTTTAACAGACATTAATCAGGGATTTTTTTTATTGCACAGTCTGACAGTGCTATGTTTCTGAACATTACCTTACATTTTAAACTTAAATTCTAAATGACAAGGTTTCCATGAAAAGCTAGTCTAACAAGGATTATATTATGTGGGACATACATTCTCATGCAGTATTATTATCCCTTGCAACATATAGATAACCTACAGTAATAAGCAATGGCTTCATTGCCTATTGAACTCATTAAGGTGAAATACTCCTCTTCATCATGGTTGCACACATAAAGCCTCTGACACAATGTTGCATTCAAACAGGCCCTGATCTCAAATAAACCCCTTAACACTGCCTCTAGAAACGTACTGTGCACAGCTTAGCTGCAGGCCTAAGCATCCAGTGATCTAATAGGCTGACTGAAATTGCAGTGATATTGCAGAGAATATCCCAAAATCCCCAAATACTGTCCAATCTAATTGAAGGCTCAAATTTCTACAGGGAAGTATGCTTTTATTTTTGGGCAGACATATTTTCTGCAGGGACTCACGCTGATGATGTTGCCAGGAGTGTTCTCGCTGTCTGTCTGGTCGTCTTGTTCTGAGGAGTCCGTCTCTTCCAGGGTCTGCAGTTCCAACTCTGAAGGGAGCAGTGCACTCAGGTATGGAATGGCACTCCGTTGCGCTGCGATCACTGACACAACAAAATAAGCCCCCAAAAGTGAATCTATCAATACCCACGTAGACAACACACTCAGTAAATCAGTCTTGGAGGTCCAGCGGGAAGAAACCACAAGGTTGAATCTGAGAGAGGAACTCAGCTCGACCTTCAGGGGGACGGGGGTCTCGGAAGGAGACTACCTGCACGGGGAGGGGACACCCTCTCGGAACAAAAACCATACCACTCACATAGGGAAGGCACGTAGACCGTAGCTTAAAGAGGCTGCTTGTGTTCAGGTCTCCTCGTCCTCGAGGCGCGATGAAAGCGTGTCAGGTGGCGCGCTCGCAGACGAATTCCCTAGCGGCGGGTGACGGCCAGCCTCTCCTTACACGGTCAACCTGTTAGTTTTTCCTACCATGGCGAGGGTTCTCCCGAATATCTGTCTGCGGGGCGAGAGGGAGGGAGAGGAGGGTTAAGCTCCTTCACCAGGGTAGTAGGCATTGTGAGTCTTGGTTGGAAGTTTGAAAGTGTTGATAATAACAAGTGTATCCGATGTGAAATTTTGATAATACAGTCTTATTTCATCTGTTTGAAATGCAGGTTGACTCACAGGTGTTTTGATGTAGGTGTGAGGGTCTGGGAACTCTGGGAAGTGGCTGGGGATATGGGAGGGATGGGTGCGTTTCTGTCCTGCAATCAAGGCCTTGGGTACCACCGGTGGGTTTGTCACTGGAGCTGCAATACACAGAACGATCAGTTCCTATCTTCATGTCATATTTATGGCCCTGGGGGGTAACAACATTCCATGATATTTGTACTGTCCATGTCCTGTGTTAAGTTGTATACGATGGTATTCCTAAAAGAATCCTATCTTTAGCGAACTAAAGTCTACTAAAGAACTAAAATCTGAACTTGGTTTCCTTCCAAGCACGAGAACAGCATGGTAGGGTAGGGCCTACTCACGGGCAGTTATAACCATCCTCTGGGATCTCTTGGCATAGACTGGTAGAGTGTCCACATTGAACCCTTTTGTAAAAAGGGAGAGAAAAAAAATTATGAAATTGAATCAGACTTCGCAAGAGACATTCCAGCTGCATGTCTAGACCAACGCTTCCCCTACCCATTTCAATGAGCGAGACCACAGCATCGGAGAGAGTAGGTATGCTTCTGGCCGTGTGTTCGCAGTAGCTTTTGGCGCATCGCCCCACTTCTGATATATCTTGAACAGCACAAACAACGAATGTTGCACGTTAAAAATGAATGTACTATGCATTTCATTTCAAATACCGACAGATGTCACAATGTTAGTCATTTACGAAACACATTGACCGTCATGACATACAGCTCTGCATCATCTCCGTTAGGGACTCCACGGCGGCCTTCTCTGCGCTTTCGAACCCGCACTCAGTCAACAGAGCGCTCACTACAACTTGGACAGTTCGACGCCTAGCGAGGTGGTAATTCTCTGCAGGAGTGGTGGTTGTTTTCCCGCCGCCTGAGCGCTGTAAAACAATAATCATGCTTTAGAGTAGCCTACAGATAGAGATTGTCATGTGAGCAACTTGTCACTGTTCTAAATGTTCGTTTCTGTCAGTGCTATAGTAAACCTCAACATACTTTGTACGACCAAAGCCCTTTATTACACATTCTCTGGTACGACTCAACGGTCCCTACTGTGTGTATAATAGATCGTAAAGCTAGGATTTAGTCCGAGACCGTCAACGTATTGTCACAAATAAAATGTATTGTATTTACCCCTCCCATATTCAGCGATCCTCCGGCTGCCACCGCAGGATCTGCCATCCTTTCTTGTTCAAATTGAAGTGCTTCTAAAATAATAGTACAAACACATAACCCCACTAAGGTAGAGGAAGATTGGCTACTTCAACTTGAAACCTGCAAAATGTAGGAACGAAAACAGATATGCGTCATTTCCTGTTGTTCAACGGAAGTCCTTATTTTTGACGTCGTTTTACTTGGTAGGTAGAAGGTTTTGTTATTGACTCCTGCTGGATGGAGTGTGTAATTGCAGTGGCACATTGGAAATAGATTTAGAAACAAATTCCCGTTGATTTGCATGAGAAATACCATTACATAGGCCTACTACATAACATCTGAGAGTACGTGTGTTCAGTGTGTGTATTTGTTATATTGAATATATCAACACAACCTCAAAGGTTTTAGACAATGTGTCACTGCTTCCAACAGACATTGCAAGTAAAAAAACTGTGAAGAGACATTCATAGCATCAGTAGCTGAATAACAGGTTTTATTTTGTTGCCCAAATAAAATACAAATTTAATTACTTTCATCATGAAACATCTGCTGCCCAGCAGCCGGCATCACTGTAGCCTGCAGTTAAAGTCCATCCACTTCTCAATTCCAGTCAGCCAATCTGTCCAAGGGGGCCCTAGATTTGCCTTATTGATATGATAATCTGTACAGTGCTTCATTTTATTGTGTGTCTTCTGTAACATATGTTTCCACATTCTTTGTGTTTTGTTCGCTGTTGTCCTGACAGCCATGTTAGAGTTCCAGCAATGTACAGACGAAGAAAGCATTTCCATTTCAACAGGCACATGACCTCCTCCTCTTACCAATCATCTGATGGGTCTTTGCTTTGACCCCAATCTCAGTTTGAAGCACCTCCACAGCATCAGGCTTGGAGATGGCTGGTCGTGGCTTCAGCTTCACCTTCTCCATGACAAACTCTGGTACTTCCTCCTCAGTGGGCTCCTGCTCAGCAAATGGGAGGCAGACAGTCTCCACAAACCCGCCCACCATGCCGATGAAAGCCAGGGTGGTGCCCAGCATGTACATCTTCAGCATGACCCGACTGGGCTTCTGGTTCAACATCTCTTTGGCAAATGGGACAAGCTCACTCATTGTCTCCATAACGATAGTTTTCACTGCGTGGAAGGAAACGCCAAACTGATCAGAAAATGAGCGTTTTCTATTTGAAGACGGATCAAGACGGATAATAATCTCTAATGTATAAAATAGTAGAATGTGTACTTACAAGTGTAGGTAGGGACCCGGAATGCTGACCTTGCGTTAGGGTTCTCCTTAATCAAGCATCCACAAGCAAAGACACAATGAGTGGATCTGGAATTTAAACACGATGTTATCCATGTCAACACCCACTATGTTGTAAATAATGAATATTCATGAGGCAGTGTTCTTTTAATCAATGTGATGGTGGTGGTTCTGTGAGTGTGTGTGTGTGTGTGTGTGTGTGTGTGTGTGTGTGTGTGTGTGTGTGTGTGTGTGTGTGTGGGAGGGCACGTCACCCTGTCATCCCTCTGCAGTCTCCAATACACTTGCCAGTTTGCATGGAGCTTTTTCATATTAACGAGTATTGGGTACAAGGGCAACATTGTCGTTGGTGCAAAGCCCAGGAAAGCATGCCAAGAGAAGTTAAGACAGTGCAGTCGTGATCACTCTTTGGACAACAACAACAGACTCAATGCACTGGATCAGCATGTTTAGTAGCAATATAATGCAGGTGTAACTGCCCTTAAATTGAATAGGTCTGGGGAAAGAATAAACCACTGTGCTACCAATGCAAAACACAAAGTAGGAAACACAAGAGGGCTGTTGAATTTCCACACTCCTAGGCTCCTTTGGAAGGCTACACATGAAGCTGAACATTGACCATCAGAAGAGTGTCCAATGTCTTGTTGCACAATGATCACCATCAGGAGAGGGTGCTTTACATCCAATCAGACAGCTCCTGGGAGTCAAATCCTGCCTATTTATTGGCTGCAGCAATGCCTTTTGTATTTGGTTATTGTGATGTCGTCACTTTCTTATCAAACACAATTATAGACGCAAGCTATGGTTTTGTAGATGTCACAAGACAATGTGCCTTGGCCTCAGAGCGTGACTGTCAAGGGTCCATACTGTTGTGAGGAGTTGGGGTCTGTCTGTGGAGGGCCCTTTGACCTGCTTGAGAAGAGTAGGGCAGCAGTCGTCTGACTTATGAAACTTTGATTCTTGTCATCGAGAACCATGTGTTGTAATAGCAAAATGTTTGTAATGACAAAATGATACTCAGTACGTTGTGTATGTTTCAACTGAACCTTGCAGTCCATTCTGTAGACTGATGAAAGTTATGTCTGTTTTCCAAACTGAAACATACACAAAACATGTACATTATTTATATCTGTCAATGAGTGACAGATCAAACTCTAGTTATAAAATTGAAATGCTGGCAAACTTTTAGTATCTATTTCGATATGCCAGATAGCCATGAGACAACTTGGGCACAGGGGCATGCTCATTAAGATGGTACTTAGTAAAAAAAAACAAAGGAAGATTGTGGCAAGTGTGTCTGAGCATTTACCGTTTTTAATATTGAATTACAATTTTTTTTTCTTCAATCAAAAGTGTCATTTCCCTTTTTGTCGTGTCTGGTTTCATTTCACCTTTTAAACTTCCTGTAATACATGAGTAATATATCAGGACAGACATCATGTGTACGGGCAGAGAGCATCTAAGGACCAGGAGTCAGCTGGTCGTGTTTGTGACTGTGGGGAAACTAAGATACTGTTGGGGGACCTTTGGCCTATATTTCAGAATGTTGTGCCATGCTCTTTAACCTGAATGGGGAGTCTGTTTCCTCCAGTATTTCTTCTGGTCAACTATCTTGTGGTTGGAAGAGGTAGGGGGTGGGTGAGAGAGCTGACGCGCCTTTTGAATCCCTGACCAGTTAACAATTTGAACCTCACCATTAGGAGGAGAGGGCAAAAGTACACTGAAATCACCAAAGTACCACATGATGGAATAGTGTGTCTGATGAGGAAATATTAAATC
Organism: Plecoglossus altivelis; assembly: GCA_036571765.1. NCBI lineage: Eukaryota > Metazoa > Chordata > Actinopteri > Osmeriformes > Plecoglossidae > Plecoglossus > Plecoglossus altivelis. The sequence goes on along the minus strand of BROE01000021.1, from coordinate 14,535,941 downwards.
ACAGTTGGCCCTCATTATTTCAGTGCAAAGGATAGTCTGAAATTCTGCTGCACTTGTTTCACCTACAAATGTCAACAAGACCTCGATGAAATCTAGAAAAATCATATTTTTGTGTCTATTTCATACTAAAGTAGGTCACTAGCCACTGAATGTTTCTGATTCCGTACTTCTCTCATTTCTACGTTCAAGTTTCCAGCTCTGCTGTGCTTTACAGACATACTCTGTGGTATCTTAGTCTTGGTCAAGTTGATTAGGGACAAAGGAGTGACACAATGAGGTCAAAGCAGGACAACCTGATTAGAGAGACTGAAGAGACAAAAACAACAGCCAAGGATGATGTACACAGGCTTTATTGACGAAGACCTACAGGGGAACCCCGTAACAAACGCACAAATTAGATATGTGCAACAATTTATCAATACAAATCACAAATGAGCATGACACACAGAACAATTTCTCCTGTGTTTTATTGAAGGAGGTTAAATATTATTAATTGATTGAGAAACATCACTAATCACTTGAGAAATATCACTAATATCTCTTCATGATCTCTTTAAGCATTAAGAGTAATTGTATTTACTATCGAGAGGCCTGGTGAGTTGGCAGGTCAATTATGGTACATAGTAAATTATGTCTCCACTGCTGGATAATTAGCCAGTGCGGAAATAACACTGTGTGTTTCTATTTAGCTAAATTGCTGTATACTCTTCAGAACACATCAAAAGCTCTGTATTTTCAGTACAAAAATGTAATGTATATTATAAAAATAAAACTTGACAGAAAAAAAACATGTGATCATAAAACTAAATTGCACATTAAACCGGGAGAGTTTTGCAATATTTAATTCAAGCGTAATTAGATTGTGATATAGGAGTGGCCGTACAATTTTGCTTGTTTACCAGCATGTTTTTTCAATTTACCAGCATGTATTGATAACTTTCTACAGACGTGCCATCTCTAATCACATTCTCCTCCTTGTTTTGACTCATATATCACATGAAACTCTGGAGAGCACACTGTACAGAACTGTACCCACTCAAAGTCTGCCAGGAAGCAAATGGTGAGTGCCTTTCACAAGCATATAACCACAAAGACAATAATGTTTGCTGCTTAAAGATACAAACAAGCTGATCCTGACACCAACAATTACAGAAGAAGTTACATTATAATAGACGGCATATACACATCTTCAAACATGGCTCAGTACGCAGTGAGCTCACTCATCCTTCTCTCCTTCTGAATTGGATGGTGGAATACCTTGTGGTGAAAGAGGTGTTGTGTGTTTGTCTGTAGTTGGTACGTTTATTCTTTCTTGAGTTACTCTGAGGTTTCTGTAAGCTCACTTCAGAATCCCTGCTGGTTCTGAAACTCTCTGGCCGGACGGGCCAACATGAGAAATCGTGGCCGGTCTTAGGTGGTGGGCAGGCCCTCACCATGCAACCACAGCAGCTCAGTCAGTGGACTGAATCTGACCTGCAGGACACAGGGACACGCACTTAGACAAGATAATATACCTCCCTGTCCATCAGAGATACACTCTCGGAATGTGACCTGGTGCATGGAGGAAATGGAGTCAAGTACATAGGTAACATCTCAACGCATACCTAGTAAAATCAAACTGCTCCAAGTTCCAAGGTCCTTCACATGACAGAGCACACACCAGTCTGCAGGGTCTTGCCTGCGCGGTTGACGCCCCTGTTCCCACTCCTACAACATGAGAAAACATGCGTTAATCCACCAGTCAGTAGAGATACACAGACAACAATGAGAACCACTAGACGTTTGAATGAGCCGCAGGAAAAGAGAGGAGGACCAGAGGCCGTTATAACGTACCCGTTAAGATTGGCAGGTTCTGAGTGGTAGACATGCTTGCCCTGCTCAGAGATGCATGGGGCGTGGTGGGGCTCGCTTTGACTGGTCCTCAAGGGGTGGTGGCTCTTCAGCTCATGAGAGCTGAGCGGCAGGGCTATGTGATCCCCTGGGATGTTGCCCTTGGGCTCTAAGAGGTTGGGGTCCAAGTTCTTGCGGGTCTTGGCAGGGGATGAGACGTCGCAGACGTTGATGTCTGGAACGACCACCGGTATCCTGACCTGTTGCTCAGAGTGAGCCAGCTGCAGCTTCCGCATGTGGTTGATGGCCACTGTGGCATTGAAGGCTTGCTGGAGCACAGCACAAAGGACAAATGTATGGTTAGAATCAGGCACACAAACAGAGATCTCATGATATTATAACGTTCATCATGAATCAGTTTTGTTTCATAACAGCATGTGAACTCTGGTTAAGGGGAGCCCTTGCTTCTGTAATAATGGACCCTGATTACAACACCAAAGTCTATGTTCCGGACTTTAATCAGCCGGCAACCAAGAGAGAAGAGCTGAGATGACTCTGATGTTTGGACCTAACTGAGACAGTGCAGGACAGGAAACCTTGGCGCTCACCTTCCATTTGCTTTTGGCAAAGTTCTTCTGGATCTGAACGCTGACAGAGTAGTAGATATCCTGACTCCGTGCCGTTTTCCCAATGATCCTACAAAACAGACACAAAAAAGTATTTATAAAAATTGACAAAAGAAGCTTTGCAAACATTGTATGTCACAGGAAATGGGCTTGATTCTCTACCTTAAACTACACATGACTGTTTTGTTAACAAGCATGCCCATCTGACAGAATAGTTGATATTAGTCTATATCCAAGTTCAAGTTTAAGCAAATGAGACAACAGATGAGCATTTATAGAAAGACACAGGTCACAGCAAAGTTAGAGCAGGCTACATGTGCCATGGTATAATGTGCACCAGAGTGGTGATCCAGGTGATGATGTGTAGATGTTTGTAGACTTTGTCGGCCGAGGCACTAACCAAGGATGTCTAAGAGCTTGTTCTGCCGTGTAGCGCATGCTGGAGTTCTTCTGCATCATGTTTCGAATGAAATCTTTAGCTGCAGATTATAACACAACAGAGGCCAAGTAAGAACCACATCAGGACATGAGTTATTTCTTCAATTGCAATGAAAGGGCTTGTTTGGACAGGAAGAGATAGGAATGCTCACCAGATTCAGATATGTCGTCCCAAAAAGGTGAGTCAAACTCGTACTGCGCCTTCATGATTTTAGAGAAGAGCCGTGTTTCGGTTTCTTCATAAAAAGGAGGATATCCACAGAGCCTGCAAAGACGGAAAGATTATAGCCTGTTAGTGAAGACAAATGAGCATGCTCACTGCAACCATTAGATGGCGCTCTAGCTCCACCACTGCAACAGCTCAGGGCACAACATGCGGTACTCAACGTGCGGCACTCAGCCGAAGACAAGCAGTGGCCTCTGGTAATCCAATGACTAATGATTAATGTTAAAGTTAACTCAAAAACAAGATTAACCTGGACAATCTAACACATACTTCTGCCAAAACTGCTCCTATAACACACTATCCTTACATTTGAATCCAGTTTATATAAGAAACCAGGAATACTCACAGGATGTAGGTAATGACACCAATAGACCAGCAGTCAACAGCCTTGCTGTAGGGTTTTTGGGCCAAAACCTCAGGGGCTGTGGGCGGAAGAATGGTATATATCAAGGGGTTTTACAATCCAATATATTGAGCCTATGGTGAGCCAAGCTCACCCGACACAACCATTCAGTGACTTGTAAATTCAACAAATAACAGAGGTTTGAATAATACATGAAGCTAGAAGGATCACCCCTCTAGTCTCTGTGTCTCCTTGGTGATGATGTCTTTGAGTTCTAGAACATTATCCTTGTCTCCTTACCCACATATCCTGGGGTCCCACAAGCAGTGGACATGATGTCGTTGTCCACCATCTTGGAGAGGCCAAAGTCGCTTATCATGATCTTGGAATCCTCTTCATGGCTGTAGTACAACAGGTTCTCAGGCTGAACACACAAACGGATGAGAGGCGCTGGTTAATACCTGCATGTCCTTAATAAAAGCAACTGTATCCTAGGAGGGTGTCTGTGTGTGTGTCTGTGAGTGTGCCTGTGTGTGTGTCTTAGTACCTTAAGGTCTCTGTGGACAACCCCGTTCTGGTGCAAGAAGCTGACAGCTTCCAGCACCTGCTTGATCACTCTGCTAGCATCCTGCTCTGAGTACATGCCCCGGTCCAGGATGCGATCGAACAGCTCTCCCCCAGAAACACTGCAGGAACAGAACAGACAGCCCCGATCACACCACAAGCTTCACTGACAGCTCACACTCACAGCATTTACAGCTAAATTCTGCAAAGAATCTGGCGATTCTTATTGATATGCTATATATCTATTTAAGATTGGCAAACTCACAGCTGCATGAGAAGGTAGTAATGAGTCCGACTTTCATAGAAATCCTCCAGTCCAATAACATTCTCGTGTTTAATCCTGGGAAAACAAAACTTGTCTGTCAGAAGATGGAAAACGGATTGTAAAACCACCCACTACCAGATTGATGCACATGCTGCTGAAAATAAAACAGACTGAAAAGATGGGGCTCCTACTTTTTCAAAACGGCAATCTCGTTCTCCAGGTTGAGGTCCCTCTTCATCTTCTTCTTCACACACTTCATGGCAAACATTTTCCCTGTCTTCTTCTCCTTCACCATGAACACTTCTGAGAAGGCCCCTCTACGTGGCACAAAAGCACAGATGGAGGGAGAGGGTGATTAGACTGTCATTATTGTAAAACATCACTGGAGTCTGCAGGATTCCTGCTGAGAGGAAATGAATACCTCTCCTCATTAGGTTAAGGCCTCTCAGATGTTCAATCCTTTATTCATGGAGGCCCCTCGAGGCCCCTCAAAACCATAAGTCATAGCTTTCAAGGGACTCGTACGAGCATGTGACATTTCCAGTTTCAGGGAAAATGGTAGCTATGAGGATATAAATGTAGAGTTTGCAGTCCTAAAATATTAGTAGGTAATATGAAAATTGTGTCATACAATTATACTAGTCATCCAACTAATACAACTGAGTGAAAATAAATAAATTGATTCAGGTGGTATCTTTGTTTTTGCTGTTTTTTCTCTATAAATAATAATAATGTTATCGTGGACAACAATAGGTTATCCATGAGAGTGGATTACTGGAGCTACAAGGTAACAACTGATTCCTTTGAATTCTAATTCCAAGGTAGTGTGGCTTAAGGGCTCAAGCTTCATTTTCTGTCCTCTTCTGTTGCCATGTTATCTTCAACACTGTCTGGAAATAGCTGTCCTGCCCGAGGGATTAAACCCCTTAGCCCTTATGCAATGGAACCTGGATGCAGCAGCACTCCAGGTGTGAAGCTCAGTAGCAGCCATGTAAAGGTAGTTCAAGCGGACCAGGTTCCTGCTCCAAAAGCCAAGGACCACTAACCCACAGGAGCCTTCCGGAAAGAACAACAACGCCCTCTATCTGTACAGTTGTGTCACCAACAGAATGAACCGATAAATAATGATAGTTGCAGCCTGCTTTTCTGTCCCCCCAAAATTACAATGAGGTCAAGGACGTGTCAATGAAGAGAGAGAACAAAGCCATTTGGCTTTTCCTGTGTCCTCTGCTCATGTTCATTAGTTAGGGCTTCAATGAGCTTGAGGCCACTAACGGTAAATGTAACACATTGTCTAACGAAGCCTCAAGACAAACACAATTCCTCTTTTTTATTCTGAAGTAATCCCACGACGCTTATCATGAGTCTCAGGAGAGGTCATGAGCATCCATTGAGATGAAGCCAAATTTGTTAAGATTTTAGGATGTTTTGCAGTCTTTGTACATCACAGCAGAGAGGAAACAACTTACATCCAGGACAAGGTTGTGTTGTTAGACAGAGGGGGTATCCTCCACAGGCTCTAGAGTCAGCAGACACCTTGCCACAGCCAGGAGTGTCAACAAACCTCTCTCTGGGGTATATGTCCTTTCCAGGAAACCAGAAACGTGATGATATTGTTTTCCAGGTAACGAGGACTTGCAGCGACAGCTCTATTAAGCTATATGCGTCCCACTCCCAAAGTCCCCTGGTGGATCAGAGGGAGGGAGAAGCCCTAGTGTGCTGGGGAGCACCTATGGTGATTTAGCAAAACAGCAGTCTAGCAACCCCACTGTCAGCATTTCAACAAATGGGAATGTGCTATAAGGAAATACAATGCAGGCCAAAGATCAACTGCTGTTGTTAACGGGGCTTGTTTGTGGACGCTTATCCTTCCCTCCAAATCTCTGTTCATCCATTTAGATGTTCTTTCTGCCCATTGATCCTTGTTCCAGTTGGACAGATTAGCAGTGTTAACCAGCTCTCAGTCTCAACACCTTATGCACTGGCCAGACATCCACTGATCAGACTGATCATCCACTGACACACACTTATGCCAGGTCATCAGCTGGTGTCCGTGGTTCTGAATTCCAATGTCTCATTCTGACATGATAAATAATTTCAATAACTTCTCCTCTAATACTTATGCTGTAAAGAACTTTGTCTGTGTCGGTTCTAAGAGGATACAAAACCGAACGTGTAGATATACCATCATCACTTGCATTGCTCAGTACTGAGTCATTATGTAGATGCTCTATATCATTTCATATTTCTGTTCAAATGTGTTTCCCACTTATCACGATTCAAGCAAAAGCAGCTTCAATAACAAATAGAGGGTCCTAGAGAAGATTTAACGCCCTCCTATCCTCTTTCTTTCCCTTCAAACAAACGCTACAGCTTGTCAGCCTACTCTCTACTCTTCAGTCCAGTCATGTCGGTGTTCCCACGGCACAGTGACGTCAGCTTGCCTGCAGGAGGGCACAGCGGCAGCCTTGCGTTGTACCCTGAGCCTCCACATTCCACACAACTCTTTGTTTACAGTTGGCCACTTCACCTCCACATTCTCTGAAATTAAGTATATGCTTTAATGCATAAGGTCTGTTTACTACTTGGTTTACATTTGGATGAGCAGATCTGTCGATCATTGCCTTAGCTGTTTGCCTGTTCTGCCAGACCAGGTGCCATATGGAGTGGCAGGACTGGTAAAAGTGTCTTAACATCCCATGAAAATAAGTCTCAGATCAATTCAGACAAACATATTGATCTTCCTTTCTCGGAGACACCATGTACCAACAAGAAGAAATAAACTCTAAAACCTACAAAAACAGCATAAAAGCTAAGGAGACAACATCACCATATACGTTCACTTCACTTCCCTTTTCCCCTACCTAGATCATCATTGTTCTTCTGTAAAGTCGTTCGTTTTATCTAAGGCCCTGGGTTGCAATCCAGAATTCCCAGTGTATACTGTACGAACGAGCGTGCTCAAGATGTGTACTTACGATCCCAACTCCTCCATGAATTCAAACACCTCCTGAATGTTGTCTGTGTTCTTCTTCCACTCGCAATCGGCTTCTTTACGACCCATGTTGGCGGATGCTTCAACAGGGATTTCTGTTTGAGAGAGAGACAGGAAGTCAAGTAGAACCATATCCAGAGGTACTGAAAACTCCTATGACCACGACAACCCGATGTACGTGACCAGCGTGCCGCGAATGAATGACGATAATCATGCTCAAAGACGTGCAGTTAACGTCTCGCCAGATTATAGAATTGTCATGAGAAAGCAGGTGTGAAGGTCATTGGAAGCGTCACCAGCTCTGATGACCGTCTGGCAGCTGGAGGACGCAGACTAGACAGGCGGGTCAAATGAATTTGCCTGCTAGACAGGCTGACAGTCAGACAGCCAGAGCCCTGGCCCTTGTGCTCTAAGCCTTCTAACACATTGTCACGTGAGACTGATCCTGATCACAATGAGCAGATGCACCAGATGACTGTCTGAGTCACAGACAGATGGGTCAGCCTTTTAGCAGCATGGCTGGGACATGAGTCAAAGACAAAGGTTACAACCATAGCACCTTGCAAAGCGCAAACAAGGTGTCTTTATTCCTCTAATGCTCTGATGAGAACTTGAAAAGAGACACTCTCTACACATCAGAAACAACACATGTCAAACTGCACAGTTTAAGTAGTTGTAGCGATACTAACATAGGTGTAAAAAGTGCATTCGTTGTCTATTCATATTTTGAAAGATCATACATTTACATTTATGCTTTACTTAGTTGTAGTACCACTTTATGCCTGAACAGACAAAATATATATAGTGCTGATAGAAAATACTGCCGAAAATCAAGGACTTGAACTCTGAATAATAAAAGTGAACTCTCCAGTCCATTCCCATCACAATTTTCACATTATATGATCTCAATGCATGAATACCATTCTCCTGAACAAACTGAGCTAATTATTGTTAAGGAAATAGACTACTGATTCAGTCAAACCAAAGGGTTTGATTGGGATTAAAACACAGAGTGGACTAGTTACCTTAATTACTTGGCCTCATTTCTCTTACATAAGGGATTAGTGATTCTTGATCCAAAGACCTGACCTTCATAAAAACAACTACCCAAAGCAGGAAATGCACCCCAGGACTGAAGTAATATCACAGATATTCGGACTTTATTGACTGAACACTCGGTTCAAATATTCCAAATACCGTTGTGTAAAGCAAACTGATGAACATGTCATATCCTGTAAAAATGATTCTTATTTTCTTAAACCTTTTCCAATCTTAAAAGTTTAGATTACCTAACCTAGTTTCCACCTGTCTCACAAAGAATTAAAATAACTTAATAGCCCTATCTGCCATTGAAACTCTGAAACAAGCATTGCGTACACTAGCAAAACAGCTATAAACACAACCTATGTTGATAAGATAGGGATCTGTGTCCCTGCTCCCTCATAGTGCCTCTCCTTCATTCAATATACTGGTATGAACCTTCTCTGAACACATCAGTGCTGCTTTACTGGCCAACAGACAAGGAGAACATGAGCCTCAGCAGGAGGTTAGAATACAGCGGACACCCAGGGGCAGACAGAGTGTCCAGCACAGAATCATCCCTTTCATTTCACGTCTCTATATGGGTCTGACTATACTACATTCAATACACTATTCTCAATATAATTACAAAATCCATCATCAGACAGTCAAATTAATGCCCCTTAATGCCCCTTACTGCTGTCTAGACGATCATTCATCCACAGTGTACGCTACTGAAGACTAGTTAAACAAGAATTAAAATGCATTCAAACTGGTCTACCCTTACCTTCAAGTTTATAACAATTTAAGCCGCACGATTTCCCCCTATTGACGCAAGAGTTCGGGCCAATGCAAGGAAAACACTGGTAGAACACGGCTTGAGAGAATGGGATGGGACGGTTCGTTCTTTTCGCGATCGACATTCGCTGCGGACTCAGGTCGCACCTTCACTGTCTTGATTCTACGACTTTGCTCATCTCACCGACAGACTTGGATGCAGCGCTTCGCAACCTGATGCCAATTTGTTGACAGACGATATCTGCCAATCTGCCACTTTTTTCGCCGACCAACAATCCGAAATTTATTTACAGATTTCCATGCAGAATTTGATCTGACGCATGGCTTCGAAGATGCTGAATGTGACCGTATCCAAATTACGCGCTGAATGCCAATGAGGTTTAACAAATCGCATGAGTAAATTACCTGTTTTGATGAGGAAAATATGTCGCTTTTTAAATGTCTATAGATTAGACTTGCAAAGGGTTCAGCTTGGACTGCTGCAAAAGAATGAATGGGATGAGGCGAAGCTTATCCCTTTGACTTACCTAGAGACTGTGCGCTGTGAATGCTCTGCTCTGACTCTCCTGCCAAAAGCTTGTCGAGGACTGGACAGATTACTTTGTCGGGAGCCACGGAAATAACTATCAAATCGGAGATTAGATCCTTGAGATTGGAGATGGGAGGGGCGGAAATCTCACAGTGCCCATCAGTATTTTAGGGTAGAACACAACTGCTTTATAGTCACTTTTTTTTTTTTTTACTGCATCCTCATTGTTTATTTCAGTGCGCATTATGCGCAAGAAAGACGAAAACAGACCAGCACACAATCGATCAGATCATGTCGTTCAAATGAACATGGAAGATGCAGACAAGTAATGATCCCCAATAAGGTGTATTTTACTGTTAAATTCAAACTGTAGCATTAAAAAAACAAGTTGCGTGTGTGTGTTTGTGTATTAGTCATAGATTATATGATCATTTTACATATGTGAAGGTGAAGACTTCTGTCCTATGATAGGATTATACAGTAATCCAAGTCAGGTGTATTTGTAATTATCTTTTCACATTATGTATTGACAGAGGACAAAGAAAGTCAAATCCCATAATCTATTTTTATACATGATTACATGTGATTAACGAACATGAAAACACTCGTGCACTGGGATTACAGACAATTCTGCAACAATTGATTCAGTTGATTCTATGCCCCCACAAAAAAAGTTTAAAAAAAGTACATTCTTATATGATTATTTCAATGTTAGTGTCTGCATTCGATTTGTATTATTTAAGTCTGTCATGGTCTAGTTTTTGTTGGAGGAGTGAGACACATTTAATTTCAAGGAAATACATTCAGCAATTGCTCTGCTGGTGTAGAGCGTGATGTTGTCATGGCCACGGCAATTTAAACTCTTTCATTTCTAGAGCAGATGCATTTTCCACTAAGGGAGAGCAGTGAAACCTTCATGACTCCCTTTCACTGATGAAGTGGCACACAGCCTATTTACCATGTTATAGCAATATCACGTACTCACGTACTGGGCTTTTATGTGAGCACAGCAGAAGCTTAACTTGTTTCAGGTGGACCCACATGCAGAGAAAAGTCCATTGTCAGGGAGGGGAGGGAGCCGTGATAGATTACCTCACTCTTGTCACACATCAGCCTCATCATGTTATCCAAGAGTTGTCAGGGTGGGGCAGAGCATGGTCAATTAAGACAGGACATGAACCTGGCTGTCATTCAAACCTTAATACAGTGACTTGGTTACACAATCTCTATTCAGTCCAACCAAGAGCTGCACTTAGATGGCCTTTAGTTTGTGTTACATTTGGTAGCATAGATAATATATAATGAATGGACTATTATGAATACTACTAATAAATCAGATGAAACACTGAATGCATTAACTATAACTACAAAATAATAACCAAAAAATATAATTTGTCATTTGAGTTCCACTGAGAAAACGAACAAAGCGAATATCAGACTGCCAGTCAGACATCAAAACCTGACTCAACAGTTGGATTCTCAAAGAAAAAATGAATATAAAAAGAGAATTAAATGGTTCCTGTTTTCCTTCCGTACGGAAAAGATCCTTTGGACCTAAGTGCTATGCCAGCTCCTGGAGGACTCCTCTTACGAAAGCTACTGATTCAAAGAAGCAGGTTAATGCTTCGATGACCTTTTCCTTGGCACGGTATACAGAGTTGAGGACCTGGCAACACCTGAACACTAAGAGAGCCATTAGGTAAGAGGCGGCTATTCGGACACAACACTGTCGCCAAAAAAACACGGATAATATGTTCCTTCGTGCGAAATTAAACGTCAATAATGGAATATTCTGAAGACGTGAAGAGTGTAATCCCTGTGGGGGTGTCCTGTCATGTTCCATGGGAGTCCGGATCATCCCCAGGCGGTTGGGACCTTGGACACGCTGCTATTTATAGTCCTTTTTAATTAAAACTGCAACTCAGACAAATTGAAAAGGTGTTTGATTGACATGAGATCATACCCTGGTTAACATCGCCGTCTAACTCTCCACCTCTAACGCGCTCCACAGAGAGCTGGAAAGAGATGAGGAGGAAGAATAGAGGTAAACCAGTGCTGCATGCAGAACTGTACTGTAACCGAAAAGCACAAATTAATCCCACGTGAATTGAGCACATCAAGATACTTAATTGACGACCAACGTCGCCCAATCTAGGTGTAATGGCAGTTTGGGGTGTAAATGAATGAGATAACAAGGATGCTTAAACCTTAGCTGCTGTCTCTGCTTGCATGTCAACACTGTGCCTGATTGAGATTATATAAGTTCACAGCTAATGATAACAGACGGTGTCTAGGAGCTCCTTCCCTCAGGTAAGATCTAGTCTCCACACATCTACTGCCACCAACAAAGTCATGTACACACATTTAGCATGATGTTTTTCTGAATTTCTGTTCTTGCTGGTCTTCTCTTGTAAAATGGTTTGCGTATTAAGCAGGAGAATTCATGATTCAACTACTAAGCTCTCATTAGACTCAGTCAGATCCGTGACATACATATTCACTACTAACGAATCTACATACATTTACAAAAATGACTGAGAGACATTGAAACCATCTAGGGGCTTGTGCTTTGGCCATCTTCTTTAAAGAACACAAAAACCTTTATGAACACAATCTTGGTCGTAGACTGGGGCACATAAAGTGTCACAAAGTAACACACAACCCACTTTCACTCAGACTGGCAGTAATGGTTTGTTCATATCAGAATCAAGCAGAGAGTTGGAGAACGTCCTGCTGCATTAGCTTGTACTTTCTCCGCAGGTCTCTAGCGTGTGTGAAGAAGAGAAGGTCTACTTGAGTTTCTATTTTGGATGAGGCAACATCTTAGGTTGAGTCTCTGCTGTAATAACAGGCTTCATGGGGCAGTCAGGCAGGTTTCACTGTTAAGTGACTGGACAGCTGTTCTCTGCTGGTGGGTCAGATCACACTCTGGACACACACCTTCTCTGCAGCATCTGCTGACTGGGGCAAACCAAGGTTCAGCTCTGCAGAGGTTAATGGTACTGACCGTATCAGCAGAACACTGTCATAGATATTCCTATCTGGTGGAAATATGGGAACACGTATGAGTAATACCAGTGTGACATCATACCAAAGGACTATTATGCGTGGGTAAATGTGTTGATTTATTTCGAGTTTAGCCATTTGCTTTTTAAACATGCAATCCTGGATGCAGATTGATATTTTGCCTTCTAGGCCTTGCATCAATTAAGATACATTCAGCAGAGGGTTTCTTTCAGGGCCCTTAGGCTATGTTATGGTAGACATGGTTCTGCAGAGGCGCAAGTGTGCCCCCTTTTGGTAAAAACTAGGAATAGCAGGGGCAGTGATCCGGCAAGGATTCAACACCAGCCAGTATAAATATGGTGCCTGGTGCATACGAAGCAGCATTTGTATGTGCTGCTTTAATAACAGTAATGGTATTTGACAGACTTGATAGGAGACAAACTGCGATGGTCTTTATAAGACACTAGTGAAAGTGCATGTTCTTTATTTTCTATACTCTGAAAGTGCTGTCCTGGCAGGACAAGCTGGCAGCATTTGACAATATACAGAAACATAAGGCTGGGTCTCCCCCACTACAGCCCAGCCTATCCTGTACTTAGTTATACTATCAACACATGACACATCTGAAATGTGGGCTGATGGCTGGCCAACAAACTACTCAATGTACCTTGCCACCTCAGACTACCTGTTTATGCTTCAGTGTCACATCTTCCCAAAGCCACAACTCATCTCAACCACCAAACAGTTCAGTTCAAGGAAAGACCACTTAGTGACAATACTAAGAGAGCTTGTCAACCCTGAGCCATCTATGTAACATGCACGCAAACACAAAGCACATGGTGAACAATTCAAAGTGCCAACAAAGGGGAATAAAAGATTCAAATAAAAAAACAAATTAGTTATTTAATATCTATATTTTATATATGAGGCATCCTAAAATTATTCGTTATTTCCCACAGCACTATAATACTTATCATACAGGTACACAAATATCAACATGGACACTGCTATGATACATTGCGTTTGGCATCTCTTCACTAGGTGAGCTCAGCAAATAACACGATTTTAAACAACACGTCCAACCTGTGAAGAGGCCAGCGTTAGTCCCCAGTTATCTCTGTCTCTCCAGCTCTCTGTCTCTCTCTGTTGTGTCTCCAGGCAGTGAAGAGCACAGCTAGCAAGCCAGCAGCTCCCTCTGGCTCCTGGCTGCTGCACACTTGGCTATGCCAGATTTTGGAGGTAACTGTCATTAGGATTGCAAAAGCCACTTAGTAGGCTTACAGAATCTCCAGCCCATAACAGTTCAGCATATTGTCTTCCTCTATCCAGTGCGTTCTGGAATTCACGTCTCCTCTTCAGGTCCCGATCTGTTGACAAGCAAGCTTTTACAAACTACATCCAAACATCTTGGCTTTGCAAATGTAGAACAGCACCCGAGTTTGTAAGCAGCAAATCCTTCTCTTCATATAGTCTCCTCTGGGTGGTACGGGGTAACAACTGTGCCTGCGGGGGGAATCGTATCCTGCCCCGCCTCACGGCCCAGGCCGAGTCCAGTGGCGAGCGTACTCTTGGCCTCCATGTAGACCGTGCACTGTGCGCTCCTTACAGCTCAGCTCCTTCAGCCTCTTCTCCTCCAAGAAGGACACCAGAGAGTTCCTCATGTCCACCACCTCGATCACTGCGCAGAAACACGCTCTCCTCCTACCGCGCGTCCACGGTCCTTCTCAGAAGGTCTGTGCTACTACCAGTGAGCCATCGCAAGACATTCACGAATGCCCTACCACCCCACACACCACACACTTTAAGCGATACATGCGAGTACATACCACTTAGCTCCATGTGTTTACGTAGCTCCATTTCCAACATGCTCTGTTTGTCCTCCAGCTCCAGTTGTCTGGACCTGAGGGCCAGGGAGAGAGAGAGAGGTTCACCAGGTGAACGAGAGCAGACAGATCCAGCCTCTGGCAGGACAGCCTGCTCTCGCTCAACTGAGCCCCACAACGTGAAGAAACACGGCCGTGGTCATGTGAAGGCTGTATGAACACCACGTCTTCATCATGAGGACCCAGCCAACAAAGGACCGGCTCATGCAGTGTGAGAGAGAGAGAGAGAGAGAGAGTCAGTTGTTAGCTGAGGCAGACAATGACCACATTGTTCAGAGTTGGGAGAGTAGTTGGCCAATGAGGATGTATTCTATCACAGACACACACACAGTGTGGTCACAAACACACACACACACACACACAGAAGAGGGGGTTGTACTCACGCCACCATGAGGTCTGACTCTTCAGAGACCAGCTCGTTCTTCTCGTGGACAAGTTGGATCCACTGTTCGATCATCTCAGGAGATCCACCTCCGCCTGGAGGGAGAGCAAGCGTGAGAACGACAGGGAGGAAAGCCCTCTGGGGCGGGAGGGCAACAGACAGCGTGTGGGATAAGAAGACGGAGGAGGACGACGAGGGGGGGGGGGATAGGCTGCGGAAAGGACGACATTTTCAGCGCGGCTTGCATGTCCGCGTTCCTCTTTACAAAGTGTAAACGTTTCTATCCAGGTCTCATGAGACCATCACAGGGAATGATAAGGCCCATTGCTGTTTGTTACACTTGGATTGTGTTCAGGGATGGTCATGAGCTGGGGCTGACACCGCTGGCCTCTCACCTGCCTCCCCTCTCAGGGCTCTCTCCAGGACCACCCCCTTCTCCTCCAGCTCCTTGAATGTCACCTCGATCTCCTCCAGCCGCCTCTGGATGGACTAGAAGGGTGATAGAGAGGAGAGAGGCCCTCAGACTTACACCTCAAACCTACTCGGTGTGGCAACACCATCAAATAAGCTTGGTCTGAGAGCAGCGGCGTAGTGGATCAAGTGACCCGGCCAGGGCTTTAATAACTGGACTAAGATCAGTGGACTGACCTGGGCCTTGGTGAAGCGCTTCATTTCGCATATCTTCGCCCGCCTCTCCAAGGTTCTCATCCTCATCAGCTCCATCTTTTCAACGTCCAGTTGGTCAGAAGGAACAGCCTCGAACTGCACACAGAGGAGTGTGGGATATGTGTGTGTGTTGGCGCACGTGCATCCAAGATTTGAGCAATCGCACACCAATTCCATACCTTCTCATCAAACAAATCAGAGTCATCTTTCTCAAACATGTCGTCCTCATCCTCATCCTCATCCCCGTCAGCACCCTCTTCCTCGGATGCCTTGTGGCCGTACTCCAACGTAGTTTCTATGGAGACGGACGGATAACGGTTATTATTCGAACTGCATCCTAAGTACATCTCACCTCATTAGCATCGCATTATCATGACCGATGTGACTGAGACCATCCGCAACACCAGTTGGATGTCCTGTATGTCTCATTAAGCAGCTATAAAGGTTAGGGTTTCGAGTCTGTCCTACGGGCATGAAAGGAGTTTGGACTCCTCTTCCTACCTGGGTGGATGTTGAGTACACTGAGTCTGTGGTCTCGGCCCAGCCTGGGAGAGGAGAGGTTCCAGGGGGAGAACTTGGAGCGAACCTTGGCAGGCTGGTTCTGGCCTCCAGGCTCCTCTTTCCGTCTAAAACAGCGTCGGTTTCTGTGGTCTCTGACCTGCCCCCCTTGTCCCCAGCTGCCACTCCAGAAATCCTCCCTGTGCCGACCAGGCTTCGGGGGGCTGGGCCCTCCTGCGGTGGCAGAGGAGGAGGAGCAGGAGGAGGAGCCCCCAGGCGTCTCGGAGTCAGAGTCATGGCTGTAGGTCAGGTTCAGCAGCTGGTCCTTCTCCTCAGCGCTCAGCTGGAGCTTCCGTAGGGACTGCTTGGGTCTGGAGCTGGCCTCCGCCGGCCCGGAGGGCCTGGTCTCCTGGGAAGAGGCAGGGGGGGTGAGCCTCTCAGGAGGGGAGGAGGGGGAGGGATCCCTGGGGGTGGCCAGGTGGATGGAGCGTGGTTTAGGCACCGGGGGGGAGGTCTGAGGGCTAGGGGAGGCGTAGCGCGAGGGGCGAGGTGCTGGGACGGGATGGGAGGTCTCCGCACTGCTCTCGTCCTCGTCACCAGGCTGGAGTCCACTGTGACAAGCTGGAGGGTCTGATGGTGGCTGGGGCTCCTGGGGCCCCTGCTCAGGCCCTGCTGGGCTGGGCTGCCTCTGGCCCTCAGTGGGCAGCGGCCCCTCCGGTCCACAGTCGAGGGTGTTATCATCTGAAGAATGAGCGTCGTCCTCATTGGAGACACCGCACTCTTCTGTCTCATTCTCTCCATCTCCTGCGACATCCTGCAGGGGTGGAAAAAAGGAACCAAATGAAATAGAAATTCAGAGCTCAATGCATTGCTATGCAGTAGAACCCTGTTGCCTATTACGCTTTCCAACTCCTTGTCCACAATTGCTTTGAAAGGATAATGTACCACAAGCCAGATGTTGTAAAAGATGTCCTAGCTGTAAACACTGTACATTCAAATCCGCCCTAAAAACTGCTCACTGGAGTGTACTACATTCACTGGATCACTTAGCTCACCAGGGCATGCGGAGAGGCGACACTATGCACTACCATCCATCGAGCACCAGACTGGTGGTGAACCTGGGCTCAAGCACCAGCAGGTTGTACTGTGCTCTCGTTACCACGGTGACCAACCTGTAAAGATGTGGGTTCTCTCATGCTTTCCAGCTCCAGATCCTCTGAGTGCAGTTCACAGTAGAACCTCCCTGAGGAGAACATCGCAGAGAAACAACAGCTTGCAGTCTGGAAGCAGTACGTGCGAGTATGTATGGCTGACAACTCTTTCTCTTCCCTGTCAGGACTACGACACTCCACCCCCTTCAAAAGGGTATTCTCATACATTATGCATGGCTCTGCTAAATAAATTAAACGGTGCTCCATTTTTGCCATGAAAATGGAGTTTGTTGACTACCTATACATTACAACAGGTAGCACAGCTGTTGAAATGTACATATTCTGCAGGTTGTATGCCTTTCAGAGATGGGAAAACATTATCTAACAAACGAAGTGTGTCTTAACATCTCAGCAAGCAGACATCCACTCTCTCCTTCTTATTTTACAGACATGGAAATAACCATGAGTCAACATCTCCTCAGAGAGCCAACATCAGCTGTCCACCTTTTGCAACAACCAAGAATCTCTTGTTTAGTAAATACGAGCCACGAACTTTCTCTGACTGTACTTCACTGAACGTGCTTCCACTCCCCTACATGACGCAAGTCCGTCACATTTTTCGAAGCGAGACCCCCCACCTCACAGAGGACAAGCAGGCTGGGATGAAACGAAGGAAGAACTGACCCGTGTCCTGGCTGAAGGTGTAGCCCCCCAGCCGCAGGGTGGTGCCGCACTTGTGGCAGGTGAAGCAGCTGCGGTGGAAGAACTTGCCCTCCGTGCTGATCCTCTCCAGCACGTAGACCCTCTGAGCACAGAAGTAACACTCCTCCGAGCTGCCTGAGGTGGAGCTGCTGGTCAGGTCAGGCTCTAGCTCAGACTCCGGCTCTGGCCTGGGTATCACCTCGGAGGCTGACAGGGAGGTTTTTTGCTGAGCGGAAAGGGAAGGAAGGAAGCATTAGGATTGTAATATAAAAAAAATGGTTTCGACTGTGCTCCTATGTTTGTGCTATCATCCACTTACGTAAAACATCAATCCCAACAGATAAAGGTCAATGCAGCATAAGAGAATAAAGAGCAGAATCGGTAATCTGAACACAACACTCACGTCCTCCTCATCTCCCATGTCTCTTTGCTTTGCTTCTCTCTGGGACGCCAGCTTCTCCTGTGGAGAAGAACACCATCAGTCATGTGACATGTTTATGCATCCAATAATGGAACAGTATGACAGAAGGCTTATGAATGAACAATGATGTAGTTGTTGCCTTCGATGACTTCAACAAACACTGTAATTAGAGGAAGATGAAAAGAAAGCCAAAGCTAGACAGTGGAAAACACAGACTGTACCAACAGAAAACTGTGATGATGACACCTTTTCCACATTACTTGATATAAAAGCACAGCACAAATGAGAGACACTCCCAAGATAGCTAATGCAGCGTGAACCGAAGGTTACTGCGACTGTCTCCTTTAATAATCCTTTATCTCAGAACACCTAGAGCACCTGTGCTGTGTCAACAGTGGACTGCTGTTCTGTGGGTGACGCTGCGTGGTGTTTCAGCTTCGGAACGTACCTTGCGCCTCTGCAGGGAGTTGTGCTTCAGCTTGTTAAGGAAGAGCACTGCAGACTGTGTCCGGGAGAAAGCACCGGGTTTGAACAGTGTCAGCGGGGCCTGAGGCTCTGCAACACACAGACACACGCAAACACGTTGTCACCAGGTGCGTGACACAACAAACGAACTCTCATTTCAGCCGTTTGATGCTGTCGGATTGATGCAAAGTCAAAGGGCAGATCGCTTCTTGCACAAAGGAAACTATAACTACGTGAATCAGCAATATAAGTCTGTATATTTAAAGTGTCCCTGTCAGTCATGGCCTCTCGTTCACTATCCGATCAATTCCCTGGTCCTCTTCAGGCTACATTGGCAGATTCCTCTTCACCACACAGCCTCTAGAGACAGGGCTCCTCAGCAGATGCTATTTCATCCAGCATGCAACAGCAGCGGCAGGAGCATTCCTCACGAAAAACTCCTGCTCTCTCCCCCAGTCCATCCATCCGTCCCTCCCCCTCCTCCTCCTCCTCATCTGCAGATAAGGTTACAGTCAGGCGCCCCTGCGAGGGGCAGGCGGCTCCCTCCTGCTGGAGAAGCGCATCTGTCAGCGCCTCGCCGGCCGACCGGAGCACAGCCACGCAGCATCATCACAGGCAGACAAGCGACGGATGTCACACCCACCTCGCTCTCCAGCCAGCTCCAAACCCCCGCCACATTGCATCTACGCTGAGCCCAGCAGAGTATTTTGGACCCGTCGCAGTCCAACCCCACCACCTCCAGCCATCCACACCTAACAGAGACCATGTTTGATGGGAATACCTTCTTAAAAACAGCCCAGGGAAATCCTGTGTCACAGCAGCAATGTTAGATCCTTCAGAGGCGAGCCCACCCTAGTCTGATAAGCCATGTCCTCGCCGTAGCTGTTTGCTTTGCCTGCTGCCTGGCTTGGTGTGAGCAGGAGTACAACAGCCAATCGGGGATGGCTATTAGCATAGCACCAGCCACTCACACCAGGGGCATGCTGGGTAATGCTCTTAAAGAGACAGTGCCAACACTTTCCCCTATCAACGGCAAACACATTTCAGAGATGGGGAGAAACACCTGATCCTGTTTAGAAATAGGTGATTTGATGTTGTGCACTGACCGCCTTATGCTACACTGAGCTGCATCGTTTTCATGAGGAGCAATCAAAACAATGTTTCAGCAGAATGATATAAATACATGACACAAATAAGTACAGACATCCTATCCACAATGACTAAAACATCTCTCATGCTTTTGAGCCTGAGTTATAGGATAGTAGAAACTGCACAATGACATTTTATTTTGATACGTAACTAAGATAAAATGAAGGCATACAGTATTCCCTATATCAGGGGTGTCAAACCCTGGTCCTCGAGGGGCGCTGTCCTGAAGGTTTTCAATGTTTCTCTGCTCCAGCACACCTGATGCTAATGAATTGGTTGTTAAGCTCTGCGGAAGCCTGATAGTGACCCTTCATTAGAATCATGTCTTACCTTTAGAGGGCGATCTCTTGGAGAAGGCATTGCGGACCTGGGTGAGGTAAAGCACCATTGACAACTTGTCTATCTGGCTGCACGTGGCCATGTCGCTGGCAGACAAGACAGGAGGGACACCCAGTTCGTTCTCCAGGACCCTGAAAGCCAGCTGGTTGTTGTGGACAGTGTTGGACTCCTCCAGCGAGGCCATGTCACTGGGGCACAGGAACACTGACAGGTCATATACTCGTTCATACTATCTCAACAGCTTCAGACTTGTGGAGAGGGTAAAGGTAAGAAATGAAATCAAACGACCAATAGACATCTAATCATCTCTACAATCTGTGTGTTGGTACTTAATCAACAGTGTGGTTGCCTCATGGCATGTGGAGTTTGGACCAGGTGACTGGAGCTCAGACACTCACATGAGGTGTGGTCTAAAGTTGTGAATGAGGGCACACAGAGCCAGACCAGACCTCCAGGACTGGGTCAGGTCCTTCACCTTCACCCCCTTGTACCCGACCGTGTGCTTCTGACACCACTTCAGTAGCTCATCAACACCTGACGAGTCTGCAGACAGAGAAACAAAGCACACAGTCAGACAGTCATGTGAGCAGGCGCCTTTAGTAGCAGAGGGGAGTCGCTATGGAAATAGCACATAAAACATCTAAACTATCATGACATCAGGCAAGGGTCAAGATGGAAACGGGGAATGGGTGAAACTGAAGAGAATCACCTCTGCGCATACGAGGCTTGCTGTTTTGCTTTGGGTTGGGGCGGTTGGATTCACAGGGATCTTCGACGTCGTACAGATGTTTCACCTTTGAGACGAACAAAACAGGTTTGTGTGAATGTTGTCCACAGACACAGTGAGCTCTGCTGTTACCTCTCAAAGGCTGAAGGCTAGTTCTGATACAGTTTTTATCGATCCCATATTTTCTGGAAACTCTCCAAATCAATAATCTCCTTGTGAGGACATCAAAAAAACGATGTCCCAGCTTACCACTCAGCGCTTGATATGCGCCGCAAATTCCTGCCAATAAACGAATGGCCTGTCAGTCAGTATTATTGACTAAAAACACGGATGTCATTGCGTTGTCAGGGCAAATAAATGACCCTAAATAGTCTCCTCTCTTCAGATATTGTTTCAACAGAAAGGCTGTTGAGGAGGCTGAGGGGCTGGTGGTTTCAGGTACTAAGTGCGTACCTGGTTGACCTGTATGGACGTAAACTTGATCTGATTGTAGCGAGTGGTTGGGTTGATGCTGTAGGCGCCGTAGTTTTTACAGGTATTCTCTGGGGTTGTCTGCGACAGGAGCTGGTAGACACTCTCCCTGCAGATTCACAAGAAAGGTATCCTTCAGAGTCACCAGTGCTGTCACCAGCAGAACAGTGCAGCAGTAGGAGGATAGGAGATGACCAGGAGGATAGAATGTGAGACTGACCGCTGTGCGAGGACCTCCAGAGGTGCTTTGCCCAGACCCCAGTTTCTCACCATCCAAGCTGTGTCGAAGGATGCCAGGAAGCCCCGGGCTATGCCTGTCCCCAAGGGCCAGAACGGCTGAAGACACAAACGTATGTAGAAATACAGGTGTGAACATGCATGCAAATGTGCATAAAGGAAAAACATCAATTGTTGATATTGAGTTTTGATTTGTGATTCACCACAGTTAGACAGGCAGGACAACAGCCAGCGTACCCACTATAACACTGGTACCTACCTCCACCAGCCAGCCAGTGTACCCACTAATACACTGGTACCACCAGGCAGCCAGCGTACCCACTAATACACTGGTACCTACCTCCACCAGGCAGCCAGTGTACCCACTATAACACTGGTACCACCAGGCACTCAGTGTACCCACTATAACACTGGTACCTACCTCCACCAGGCAGTCTCCAACCAGGCCAATCAGCAGTTTCTTGCCCTTCCTCTCCCGGATGAGCGAGGCATTCTCAGCACGGTGCATGGAGGTGAAATCGAACATGGCCACGTCAGGCCGGCCCGCGTGGTTCTGGGCAAACTGCATGTCAGGCAGCTGGTAGCCTGTGGAGAACTGGGCAGCATCGTGGGCATAACGCAGCATGGCTTCCCGGTCCACGTTGGACGCAGCCAGAAGCTGCTCTGCATCACTGTAGTCCTGGCAAACAGAACAAGGAGGAGGGGAGCGGGTGGAGGATGACCAAACCTGTTCTGTTTGTCACGATCAGACAATCACAAAGCCTCAAGCGGCACACTAAAGTTACGCTCAAGCGAGGGGGAACACAGCGCTCCAGGAGATGGCCACCATTTTCTTTCTCCTGTGTCTTCTTGTCTCACAGAAGAACCAAGGTCAATAAGTGTGGTGTGAACTTGAGATTGAACTAAAGACTATTTTGACAACAAAGCCACTTGCTCTTCTCCCGGTATAGAAAACAAGGTTGGAATGCTGAACTGTGTGCTCGGTCCTGTGTTGCATGTTGCTCTATAACACGAAGATGATATCTATGAATAGTGAGCGAGGAAGGTGCACTATAACATGGTTAGGAATGTGGCAAAACAGCATTTCCCAGCAAAGGCTTTGAGCTGGAACAGTTGACTAATAGCTAATCCCCTTGGTGTGTGAAAGCGTGATGGGTTATCACATATCCTGGGCTACGAGGACAGAGATCAGACACCAGGCATACAACAGGGTCAAGGTTATATGAGGAGTCTCTGCTAACCAGGGCTGTTTAGTAGCCATCACCTCCAGGTGAATCCTGACAAAGTAGCAGAGACAGCAGGGTAGAATCTCTTGGTGATGTATGTGTTGTGTTGCTGGACCTACCTGTTTAATGACTCCCTTTTTCAGCAGGCTGGTCTTCTTGGCAGTCATAACAAAGTAGTGGGTGTCATCCTTATAGTAGACTATATTCTCCAAATCAATACCTGGAAGAAGGGGGGGGAGTGGGAGAGAGAATAAGATAAAAAAGGAGTGATGAGGGAAATGAAGCGAGACATTGTGAAACAGAAACAGAAACAGACTTGAAGAACACTGCATGTCAGATGGATTGCCTCAAGATATATATCGACACAGGAAATTAAGAAAGAGTGGAAAAAAACACATAAGACGAAAAGACAAGCTGCAAGCTGCAAACATCCGCCTTGGTGAGGTACATAGGGGAATGAACCAGTGATTGGCGAGCCAGATAGTGAAGTGGTACCTGTCTCTGTCAGTAGGTCCTGGAAGAACTTCTGATTGTAGATTCGGGCCACGCCGCTGATCTCTGCCACCTGAGCCTCGGCCGCTGTGTGTCTGTTGATGAAGTTGGCAGTGATGCCGATGGCCAGCTTCCCTCTTAGCTCCTTCCTCTTGAAGCCTGGCAGAGAGAGAAAACACAAGGGCTTGTTTCTAGATGGTCTGAAATTCAAGCGCGATTAAGTTGTACAGCAACAGTAAAACCCTGTTTGTTTTGGTAAATATGATAACATATTAACATAGGGGAATATGTATGAATGACATCGGTAGTATACCGTTTATTGATGTGTGGGAGTGTGTGTGTGTGTGTCTGTGTGTGAGTCGTGTCTGTGTGTGTGTGTGTGTGTGTGAGTGTGTACTAACCATCAGGGACGTAGCGTCCTCCTCCAGCAGAGATGAAGACATCAAACTGGAAGGTTCCAGCAGGATGAGACTCAGGGTGCAGCTTGGCCATCCAACCTGACAAACAGACAGGAGCAGAAACACAGCCTGTTAGACTGGCAAACGTGACAGTAGGGAGCAGCTGCACACACACACACACCACACACACACACCACCACACACACACCCACACACACACACACACACACACACACACTGCAGCTACATGACACCTCAGCTGAGCATCTCTGTTCAGTGTGTGGATCCACACTATGAGTTTCAGGGGAAAACCACAGAGTGATGGGAAGAGAGAAGGAAAGAGGCAAGAAGGTGGAGCGTGTACCTGCATTCCCTGAGGGTTCTTGCAGGCCTCTGAACTCCACCCCAGCAATGTGCACTGCTCCACCCACAGACAGCCAAAGCCACCATTCAGCAGGATCCAGGCTGCAGTCTGACGGAGCCTGAGGGGGACAGAGCATACTGTGTTCTCTATCCCAGGAAGGCAAACTATGTAGCAACGTTATATCAGATGTAGGATGTCTGACTGTCAAGGGAGTATATCAAGACAGCCAAAGTGTGTGACAAGTGTAGGGTACTGTATAGCACAGCACTGCTAAGATTGGGCAAATGGAACACTCACTGATGTGATCAAGGGCACCGGTACAGAATTTCCCATAGAACTTTTTGGCGCTGAGGCCTCGAAGGTCGTAGATGGTGTAGGGCCACAGGTGCAGCACGTTGTTCCTGGCAAATGACTCCCTCTTCTCCAGAACCACCACCCGAGCTCCCAGCAGAGCCAGCTCTATGGCTGTCCTTAACCCGCAGGGCCCAGCACCCAGGACCAGGCACTGACAGAGAGGGAGAGGAACATCAAGTAGTCATTATACCGTAAATGAAGTGAGGAATGAGGAGGAGTTGACAGCTCAACATCTGAACACCTATGTGTCTTGCTGTCCTCAGGCACTGAACACCAACCTTGTTTTTAACACAAATGCTCCCGTTGTTGTAATCTGGATGAGCAGCTCTCTTATCCAGTTTCACCCACAGGGCCTTGGCTTTCCAGTAGTTGAGCTTCTCCTTCAGCCTGGAGTAGAAGCTCTGATAGTCCTGGGGGTCCACGTCTAGGGAGCGACACAGCTCTGCAAAGTAGCGCTGCACATCCTTGCAGCTCTGGGCTAAAACGAAGTGGTCGAAGATGGAGTAGGAGGGGTTGGGGGGGTCCTGGTTGGCCATAACGGACTACGACTTGTAACGTTAGAAGGTGCCTGTGAGTGAAGAGACAACACTGTCACATAAGCTGGCGTGTATTTGCAGTTAGGTGTTTGTATGTAGGTGGTCCTACTGTCTGAGTAAGCGACATGTAGGGGACTTCCTCAGAGTCAGTCTCTGACTCCTTCTTGCCTCCTGGTTGTGAGTCACTGGTAGCTTCCCCCTCTTCCCCATGTGATTCCTGCAGGCTCCATGTCGGCTGTGTTTATGACCATTTAACCTAATCATCTCTTCTCATGAGGTTTGTGTGTCACACTTGGCCGTGGGCCTTGCATCTGTGTAGATGTTTACTGCCCATGATGCAATGGAAACTTCCAAGACAAATCCAGGATGGTGAAATCCAAGCAGTCACGCAACCAGAATCCATGGTGCCAGCTTGTCCTGTTTACACCTCCAAGGCCCCACATTCATTCAGTAATATAAAGATGGGTGGAGGGTACTTCATCATACAAAAGGCCTTCCTATCAGCCAGACAACAGTCCTCCCGTCATGTACTCCCAAATCAGCATTCATCAATTATACGTCATATCAAGGTGATTCAATTAATATTTTAAGAATGAAGTATCTCTCATACTGTGTTAATTGCCACCCCCCACAGCAATTAATCAACTCAACATTAAGCACTTGAAAAACAAGTCTGATTAAGACACATGGTTTCTAAGACATTCAATCGGGGTGTTTTGAATGAAGAATACTTTGAGTAAAAAAAAGAAGAAAAAAAAAAAGATCTTCGAGCCATTCTTCAATCTTTCAGACATCGCCTGTCCAGCCCAGATGAAAAATAGAAGCTCACCGTATTACACTATAAAGAGATGCTTAATCTTGCGACCCCATCACGCACATACTGATGTCATTTGGGACTTGCCAAGTCATGTGTTAGGTTTGGTAGGTTTGTCATTGTCAGTGTGAAAACTTGATCCATGCGCAGTGACACCTCAGGCAGCACACAGAAGGAAGTGGTTAGACGTACAGATAAAGCAAACTTTGCTGCAAGTGTGCATTAGTCAGATGTTCCCTTAGGAGTTATTCTTAGCTTGTTTGTTTCAATACACTATAACCAATCTGCCATAAAGAGACAGGAAACTGGGAATTTTCCTAACAAAACAACCAAAGTGCATTGTTCCATTACTGCACAGTATATCCTCTGTCCTTAAGGAGTGCCATGGTGTAAAATACTACCAACAGTTAAATGGCCTCCTGTGGTTGGCAAGTCATTTCCTGGTACCAATTTTCACGCATCACTATCTGGTGATAACACATGGTTGTCAAGCACTGTGGATTGTGTATACCTAGAGCTATAAACAGCCAGATAATATATTGAGCGTATTATTACAGAACTTTAATAGAAATGCTGTGTGTTTGTCTGGGTGTGTTTGTAATAAAACTGCTATTCAGGGACGTATATTGAAAGTGCATTAGAATTGTCTCAGTATAATAAACAGTACTGCCTCTTTTTCATCTGCACTTCTACTAACTTCAGTTCTATAGCTAAACAAAGCTGTACCTAAATATAACCATTCTGGGTGTGTTTATCTGCAAGCTAGAAGCTCTATAGCTCGCATGGTTGGCCCACAAAACTGCATGGGTGTACATGGCACATTGAGAAGTATGTTTGTCCTCAAGAGATCATGCCTAAGCAGTTATCTGTGACCCCCCCCCCTTCCCCAGACTCTCTCTACTGCAACAGATCTAATGAAGGTAATTTAAACCACCCCTGCAACCCATCCTCTCTGTTCCTCTGGATCCACCATGACATCCCTGCTTCCCCCTCCAGCTCAGATCACTGTGTCTCTATCTCCCAGCTGATTGAACAGTACATCCAACAGCTTTCAGGTTATCGGCTCGGTTCATCATCTGGGCGCACTCTGGAAACCACTGGCGGCTCGATGGCAATTATGGATTTAGCACGGAAGGGAACAAGCTCATAACATCAGACAGCAATCCAAGTTACAGATCCAGTCAGCAAAAGCCACATTCTGGACCTACTGGGACACTGCAATGATAGGCCAGCCGCTGAGCTATACTTAACTTAGTTTGCAACTCATCTCTTCCTCTGCGGGATACCTGCTGAAGACTGTGACTAAGTCACTTCTTAAAGTACATCTGTCATTTTCAAACAACAAGCCATCTACTGTACGTGTGTTAATGCTTATCTAATGAGCAAACACAGAAAAAACAAAGAGAGGAAGGCCAACTCCCAAACATGAACGTGCTATATTAGTCTCGCTCAGTTCAAATTATAATGATGATCTTTTAAAAAAAATCTCCTTTTCATCTTCATGTTCAATGTTTAATGTCTGTCACAAAACATGATGTGAACAACTGATGAACTTGCAACCAACTTCTTCAGAAAGTTTAACGTCGACAATCTTTGGCTTATGCAAGAGGACAGCATTTTGAAAGCCGACTCGAAAATCGTGTTGGCTTCAATACTCTACATACTGAATGTCCAATCTAATGCAAAGGCTGCAAGCAAGGACACTATACCAGTCCGATACACGCCTCCAGAATGTCTGGTAGTATTGTCTTGAGTGGTTGACACTGCAAAACAGTCAAAACTCTGTGCAGGATCACTAGTAGTAGATCTATCTGATACACATGCATGTATTGTATCAGGCTTGGTGATTTGGCACTCTGACCATGGTCACAACTAAATACTCAGCAGCATCTGACAGACTGAAACCCACATTTAGGAAGTCAAGTCTCAGCATGAATCTTGTGGTACATTCCTACAAGCATGAGCCAGGTTGACTACAGCAGAAGAAGTCAAAGTAGACTGTAGAGTGTAGGTAGTATAGGCAGACGCTTTGACTTACCTAGAAAGACGAATAGAATGAGGACAAAGCCTTTAGAGAAGCTGTTGCAACCTGCTAGACCTTTCTGTGGAGCCACATAGAAGAGCATTAGCACCAGGGAAGGGGCGGGCACATGGATGTCAACAAAATAGAGAAAGCATAGAAAAAGAGAGAAGAGAGAGAGAGAGAGGGGGTGTCAGAGAGTTGTAAAAGCTAATATGTGTAACACAAATTCAGCCAGCATGCTAACCACGATAGGGTCGTTTATTTTATAAAACCCCGATACAATAACTGATTACACATAAGCTCGTAAAATGTAACCTGTAGTTGCGACACAATCAATAAATTCCTAATATCAACGCCATCAACGCAGAAGTACGTTCATTGTATTCATTCACGGCTCTATTTCAGTGAAGGGAACGAAACAGAGCAGCAGTGATTCACGGTATCTTATCTACCTTTGACTAAGAGATACTAAATTGGTATGGGCCTAACTGTAAATTCAATAATTATTTTTTAATTTCAACAGGTCATACATTACCTAGGAGTGTGTTTCCATTATGAGATAACTCCAGACCACATCTTCCTTGTTTAGTGTTTGGGAATTTCCGAAACAGCGCGTCCGTTCACCTGCATTCAGTGCACAACAAGCGGACTAAACACAAAGTAGTCTCTCTTCCGGGTAATTTGTAGCACCAACTCAAGTCAAGTTTCTATCTCAGAAACATATATATATGGCGGTGATGCATATTCATTTAGTCACGCCCCAATTTTTGTACAGTTTCATGGAGGTAGCCTAGTTCATCAAGGATACTACATCCACACCCTAAGCAGGTCGTAGATGTCAAAATTCAATATACAGTATATAGTAGAAATAATGTAGTTGGACTACCAGCATTTTCAAATCTTAATGTTGAGATCTGAAGACGTTAAGGGAATGGGAAATTGGTTGTAGTGGTCGGTCTACACATTTATGACTGCACGGGAAAAAAATAACTACTACTCATTTACATAGACGTTATTTCCCGGAAGTGCGGTTAATCAGATGGGGAAACGTTAACGTTCACTGTCTTTGCTTAGTAATTAAGTTTCAATGCGTTAAATGTCGCACTTAAACGGTCCCTGCACTACAACAGTCCTTCGCCTACACTCCAAGCTCTACTGGATCAGTTTGACTCATGTTTTAGAAGCTGCCTTTTCAAAAGGTACTCCCAATAAATGAACGAATATATAAGAATCATTGAGAAAATGACAGCAGGGTTATAGTTGGCAATGTACAAACTTTATTCCAACATTTTCATTTCAAATTTAAACAGTTTACAGTAGGATTTAGTTTACAGTAGGATCAACAGCAAAACTGTTGTCGCCAAGTCTGTCATTGAGTGCAGTAAAAAAGATGACATTGGAATATACAGATCAAAAACTGCATAGGCTGAGGAAAAAGACCCAGAAAACCATAATAATGACATGTCCTGTGCTGATCACAATGTGATGACGGTAATGGACAAGGGCAAACGAAGATTACCGCCTTTCTCTTCCTGGCCTAGCCCATGTCCAGAACAACACACCAGGAGAAACCAGCCCATTTCCTTCCTCTCTGCCAACATCTATTTTCTAGAGGATGTTCTTTGAGAAGTTGAGGGTGCATAATACACAGCTAGTACACCTGATACTAATCTAATGTTCATAGTTATGTATACCGACATGGTTCAGTTTTACAGATATGAAAGAAAAGCGGTTTTTCAGATGAGTCACGTACCACAGCAATGCTCTCAGTAAACGGTGTGGGAAATGTCAACATAAGAGTGGAACCGACAGTATATGGGAACTGACAGAGATAGAGATACAGACTGGATGCACTGTAGGTAGGCCTTATCCTATACGAAGGGAACATTAAGGAAGCCAAGGTCGGAAATTCAGGTAGATATCTTAACGCTTGACTCATGTTGTACAACTCGTTTAAAAGATGATGGTAGAGCTACAGTAAATAGCTAGCAACAACAATGTTTTCATCCAAAACAATCATACTGGTGAAAGACCTACTCTCCATAGTTAGGGGAGAAGGCAAAAGGATGTTCAAAATGGGTAAAGCAGTGGGATCTCTCAAACATGAATAAATTACAAACATAGTACTGTACAAAACAAAATGTAGTATTGAGGATATTTACACTAAATGTGACCCATATTGACCATTTCAATGGTTTTCCATCAGTATTTTCAACATCACTCATCATTGAAGTAAACCCTAGAGTCTCAGGAGCAAGACAGAGCTCAGCATTCAGCTTCTCTGATGTGGACGCTAGATGACTGAGGGACCCAGGCACAACAATCACTGCCTTTCAATCTGAATGCTTGAAAAACAACACGATTACACACCATGGTCGATGTAAGCTGTTAACATGGGGAAATGAGCCGCAAAAACAGGATGGATTCGCTTTAGAGAAGAAGTCCAGGGGTTTGTTCTCCTTGAACTTTATTTGTCATGTAGAAGTTCAGAGTAACAAAAATACACTTTCCCACAGTAGAAGAGAGTATAAAACGAGTTGTCATTGGCACAAAACGCTACAGCAGGATTGATTCTGGTCACTATTCTGAGGAGACTTAGCAGCCATTCTGGACAAACATGTAAATACAAAGGGAATAAACAGAGACATCTTTCTATCCCGTTTCTCTGCACATAAGGATGCCTGAGAGACATATCTTACTGGAGTTCTCTCTGCATTGCATGCTCCACACAGCAGTCAGTACCATAACATGCAAAGTCAAAAAAGCATAATAAAAGTGGTTAATGAGAATTGTTTACCTGAATGCCCCAATGCCAAAATATTCCAGTTAATCCAGGTTTGATAAATTATTCTTAAACCAAAACAGTAAAGATCCTAAGTTCCTCACAGGCTTCTTGAGTGCACAGGTATCAGTTGGAAGACTTTATGCCCATAGAAGATGATACAAGTTAAGAGATATAAGGACTCTGTTCCTTTTCCCTCTGTAAAGACCATGCGTCCCCTAAGAGACACTCCTGATAAGTGACATATAGCAGTAGGTTCTATTCATGTTCAGTATCTATCCACTTACGAAGGAAAGCCCCAGGAAAGCTTCTTCAGCCTCTAGTGTCTTTAAGTGCCCCCGGGTTTTAAGAGCTGTTG
Source organism: Plecoglossus altivelis (assembly GCA_036571765.1). Classification (NCBI taxonomy): domain Eukaryota; kingdom Metazoa; phylum Chordata; class Actinopteri; order Osmeriformes; family Plecoglossidae; genus Plecoglossus; species Plecoglossus altivelis. The sequence goes on along the minus strand of BROE01000021.1, from coordinate 14,504,863 downwards.
TCTGTCCAGAAATGACCCAACACAACACAATGTACTGTAAATCAATCAAAAATAATCAAGTAGATTAGTGCTGTCCGTTTAGATTTGAAGAAGACAAAATTGCCTGACAATGAAATCAATTGAAAGACAGGCAAGAGCTAGAATCAGGAGCAGGTTTGTGGTCATTGATACGTTGGTTGGTCATCCCACTGGCAGGTTCAGGAGCCACTGAGGTCAGTGTGGTTGGTTGTACCCAAGTAACTCTCTCCTCCCTCCCCCCACACAGCCACGCCCAGGCCTACAGGTTCTCCCCAGGCTGGTACTGGGGCTCTGTGGAGGTGAAGTAGTCTTCCAGGAAGCCCTGGAGGTACTCAAAAGTGGGCCTCTCTTCTGCGTCTTTCCTCCAGCAGGTCAGCATGAGGTCGTGGAGAGAGTCTGGACACTCGGCCGGGCAGGGCATCCTGTAGCCTCGCTCCACCTGGTCCAGCACCTCTCGGTTCACCATGCCTGGGGAAAACAAGGACCGGTTATCACGCTGCAATCACAGCTTTGCCAATGAAATGCAAGGGACCTATATTGCATGTTCTGGAGGTGGGAGAACACCCTGGATGCTACGTTGTTTGTGAAAAGCCCTCTCACCTGGGTATGGTACTCTGCCTTTGGTGGCCAGCTCAGTCAGCAGTACACCGAAGGACCAGACGTCAGACTTGATGGTGAAGCGTCCGTATAGGGCAGCCTCAGGTGCTGTCCACTTGATAGGAAACTTGGCTCCTGCATCGCAGGGGAAATTAGATTTTTTTAAAAACGTGTGTGTTTCTAAGGTTGTGTATCAGAGAGAAACTAGGGTAGAACGTATGAACGAGCACAAATACTGAGTAAGGGAGGCAGGAAAACGCTCATGACGCCATAAGGAGCTATCTGAGGAACATCAGTGTAGAGGGCAGATCAGGAAAAATCACAGAAAGGTAACCAGTGCCCCCTTGTGGTCTTACCCTGTCTTGCAGTGTATTCATTATCTTCTATGAGGCGAGCCAGACCGAAGTCGGCCACCTTACAGACCAGATTGTCTCCCACCAAGATGTTAGCTGCCCGCAGGTCTCTGTGGACGTAATTCATCCTCTCCACGTAAGCCATCCCTGAGGCAATCTGAGAGCAGAAGGACAGAGATAGAACCAGGCCATGAGGGTTCATTACAGCGTAAACATTCCCTGTATTACATGTCTGATTTGAAGTGCATCTGGTTGAAACGGAGCCACATGGAAGCTAATGTCTTTCAGTCTAGATGGATCATCAAGCTTTTAAACTGAATTGAGTTGCGTGTGTGTGTGTGTCTATACATGCGTCTCAAAATGTGTGTGTGTGTGTCTTGACCTGTGAGGACATGTCCACCAGCTGAGGCAGGCGGAGCATCTTCCCCATGTCTCCCTTTAGGAAGTCTAGTAAGCTGCCTGGTGAGGGGCAGGAACACAAGAATCAGGAAGTGAATCACAACACACACCGTGCGCTCGCTTCCTATCCAAACGTCACTACATGTATGTATGCATGCTTGTGTGCGGACCTTGTCCCATGTACTCGGTGACGATGTAGATGGGCTCCTCTGACACCACAGCGTACAGCTGCACCAGCTTCTCGTGCCGTAGCTTCTTCATGACCTGGGCCTCTTGCAGGAAGGCCTCAGGGGACATGGTCCCTGTCTTCAGGGTCTTGATCGCTACACGCGTCGTTCCGTTCCATGTTCCTGCGCGCATCAAACATATATTACTCTATTTTTCCTCCCCCAACGTAGTGGACACATGAATTGATAGAAAAGCTTCCTTGATTAGGAATGACCATTCTCTATGGTATTTAACCTGAAACCCAGTGTTTGCGTGCGTCAGTGAGAGAGACAGACAGAGAGACAGATAGACAGGTGAGAGTCAGTCTTACCCATCCAGACCTCTCCGAAGCAGCCCTGGCCCAGTTTGAGGTCCAGGCGGAGGGACTCGCGAGGGATCTCCCAGGCGTCCCGGGCCAGACCCTGGGTCTGGGGCTTCAGGACAGGACACACCTCCGTCAAGCAGTGGCAGAGGCCGTCAGCATGCTCTGAAAGAGAGATGGGAGGTTACACTAAGGTGTGTGTGTGTATGTGTGTGTGTGTGTGTGTATGTGTGTGTGTGTATGCGCACGGGCAAGTTTGAGAGACTCACTCCGATAGTGGTTAACCAGCTGCTGAAGGTTGCTGAACTGCGTGCGTGAGGTGATGTAGAAGCCTCCGCTGTCCAGCTTTCTGATCTTGTAGTGTTTTACGTTCAGGCCTTTAACGTTGTCATAATCCAACACTGATAGACAGTAGGCACCTGGTGAGAACCACAGGGAAACGGTTGTCAGAATACTAAATTAAATGACGAATGTAATCTTTCGCTGTTTCAAAATAAGTGGTTGATATCTTCAGATCTCATTTCAAGTTCCTGAAACAAAATATGACACATTCATGCAGCCACCAGGAGGCAGCAGAGTTGTTTTAAGACGGTTTGTGAGATGCACTCAAAGCCCCCTGGGCAATGGCCCCATCCCTCCTTTCCTCTGTGTTTGAACAGGGCGATATGGCCCGTGGTTGTACAGTCCAGGCTCCACGCTGACCTACTTCTGTCTGGCTCGCTCACCCGAGGCCTCCCCTCTGCTACCATCAACTCCCTGCAGCAAGCCCCTGCCACCTCCCCTCTCCTCAAAGTGCCCCCCCCTCATCCCCCCCGCCAACTGAGCTTTGCCTACCACACGTAGACGAACACACACGCATACACAGCCTGTGGGGACCGTGACATTAGCGTCAGCACAGCAGCAGCTGCCTATCAGAGCCGTCTCCACGCTCTGTCCCACAGGCGTCACATCCAGCTCTTTCCCCCATCTGCCCAACTGCTCCTCACTACCCAGAATGCTGTGCAGCTGACACACAGCACAGTGGGCCCCTCAGCAGGCATGGACAGCCAACATGTCCCAACAAATCCTACACTTCTTTTGTGAATCTTAATTACAGATGTTGGGAATTACGTAACCCAGTGACACTGGCCTAAAGTTTTCCCTTCCTAAAAATATACATTTGTAGGAAAAGCAAACGTGAGAAATCTTTATTAGAACGCCGTCACAGGATTCTCCCCTTGTCCACCAGTCGGCACTGAGGGATCCGTATTGGAAAGCAGAGGGCGTTGTAGTGCAAGGCCTCAGCCCCTCGTTACCTCACCTTTGGTGGTCTCACTCTCTCTGATGAGAAAGGTTCCTCTCCTGTTCTCCAGGCTCAAAAGAAGTCTCTCAGAGTCGCGGCGCGTGATCTTCCCAAAGTACCACCTAAGGGGGCATGACAGGACAGGACAGGAAGGGGGTGGCGGGTAAACATGGGACACGGACCAGTTTGACGAGGGGTAGAGGTGCAGGTTTGTGTAACAGAGGGGGGGAGGGAGAGAGCGTGAGGGAGCTGCCGATCGTGCCGCCATCAAATCTGAAGATGATTTCATCTCCCTTTAGTGCCCCATGCCCCATGCATTCCAGTCACAGTCCCTTACCTGGACTCCATAGTCAATCTGAGATGACTGGTAAGACAAGGGTGAGAAATGGTGTCGTTACTATGGTTAGTTTGCCTGTTTGCTTGCATGCCTCAGTGCATGTAGCAGCCTGTTAAGTATTCACGTGTGTGCCTTCAAGGTGTACACAGAGTAGAGGACGCTTTGGAAATCACGCAGTTTCGTTGCACACCCCGAGAGTACTGCCTGTCCTTCACCGCATGTATCTTGGATTGAAAGCATCTTCAAAGGACCAACTATATATATTTCATGGATGTAAGGAGAGATGAAAAGAACCGAGAGAAAGAGAGAGAAAGGGACAGAGATGGGGGAAGGGTTGAGGAGAGAGGGACTTACTCTTCGGCCTGGATGGAGTCGGATGGAGCTACGTAGTTGCTGGGGATGTAGCCGCTCTCTCCGGTAGTTAGGGAGCGTGCCAACCACCAGTCACCTTCCCTGCGCACACACACACACACACAGGCAGGGACCTTACGTCAGACTCACACCACACACACATCTGTTCATCTACCAGCCAGAGAGAGGTCCTGACACGGTCTCTGTCAACTCCAGTCCCGAGGGCTCTGACTAAGCTGAAGGCTTATGCTCCAGTCAAGCACTAACACAGTCTGGTTCTTTCCATAACCTGCTTTTATAGCTTGATGCATTTACAAACCCAATTCAGATGTCTCAATTAGAAGGCACCAATTACAAGCCAATTAGAATGCTTTTGTACAGACTCAGGACTTGAGCTGAAAACCGCTGTTACAGGAGAGGGCTGTGATTGACTTGCATGCGTTTGTGATGTGGGTTAACTGACTCAATGGGATGGTACTTTATTTACAATAAAGGTGAAATGTCAACCTAAAGAACTGAGGTCATCTTTGGCTAAATAACACCAAACAGACAACTCCATTGCTATTTAGATGACTACAAACTCACATATAGTCACATACCTGAAGGAGTCACAACATTATCATCGTCTACATGGCTCAATCCATGTTGCAAGAATCAGATTTGGGATTTGCATATACTAGGACAATTGCAACAGTGACGAAGCGTTTGTCTTTTTTTACTGCTTCGTTTGACACATAGTCTGTCTTGAAGTCTTGACTGAAACACGGCATATATCCAGTGGATGGAGCCATTAAAAAGACAATGAACAAACAGAGTCATTAAGTGAAGTTGAAGAGGTAAAAAAAAACCTCCAACTGGAAGATTCAGTGATGTGAACACAGATACAGACAGGTGAATAGTGAAGCTAACAGGGATGAGGATGAAACAGAGACATACAGATAAGCATCACTAACCTGCAGTTGACCTTTATCCTAAATAACATTACAAGGGTTTGGTGAGGGAGGGGGAGAGAGAAAGGGAGGGAGGAGAGGGAGAGCAGAGGAAGACAGGGGAGGCAGAGGGGGAGAGCCGCAGAGGAAAGTGGTTAGAAATGGACAGATACAACAGCAAGCATTTCCACAGAGGAGAATCTGTCCAAAACAAGAGTAGCCCCCCCTAACTGCCTAAATTAGGCAGGAGCTGGAGTTCAATTAGACCACTGCACCAACAGCAGAGGTGAGAGCCAGTTCACTCGATAAGTACTCCTTTTAGTGAAGACCATTCGTGGAGAAGACCTTTTAAGAAGGGGATTATACCAGAGATTAAAGCCATCATGAAAAACACCCACGGTATCAAGTCAGTTTATGGAGAATCATGAAGCTCACTCCATGTTTTGGAGTCTTTGCAGGTCAAGAGGTCTTAATGTCGCACAATACATCCAGCGAGAGTGTGTTTTCGTGTTTGCGCGTGACCTAATAACACGCAGGTTCTAGAGCTTGAGGGGCAGATGCACCACTAATCCAACATTGTTCTCAGTCAGGGCCTTCTAGGTCATCACTTTGTCAGCTGCAGTATTGGGGGCTTGGAGGGTTACGGTACACTGCACTGCTATTGATTAAAGCCCAATGTTAAAGCCCACACTGCACTCCCCACCACCCCTTCTAATACCTGCTTCAGTGAACCCCCTGCTTTGCAGGCGAGTGCTGTTTTCCAGGAACGGGTGAGTGGCAGCTAAAGTACTGTATCGGCCTCCACCTGAAGCTACTGCTGAGATGGAACTGCAGAGGGGCTTTTGTGAATGAGCACCAGAAATCTGTCAGCTTGGAACAAAACAGAGCTTTCTGAAGGGAGCCTGTTCCTATGGTTACGAGGCATTCAGACAGAGGACAAGTGCCACACGGTTTATAGGGGGTAGAAAAGCCAGCTAGAGAGAGAGACAGCCACAACGCAGACATGCCGTATCTGTATACAGTGTGTGTGTGTGTGCGTGTGCTTGTGTGTGGGAGTGTGTGTGCGCTTGTGGGAGTGTTAGCCTTACGTGTTATTGACAATCTGGAGGCGTTCGCTCTTCCTGAAAGACAGATCCGCGGCCGTGCGAGACTCATAGTCGTACAGCGCCACAAATGTCGTCACTCCCACTGTAGAGAACGCAGTATCATCAAACCACCCTCTGCAAAGAACTTGAATATCTTCCACTGCTTTATTCCCCGTTTCATCTACCACAGAGAAGCTAACCTGCCAGCGTGCCCCTGTTAGGGGAGGTGATGGTGTTGGTGGTGTCCACGCCCCCAAACAGGGCCAGCTCAGGGGTATTGGTCATGGCTTGGTTGGGGCGGAGACTCCCGTCCACTGTGGGGCTTCGGCTGGGTGTGAGGGACTGCTGGGCAGGGCTGAGGTGGTGCCCTCCGGACCCTCCACCAGAGCTCAGGTTACCATCCAGACTGCGGGTTCGCTGGCCGACATCCTTGGGCTTGCTCTTGGATCCCCCCATGGCCTAGGCCTGAAACAACACAACCCCCCCCCACACACACACACACACACACACACACACACACACACACACACACACACGCACACAGGTCAGCCTCAGTCAGCGTTCTGACAAACAAAAACAGGATTCAACATATTCAAAGACTATGAAACTGAAAGACTGAAACAGCAGGTGCAAGTACAGAATTGCCCATCCTTTAATTATGTAACATGGCGAATGCTCATAATAGCTTCAACCATGCACCTACTCCCTAATTCTCCCACCATGTGTGCCTCAGGCAAGGCAGTTCCACCGAAGAGACAGAGCAGCAGGGGAGGGACCCATGGGTCACCTTGGGGACCAGAGGACCCAGCCACAGGCAGAAACAGCAGCACCGTCAGCCTTTACATCCCCAAGGATGGGCCTGCAGCTGCTGCTCCACTGCTACCACAACAACCAGACACCCTCTGCCACCCACCCACAAACAAACACACACCCACACGCGCTTCTGAGCCATGCCCACATTGCACTCTGTCATCCTGGGATTGTAGTGCCACTACACTGACCCGGGTGATAAATTAGGCTTAACAGTCCACAGTTGACTTGACTCGCGCTCATTTTATGAGTTCTGAGGGTCAACAGGAATCTGATCAACAGGCTTGTTTGTGGCTAACCAATCCCAATCCACACCCTTGTGTTTCCGAGTGAACTGAGTGTGAACTGCTTTAGGGCTCCTGCCAAGCACAGCAGAGCTCCAAAGGATCGCTGTGATCATGCAGCCTACGGCAACGCCATCCAACCATATGCTGCACATGAATCCTGTAACATAACAGACTACAACTTAACTGAGCAGAAATGTTTACATCTTCCTGGTTCAGCGTGTGATATTGGTAGAACAAGGGAGTGCGGTTATGGTAGCTGAAAACAGGCATGCAGACTCTTCTGTTAGAGGGGAGATGGGAGACAGCTGAACAACTTTCATTCGCTGATATTCGAGGAGCTGGTAGAGGCCGTTTGGTAGAGAGAAGTGGGACTAAGATTATGTATCTCTCTCTCTCTCCATCCCTCTATGTCTCTCTCTTCCCTACTCAGCTGCCTGGCTTGCCGGAGTCTCCAGTTAAGCACATGAAGTATCCCAGCCCTCTCTAATCACAGCTTAGAGGAGGGAAATCATTACGGTAAGCTCATGATAATTTAGGGACTCAACCCTCTGCTATCCTGGATGGATATAGCAGTGGGGGGTGTACTAGGCTATCCTAATTTAGAGAGGAGAGACTTATAACAGGGTCGTTTTTCACAGTTGTGGTGAAGCTTGGGGCTGAAAAGCTCTAGTGGTGATTAGGTTGTTGGCAGGGGTAGGGGTCGTTTTTGTTTTGCTAACAGAGGTCAGAGTTGAGGTTAGGGTGAAAGCAGGCACCACTCCACAGCCTCATCCACTGCTCTTATTTAGGAGTCCAAATCCAGCGGATCTATGTCAGGCGGATCGGAGGCCAGGCTGTGTGTCTGCCGCCTCACGCAGGAGCCATGCTGGGGGAGTGCCCCAGAACAGACGGGCTTAGATGACAGCTTCCTAGAGTGATGGCGATGACACACGGTGGAAAAAATGTCAGGCACAAAGGAAAAACACAGTTCTTTCACTGAGGAACTCTGTGGAGGCTGGCGGCCAGGGGTTGGTGTCTGTCAGATGCCCTCCCCCCTCCAGTCCCATTCCCAGACCTGGCAGGCAGCCAGGAGGCTGGAGAGGCGGAAGACCAGGGGGACCCTGGTGCTTATCAAACAGCTGAGGAGATTCCTGTGGATCGGATGCCCCCAGAAGTCTGCCAGCTACTCTCAGAAAGATGGGCCGTTTGAGGAAGACAGAGATGTGGGAGGGAAAAATAAGACTGCGTACAATAGCAGATCCACAGGAGTTCCTCTCCCGCTCGGTGTCAGGCTCGAGTGTGGGGAGGAGGGGGGTGGAAAGGGATGAGGGGGCGAGGCGGGTGGAGAGAGGGCAGATCAGCGGGGACGGTCGATATCTCTCTCGGGTATGTCTACACAACAGGGGTGCGCCACAGTAGCTTAACAGTCTGGCCAGGTTGCAGATACACACACACAAACACACACACACACACACAATACAGTGTGTATGCACACACAGGCAGTGAAAGAGACAAGCCCGACAGGCAGACACAAAGAGGGCTCGTGGCGCATGTAGGGAGCGGGTCTTTGTGCCTCTCCTCCATCTGACTAGTAGCATGGCTAATACGTCCTTTCAGCTGGCTCCGAGCAACACCCTGCCTCTCCCCGTCTTCATCCTACAGTCCTGTCAAGCCTCCCTCTCCTTACTCCACACAATTACCACTTTCATTCCAGACGCGTCATCCTAATGATATCTTAGCTTCACCTCAGCAGACTGTAGAGTCCTTAAATTCAGGGAATCACTACTGAGACATTTAACATAAATTATACAGCGTTTCTCACATTGAACTATGATTCAAAGCTGAATGCTCGGCAACATTTGCTGAGCCGTTGAGCTAACCCCATATCCTGCAAATACATGTTTAACCACAAATGAATTAAAACAACTATTTTCGCGTGAACCCTCTATGAAATCTAGTATTTTGTAGAAAACAAAACAAGCAGTGAAAAGAGTGCATGTGTGAGTATTTCTAGACCTGGTGAAGAGGTGAGCATGAGACACAGCTGAAGGAGGAGTCAGGGCTCCACAGTCGGCTCATAACAAAGCTTCTATTGTCAGCTCCCAGCATGTACTGCTGTCAACCCACAGCAGGAAAGTAGACACTGTGCTGTGGGCTTGCGGCCTGTGCTGTGCCGGCACCAGTTTCAGCTCAAGACCTCGCGTGCATTCGAAAAGTCCTCCAGCACCCATCTACAGTCAACCAGGAAATATGGAAATGAATCAAGTCACGCCGCCACTCTGTTTAGTGCGAAGGCGACTGTGTGGCTGACAGCTCAGCACACGACAGCTAGCAACAGGCTGGGGTGACCTGACCATCCAGGGAGGTCTAGTTAGGAGGTCTAGTTAGGAGGTCTAGTTAGAAGGTCTAGTTAGAAGATCTGGTTAAAAGGTCTAGTTAGAAGATCTAGTTAGAAAATCTAGTTAGGAGGTCTAGTAAGGAGGTCTAATTAGGAGGTCTAGTTAGAAGATCTAGTTAAAAGGTCTAGTTAGAAGATCTAGTTAGAAGATCTAGTTAGAAGGTCTAGTAAGGAGGTCTAATTAGGAGGTCTAGTTAGAAGATCTAGTTAGAAGGTCTAGTTAGGAAGTCTAGTTAGAAGATCTAGTTAGGAGGTCTAGTTAGGAGGTCTAGTTAGGAGGTCTAGTTAGGAGGTCTAGTTAGGAGGTCTAGTTAGGAGGTAGTCACTGGGGCCCAACAGGCCCTGAGGTGGAAGATACACTGAGCACCTGCTCTCTGAGAGGCAGAAACGCCATGAAAATCCCTCTGGCAGGCAGTGGGAGGAGGGGGGGCAGAGAGATTTGCTTAATTATGCACGAGATCCGGCAACGGATTCCAAATCCTTCAAGTCTCTCAGGCTTTGGCTGAATCATCGTCATTTAAAATTGCTGCTGGGTTGGTTATTTTCTCTCCCTGTTTTAGTTACTTTTCTTTTCTATGTCTCCCATCAAAAGGGGATAACAAGCATAATCTGGGAATTGTATCTTCAAACTCAGACAATGGGAAAGCTATGATACCATTCATCTACCATGAGAGCATATTAATGGTCTCTGTTTGAGCATTTCCCATTAATTCAATAAGACACTCCCTGGTGTATTCACTTAGTGTTTCTGTTTCATCTTCAGGGAGGATCAAGCAGTCCTCATTTGCTCACTAACATGCATAGGAAGGAAACGCACACACCAGCTAGCAGGCATCAAGATCCTCTTTTTTCAAAACCAAAAATGGAAAAAAAAAGAAAACGAGGACAGAATACCTTGTGCAGTGGCAGAAAAAAGGCAAGTTAGGTCTAGTCAGGGTTAAACCGATTCCCAACTACTTTTCTCTGGAAGCTGCATGTTTTCCTGTCATTTTATTGGCTGACTGGATAACCTGTTTTTGTTTTGCAACATCCCAGTGACTTGGGAGACAACACCCCGAGCTGTGCTGGAGTTACCTTCCACTTCCCGCTCGCGAGGAGGCCAGACACCTGCCTTGCTGAGAAGCGAGGAAGGACACTCAGAAAACAGGATCCAGAGGGTGACCATTGTAATGGCGGTTGCCACGTTTGACATTTAAGCCTCATTAACTCTGCCTCCTATCAACTCCTTGTTCTGTCCTCCAGTGAAAAACAGGTGTTTGACTGTTCAGAGATAACCATCTATTTTTTTATTACATTTGCATGAGCAGACATCAAACGTTTCACATGCTAAGTGACCTCGGCTCTGCAAGGCTGGCTGGACAGCCTGTCCCAAACATCCCAGACCAGGACAAACAAGCCCCACAGACGTCCTTCTTCCTCCTCCATTAGTGACTAACAGCATGTAGCCAGCACGAGCCCGGAGGTTCCGTCAAAATGTCCTGTCTCAAGTCATAACTATTACCTCACATGACCTGGCTCCCACAGCTAGTTCGGTCCCCCTCCACGCCCTAATCATCATTAGGTGCAACGTTTTTACCCCTGATTTACGACATAACGAGCACTATTTAAATGTCCTTTCATTTCAGTACACCAAAAAAGTTGGTTTACCATCAGAAAGACTAAACACTTCTACAATTTCCAGAGAGTGTGTGGGTGGGTGCGTCTGTGGGTGTAAACATGTGAACAAGAGTGTGTGCATGCAAGTTCTGTACATCTGTAAATGTTCTCCTTGCTTCTCTCCTCCTCTTAATGCTCTCTATGTAATCACTCCAGGCCCAGCCCTGCATCACCAGCCACCAGCCTAATCCAGCTGCTTGTTCTGCTCAGATTATCAAACATCAATTCCGTAATCGTGTTCGGCTAACCCCGGGGGGACATTCCATCTGGGGTCTGTGAACAAGGCAGTGAGTGGATTGTGAGACAGGATATACAGGTCTGACCAACTACGGTTACACTGCATGTAGTCTGTTAGCTCATCCTGCCTTGACAAATCCGTCTGCTACAGGGGACTTGATACCAGACGAACAGCAAATCTCTCCCCACATAGAACCACCAGTGCATCTCTAACAGCCACGTAGGAACACAGCAACTCTAAATAAGCTTCTCCTTTTCACTTTAAGATACTTAATCGAGGTCATTTATAGTTTCATCTTTCCCCCAAAACAAGAGAAGAGGAAATGACTCATGTGATGTGTTTACACATCCCTTCCTCCTGCAGGTTTCAAGACACATCCACCAAGGCAACGAGACTTCAAGCACGCACTTTCCATGGAGTCACCTATTAAGCGAATCAGGGCTGCGAGGCTCATAGCACGTCAATACGCTGGCGAACCGAAGCCAGTCAAAGCCAGAAAGCTCTTCCATGTCTGGAGGACTGAAAGTAAACATCCACCCACAATGCTGGCCGCTGCTGACACCAGTCCAACACTGTCTGCTCTGTGTGTTTGTGCGTGTGTGGGTGTTTGAACCCCTACTGGCCAATCACGGTGAGACAGTGGCATAGGAGGTTCTGGAGTCAATATTTACCCCGCCACACAGCCCTGCCGTTGCCATGGTAGTAATTCCTAGCATTCCACAAGCAAAAGCAGATGCACAAGTCATTTTCAAAAATTCAGAGAAAAAGATAAGCTTATCAAATATAAAGAATGAAAGGCGAGAGGATTGCCTGTCTATGAGCTATGTGAGATGTCTTTCATGTCCTGACAGCCATTGAAAGGACTTCATCTCCTGAAAAATCATCACTCTTTAAGATGTCTCATGAGACTCCAATGAAGAACTGTTTACCAACCCAGCCTTCTGGACTTCTAGAAGATCAGATGGTGTAATCCTTTATATATATGTCAGTGCTTGTGTGTGTGCAAGCCTAAGGTTGAACTTTGGTATTTATACTTAATCTTTGTTTCGCTCTCCTTTTGTTTTTAACACCTAGTGTGACCATGAAGGCTAGTGACAACAGTCTTTTACTCCAAGTGGCATTTTATCCCCTCCACACACACACACACACATACGCACACACGCACACAGACACGCACGCACACACACGTTCACACCCTCGCACTGCAACACACACAGTTCATTTCAACAGCAAAATAACAAACAAGCCATTGGCTGAGTTCCCAGGTTGATGGATTTTCTAAAGGCCTGTTATCCCCAGCTTCTAATCTCAGAATGACACATATGAAATCATTTTCGAATTGAGGCTCAGCAAGAAAATATCTGGGCCATTTTGGATGAGGCGATCTTGTCGGATCAACCCCCTGTGAGGTGGTGCCAAACGCAGGAAGTACGTCCTGAGAGGAATCTGGCCATAACAGCCTCTAGAGTCCAGTGTCGAGAAATGCCATTTTAATTTGGTAAAAAATGCACCTTACCATAGCTTCCATATATGTCAAAGTTCTATTTGTATTAAATTAGTTCCATCCTGGATCTTTCAATCAAATTACCACTGTTTTCATGTCTGTATTTCTCCTTCACGAATGACATATTTAAACAAGGTAACATGCTACATTTCACAATGAACCATGAATATGAAATATGATTAGGGTTTATTATAATTATTAACAAACACAACTTTACAAAGCACTCTGGTCATCGTTCTATCAAGCCTAGGTCTCCAGACGTTATCCCGATAATGGATAGGGATGTTTCCCAGCAGCAACTGTACCTACTAGCAGCTAGCAAGTGCATTAGACCCTTAAGAACTCATTATTCCATAAACAAGTTATGGGGAAGTTAACAAAAGTACTACCTAATAAGCTTCTGAAATAATAGCTACAAAACTATTCTCAAAGAAAAAAGAAAACGAGTCTGGCAGATCAAAGGTGAGAACAGCAGTAAGTAAAGCAATCAATAAATAGGGAGGTAGGCTACATTCAACAGGCTAAGTCATACTGTATGTAAAAAAAAGCATGCTTTCTGTCACAACGCCCTTATGATTCTCAGTTGCTATCTTGGCCTTGAATGTAAAGATAAATATAGGTATGAGACTGAAGCAATAACCTCTTCCAAGTCACTCTCCCTATCTGCAGTATGTGTCCTCACAACACTGTGACTATCAGAGCAGGGGGGGGGGGGTTGTGTTGTGTGGATAGAGCCCCACATTGGTCCTCAGTGGAGGGTATACTAGGGGACACTAGCAATAGAAAGACAGATTGACTCCAGTATTGTTACTGTTACCTAATGGAGACATCACTAACAGGCTGGGTTACTGCTGGGGGTTTCTCTCTCTCGCTTCCTTCACTCCTCTTGCTTCCATCTAAATACGGTCATTATGTGCACTGAGACCAATGATCTGTGGTCATGTGCTTAAAGTACAGGGAGAGAGATGGAAGGATGCAGAGAGGGAGGGGGGGAAAAAGAAGAAAAGATAATCCTCAAGGGGTTTAGCTTTCTCATTCTCCCTCTCTCCCTCTCTCCCTCTCTCCCAAATACACATACACACGCTCTCTCCCTCTCTCCCAAATACACATGCACATGCTCTCTCACTCGCTTCCTCTCTCCCAAATACACATACACACGCCCTCCCTCTCTCCCTCTCTCCCTCTCTCCCTCTCTCCATCTCTCCATCTCTCCATCTCTCCCAAATACACATCCACACACTCTCTAACCATCTAACTCTTTATGTCCAATCCTTTCAGGAGATTTCCAGAGGGAAATTAGGAAAATAAAGGGATTCAATTCCTGTCACAGCCTAGGCTATGTCATACAAACACCCCATGAGCAGCAAAAAAACATCATCTTTCCCAGCTCTCAAAACAAAATGAATGAGTCCATCTCACGAAGGGGCAACCCTCACTCCACTAGCTAGGCCTGTCACCAGCCATCAAACCTGCTGTGAAATGGAACAGGCACCAGACCAATCTGAACGAAGATATTTTCATGCAGATGGTGAAAAGTGACAGGGGCCTCAGCGTGAGAAACAAATCACAAATAACTACTGCCGTGACAACTTGGGTCTAACCAAACGTGTAAAAATACGGTCCATCCTTGACATACACACCCAGCAATGTCAAGTTCCTAAGTGATTTGCTTTGCATTTTGTTTCAAAAGGAGAAACTATCTGAAATCCAGGGAAACCAAGGCCTTTTGTGACTGTTGTGATCTAGTCAGCGGGGCAGGAGCAGTTAAGACAAATCCATGTTGCCAGGTCACTTCAGGCCTCAGAGGAAAGACACCTATTATATATAGCAGAACCCAAGAAAGCTAATGAAATGTAAAATGCAATTTTGCAGCATTGTGCCTCTTAACATAATTCATAACTGAGGGCTTGTTAGTGTTGGTTAGGGTTGAGGAAGAGGAAAAAATGAACCAACCAGGTGTGTGGAGGCCAGGATTGTTTGTGTTTGTGTGTGTGCTGTAGGTACACACAGCGGTTTGTTAGAGTGGTGTTAGTGTGCCCAGTCATGACTGTGGAATGTAGATAGAAGGTTGAGACGAGTTCTGACTGCGCTCCGTCTTCCACACCCCACAGCAGGAATGTGCTTCAAGCAGGTAGACACGGAGAAAGCACTCCGTCCACCCAGGATGTACCGTGGCAAACACAGCCCCGGGAGATGCCGTGCCGGAACATTCCCCACATCGCTCACAGTCAAAGGAACAAGGCATGGTCAGACTGCATGGTCTCTATGAGCCGCTCATGAAAGGTAACTTTCTGACCTTACTGCTTCTCGTCAGGACCAGTGCTCGACCAAGAGGAAGGACAAAACAACATTTTGCCCGTTTGGTCAATAAAAATGTTTCCTAAAAAACCCCCGGATTATTTAGATATCGATTGGTGTGTCATCTGATTGAATGTGCTGCTTGGGCTCTGGACTCCTGCGGCCTTGTCAGCCCTGCGTGGGGCTCTGGACTCCTCAGCCCTGCGTGGGGCTCTGGACCCTTGCGGCCTCGTCATCCCTGCGTGGGGCTCTGGACCCTTGCGGCCTCGTCAGTCCTGCGTGTGGCTCTGGATCAGGAGGAACACTTCCCCAGAGAGCAAAGGTCTCTCAGAAAAAAAGCAGAAGTGTCAAGGGGAAAACCAACCCGACCCGCCCATACAATGATTCAAGTGGAAAAAATTACCAATGGAGCTCCCTGCTTCATGCTTCAAGGCCAATGCACGTTAGCATATATCGCTGTAAAAGATAACTGCATTTATGGTTTCTAGTTGGTGAGTGCAAATCTACAGCCTCCGGGAACAAATAAAAACGTGACAGCATTTACTGCGTTGCTTCCGGTAATTCACAGCGTGCATTAATAACCACCTGGTCCCAGACAGTAGAGTGCCTCTCTGTCCAATGGAGCCTGATAAACGAGAAGCACATAAAACAAAAAGACAGAGCTCTCCATTAAAGTTTAAACATGCCCTCTTCATGCATGATCATCAAACATAACTCTGTCTGCTTGGGGATTCTCAGAGCACACATCCCAAGGCTGAGGCTAGACTCTCTGACTTTGGAGCAATTTCCTCCATGGGTTTTATAGCAGCCCTTTGTTCACCCCCATGCCATGATTTGAATATTCAAATGGGTATAGTTGCTTGTCACTGGAAAAGAAGGATGGCTGCAGTTTCCTTGGTAGCAAGCAGCTGTGGCCTCGTAGGTGTGGCTGCACAACTCAGTGACCACGCCCCTGAGACTGGGAAGCTGCCTCCAGCTGATCCCTCACCGTGTTGGCCTGATCATTGGTGTCAGGCCAGCAGGACATGGAGGGAAAACCAGAGGCCATGGCCCCAGGGAGCTGTTCCTTGTCTGGCCTGTTCTCATGGGGGAGGAGCTGGTTCTGGGAACGGAGGACCCACTAGTACTCGGGCGTGACTGATTCAATTCCCAGTCTTCCCTCATGGTGCTCCTTCACCTGTTGTTTTCTGTCAAGTAGCTAGGGGTGAATGTCTGTTCTCTGTTCTCCTAATGGTCCAGAACCCAGCAGACACAGAGAGAAACTCTCCCACTGTTCAGCTTGAAAAGGGGCATTATCTAAGAAAAATGCTCAATACTGCGTTTCATAAGAAGCCAGTAGATAAAGGGTCAAAGGGTTCATTTGAAATGTGTAACGTGATCTTAGTCTCCTCTTGGGTCCTGAACAATGAGTTGAGGTGAGACACACTTCCTCAAGCGCTCAGAAGCCCCTGCTAAAGATTATCTATGATTCTCTTGTTTACGAACATCCTCTTGACTAGGCTAACACTAGCAAAGACGCATTTAGGAAATGATTACACCAAAATCTATACTTTTCCGGCTGTAGTCAGATTACCCCAGCAGCCAAGCTAGGGGTGGATGCCACAATGTCACAGGATAATTCGGTCAATAACGAGTTTGCATAAAGCTCATGTCAATACACAGATTTCTGTGGGGGCTGGGGGCTTTGGACATAATAGACAGCAAGCTGGTCCACGATCTCCGAGGACAGCATGCAGATCCCAGCATCTCACCCAGGCCTAGCAGCACAGCTGTGGCTACACAAAGATCCAGAGAACCCTCCCCATGCATGCCAAGGAGTCTTTTCCTGCCAGTGAAGAGCCAGGTGACCTGAAGGAGAGAGGACTCCCAGACTGATGGCCCTCCTCACCAACAGAGGAGGGATTGAGGGAGGATGTGTGGCCTCTGTCACCCTGGACTGTTCCCAGCGCAGACCAACAGGAAGTGGTTTGAGAACCCCGAAAGGGATACAGTCCCTGCTCTGTTCCTCTCAATCAGCCACAATCAGATACTCCATTCAAATGTGCTGGCAGTGGCATGACCGCAGATAGATAGAGAGCTGTAGTCAGTCCTGGGTGATAGATTGGCTGTGTTCTACTCCACTTCCTGTCTTTACCATTCCTCTACTGGGTCCCGGCCTTTAACATGAGGGATTTAAACATCCCTTATGGTTTTTGCATATTCCACTTGACTGAGATTGACAGGAAAGTGTCTTGCAGCAAAGCAGAGGTAGACAATTATAAACATAGGAGACATTTATCCTGAAGTGAAACGTCGCTTTTATGTCACGGTTGTAATGTCAAATGCACAGTTCCCCCTAAGTAAAAAGTAGATAAACAGAACAGAAACCTTAATTCAAAACAGACAAGCTCTTTGTCTGCTTTCAATGTTTGTAATAAATTCAAGCTATCTAATAAAGAGCCTTTACAGATAGGAAGAACAGGTGGTATTATCCCTCACAAATGGGTGCCCTTGAACATCGAAGAGCACTAATTAGCAGGAAAACTGGGCCAGAGCAACAGAAGTTTGGTGTCTGCCACATGAAAAATTCAATGATTTCTTCAGCGGGGGGCCGTCACAAATCTCACGCCAGCCGCCCAAACCTACACAGCCAGACTGGTGGTCACACATCTCACGCCAGCCGTCCAAACCTACACAGCCAGACTGGTTGTCACACATCTCACGGCCAGGATAAAACTGATGAGCGATAGTATACTGACACCAGACACCAGTTCTGTTTCATAAAGTGCTCATCAAGTCACTGGGGAACACTGTGTTGTTCCAACAAGGCAGTCTAGCCACACACACACACCTTCATTACTGTTTCATCTTGCCATTTGTCAGTGAATCTATTCCTCATGCCATATTGTACTAGGTCCGTAATGGTCAAGCAATTACCTTCTCAGAACTATATCAATTAATCCTCACCTGACCTGAAGGAAACTAGGCCGCAATTATAGTGGCCTTTTCTAGCTTGGGTCCCACTCATCCAGGCTTCATCTAATGGTTCACCTATTCACCACGCTCTCAACAGAGGATAACAACGCCAAATTAAAACACACAATATTCTTGTATTGCTTGACTGAAATACTAAGAGACACTTTGAGCAGCTCTGAAAAGAGCCTTTAACTGACTTTAAATCTGGCTCTTTTTTTCTGCATGTGACGATATTTCAGACAAAGAGGAAACAACTTGTTTCAGAGGCTGGTTGTCAAGGCCTGGGTGACAGAGGAAACAAGCTACTCATTGATAGCAGGCTCAGAGTATCAGCCAGTTAGAGACCACTTCAGTCCACGGTCAACAAAAGGGCCAGTCCATAGCCACATTACCAATTTAAAGGAATTCCTGCCTCAAGAGCCACTTTCCAGTGATCTCATTGGAGCCGACATAAACTTGTGCAGCTTTCACTGTGAGGCATTCACAGGATTCCAAGGAGCATTAGGGTACCCTCTGTGGGGCCTGCTACAGAGTACAATGAACGGTCCAGTTAGGCGTAGAGAACTCCCTCTGACGGACTGCAAAATATACAGGAAAGACAAATGACTCACAATCAACTAAAATGTCTCCACGTCTTTGATGAATTATTATTATTTTTTTTTAATACTCTGATAATGTACTGATAGGGATGGCTGAGTAGGTTCTATTTGAACAACTGGACGAGAATGAGTGAAAATCATTTGACATTTATGAAGTTTATCTTGCATGTTAATTTGCTGTTTGCATGTTACTGCCCAGAGGCTTTGAAAACGTGTTGTTGTCATGCAGCAAAGACAAATATGATAGTTTGCCAACCAATACAATCTAAAAGGTACATACTATAGCACACGCAAAAAAACATGGTCACAATACTGTCACAAGAAAACCAATGAAACTATCCTTTTAAATAACAAGGACACTCATTGATAATCCTAATCTATGATCACTAATGGCACATAACAAGCAAGTATATTTTGGAGCAGAATATTATAATCCTGGACAAATAAACCTTGAAGTTCTGACTCAAGGTGACTGAAACATGACTGCCTTTGTCTGATACGACAATATCTTGCTTTTAGGCAGATAAACAAGCACAACAGTGCCCGGATGCCAGGATTTTATAAAACAGTGTTTGTATCTGGGAGAAGGAAGTAGAACTACTCGTTACAGCAACTTGTATGCTCAAAGAAGGAAATGGTCATATGGTCATGCTGGTGTAACGCCTCCTCAGGAGTCAGTGTTTGACTCCTTGAGTCATCTGGAGTGGGTGAAAGCTAAAGCTAAGCTTCGGACCCAGCTGGGAGAGGGAGTGGGTGGGGAGAAGAATGCACTGAAAACATGTACAGAGAACACATCATTCCTTGCTTCAATACCTTTATCTTTCTCTCTCTCAACTCCCTGACACGACAGCGCACGCTGACCCACCCTCATGGGTGAACACACTACATACACACGCGCGCGCGCGCGCGCACACGCGCACACACACAAAGAGATGTACTTCAAGTCCATGGAAGTTAATGAGATGTTTTAAGTTTTAGATGAGTTGATTTTAGACAAATGTTATGGTGATTGTGACAAAACAAACTCCATAAGGAGTTAGGAAACTCATGACTCCTAAAACAACAACATAACAGCTGATGAACTAATGGTTTGGACTAACTAGTGATAGTGTAAGATATCTCCACATTTCAAAGAAGCCGAATATCATGAAATACAGTGCCACATCACATTTAAGGTATTGGTAAGGGAAGCGATTTTCTCATTATACATTAAATTGCTGGAATACACTTTTGCTTCTGGAGCCAACCGCGGGCATCATACAACCTTACTTAAAAATCATCTAAACTTAGTGAAACTGATCTTTGCGGCATATTGTTGAAGTATCTGCCTGTTGTATCAGTCGTACTAGGCTACCGGCTTTACACAGCAAAGCATACGTTCATTCTTCAACGTCTTTTGGAACACAGCTTTGCTTCAAAATAACAAGTTTGGTTACTTACCCAGATGCGCAGGCTTCCAATGATTTTGTGTAATTTTTTTGTCGACCACGAGGTTAGCGAAGCATCAGGGATTTCGACATCGAAGTAAAAACGAACGATAACGATGCTCAAACGATGTATATGCTCACAGCAGACAATCAATGCCAGAACTGATGGGTTTCCATTCAACCGGAGGGGCGGTCTAGTAAGGTCATCACAGGGATTGCCTCCGAAGCGCAGCGGCAGTAAGAAATCTGATTGCGGCAATCGTGGTGATCTTATAAACAACTAGCCTTTTTTCCAATAATTCATCTATTTGTTTAACGGCTATCTAAAAAATTATAGCCGCATGTGGTTTTCATACTCTCTACATTCTGTACAGTTCAGTGTTATACGCAGGAAGATCAGAATCAAAACATTGGGGGTTCCGAAGGGAGGCAGTAGTCGTAGGCTAAGGGGAGGAGACTGTGTGATCCTATAGTTTCTAAGGCTGTATTTCCTATTAAATTTCATTAGCGAAATAGTTACACTCATAACGTAGTTAAATATTATATTTGTACAGCTCTAGCTATAGGCTACAACAACACACCATACATTTTACATTTTGATTGGTTTATAATTGCGTGGTATAATCCCAAGTAAAGTGTAAAAGTTATATAGGCCTACTATTTGGATTAATATTTTTATTATGTAGGTGTCCTACCTTTCAATTCAATGTACAATTACATTTAATATTGAAGAACGTGCATATTAAGTCCATGGCTGAAATACCATCAACTGTGGTTAAATACTGCCATCTACTGTTTTAATGTTTTTAAGAAGAGAGAACGGACATAGGTTGTTGAAATGATGATAATTCTGAATCAATCACTCAGGTATGTAATTTACAGTGCATACATACACACGTATTTATCTAGTAGACAGGTGAATTTAGACTTACTTTACTTAAAATTTAGAAAATAGTTGTAAACAGTAACCAAACAGAAGCAAAAAAATATTTGGCTAATATAACATTTTATATGCAATAATTATGTAATAATTATGTACAGTAAAATACAGCAAAAATTATGTACAGTTACTTTAGACATATTTCACCATAACAGGCACAAATACGTACAATGTATCATTTAAATTGCATATGCAGCCTGCAGTGAAAAGCAGGGTACAATATAAGTCACACACAGCACAATCAATGTTTAGCAAATAAAAAAATGACATTTGAGGCAAAAGGATATGAAGAAAATACATTCCTGGGAGACTATACAATACATCAACACAACAGAGACTGAATTGTTAACATTATTTTGTTAGACTGGTCACAGTAAGGTAACATTGCATTGGCTCTGATGGAAAGTTCACTGACGTTTTGACAGAAAACCTTTTGAACTCATGAGAGCATCACATTATAAAAATGTATTTGATCCAATGACTATATGAGCACAAAACATTATTAATTTCAATTTTACATTGGATATGTTTTATAGACAAAGATGTCCTTGCATTTCTTTTGTTGCCATGTTTATTTTGTGCTTTTAATGGAGAGAATATTGGTCATAAATACGGAGAAAGAACATGTGTATGGCTTTGTTAAATATCCTGCATTCTTCAGCAAAAAAACAAAATAAATACACGGGTTATTAAAATCTATCCATCAGTGTATAGATAATTGACAGCAACAGTAGATCTATATTATGAATCATAATAACAAGCACAGATGAAGTTGTCAATAAAAGACACACACTGCCTAAAAATGGAAGCAATGAGAAAGTATCTTGCCAGAAACCTTTCTCTCACCCTCCCTATCTCTCTCTCACCCTCCTCCCTATCGACCTCGCCTCGGACGAAGGAAACCACATCAGACACCCGCTCCCTCCCTCGACAAGAAACGACCGTCCCTCCCTCCCTCCCTCCCTCCACAGATGATTTCCACCTCTGTGATGGCTCCTCCTCCACCTCCTCCCCTTCCTCCCTCCCTCCCTTCCTTCAGCTTCACTCCACTCACGGCGCACCTCCCATCTCCTCCCTCGGAACCCTACCGCTACAATCCCTCTCAATACTCTGCTCTCTCTGCTCTCTCTATCTCTCTCCACCCCCCAACTCTCTTCCCCCCCTTTCTCTCTCTATCTCTGACATCATTGCTCTCTCCCGCTCTGCTCAATCTCGTCCCCCTTCCTCCACCCCTTCTCTCTTTCTCTCTCTCTCCGCCTCTCTCTCTCTACTCACTCTCTCTCTACCTCACACATAAAATCTCTCTTCTTTCTCTTTCTCGCCTCCTCGCTCCCTCTTTCCGCTACTCCTCTCGCTTTTTCCCTCTCTCTCTTTCTCCTTCCCTTTCTCTCTTTCTCATCTCCTGCTCTCTGCTTCCTCCACTAGTCCATCCACAGTCACCTGTGACGTCTGAAGCCCATCGATGGAGGAAAGAGCACATCACTGTCCAGGGAGAGGTTGCTGCCCAGGCCTGCATCCTGTCTCCGCAGCAAGGAAGAATGGCTGTGCTCTCCCTGACAAGCAAAGCCTCGCTAGCTCGGGTTCAGCATCCACATAGAGAGCCGAGAGCGAAGGTGTGGAAGATGGAATCGGACGGGAATAACGCCAACTGAGCAGGGGATGCACGACTACGAAGCAGCGAGAAAGTGCTGGACAGCGCCACCACCTGGCCTGGGATGCTCCGCGGCACCATGTCCCCGTAGCCCACCGTAGTCATGGTGATGACAGCCCACCAGTATGTGGCTGGAATGCTGCTGAACTCATGGGTGGCGGCCATCTCGTTCTCGATCAGGTAGAGCAGCGGGGAGAACAGGGCAATGGCCACGCACAGGAACAGCAGGAGGAGGCCAAACTCCCGGGTGCACCGGCGAGCTGTCAGGCCCAGAGTCTGCAGCCCCAGCGAGTGTCGGGCCAGACGCATCACGTAGAGGATCCTCAGGGCCCGTAACACCCTCAGCACCAGACCTACCTTGTCAAGGTAGCTGCTGCCAGAGCCCAGGCGCTTCTCCCCTGTGGAGGTGCTGTCCACCACCAGGGTGATGTAGTAGGGCAGGATGGCTACCACGTCGATCAGGTTGAGGGGGCGACGGAGGAAGGCCAGCTTGCTGCGGTCCTGGATGAAGCGCAGGGTGAACTCAAGGGAGAACCAGGCCACACACACTGTCTCCACAATGAAGATGTTGTAGCACATCTGGGAGCACTTACCCTGAAATACAAGAAGCATCATGTTAACCATACGCGTGCTTTCACTCCAATGAGAGAGACCTGAGTCCCAGTGAGTGCAGCGTGATCATCATATCTCAGATGATGCATGGCCCATTTTATTCAGTAAATTATCCATGCTAAACCTGAATTGCAGTGTGTGTTAGAATGCTGTGGATGGCAACCTGCTTACACTTAAACAAAATACAAAGAACCTGAAAATCTTAACACGCTTGTTAAGGTTCTAGACATAAAGGAGGTCATATGGCCAATATTGGAAATATTAAAGTATTGTTGGTTTTCATCTCCAGAAACGATGAAAAGCCTTGTAATTATATGTCATGCTAATCTGGTTCGGGGTTAAAAAAAAGACCTTAAATACAGAGTGTTCAAGCTACTCAACATTTCCTCTTCTTTCATCTGGCTTCAAAACACTAGAGGGAGCCATCAGGTTAGATGATGGTTTGTCTTACGTGAGAACTTCCGCAATGCTCCTCATAAACTCTAATTGGACTATTTACGGCCCAATTATATTTAGATAATACATTGTAGCTTGATCTCATTGAGTGTTTCAAGATGACACTCTGTAAGCATCTTAGACATTTAATGACAATACAAAGTGTCGTGCGCGTGTAAAAGATGACCAATCTTCAAGGAAGGGTTCTATTTTCTAAGAGAAGCTGCAACCAGGAAGCACAGACTGCATGATGTCTTTGAATCAACTCAATTCCAGCAAAGTCTAATTGTGAAACAAACTCCCACAGAGTACATCTGACATACTACATGATGTCTGAATGACTGAAAGTACATTAGATTTGCTTTTAGACAGAGAAGCACTTACAGTCCATTGAAATTGAGTACGTGGTCTGACAGAGTCAGTTACACCCCACAAAAGTTTAGTGTTTGAATAAAATCAACTTAGTCAGAGCAATTAGATTTAGACATCCAACTCAAATGTACTGATTGTGTCAACAAACACAGCATGAGAATTCTAGCCGGAAATCTAATTGAATGGAGTGGCCAACACACTACTGTCCCCCACGTATCAGAACAACAACATTAGAATTGTAAGTATGTGGATAATTGAGATGCATTTCGCAGGCAATAACAGCAATTTGGGAAACAATTGTGTCCGATTATTCCAGAGATGCTTTTTATGGTGAAATACCATACCTCATAACACTAACAGAAAGTAAAGACTTGGAAAGTGTTCCTTATTTTGATAACCCTGCACACAAAGATGTCGTTTCTCTTAAAACGGAACAGAGACATGTAACAGGTGCAGCTCCAGAACTGAAAGTTCTATAACTGAAACCATCCTCCTTTTGTCTGGCCACTGACAGTTAAAGTACTGCAGTGATTAAAGTTAGCCACAATAATGAGGAAATAAATGAGATTACAAGGAGACTTTGTCCAATGTTCTGGCGGAGTTACTTTTCTAATTAAACTTCCCAATTGATACCAGTTCTAATTACTAGCTTAGTACATTTCTTTACTTGATAAATTGCCATCTCCAATTCTGTAGAATGCGATTTTGCATGTCTTTTGGGTCGACTCCCACTGTGGCTGCGAATGGTTTTGAGAAGATGTTGAATAATTTAGAATGCATATTTAGATTGCAGTGACCTCTGCTTCTTGTATCCTTTTCCTCACCTTGACTTATGTATCATTCATCCTCATGGAGAGGAGAACTTACGATACCAATGCTTATTCTGAAACAAGCACCCTGAACACATACAACAACACAAAGTGAAAACACATTCAAATAAAACACATTTATATAAATACAACAAAAATACTCCAGAACGAATAACATCATTGGAATAAATACATGAATTTCCTCCCAGTTATTTCAGGAAGCTCCTGTGAGACTGGGAAGCAGACAGCAGTCTGCTGATGTCTCCTTCAGTACAGGTGTCTACTCACCGCCTCCTCCTCCTCCCTCATGGCTGGCATGGTGCTGATGGACAGGTTGATGGCTGTGATGGTGACAAACAGCACAGACAGGCAGGCGAAGATCTTCCCTGGCAGGCCTGAGTGAGGCCTCTCCACCATGTCCCTCAGCTTCCCCATGCAGCGGCCCAGCTTGGACTCGGTGGCCAGGGCCGCGTCCGGCTGCCCACTGTCCGTGTCCAGCAGCAGGTCCTCTTCATCCTCCTCATCCGCCCTCTCCATCTCCTCACACTCTTCCACCCTCTGGAGCAGACGCCGACGGCAGCACCACTCCAGGTTCTCTTCTGGCACGCCCCAGTACAGCATCTCTTCCCTGAAGGAGAGGGCGCACATTTCCTTGAGCGAGCGCAACTTCCCCGCCCGCAAGAAGGTCAAGATTGTACGGAAGGCACAGGGACTGCGGTCGAAGAAGAACTCGTTGTGAGCCACGTCATAATCGTCACAGACGCGCATGATCTCGTCGAAGCTGCTGCAGAGCCTCAGCTGGCCCAGCCGGGATAGGGGGAAGTCCTCAAGGGTGGTCCAGGGGAGCTGGTAGCGCAGCCCCCCCACGTTAATGATGGCATGGAGCTTGCGGGCACCAGATAATGAGGTATCGCTGTTGGTTGGGCCCTCAGGAGCGAGCTGTGCACGCTTGTAGAAGGCCCCTTTGAGGGCTTCCTTCTCGTGGAGAGGAGGCGGGTTGAGAGAGGTGTCGGACGTGCAGCTAAGAGCACTGTAGTCGTAGTCCGAGCCATCTCCTGCCAGCAGGGTCATCTTCACAGCCTTCCTACCTGGTCTGCTGAAGCCTGACCTCACATCTCTGGGGTAGGTCTTTCGCCAGCCCTTCCTCACCTTCTGAAGTACAACAGAGAACAAACACACATTGGCATAAACCTGATTTAAGAACCAAACTGTTTTGAATGATCTGAAACAACAAGTTAACATCATTTTAAGACTGCAAGCCTAATGTAAGGCATCACAAATTCAAGTCTATACACACCCATGTAGAGAAACAGTGTTTATTTTAATAAATACTTTGATTTCTGTGTTTAAAAAAAAAGGAATTAGGCGTTTGTGGTGTTGTTCATTCGCTGATTGGATTCAATAGCCGCTCCTATCATTTAATTGGATCACATGGGATAAAAAAGACCCTTTTGGTATTTCCTGTATTTTTACCATTATGTCTGTAATGGAGATCATAGTCTCAGGAGAGCCAAAGCCCCTGACTAAATAAATATATTATGTCCAGTGGTCGATGTCAGATGTATCTTTAACTGCTTGTGGCTTATTTTCCCAGTAATTTACTAAAAGCGTTTTCTAATCTAATGGATACAAAATCGCTAGATTTGGCTCATCAATTATTCAGACGCAGGCTGCAGGCAATGCTTGATTTCAGTTCAACATGCACTCCAGTGGAGAAAGTTACTATATCAGTATCACTCTGGCCAATAAATACAATCAATACAATCATCAGACTGACACTGAAATAAACCCTTTGCTTCATTCTTTAGCATAATACTGTGAAGGATAAATATTGGCCACATTATCTCTCTTCGGATGGCTGCATCATATCTCCGTATTAGAGGGGCGACTTTCGGGTGAGAGACAGACTGTAAACCGCAAGATAACAATACTGTGGTCGTGAACAAACAGAAGACGACACTGGAGCTAGAAGGCAGACAAGGCTCTTGTGGGAGGCTGGTGTCTGGAGGCCCAGAGGAGTGTGTTATATTGCTCTAATCGAATGTACAGACAATACATCTAGTTCCACCATGTTGGAGGCTAACAGATGAACATTTCCCAGTTCTGTTAGAATTGTGCCTTTTGGGTTCATGACTGTCTGCTGCACTTGTCATATGAATTACATGTGCAGCGCTTTGGATGAACGTATCTGCTGGACGAATAGCTGTAAATGTGATAAGAGCTGACTAACATTACCCTTGGTCTTGTAGGCTAACACAACAGTTGTCAATTCAGCTGCCTCTATCTTTAAACTGAAACGCATTTTAAGTACTGAGTATGTGGTTTCAGATGTCTTGCATGTGTCCTTGGTCTTCGATGGTAAGTCCTTAGTATACCACTGTACAGTTGAACTTGCATCAATTTCATTTGTGTATCATGTTAAACACTGTCATGCTTTTGGAAAGGAATGTTCAGGGATCAGAGTAGATTTTAAGAGCCGAGAGGAGGTCTTTCTTATGTAAGGAAGATGCAATTTCCCTTACAATCTATCTCTCTTCCAGGAATCCTGCATTAGATAAAGATTGATATAGATGCCTTGAGGCTGTAATTCTCTTCTTAGATGCACTGTAGAGTGTTAGTGCTCTGCTGTGCTTCTAGACACTACCAAGAACATAGTACCATCTAGTAGAGCAAGATGTCAACTGTCTCCCCAATTAGGATGCCTGTGGTCTTACGCATGTCCGAACATGACTACTCATGCAGACACAATCGAATACCCTTATTGCCATCGTAGGTTGTTCTATAACTGTAGTCTGTCAGAAGATGCAACACAGACCACTATTTCTGAAACAATGACTAAAACATGAAGAAAATAAGTAGTTTATGTGGGTAGAAAATAATGCATTGTGAGAGCCATTTATATTCTGCCCCTTCTCAACAGTCAGCTACACCAATGTGCTGTAATTCCTTCATATGTGTGACTTGACTACCAATGATGTAACACAAGGCTTTCCTGCCACAGAAAATCTATATCTAAAATTCATCTAAAAATAAAGTAGAAATAGTTTTTCCACTGGGTTACAGAGGGTTCACAAGTGTGACCTTTTATTTTCAATAGTTTTCTTTTTTTGTTTTTGACTAAAATTTGAATTTCTCTGCGACGCTGACTAGTTTAGCCCCCCAATACCATGGCAACCAAATACATGTACCACCATCGAAGAAGCCAAACTGTAATTTTAAGACTCACTCTCATTTTTTGTGTCCAACAGCAACCAAAGATAAACATTTTCATCATCATTGCTCACAGGACCTTGTGGCCTGTGTCCAAACTAATTAAATTAATTACAATGATTAGGACGCAAGTTAGCAAGTCATGAATTACTGTCACAGCCTGTGTGTGCCAAACCACCAATCAGAGCGGAGGAGGAGGCCATGGCTTCTAAAACGGGGCTGAGAGTGCGTCACTGAATGGTTATTAGGCACCTGCACTGTCAGTCAACCCCTGATTACAGTCTAACCCCTGTTTTCCGCTCATCAAATTAAAGTGAACCAGCTCAAGGCACTCCGTAAGCTTGGTTTCTTTCATATGGAAATCTTTGTCTGCCCCTGATTGTTCTTCACCGATCGCCTCAGGCCAAATGAACTTCACACCAGGGAGGATGCAGTGTAGCATGGATAGTTATAACTAGGTGATGAAGGGAGATGGCCAGCTGCTTAGCTTTCACCTATAAATGTGACCAAAATCGGAAAGGCAATGTCATTAAGACTGTGGTCTACTCCGCTTTCTCTTATAACATCCTATCTGCTTTTTGTCTGTTCAACTTCCCCATCTCCAGCAGAGTTTGATATGAGGCAAAAGCAACATCCAACGAAGATTCAAATAAAAAGTCAAATGTATTCTTTTCCTTTGATAAATGACACGTGGTTCACTGTAGATCTGGTGACTGATTAAATAAATACAAGGTTTTTATCATCAGATGTTCTCCTATCTCCCTCCCTAAGAAGTAAGTAAACTGCGCTGCTCACAGTACACACATCGAGATCATATCTTTAAAACAGAGCTGAAAAACCCCCACAGGAACCTTCATCTGTGCCCTTTGATACTCCCCAGGGCTTTGACAGGTGGTGTAGTAGCCTCCAGTCACTGGAGCAGGCTGGTGCTGGGGGGTTGCTGTGCTCTGATGTGCCTTAAACACCTCCTTGGGGAGCGTGTATCTATCTCGGAGGGGGAGATAAAACGTGCGCTCCTCTGCTCAAGGGCTTTTTCTCCAGAAGCAGATCAGTGCTGGGTTTGTCTCCTTTCTCCTTCCCCTCTGCCTCGGCCTCTCTCCTTCTCTCTCTGTCCCTCCCTCGTGAGCAGGGCTATATGCTAGCACAGTGCTTGCCATGAGGCATGTTCTCCAGATTGGCTGTGAATCACTAATTGGGCTGCACATGGCAGACCTTCCGCATAAAGGCCCAGAGATTCTGGTCCAGACCACCACCATCACAGTTAAGTGGTGTTTATGCAGATTATCATGAGCCTCAAGCAATCTGAGAAAGAAAGGTTATGAAAGACACAAAGGTTTAGTGGTTGCCAGGGGTCTGTGACACATCTTAACCAAGCTGACGTCTTCATATGTCAGTTTGCTGCCTGAGGTCAATGGGTGTTCTCTATTGTCAAGGAGACAGTATTGAGTAGAATTTTCAACTGCAGTGTGCTTGGTTACAGACAGATCTATGAGAACTCACATGGTTACATTCATCTCACAAATAGCTCAGCGTGTGTGAGCATTGATCTATCCATCCCTTTTAGAGATCTTCATCAATACATTAGCTTGTTTAACCACGAGGACCTGAGGCAAGAGACTTACTTCTGTTTGCAATTCACAAGAGGTCTGTTAGAAATAGATACAAAATATGCTCAATATGAGGTAGACACCTAATGAATGGACCATCTACTGATCCTGATACAATTAATAATATTCAGTTATTTCGGTAGTTGGGTCTTCCAACAGTAAGCAAGTTATGAACACGTGCTCTAATGTACAGTGAAAAAAATGTATGTTGATTAGGTCTTACATCTAAATGTTTCTTTACTAATATAGATGTCCCTGTTTACGTGGGTCTCTATGAGCATAACTAGGAACATGTTTCTATATTCTGATATGTTCTGCTGTCTGTGTGTCCTCTTGTAAGACCCCTCAGGAAAAGGGCCCAAAGGTAGACAATGCAGAATGTCACATCCCAATTGATTCCATTTCCTCAATTACTTCTGTTGTAATTACCATTCAGACTTAACAACGACAATCCAAACAATTGTTGCCTTTCGAATTCCCTCTGTCTCTCACCCCTCACTAACGGACTGTAAGAGGGTGTTGTTTCCAGAAATGGAATGGCTTCCAACACTACAGCTCTCTTCCTTCTCACCATCTCCCCGTTAACTTTCTTTCTCTCCTCTCTCTCTCTCTCCCTCTCTCTGCCTTCTCTCTCATTCTCACTCTATTTTTCTCTCTCTCTCTCTCTCTTTCTCACTTTCTCCCTCCCTCTTACACACCCGCACACCAGTTCTTTTAAATGTAGAAATATGTGGGTTCTGCCTGGAGCTACCTGACGTTGTAAGACCTGTGCTTACGTTGACTTGGACAGAAATTGCAGAACAGAAAAAAGGCATATTTTTTCCATTGTGGGTGGGTGGATTTAATAAATACTGAATACATGCGAACAAGTAACATCCCGTGGGCAATTACTACTCGGCTACCTCAACTGACGTTCACCACAGTGCGCTTAACTGCAGTCCAGAACCTGGCTGTGCTGCGCCACAGAGATAACAGGCATACTTTCTGGTAGCTTTGATCAGTTATAATGAACTGTTCCTTGACCATTTATTATTCGTCACACATTGTCCTTTGTACGCTTTTCTGAACCATTCTTGTCACTTTGTCTAAACTATTCAGTGCACCTCCTTGATTTTTTTTTCCAAAACATTTGGTTTCTTTGTTGCGCCGTGCAAAGCCTTGGCCTCTGGAAATGTATTTTTTAGTCATGCGCATCTTTCAGGAGACTCCGTCTATGAACGTCAGCTGGGATATTGGAATGATGACACTTTGCTTGTGTCCCCTCACCTTGTTCTTGTTTTCTCTGCTGTTATTCAGACTGACTGAGAATGACACCACTGGCCAATTCCCCATTCTATGCATCACTGCTCCATATTATGCCTCACCACTCCCTATCCCTTCAGCACTGGCACACCGTGACAGACAATAATTAGGCTAGCACCCGAACACGCACCCTTAACTCCCCTCCGCACCCTGCTTCCCTGTGACTGCCTCTCTGGCACTGTTGTGGAAAATAAAATGCCATACTTGTCAACAAAGTGATCATAACAAAAAAATATGTATATTGCTGGATATGCTTTTCGAAACAATCGTTTTTTGAGGTCATTCTTGGTGAGGAATCAGATGTCATTTTATTCCCAATACCATTTCTAGCCTTTAGAACTAACTATCTGTAACTAAATAATAAACCCATCCACTTTTCATGAACATTAAAAGAATTCTACATCTCCATATAAGTTGAGAACCCTCTGACATAGCTCAACTGCCATTGCATAATCTTTATATAAGAGCTGTGTGTGTCTGTGTGCATGGAGACTCATTGGTAAACCTCTCACTACCCCACTTGTACCTTCCAACACCACAATGATCCCATGACCCCATTTCTCTGGGCTGGCTAAACAATCTCTTTCGGATTGAATGCTGTTAAAAGTGTCTCTGAGGGACGTGTACAGGCGAACAGACTCTCATCCTCCTGAAGAGCTGTCTGTCTGTCTCTCTCCCTCCTAGACCGAGTGCTTGAAAGGATTTCAGCAGTAGACCTCACTAAAGGCCCCAGCGGGACGGAGAGGAAAGAGGGACAAAGAAGCAAATATCAAAAGAGATGGGGGAGGGTGATGAAAAATGAAGGAGAACAGTCTCCTGTCTCCATTAATAGATTGTGTCAGCCACCTGAACCACTAAATGAATGGGATGCATTAACAGAACCAAACAACTATCAAACACTGGTAGAAAGTGTATTTTTCCTTCTGTGAAGACACACCGGTAAACTCTGGTATCACTGTAGATGCATAGACAACAAGTCTACGTCTTGTTAGGAAGTAAATCGGATTCAAATGTATGCGAAAGGAGTGGATTGCAGAGCCGGAAGACTCTGGTCTGCTCGCGGTCAGGGTATGCACATAATGTAACCAACCCTTTTTTAAATGTCGCCCTCAAAATATGAAAGGAGATACTTGGCCTTGATTTGAGGACACAGTGTTTTCCTTCTGAGCACACTGAATGTAATTGACACTTCTTAGATGGAGACTTTAGGACCTGCTTTAATGACATGTCAGGACTCCTCACACCTGAAGACTGCTGGCACATCAAGCTGGATTAGAACCGCTTGTGAGTGGGAGATCCCCCACTATAAATATATGAAGTACAGCAAAGCTATTACTCCATCCAATTAAAATGAAAATGATCTCGTACAGGAAGAGACAATGATCCGTAATACATTATAAATTAGTATGAATGGGAAATTCACGGGGGTGAATTAAAATGACCATCAGCCTACACATCTAATACTAAATACTAATACTAATATAGTACAGGACAACGTTCTAATTTTGCTTGTTACAACTTCCAATTGTTGTGTCAACATTTCCAGAAACTTTGACTGTAAAGTACACAATCATGCAAACATTTTGTATTCGTTCAAAGATATATATTTTTGTGGCCAGTAGCTGTGAACATATCCTGTCTTTTGAACATTCATGTGTTGCTGTGGCAGATTGGGCGACTTCAGTATGCGGAGGCCATCTACAAGTGTGGCATAATAAATTGTGGTCTGTTACTATGGAGGATCTCCAGTATGCAAATGACTGTCATCTGTCAAAGACATATTGTAGATGGGAAGATAACATGGGAATATACCATGAGAAGATAACATGGGAAGATAGCATAAGAAGGATCAAATGAAAAGAGGGATACAAAAAGAGAGGGAGAAAGCTAGTCTATATGGAAAATGATGTACAACATAGTAGCAGCAACATTAATAATGTAACCATTTCACAAAGCTGAGACACTGTAGTAAGTTGCATGCATACTACAGGCTTTACATTGCAGCTTCATGCACTCTGCACAGCACGGCAGAGTTGTCAACAGAATGTGACTTGATGGATTTGTTGTGGCAGTAGTGTGTAGTGTCCTGCAGTTCTCCAAAAGTCCCAAAGATTATCAGAGCAATACAAATATGGTGTTCCTATTCTGCGCTGTACATTTACATTCATAAACTGTTTGGTTAAAATCCTAAGACAGACACTTGTTGAAGTCCTATGCGATACACTTGTATTTTTGTCCTGACTGCCTGTCAGAGCTGAGTGATGCATTGCAGAGCATATCAAACCTTTCCAGTAAGTGGCTGAACAGAAAATGAAATTATACTTACTGTGTTTGTGAATCAAAGTCTCAACTGCCACGTCTAATTTGTGAAAGAAGCCCAAGGAGAAACCCCAGGAGAGTCTTTTGGTTTGCCTTGCTGCTCCGTACAGCAACTCTGCCTCCTCTGAGCAGGCACAGGCACAAGCCTTGTGGAGTACTAGCAGGTTATTTGATGATCATGAGCAACAGGCTACAGTCTCCCTCCCCCTCCCCTTGCTCTCTCCACCCACCCCTCCCTCCCTCCCCCTCTATTCCACTCCCCTTCCCTGCACATCAACAGCTCCAAGCTGTGACATCAGAGGTGGGAGGTGCCATTATTTTGAGAGCTTTTGAGAGAAATCCATAGCAACCAGCATCTAGCAAGCATAGCCCCCCCCCCCTGAAACTGTTAACAATCCCTGTCTGTTTTGACCGTAGACCTCCACATCTGTTTGCATTAGTCCATGATGTTCTTTGGATGAGCATGTGTTTCCTTATGGTCATGCTCCAGGCAGCCTCAGTTGGTTATTGTGTCTCAAATTAGACAGTAGGTGTTAACTGTGAACATGAGCTGCTGGGAGGTAAGTCGACCACATCCACAGCTCATCAAACCTGCCGCACTTATCATTACTTGCTATTGTACTTGGACTGAATTTAGCTGTTGGTAGTCATCCTCTTCACATAACAATTGGATAGACCACATTTCCTGTGATGTTCATCCAGTGAGTGCTTGTAATTGCTCATTGTCAGTGTAATAATTAAACAAGTAACATAGTGAGATGCAAACGAGTCAACATTTAAAACACAAAGGCGCGTAACTGAAATATATATTATTTTGTCAATAAGTCAAACACAATGTGTCGAAGATCTTTAAGAAAATCGACCTGCAAACCTGTCCTTGCTATATGTGCTATGATCGTTCTTTGCCCAAGGTAGAGTCTATTATCTCTTTATTGATCTACCTGGAGCAAACAGAGAGAACCATTCTCTGCCTGTTGGAAAAGTCAATTCCAGTCAA
The DNA here is from genome assembly GCA_036571765.1 of Plecoglossus altivelis. NCBI lineage: Eukaryota > Metazoa > Chordata > Actinopteri > Osmeriformes > Plecoglossidae > Plecoglossus > Plecoglossus altivelis. The sequence continues at coordinate 14,470,578 of BROE01000021.1, read as the reverse complement.
TTAGCTCCACTTCATTGCTAACAAGTTTCTTAATGACAAATCAAAGAGCAGGTAAGTACCTCATGCAAGCATCGGCGGTCAGGCAAAACGGACTCTAACCTGAATGTTTTTCTTTTTTCTTACTGTCCTTATCTCCTTCTCAGGTTCTGAAACTAGCTTGAGTAATCTTAAAAGGAAAAAGAGATGTTCATGAATTCATTGTGACTGCACAGTAGATAATGGTATTCAATGGTTTCACAAATACGATTAGCCACAGGACAAACGGATCAACTCAGTAATATACAAAACACAATACTATAACGTATGATGTTACAATTGCTTACAATTGATTCCAAAGACAACTCTGTCTTATTGAGTGGACGCAAGATATAAATCTTAGATATTGTACCATGGCTCCTTCTAAGGAAGGAACATCATTAAATCTGTAAATGCACTGTGGCTCATGGCTCATGTTAGAGGGAAGTATAATTGAGACCGACGTGTGTTTGGCTCTGAAATCTTTTATCGAAAGCTGAGTAAATTCTGTGAACTTGGGGTACAAAGTTTTGATGGGATGAGGTTTATGGCAAAGGCAAAAAGGGATAAAGGCTTGGGTTCAGGTTGTGGTTATTGTACAGCTAGAGTATATAAAGATACTGTACCATGGACTGTCAGTGTGATCATACAGTTTGAGTCTAGCAAGTGGTATTATTTAGCTCCATTCTTGTTTTGATAGCTACCTAATTATAATCCAACAGTTCATGCACGAATGAGACAAAGCCTTCTCTCTAAATTCAACACTCTGATGTTAATCCATGATACAGTCGATATGCTAAACAGATTCAGATGTCAGTTGTGCATGTATTGAAGTGTGAAGAGACAATCCCCAAGCCTTGGAGGACAGTGGTCCCTCACCTCACCAGTCACCAAGAGTGGCGGACCAAAGTGTTTCCTGAACGGAATATCAACACAGCCCTGCCCTGCCCTTCTCTGCCCTTCAGATGCAGGGGAGGAATACCTGAGTCTGAGTCAGCCTGAGTCTTATGATCACAACCTCAGTCTTATGTTAGCAATCTGAGTCTTATGTTAGCAACCTGAGACTTATGTTAGCAATCTGAGTCTTATGTTAGCAACCTGAGACTTATGTTAGCAACCTGAGTATTATGTTAGCAACCTGAGACTTATGTTAGCAACCTGAGACTTATGTTAGCAACCTGAGACTTATGTTAGCAACCTGAGTCTTATGTTAGCAACCTGAGTATTATGTTAGCAACCTGAGTCTTATGTTAGCAACCTGAGTCTTATGTTAGCAACCTGAGTCTTATGTTAGCAACCTGAGTCTTATGTTAGCAACCTGAGTCTTATGTTAGCAACCTGAGACTTATGTTAGCAACCTGAGTCTTATGTTAGCAGCCTGGGTTCGATGGGACCTTTCATTGTTTTGACAGGGACAACTTGCTCTGATCACATCAGAAATGACACACAGGAGCACACAACAATAAACTTAAAATGAGAAAAAAAGGAATGAAACACACGACACAAACGAGAACAAAAAAAGCTGATTAATAGACATTCTGACAAAAATCAGCACAATTACTCACAGTAAGTATCGCACATTGTTTACACACACAACAGCACACACACCGACACACACAAACAATAAGAGACACACACCACCACCACCACACACACTGGCTCACATTGGAGGAATGTGAGATGAAAGATTTGCAGCATCGATTGAGAGAGGTTGTCCACTGCACTCTTTGGACATTGTGTTTAGCCATTCAGATTTGAATGAGATGGATAGTTGAGGTATTCTAACCAGCAGTGACATTTAATAAACCTCTGCAGATTATTATAGAAATCAGGAAGAGAACTGCAGAAAGCAAATACAAGATTCCACAGGTTAGTTAAGTTCAATCAGGTCTTAGGATTTAAGGCAGGAGGCAACAAACCAACGAAATAACACAACAAACAAAATGAACGTTTCTTAAGCATGGGGTGTATAAACAGTCTAAGCCCAAACAATTTTAATACATGAGTCATCAAGGCCTTGGTTGCCATCTTACTATATTAGTAACAGTATGTTAAATCGACGAATTTCAAGCCGTATTATCAACAGTCAACAATGTTTCTATATGCTTCATGTTACTACATATTGTTGTAAGGCAGTTCACATAACACATCAGCTTACATTAAGACAATAAAACAGGAATTTAAACAGATGAATCCTAAGAAGGTGAAATACCACCATAAGCCAATATCAAAATGCATGTGTTCTGATGGGTGCAATTATTTCCTGAGATGGAAAACGCTCCATCAAATAATGCAACACATCTGTGAAGGAAATATGTATTTTAAGATGCATCTCTATTAAACATGAGACCTTTTGTATTTGCAGGTTTTTCCCCTTATGAAAATAAAGCTTTTAACTTCGAAGAGCAGAAATCACTTTCCATCCGGTTTCTATTTCCTTCTATTCATCACTAGCTCATCAAAACCTTTTTCAAATGATAACTGCTGCCGTACTGAAGCACGGAGAAGAGGAACAATAACGTATTGATAGCAGCTTCAGTCTCATTGCTCTGAGTAGTGTTTCTGTGCTGCTTTCACTTGGGGAGCTTCAGCAGGATACATGTGACACAGTGTGGAAGCATGTGGGAGGTGGCGGTGACCTCAGACTATTTCAGAGAGTTCTCAGGTCTCAGATCCCAGAATGATTCCATCGAGGAAAAAACAATCGAATTGCGTGTACTATTTCATTTGGTTGAAGCTTGTTCCTTTCAGTAGTTCTGTTGGACTAATACACTTGCATAGTGAACATTTGTGCAGCCGGTTAAAAACGATTGCAAACAGGAAACGGGAGCAGCTTGACACACAGATGGGTGTGGTTTTGTTATTGCACTCATCACTCTTCTACTAACGCCGTCCACCTGGATGTCCTGACGTTCATCTCTTATAATGGTGCTTAAAAGAGTCTTTCATGCAGAAAAACCAACCCATCTGTTGTGTGAAATGATCCATCCAGTGCGAGAGAGTTTAACCAAACTATGAACATAATTCACAACCTCTTAAAGTGCTGGCTGCTGCGAATTAGAAATATAAACTGTGGAGCTTATTAAACGGTTCTTAAAAACGCATTTAAATGGAAAAATCAAGCGTGTCGGATTACTGTCGCATCATCACTTTTTGGCACTTGATCCTAGATCCAGACCATTCCATTTCCAGCTAAGTCTCTACCTTGTCTTTTTACTTTCATCAGCATGTTTGTGCGATGAGAATGGACAGCCTGACACAGGAAATGAGGTGACTAAATGTCACAATTATGATCAGACCCTGATCTTTTTCAATCCCCTGAGAACAACACGTCTATCATTGAGTTAGAGCAAAATGTTACAGATTCAGCAGAAAGCATCCTTGCACATTTTGTTGTGAGTGTTTTGCAGTTGCAATTAGAAAAACTATTCTTGAACATATTGAAATTATTCATAACGGTGAGTGTTGCTAATGGACCAATGAGAGGGGAAGAGAGACCACTTGAATATAAAACAACAACAGTGATGACCCAGTCCTCACAGACACTCTCCTGAAACATTCACAGCTATCTAGTTATTGTGAATATGCATTATGCATGACAGGAAATCCTGCTCGGGCATCATTTGAAATTTGGTTAGCTGTAATTTTGGAGGCATACCAAAGCATCAATCACCTTAATATGGAAAAGTGAGAGAAAATACTAGGGAATCTCCATCCATCCCCTTTCTCACAATAATCCAGGACCACTTGAGCTATTCTGATTGCTTGATGCGCCGTCATGTTATGACACGGAAATGGAGAAAAACAAGTGAGTGAATACAGAAAACCTCCAAGAATTATTTGAGAAGAAACCAGCAATCCATCAAGCAGTCCCAACATTGTCTGTGTTCAAGTCTAGACGTTGAAAGACACTCTCACCGGTGCAAAGGCAATTTTGAAGCATTGCACCCTTTCGGACACATGCATACACATAGACAGCCATACGTCTGGTGTTGATAGATGGACAGCTCTTTTGTCTCCTCGCTTGTGTTCCTCGAGGCAGTTATTTCATGCTCAGACGGAGAAGAAGAAGAGTTTGACCATCAGAGTAATGCTCTCTTCAGGGAAAATCAACGAAGCTGCTCACAGGTGAAGTCACAGCACAGTGAACAGTAAAGACAAACAACTTCTGAGAAACCTGCAATTCTCCGGCAGCACCAAACAAGCATGAGAACGGAGGTTCACCACTTGGTGCACCAAAACATCTTTATACAGATTTCAAATGTTTGTGTGAATCAAATGGTTAGTTGTAATTTGAATGTTTCTTCAAATGTCTTTTTCCACAGAGCAGCCTTCTGAGGCAAACAAGCTTGTGTCTGTCTTTTTCCTCCTCTGGCCCATCAATGTCAATGTGAATCCCTCATTTATCTTAAGTTTGACTTCTGTAGAACAAGATTAGTTTGTGTCATTTAGGTGTACATTTGCAGTTTCAATGTGTGTGCAACATGTCCAGATACATATTTCAAAAGAAAATGAGAAAACAGCAGTTGATCCTGTCCATCTGCAGATGACAGGTTAATTATGTTTCCCTTCCATTATCCGCCTTTGCAGGTTTGAAACCGAACAGAACAACACCGGGTTAGCGTAGCATCATGACCAGACACGGAGGCTGCAGGATTTTTTTCAACCACACAAACCCGTCAACAACGTAGGTTTTAATATTAACAATATTGATTGCACATTGTACGTTATTTGAGGCTATTTTCTTTGAGAGGGATAAGACAGCGGGGAGACAGAATATATAACCAGTAGGAATATGGTCCTCACACCTGCCAGATCAACAGGCGTTTCAGCAGCAGAGATTGGAAACACGGTGGATTATTGAAAAGGAATGGCTTTATGCTCAGACTGTATTGATATGGGCCCTTATCTTCACAGAGCCATGTGTCAGGTTTTGTCAGTCACTGGAACAAACCTTCATCTGTTATTAAGAGACAAGGGGAGGTTTTCCAATTCTGGTCTGAGCAAAGGGTTGACAAGATATAGATCTTATCAACAACTTGTCAAGTAAATTAGTCTCCGTTTACTGCTTTCTTTTGATAGGCTGTTTGCTGGGTTCAAGATTAAAGTTTATTGGCAGTTTTTTCCAAATACACAAAACTGTGCCTCTCCTGTGTCTCCCATGATAACATTTCAGATTCTGTCTTTTCAAAGAAAGTCAGAACATGTCTGCAGTTAATTGGCATGTCTTTAATTTAACCATGAATTGAGCTGATTTAGCTGAGCAGACATTGTCAAAAAACATGTGTTATCATGACCACAAACACCTACAGTTAGAATATCTTTGATGAAAATCATTATATCAGTGGAAACCAAGTTCCGGCCGACAAATTCAGCTTAATTTGCATAATGCAAAGAAGAACTAACATCATTCTGTAAGACTACTGCATCTCTGTCATATTCATGAACTGTGTACAATGAATTATGTGTACAGAATTATCTGTCCAAGATGAAATCACATCACCATGCCACCATTTTACTCTTTAGTATAAAATTTAAATTGAGTATTACTTTCCCCTTTGGTAAATGTATTCCTCAAGAAATATGACCTAAAAGCATAATATTTGAGAAAGAGTTGACAGCTTCCTGAAATTCATTCAAATGATGCACTTATGTCCTATCCCTACAGACCCATTCCATGAGGACATCAGAGTTCCAAATATTAAATCGGTTTAGCTTCCCCTTCTGAATTCCAGCTCAGAGGTGTTCAGTTTTCACATAGGCTTTCAAGGTAAAGTACTGTGTTAACAACAAGTTGTTCAGAAGATTATAAGGTGACAGCTAAGCCCTTATTCCCCTTTCTGTGCACCTCTCGGCTCAAATGAATGATTAGATGATTTCACCTGCAAATCTTTCTCATACTTCACCCATGAAATGCTGAATTCCAGATCAAAAGGAAGGACTCAAGAATAAGAACCGTAGCATACATAGATGGTACTTAGTAGACAGCAGAGAAGGGAACATAGTTGGCATGGTAATGATACATCTTGACTAGAAGCACATCATTTATTGTCGGAATGGCTTGTGGATCCTTCCAGAAATAGCTCAACGTGGGGTTATGACATGAGGAAATGTAGCAGCAGGAGGGGTAATTTTCAGATTGAGCACAAGGTTGTTAATTGTGTTGTCATGGACATGAAGCTGGCCTGCCCCCTCATCCTTTCTAAGTACGATATTACAGCTTGACCCTGATACTCTCTGTTTTCTACAGCATGTTATTATTAGCACTGTTCATGCCCAGCCTCCACATTAGCGAACTACACACCATAAAAACACTGAATACGTCAAGACTAATGGTCTTGCAATGTACATGTTGTTATTTACTACATCAAACAGTAAGCATGTCAGAACACCATTGCAAAGAAGATTCTGACCTGTTCGATGCAGTGGAGCCGTACTCTTATTTCAGTGTTACGATATGATAACAAACTGTGAACACCAAACTATGAACCATTACTACACTGCTCAAATGACTTTCCAGGGCCTACACAATCCAAGTGAGTATTTTGCCTTATTTTATGTCCCCTGCTCTTGTCTGCTCATGTCTCCTGCTACTTACTGTCTTTTTGGAGCTGGAGATTTTGAGAATCTGCTGAGTCATTCTCCAGCAAGGCTGAAAGATCTCCTGGTGAGCAGGTCGGTGAGTTTGCGGCCCTCTCCCAAACAAACTTGAAAGGGCTCCATGAAGATCTGGTGATTACTGTTCGAAGCAGCCCCCAAGTTCAAGGCTGTAGAGCGTCCTTGACATCCTCCAATGCTTGATTGCCCCTCTGTCGGGTCCAGCTTCATTTCTATTGCTTTACTGTTGTTGGCAGTTAGAATTATCAGAGTAATACTCTCAAAGCCTGGGCTGACAATTTGCAGAATATGTAGTGTAAAAGTCTTCAGTGCTGCCAACTCTTACGTGCATTTGATCGGTTCCCTAGCGTGTGTAACCAATCAAAATGCTTGTGTCTTACAGTCAATGCGTGAGATTTGGCGCTGAATCTCTGACATTTAGTTTGACATGGATGACGTTAGCAGGGTACTTGAACAACCAACGCCATTTTGTCAAACTATATCCATTATAAGTCAACTCTGGAGATCAGTGCAGACTGTCAACGTATTATACTGTAAATCATCTCTCAGAAGTGGGGGACCCTGCAGCAATTCAAACAGCTGCTTGATAACAGCTTGTTTGTGTAATGAGATACAGGTCTGTTAGGTTGAGACACAAATGTGTAACTTTGCATGGCTCTCTTTAATTCCCTTACCGTTTCCCCAAACAAACAAAAGGCAAATCTATTCTTATTCATACAAACAAAGGTGCAAGATTTGCAATTCCAATGTAATTTCTCTGCCTTTGTTATTGTTGATAGGGAACAGACTGTGTTGCACTTGGAGTAGCTGCTTAACTGAGCATCTGGCTCTGAGATCATGGAAACAACTTGTGAAATAACCCTTTTGGAAAATGGCTGCGATAAAATAGAGTGTTACTATCTTGTGCATGATATTACAGAAGGTAATACGTATATTATACAATAATCTGACTGAATTATTAAAGATGCATATATATCAGAAATTGATATAGATCATCTGCAATTCTGTTCAGTTCTTCTAATCATGTTAAAATAAATACCAGAAGAGCTATGTAGTAAGTTAAAGGGAAACATGGGTAAACAAGCTGAATGACCCAAGTTAAATCCATGCATTCTTAACTAGAAACAATATGTGGTTACCTTCAAAGAAAGGTGAACATCACCTCTTTCATTGTTAGTTTAAAGCAGTATACATGGATATCATCATGTTGCTGTGTGACAGCACTGAGAGATCAAGAGGAGGGCTATTCAAATATTTCAGACGGTCAAGCAAATCAAAAGATTTTTCGTAGACTATGACAATTTCTTTATTCTAGTTTGCCAGCAACTGCATGCAAGATCACGTTAACGTAACAGATGATTTTGACATGACTATATATTACATGCTGGCAGTTACTTCAATGCCTTTGTTACTAAGGTAACATTGCTTTTCCTAGATGGATTAGGTCATGATTAATACAAAATAAGTTAGGTTACTAGTCCTGATGTCATGTGTATCCACCTGTAACTTCTGCCAGAAAAGGTTAGACATCTTCTAAATGTACTGTACTCATCAATGAACCCTTGGGGAACCGATTTCCCTGGAAAAAGTGTTGGAAGGTCAAATAAATCAGTTGATAAATAAATGAAATAAATAAATTAAAGTGTTGTAAATGGTTTACAAAATGGAGTGGACTCATCAATGATGCAAACCTGTACATTAGAGTGTATATGACCTGTATTAGTCTGCCCGTTGCCATGCCTCGTTGCTAACGTGAGCTGAGCTTGTGATGCTGGGCTACCACTGATGTCCCTTGTTCTACACAAGTCATTTTTTGCCACAAAACCATTGAGGATTCCTTGGGGGTGGGAAAATAATATAGAAATATGTATGTTAGAGAACCATATCCTTTGCTCGCCGAAGGCAAGTAGACCCACATCATAATGTGTATAAACCAAATGGTTTGCGCATGTTTGACTGGATGCAAAATTAGCAAAGTATCAAATAGACGTACTCTCATGCCGTAGACAAGTCTATAGTAAAAGTCTACAGTCTGTTGTCCAAGTAACTCTGCTGCCAGGGTAACTCTCACCAGGCCTGTTGATCAGCATGGCTGTGATTACTGCTATGCTAAACAGCAGTTCCCTCCTCAACACAATCTGTGCAACTATCTCTTTCTCTCCCTGTCACACACACCTTCTCTCTGACCGTGCTGCACGGCTACCATCGTTTTTGATATCTCCATGCTTTATGAGGCATCAATTGACTTCCCCTTTAAATTACTCTGATGTAAATCCCACGATGCAGGTTTTCCTCCTCAGGTACAGGGTTCAAAGTCTGCACTTTTCAAACCTCCAATTGATGTGCTGGTTACCGCCTGTGACCAGGCTCCCCTGCAGAGAAAAGGTCTGGAGGTTGGACTTTTCCTTTCGCTGCACTGAGGAAAAACAAGTCATGACCATCATTAAAACCTGATAGCCTGTCGTGTGGAGGGTTATTCGCACCAGCATGCTCTCACACTAGCACAGTAGCAGTTTCTGCCTGTCAATTGCTTCTCGGACTCGACGTGTGCGGGGTAAAAAAAACTGGAGGCCTTTTGGTGACTGCTCTTGGCAGATGGATTTTCTTCTCTCTAATAAAGACAGGAACAGACACAATATGGACCTTTAAGACTGAGCCAACTTGGCAATGGTTTGTATGAAGAAACAAGAATGCAATGGAGAGACTGGGGGTTCCACTATTCATCTGTCCTGCTCCCACAATCTCAACAGCAGAGGAAGACGACTCTAACGAGAATGTTCTGCAGTGTGACTACGGGATTCTTCGAGTTGATTTGTAAATCCATCAATTAACAACGTGAAGAGCGTGATTAAAACACAATGAGGAGGCATGTAATTATGCCTCATCCGCGTTCTTGACTACATCGGGGATGAGGCCTGAACAGGCCAGGGAGGTTTAGGCCACAGTGAGAGTCAGCATGATGTCAGCTAAACCTCAGCAAAAGACAGCAGATCCAAGGATCAGACGAAATCAGGAACATACACCACTGTAAAGTTTAGACTACTGACTTGAGCCCACTGGGTAAATGTAATTTTATTTCTCATTTATAGAAACATATTTCAGTAGTTGACGTCACAGGTTGGAAGCTCTCTTTAGAAGCTACGGAGAGGTGAACTCTTCTCACGGTCCACTGGAGAGTGAGTGTCTTCTTCTGCTTTGGACAGATTCATGTGCATATGCAGCAACTGACTCAATCTTTAAAGAGCATCTTGTTTTGCTCAAGTCCAAGAAATCATGAAGAGTCGATCGCTTCCCCATCAATTACAGATGAATTTCCACTTTTCCTCTCGAGCTCACACCACCTGTGGTGGGTTTTGTGTGTGTTGCCCTACAACCCATAATGATTTCACAGGAGAAGCCATGGAGAGAGCCAGTGATAAAAGACTGATGGAAAGAAATAGCCTGAGTACAACAGCTATCATTACCAGGACGGGGAAACAGTTGTAGATGAATGGTTGGAGTGAGAGAAGCAGCCAATGTTGTCACTTCCATTTCCTCCCACAGAGCCCAGTCCCAGGCTGAGTGCATCAGAAATCTGAGACTGTCAGGATGCTCATTTTTATAATTCAACTTACTGGGTACTTAGTGCTACTACTCTGCCTGACACCACTCTACCAATTGTCACAATTAGAGCTGGAAGAAGAACAAAGCCATTTTGGATGTGCCAGTAGAGAACATCCACCCCTGCCTGGCACAGTGGCATCTGATCAACCTCCGAGGACTGAACCCTGCCAGGAACAACAGAAGCTCCTGATGTGCACCATCTATCCAGAGGAAGAGAAGTCCTTGCACGCTGGCTGCTGCAGCCTGGGGGCCTGGATGCTTTCCTGCCTCTGCTTCCAGGCACCACCTACAAACCTCTGGCTGGATGCCAGGAGGAACTAATGGCTATTTTCAGGTGGGTTACCGGAACCGGAAGTTTCATGTTCAACAAGGGTATTTCACTTGTGTCTATGAATGGTTTCCTACACAGGAACAGCAGAGGCTGTTTGTAGAGTTCTGCTCACTGTCTATAATGAGTTATATTATGAATGTTCTCATGCTAAAAATGGACTGTAACTGGTGAGAAGCATTATGTAAATGCCCTACCTCACAGGGGAGATAGACTATGGAATTGAACTAAGTGGCATGGAGGTGGGCGGCTGCATTAGTATTTACAGTGGGAGGCTATTGTTCTGGTAGCTTTAATGAGCTGAGCTCAGAGATTAGGGGCACATCAGAGCTGATGCCAACTGTAACCTGGGAGGCAAAGAAACTCCCCTCAATGACTTTAATAGGGAGCCCAGTGTCGCATACTGTTGTTATGCGTGGCTACAGACACAGTGGGAGACTCTGGTGCACTCTATGACCATGTTCATCCATCTGCTGTCATTATCACTTCCGTCGAACTCGATGACATCCAATGTACATAAGTCCCTGTTCTCTCTCTCTCTCTCTCTCTCTCTCTCTCTCTCCTCCCCTCTCTCCCTATATGTTATTTTTTCTTTTATTCTTTTCATTCTGTGAAACTGTTCATATACTTCATATTCAAGCTGTGTGTGATCTTAATTGGAGTGTTGTGACAGACTGACTACACACGTACATGTTCAAGTGTACAAGTGTTCACGTTCCTAAACAGAAGGCAATGACAGAAATTCATATTTTACACACTGCAAAGTTATACATTATGTCAATACCCAGGAGCATCACTTAAGGCCTGGTAATCCTTACGCAGACTATTACATTGTGTGTTTGCACTGTATGACTGACCTTCAACACAGCTGTCACACTAGATGCTGGTTCCCTCTGCTGGCCAAAGTGAGAACATGCAGACCAGGTCCATCCTGGTGCTCAGTCTCCTCATGATGCAGCGGTGGCTGCGGTGTGGCTGGCCATCAGCATGGTGAGCTTCCCTTCCCTGGAACTTGCAATGGAAAAACTGTGACTTGTCAGACGTACAGTAAAGTATCTAAGCTTCTGGAACATTTAAATGGTCTATTTATGTTCATAATGTCAGAGGGTGCATGTTGTTACAAATGAGTCATTTAAATCAAAGTTCCATTGGATGGAAACCTGTAGGTAAAACCTTCCCAACAGTATGTAGTCGGATCTGAAATATCATTACTGTACTTTTTTTTTTCTTGCATATCAACGTGAGTTCATCATATGTATGTCATTATTCAAATGTGGAGCCTGACTTCAGTTACTTCAGGTCATGTTTGTACACCTTGTTTATGCGTGTGATTCCAGGAAACTGACTAATGTCTCTGCTGGCTTTCAAAAGTGTCTGCTACTGGACAGTCACAACATTATCCACATCAACAAGCCTTCACTGTTGTTCAAAACCCCTGCTCTTTTTAAAAGAAGAATAATTTGGTCCAATGAGATGCCTGACCAGTGTAGAGACAGACAGAGCATCTTGTAATCTATTAATTTATGGTTCTTTAATATTGAGGACATTTGATAAGGCAATTAAGTGGGTCTTTATTGGACATTAAAGAGCTGACTGAGATTTCAAATGCCAGTGGATTTGGTGTTTGTTCAGTCTCACACAGTCAATGTGATATACAGTCTGATCTTGTTCCACCACTGAGCAGAAAGGCCACATGACTCACCCAATGCATATCTAGAGGAGTGGGGGTGAAAATGGTTCATCTGGTCAGCCCACGTGCTGAGTTTTTTCATCTGCGGTGATGTCATCGCAAGACTTCCTGAACACAGGGTTCATTCACAGAGTCCGCCTCCCGCCACTAAAACTGGGCTCCAAACAAGCTGTCACCTAGCAACAGGGCTTCACAGCCTGTGAGATCCCTTGTTGTTAGTTGTTGAGGGAGTGGTGGGGTTGTAACTCTGCGTGTGTGTGTGCATGTGTGAGAGGAGGAGGGAGGAAGAGAGAGTGAATAGATGTACATAGAATGTCACTGGGTTCAGTTCTAATAGAGGACTATTTATGATAGAACAAACAGGCCTCCATACAACCATGTGTATTTGTGTGTGAGTGTGAGTGGGGTTCAGGGGGCTGTGATGAGTCACTGATGGCAGGAGTTTGGCTGTGTTGATACATTTCCCCCCTACAACAGCCAGTCTGACAACAGACTCTTGTGAAATCTGCCGTTCTGTATGTAGCGTAAAGAAATCAAAAATCTTTCATGGGTTAACTAACTAGTATGAGAGGAAAACTAACTAAATAGTTTGGCAGGTGATAGAGTGGAGGGAGCCCAATCACAAAAGCATATCAGACTAACAACTCATTCATATTTCATTTGCGGAAAATGAAATGTGTTGGAAAATATTTCAATAATTTCTGATGATACTTATGATGATGCTAACAACGCTACCTAAGTAACATCGAGGTGAATTAGACCACTTTCACAGTATGTATTGCATGGCGTATTCAGTATCTGCTAGGATTCAATTGATGGATGTAAAAACAAAATACTGAACACAAAAGTCTACTATTATGATTTATTGCTAATTCAAGAATACATGTTTTGCCTTTGAAAAAAGAGAGGAATAGAAACTTAAACATACAGTAAAAAATTGAACACAATACATATACTAAGGTATTATTACAATAAATCAGAATACAATCTACATTACACAACATTAACATGCTAAATAATGTCATGTTAAGTGAAGTAAAGAGTCTACAAACCAAATTTTGGATTTGCTTAACCCTGTAGTACATTTAAAATACAACTTTACATTAAGATCGTCCTAAGACAAGTAAGATGGTCGTAAATCTTAAAGTAAATATTCCTTGATTTTTAACAAACTTGCTGAAGAGCATCTTAATGTAAAATGGTAACTTTTTATCAAAAAACCTTTTAAAACTTTTAAATCAATTTAGCCAGAATATAATGTAGAATGTCATGTTTCTAAGGATATATTACAAACACATTAGATCAACAATTACAAGCCTGGAAACAACTGATGCAGTTCATAAAAAAATATTTTCCTCTATTTTCAGTAACGTAAACTTCTAAACAAATATATTTGTACAGTTTAAAGCAACATTTTATATACAGAAAGGGGGAAAAAAGCTTTAATAATGTATACATTCAGGATGTTTTATCAAATGGTATGCTGTGCATTGAGAGAATGGCTCAACAAAATGGATCTTCAAATATCCTGTAATTGTATATAACATCTAAGATAATGAGGTCAACACTAATATACAAGGCCCACACCAAATTTCAGTCTGCCTATTTAAATCTTTTGTACTTATGCAATTATACATCCACCATTTTAATTGAAAATAAGTTACATTTACTTGTGCTTTTTACATGTGCTTTTACATGCATATATGTCCAACCTGTAAAGCAGACTGTGCAAGACTATTCAAATTTTGCGTATCTTGGAAATGTGACATTATCTTGAAAAAGTAAGGCATACTAGCTACAGAAGCATACAAATAATCGATAATGAAATGGGCACATTGTTAGCTCTGCATAGTTTATTGTAATTGTGGTTGAAAACCAAATGAGAGGAAATATAAACAAAATACCAAATATTTGTCATTAGATGCATATACTTTACTTATTGTCAATGAGTCACACAATAGCCACAGAATCTGACAAAAGTTCCAATAAACAATAAGCAAAATACAAATAATATGGACAAAAATGTAGGAGCAAAAAACATTGAGCTAGAACCTGAGTGTAGTAAAAGGAATTCTATAGATGAACAACACTCAAGCTAAGTTAGCCTACTAGCTACTTTAAGACTGGCAATATTTTTAAGAACTCTCCTCCAGTAATCCTTACTCAACCACTTTGGGAATTATGTAAACCTACAGTATTAAGGCTGATATTCAATTATGTATTAAGAAAGGTGCAATATCATACTTTATTTTCTAAACCAAACATAGACCCTCATGAGCCTTCTTTGGCACGTCAGCAAAAAAGCAGAACATATTTTGATAACAATCTTTTTAAAGTTTATCACCTGAAACAAAGAACAAAGCCTACAACATATGCAAAAGTTATCGTAATAAACAGTGCATATAAGAATAGTTGGTGAAACTACAATCATGTTTGTTTATCCACAAAGCAGTGTGTGTCTCGGAACCAAGAAATGTACAGTTAAACTGAGATGATCAAAGTAGAAAATAATAATATTCCTAATCAGCTGCAAGAAGAACTTGACATACTTCATACTGTACACAGTCTCTGACTCTGTAAGATGAGCAAACTGGACGAATAACATTTAGGTGTCTTTGAGAAAGACCCATCAATCCACTTTGGTGTTGTGTATTTAGGGAGTTAGTCCGAATTGGATTTCCAGAACAACCCAAGTGAATAACAATATACTTGAAGTTTACTTTAAGTGTAAGAACAAACATACTGCACCTACATACTTTACATAAAGTTGTTGATAAGTACGTAAATATACAAAACAGTATACTTAATGCACACTTACAACTGTGTAGAAAAAGACAATGACATGTACTTAGCTCTCAGTTTTTTCACCTTGGACATAATACCCCCTCAAGTTTTTTTTACCACTTGTCTCATAAAAATAAAGTATAACATAAAGAAAGCATTACTTTAGTTTTTTGGCCTGAACTCTACTGTACTAAGTAAGTCTGTGGTATCATGAGGTGATGGTAGACTTGGTAATGACATGAAAATGGTAACGACAACTTCATTTTCTGACAGAGTTCTGTGGTTCACCTACTACTGGGTTTCTGATGTCACATCCTGTTGAAAATTCTTCTTCTATGTTTGCCCTCTAGCATGGACACCAGTCAGGTCCTTCCGGATGATTTCATTCACTACAAGACCAAAAAACACATAAAGGCTGTTAGAAAATGAAGAACTTTGTGCAAAAAGAAATGTCTGCTTTCATGGAACACCATGGTGCTCAGACAGCAAACTAAAATAACATTGAAATACCCAAAGCCCTGTTCTGGAATGCTTGGCCATTCTCTGAGTTGAATTTTAGTTTTAGTTTAGTTTTAGTTTAAGTTGCATTTTCAATTGAGATCTAGGCTGCACTACAGGTGCTGAGCAGGCATGTAGTGACCAGGTAGTGACCACTAGGAGGCGACACACTACTCAGTCAGCTATCTCTTTTTAGCCTTCACTTCCTGTTGTTCTCTGGGGTAACGACGGGTATGAACGGAAACTTTCACAGTTTTAACCATCTAAAAATAGAGGCAAGGAGTGTGGGGTACACACATCAGGTATACTGTTGGGAAAACAGTCACACAGTTGATGAGGTCTGAAACTTGACAAGAGCACTTCACACCCTGAAGACCTGATGAGTTCAAACCCAAAACACAAGATTCATAATATATCAAACAAATCTTTTCTATTAAAATAATCAGAGCTGTTGTCCACACTGTTCAAAAAGCCGCCTTACAAAAAGCATGTCAATTAAGATTAATATTTAATTAAAATAAAATGGTAACTCAGATGAAGGATGGGTCAGCCTGTAAAGAAACAGCAGAATGGCCTCTCTAACATACTCCTGAGCCATCCTACATATCACACATCACTAGAACAATGGGGTGACAGAAGGGAAGCAGCCAGGAATGTGTCGTATGTGTAGCATGCCGTCCGTCCAGATAGACGACATCCTCAAGGCTGCGTTTGACTTTTATAAGGCTCAGGGTGTGACTGGAAGTGAGAGTGGGAGGGAGACATAGTGAGGCTAACAGGAGACTGGGGGTGAGACTAGGAGGGAGAGTGGGAGAGAGACTAGGAGGGAGAGTGGGGGTGAGACTGGGAGGGAGACTGGGGGCGAGAGTGGGAGGGAGAGTGGGAGGTAGACATAGTGAGACTGAGAGTGCAGTACCACTGTGCTACAAGCCTCACACTGGAGTGACACGAGGAAAACATAAACATTTTCGGCACATTAAGGACAGCTAATGTGCTATTCATGTTTCCCTTGAATCATTACGATTGTGGAATGACTTGTGATTTTAAGCATTCGAAATACAGAATCATTGTTTCTGTGAATACTGTCACCGAAACTGTCACTGTGCGCCAATGTGACATGTTCTGAGATATGCAGATAACGTATCTTTGCATTTCCGAATGAACAATGCAGAAGAATAATCATCTTATCGTGAACACTGTTTTACATGTAAACAGAGAAGTCAATATTGAACTGGCCTCCAATGGGTCCTGTTTAAAACTAGGACCTTCATAGTGTGACCAGTGCCACAAATATTGACTAGCAAGTCAAATGAGAGTCCACCACCACCACTGTACCCCTGGGTGGAGTCTTAAGGCCCTGGCTCACATACAGGAGGAAAAACAGCCATCTTTACATCACCGATTTATCAAACAGGATCACATGATCTATGGCTAATGCTGAGGAATACCGCATAAAGCATATTTCACACTCCAAAAAAGTTACTCATCTGACAAATGCAAATCTTTACTATGTATTCCTATTCAAATAGGTTTGGGGGGAGAGATTATACTACGACGCATCACATTTTTGGCCTAACAACCTCATCCCAGGGAGAAAGGCAGTCTGCAGAGCGAGCTATGTTCCTGCAGCTCAAAGCAGCAGGCTGTCCTCTGCCTCCACACGATCACTACCAGATGTGCCAGCTCCACACTGAGCTTGCTCTCTGTGGCCCAGGCCTGCGAGGGAAAGGCGTGAGCTGACAGGGGCAGCCAAACCGGGTGCTCTGCTGTCGTCACTAGCTCAAGGTCCATGTTTATTTTAGTCTCGTGGAATTCCCTCTGACACCTAATTCCTTAGAGAAACCTTCTTCTCCTCAGCCATGCCACTGGGATTTCATGACATGGAGTCAGAAAGGCTGCTGAGGCAGTGCAGTACACAGACAGGCTTTGCTGAGGGGAATGAAGGGTTGGCACAGAGGAACCATTGGAGGCAGGGCCCAGGAACACTCACACTGGACTGTACAATAGGTGAGTGTCTGGATCCTGGGTCCTGCACCAATGGGCAGTTCTGTTTACCCACTAGGGGTGGGAGAGAGAGACACACACAGAACACACACAGTACAGTAGCTGACTCAGTCACATTGCACACTGTGCACTGTGAGGTGGAGGGATGTGAGTGTGTGTGTGTGTGTGTGTGTGTGTGTGTGTGTGTGTGTGTGTGTGTGTGTGTGAATGTGGGG
The DNA here is from genome assembly GCA_036571765.1 of Plecoglossus altivelis. NCBI lineage: Eukaryota > Metazoa > Chordata > Actinopteri > Osmeriformes > Plecoglossidae > Plecoglossus > Plecoglossus altivelis. The sequence continues at coordinate 14,452,823 of BROE01000021.1, read as the reverse complement.
GTGATTGTGGTTGTGTGTAGGACGGCCGTGTATTTGTGTGTGAGAAAGAGGTATCGTGGGTGCATATTAGGAGAGGTATGGGGAGATTCTGTTGGTGGCATGATTTGAATATACCCACAGAAACAGTAAGCTGCTTGTAATAGGCACAACACATGCAGAGCAGCTGACTACAAATTTACCCGACCCTACACTATACCTCAGAATACCTGGAGAATGAAAAGTCCACAGATCTCTATATCTCCAACATACTTCAAGTTGCAGTCATCAAATATTCGAACACTTGACTTATTCATTAAGATATCTTAATAACTTGTCCTATTTCCATTCCCATATAGCTGTGTGGCCATTGTTGCGTTTGATCTGCCAATGCTAAAACAGGCTGTAAGTGAAGTGAAACTAATGATTGTCCGCCATGCTGCTTTCCTGTGTGCTTTATCTCTCTCGCTCTCTCCCTGTTGGAACAACTTCACCTGCTCCACTGCCTCTGGGCTTCATTCCAGTCCTACAGGACTACAGCAGTGGCTCTTAACATCTCTACCCCAAAGAACAGGTTACATCCTTCACTCAAGATGTGTGTGTCAAGCAGGCCATGTGGTCCCCCACTGGAGGACCAGACAGCACACAGACCGGTTAAGGAACCAGGGAGTAGTGTGGGAGGCATGAGAACATAAGCCGTTGAGACAACCACTAGCAGTGGGTGGTTAACACCTTGTTATGATGCATTCAGAGTGAAACATGTCATACCTTTCACCAAGCATCCATCTATCAGGTGACACAGTAGAAGCAAGATCATAAGAAGACACAGTCACCGACCGCACAACTGCAGTGGCTGGATGTCCCTACTCTTTTGACATGAGCTGAAAGTGAAAGACTGTGTGAGTCATTCCAGTCAAGTCATTTCTGTGCAGATATACGTTTGGGGGATTTATAAGTGTGGGCACAACCAGATCAAGAAACCTCTAGAGTTTTCACTTTGATCTTCCTGTGTTTATTTAAGAAGCTTAGAACATACAGTAGTGGTGGCCTGCTGTGTCATTTCTGTAAAGCAGCCATCTGCTTACAACTTACACTCACAATGAAACAACAGGATCATATATTTCCTTCAGTCTGTCTTTACACTCTGCTCAGGTATCAGCTGCACCACGCATGATTAAAGCTTTTTTTCCATCCGACAACATGACACAACAAGTGAACAAGTGATTACGCAGTCCACATTATTTAGTCGCCGGAGATGTAAATATAATTAATTGTGAGCGCCTACAACTCTTCCTCGAGCTTGAGAATCTAATTAGACCCTGTAATTGTAAATACCTCAATTAGTCTCTTTATGAGATTTCCAAGGAGATGCAATCTGTTCAAGAGCAACCATCCTTAAGGGTGAGAACAGAAGAGAGAGAGAGAGAGAGAGAGAGAGAGAGAGAGAGAGAGAGAGAGAGAGCTCACACTTTGGGAAGGAGGATCACACACAGCCAGGCTGGGATGAATGTCGCTCCAACGCCATTCATTCTCAAACAGTAAACGCTGTTGCTGTTTACAGAGGGAAACCTTATTGGGCTGTCCAAAAAAACAAATTCCATGGCTTGCCCCCTTTCACTCTCTCGCCGTTTAATTTTTTCCATCCAGTACGCACTCGGACCCTTCCCTTTTCCTGCGGACTGCCTCCCTCCCTCCTATCTTACAGAGATCAGGCTGGGTTTCTGGAGGAGAGCAGCTGCAAATAGGAATTTGCGGTGCCAGATTGGCAGAATCCCGGGATGGAAAAAAGCGAATCCTCTGGTGGGTTCCCCCACAGAATTGAGGGGCTCAAGGCCAAGGGTAAGTCCTGGCCAAGTATAACAAACAAAGAGGCTTTCCCCGGCTCTCCCAGGCAGCCCGTTCCACAGTTTGACAATGGTTGCCATGGAAGTTGTTTTTCACATCATAACAGTGTCAACATATCCAGGCGGTCAGAAAAGCGGATTTTTTTTCTCCCTCTCTTTTTTCTGAAAAAAAGAGCGATGTTGAATTTCCTGGTGTGCGGTGGTGCCAGAGAAGCCCCTCTAATTGGGAGGGGACAGAGAGTTGGCCGCAGGGGGACAACTCCTCCGCTGACCCCAAACCTGACCTTCCTCACCCAAAACCAGACCTTCGAGACGACTCTATCAGGACAGGCGCTAGTAAAACGGCACACAGCTTTGAGGTCGCAAAATAAGGAAGAGGAGGCGTAGCTTCCACAGCAGGCTTCTGGATGGAGTTCTGCATTTTTCTCTACAAGGGTTGTGAGGTTGACAGGGGTAAGTGTCAACACATGACTCATAATCTATGTTATTTCCACCTTGAGTGGAACAAATCTACACCTCTTGGCAAGAAACAGGGTCAACTAGTCTATAGGACTTGTTTAAGACAATGTACGGCTGTAGCAGTTACACAAGGATAGTGGCTGTAGGTACAGTAGATGGACAACATCTGCCTACTATCGATTTTCATCAAACCTTGTTTGTAAATATGGCAGTTAATGATAAAGTGCTTACAGGACAGAAGGTTACACTGAAATGAATAATTATATAACACATGGAAAGTGTATGCAGGATTTCATTCACACTTAATACAAAAGCAGGAACTTACACTCACCGTCATCAAGGTAGGCCTGATCCAGGTTTTCCTCTTTAACCGTGACCCGTCCTGGCAGGCCTGCTGGCTGCTCCTCCCCTGGAGGGCCCCTCTGGGCCTCCAGCTGTTCAGGACCAGAGCCTGCAACTGGGGGAGACCGGCCCTTTGGCACTTTCTGCACATAGGTCTGCTGCTGGATCACCGTGGGGAAGTGCTGGGCCTGCGCCGGGGTGGGGGAGTGGGAGTGAGGCGTCCCTCCCTGCTGGGCATACCCATCACAGTAGAGGATGCTGTGGTTGTCTGCCTGGGCAGGTGGAGGGGGGTCTCCCCCTCGAAGAAGGGGGTGGTTGGTGGGGGAGAACTGAATGATGGAGGGGTGTGGACCTACTGAGTGCTGGTGCTGCTGGGCCCCCAGAGGCCCTGGCTGGGCCGGGGAGCCTGTGTGGACCAGGACGGAGCGATGGGGGTCGGGCATCATCCCTCCAGACTGCTGGTAGTGCCCAGGACTGCTGCTCAAACTCTTACCCCCGCGGGAGTAGACGATGGCTGGGCTCTGCTGCTGGAAGCGGTGGTCTGGGCTGGAGGTGGGCATAACGGGGCGACTGTGGAGCTGCTGGCAGGAGGCCAGGCTAGAGACCAGACTGGTGTCAGGCTGGAGGACAGGCCGGGGGTTGTGGTAGTAGGACTGAGGGGACACGCCCAGGATTTGGGGCATGGCGAAGCCCATGTGACCTGACTCATACTCATCCAGGGGCTCTGATTTAATGGACGGTACTGGAGGAGGAAACAGAGGCACGCACATGGATGTAACTCCTACAGTTGACATCACAGGTAGATAAGGACATTTACAAGAAATGTCTAGAATGACTGTTCCAGAAAACATGAGAGCAGAGGGACATGACTGCATGCACAGTGTACACTTCCATTGTTCTACTGTCCAGTGACCTGGATGTGATGCGTACGGTGCACACACTACCTGCCAGGGGTGTGTATGTGAAGTGCTGTGGCTGGCTGCGCTTCCTCTTGCCATTGATGACATAGAAGTTCACCTTGACAGAGTGACAGATGGATGGATCGCGATAGGAGGGCACCTCAACAAACAGCATGCTCTGTAAAACAGCAAGGCTTTCAGATTATCGATGAATGGGAACAACGGATTGAAACTGTTTGATGAGCACTGCACTCAACCAGGCAAACTTACAGGCTGGCTTTTATCTTTGTCCACATTCGCCTCCATCTCCCAGATCTGCTGCCCATCTATGGAAGACGAGAGGGAAGGGAATAACATCACATCAGAACAGAGTTGCTGCTTCTCAAATCCTTCAACACGAGATATTGTAGTAGTTCCATTCATGGTGCAGTCACAGGACAAGATACGAATGTCAAAACAGCACACGTGTGATATGATACATAACGATGACATGGCCCAAAAAACAAACACACAGAACCATTGTGTCCCCTTGTCTTAGGGGCCAGCGTGAGCGTGGGAGGTGGCAATCTGTCTTGTCTGTCATCGCTGCTTCAGGCAGCAGTGGAAGGGACCAGCCAGCCAGCGGGGCACACCGTGTTACAGAACATGCAACAGGCGGAGTGCAGGCTCTTTGTGCAAGAAGATAATATCTCTGCGAAAAACCACTTCCTCTTCCACCAGCCAGTTTTACATTACTCTGGGGTGGGGGGAGCACACGCAGCTTAGGCCCTGCTGAACAACGTGTCACCACCAAGTGCTGTGGTAACAATCATTCTAGTACAATGAAATTCCAAAAAGGTAAAACAGTACAACCATCACTGATGTTTCATTCAACTTCGTTCTACACAGTGTTTATCAAGAGAGAAGTGTTTGGTGTTGGACAGACTCTTTTCTGCAGTTAGGTGGGAACCCCCGTGTCAGACTGCAGATTAAACCCATATGGCTGAAATGAGTCAGCAGGAGAAAGGGGGATTCCATACGTCTTGCCAATATTTTCTTTTTTCTCTGTCCCTCGCTAAGCTCTTATGATCAACTTTCTCCGTTTTGCTAACAACAGGTGATGACTGCTGCTCTCTTAGCATCTGTTTTGTTCCCTTTTGTTCCAATACTACTAAAGGGATAACCCACCCCCCCCTTCTCCCTGATAATTAGACCCAGGGAGAAAGGGTTAGGGAGTCAGGGACACAGCAGACAGGCAGAAAAAGAAAGGGAGAGAAATGAGAGCTGAGCTCCAGTTTGGCAGGGGAACCTTCCCTCCCCTGACAGCCATGAGAGCCAGGGGAGCCCGGCCAGGGGCCAGAGGCAGCATTCTCTCTTCCAGAGGATTTCACAGCGGCACTCCTCCGCAGCACTGTGTCATCCTGAGAAACTCTCCAAAACAATGAATGGCTGATCCCTCTTGTGGATTATTATGATTTCTTTCCGTCTTTGGAGGGAGCCCATAACTGCGGCGTGTCACATTGCAGCAGGAGGGAACCCTGGGTTGAAATAAGCTCAGCAGACACATGGTCTAAGTCTGAGCTCCAGACATCCCAAAAGCTACCACGTCTTCAAGCCGCCTTCTCCCTCTCTCTCTCTCTCTCTCTTGTCTCATTCTCTCTCTCCTGTCTTTCTCTCTACCTCCCTCTCCCCCTGCTCTGTCTCTCTCTTTCTCCCTCTCTCTCTGCTCTGTCTCTACCTCCCTCTCTATCTCTATCTCCCTGCTCTGTCTCTCTCTCTATCTCCCTCTCTATCTCCCTGCTCTGGCTTTCTCTATACCTCCGTCTCAGCCTCTATTTCTCTCTCCCCCTTCCTCTCTTTTTCTTTCAGACAACAGTGGATACAGTGAGTCATGCTGCCATATGCTAGCAGACAGAGCATCTAAACACACCATTCACGGTCCCATACAGACCAGAGACAGCTGTTAAGAAACACAAAACACATCGAGGAACTATCGTTAAAGATATTACACAGAAACTGTATAGTCAACAAAACTACAAACCAAAGTTTGATGAAAATCAGATGTCATCAGTACACAAATTTAGTCGAGAGAGCCTAAGTAATTATTTACTCTAAATACTGCTACTATCCTGAAGCGTAAACAATGTGTGTTGACAAAAACTTTGAAATACAAAGAAGGAGATATCTAGAATCGTTTGCACTGTTATACTTCTGTAAGATTCCTAATAGGGATGGCCCGTATCTCATCACTATGCAAATCTGAGTGTTGCAGAGGAGGAAAAGTCAGGATTCAAATGACAACATCCTTTGCTGAAGTGAGATGAAGGGAAGAGAGGACGGTGGTAACAAATGATTGTCGAAACCATGGTCCTGTGTCGTCACCAGTCTGAGATTGCCCCTGGAATAGACCGAGGGTCCTCCCCCCCCAAGCTGGGCTCCGTGTGACTGAGGTGCTGCTCAGCACATCACACACAGCCGGGAGGTGATGACACATGGATAAGAGCTGGGAGGTAAAGGCCAAAGGAAAGTGTGGCTGGGGCCTTATCTGCTGGAGAATGCAAATCTGTCAAAAGGTGAGCAGCACGAGGTCCAGCTGTACGCTGTCATCATCAGAGCGATGTTCAGTGGGGAGGAGCTCGAATCTGGGTGGCTTAGTTTGATGAGGCATTGACACGGGCTGCACACGGTACCACTTGTAGGACACACCTGATTAAAAAGTCCAATCGTGGTAAAAACCGCTGTAGAAATTTGAATTTTCCTTAAGATAAGTCCTTTGAGAATACTTGAATTATAGCAAACCAAGCAAGAATAACCCTAACCCCAGCATTTTAATGATATAGTATTGTGTAGTATTGTATAGGAGTGCATAGCGTAGTATTGATTGAGGCCTGCTACAGTGCTGTGCTCTACTCACCCTGGGTCTTCTCCATGAAGATGACCTTCGAGTCGGAGCTGAAGTTCTGACCCGTCAAGATCATCTGCTGGCCCCCCAGCACAGAGCAGCCATCCATGTCCTGCTTCTCCACCATGGGCAGCTCGTGGGCCGAGCGCTGGGCTGGGGGACACAGAGCACACAAAGCGTCACACACTCCAAACTCTCATAGACAGACAGCCATTTTGGAGGTAGTATGGGATAGAAACACAAATCATGTTTTATAGGTTTTGCATGATAGGTCAGAATGCTATTTACAATCATTTGGTTGACCTCATGTTAAGGCAGAACGACAGGAAGGCAGGTTTAACCTTTGGGTAACTGTAACCCACGACGTGGAGAGTAATGCCGAGCAAAACCACTTCTCTGAAAAGTGGTTCCAATCATGCAGAGATTTGTCTGAGTGAAATGACTAAGCAAGACAGCAGGAGTCTGAACCTTATGAGACTCTTGTCTGAACGTTTGATAGCCCACACGATAAAGCTGTTCACTTACGTTCATGTAACAAACATGTGTGTTCAGCAACTTGGCAGAGCTGCAGAGCAGTGGAACCAGGCTCCAGCAGAGTCCATTCAAACACAGGAGGAGGGAGGTTGAGCGGTGAAGCGTCTGGAGTTTCTAGCTGTATCTTAATTACGCCATCGAGCGTGGCATGCATCCAGCTCCTTCTCTGACCCCAGCAAAGGGGGAAAAAACCCCGGCTGCCATAGTATGTCCCTGCTCGTTTTCTGGACTGATAGCGTTAGATCAGATGGTGATAAGGAAACAGACAGAGGAGCTAGCCAGAGAGAGGAGAAGCCTCTCTCTGGACCCACAAACAGGCTCCGTCAGCAGTGCTTGCCCGGTGCGACTGACCCTTATCACCGGGGCTGTCAGCGGCCAGATTCTGCCGACCAACAGCTTGGGTTACATCCTGCAAGATCATCTTGCTAGATCATCCTGCTAGATCAACCACTAGATCAAGAAGTGAGCAGACAATTGTTGTTGCCCGCAACTTAATGGGATCATGTTTTCTGGTTTGCAAAAAACATTGTGACAGCGGGAGTCTGAGACAGTGAACCTGCCAGTCGTCTTCCTACTCGCCCACTTGCTCATGAACCCTGCTGCTGAAATTCAATATCCAGTCAGCCGCGAGACGTGTCCACAAACAATCATGACCTTTGGACTGGTTTGTTCGGCCTAGCACACCAACAGTCAACAGAGAAGATGAGGCCAGGTGTTTGGTCTCTTCTCACACAAAGGCTGGCACGGTTCGCTAGTCCCTTTCTGTGACAGATATGGCAATATACGGCAGCGTAAAACGTGATTGGTTCAGCAATAACGCCAGCTCTCAGGACCATGACCAAGTCTTTTTTTTTCAGACGACCTGCTGGCACCATCCTCAGCCTCCACGGATAGATGATAGTGAGGAGATTCAGAGCAGAAGGGAGCGAGATGGCCTAATCATATATGTACTTAGCACTCCCTGAACATGATTCCTGTCATTTCTCCTTGTTGAGCAGCGAATCATTCAACGTGAGATAATGGCCCTCTTGTATGACTTCAGATCATATCAGGTGCTGTCATAATTCTGTGTGGGCACACGCACGCACACACCCACACTCCCACACATACACACACTCAAGCCAGCGTCACCATAAAAGGGGTCTTTGTATGTGTGTCTAGGATATCAGCTGCAGTACTCCTACTCATTTGAATGTTGTTTCATTTCCACTGTGTTTACTCTTGAGTTAAGCCTGGTTAACATCACTCCAATGAAAACATCCCATAGCAAACCCCAGCAGGAAACATACATGAAAACAGTCCTGCTCTGTCAAATCACAGAGCCACACAAACGTTAACGTTCCACGCATTTGTAGGCATACACCCACCCTAATCATAACATGCATGCTCCCAGAACTAGGGGTTGTGATTTAGGAAGGTAGGATTCACTCACAGCACTCAATAGGATGGGAAGCCACTTGCAGGGAGACATGTTGACCTCCTGGCTGGGGTATGTGGACACGGAACACCAGGCGCACACGGGTGTTCTTGCGCCCGATGTCCGTCTCGCCCTTCCTCAGCTCGATGTCAGCGTTCCTCAGCTTGAGGATCCCGGCGCAGTCGATGCTGCAAGGGGCACACATGAGGAGGGAAAAATCAACATCAGCGCCACGATAGAGACAAGGAGAAACCCGTGTGATTCCAGCCCCGATGTTCCACAGGGCAGCGTGGACGTCTCACATGGCTTTCATGTTGTTCTTGGGCTCCAGGGGGATCTCCAGGACTTTGGTGCCGTTGAGGATCTTCTCGTAGCTGGTGGTTGTGACTGTCTTCCCCGTGATGCGGTGCACCTGGTAGAAGGCATGTGGCTTCAGGATGCGTTCGTCTGCCGTGCCGATGAAGATCTGCAGCCCCAGAGGCTCTTTGCCCCGGTAGCCATGCAACTGGAACACACACACAACACAGGACGTCAAATGTACAGTAGTATTAAATACTGTATTTATTTAGCAGATGTGTTTCTCCAAAGCAGTGTACGAGGGGGATTTAGACTTGGGAGCTGTTAACGTGCAGTCAAATGCAGTTGAGAAAAATGCATCACTATTATGCTATGGAAATGCATACATGATCGTCAAGTTATTCATGAACAGTGATGGCCACACCGCTATATTGTTATTTGGTGTAGAGCCCTTTTTCTCACGTCAGACTGCGGACCCTTATTTTCTACCAAACCTGTAGTCGTGTCAACCCTTTATGATGTGAAGGGTTACATGCAAAACTTTCATAAATGTTTTGCCTTCGTTTTATGGATGTGCCTTTAGAGTCAGACAGCAGCCAGCAGTCAGTCCCCATGACAGGATACCAGATAAGACTCAGACTCACAACTCCAAACCCAACCACCCCCTTCGACCTCGACCCACAGCCAGCAGAGGGTGCAGCAACTTGGAGCCACCCGCTCCACATGGCCTCGGTTTGTTGCTTAGTAACCATCTCTGGACTCAAAAGAACTTCGGAGGGAATACTTTCATTTACTAGAATCCCAGTCCAGAACATGAGAAAGGGAGACTGCCCAAACCAGCCCAGGGAGCCCTGGTGTCAGACAATTTTACTTTTCATTTTGTCTCAGAAAGACAGTCTTCACACTTTTACCTACTACTCCCTCTCACCCACCCACCCACACAGAAAGAGCGCCCACAGCCACACATACAGATAAACCCCACAAGATTCAGATCAAAGGTGCACCACAGTCTACATTAGAAGGAAGAGTGCACAAAGCCTAACGTCTGTAAAGACTCTCTCTGTCCACAACTAATGAACCTGAATAGGTGTTCAAAATACAACATAATGTTCTTCAAAGAATCCAGCTATACATGCCTTAGGTTTACATCAATAAATATGACTAAATATCATTACATAAGCATAACTGCAGTACCAACAACACTGTTCTGTTAAAACTGATATGCAGTTCCACAGTATTACACCAAAGCTGCATAGCCAAAGGACACCCAGCCTCTGTTCCATTTGTGTATTAAAGTATGCATTGAGACTCTGAACACAACACCATGCCAACATTTCCTGTCCCTGTGTGTTTGCAGAAGTAATTTATCCCAAAACAAATCCTTGTGAAAGTCATTTAAACATTACACCAGCACAGTGTGTGTGAGCATGCATGCATGCGTGCATGTGCGCGCGCATGTTTCTGTGTAGCAGGTGAGAGCAGATATAGAATGGCAGAGCTTGGCAGGAGTTAGGGATGGCTAAAACCCTCATCTGGTTTCCCTGTTGCTGTAACACAGACAGACAGACAGACAGACAGACAGACCGACCGACCGACAGGAGAGAGTGGAAAACAGAAACACTCAACAAAACGTGGAGGGCAAACTCCTGGGGACTTAAGCAAGCATGAGCTGCTGTGTTTGGTCACGTGGAATCTGAACAGCCTGCTGTAGTATTTGTGCTTTAGTCTTGCACTTGCCATATTTTCATCATTTACAGCTGTTCACTTCACCTAAGGCAACATCAGTAAGCCAGTTCCATCCAGGTACCGAGGCTGACAGTGTGAGTGAAACAGAGGAAGTCTACTGCAAACACTTAACAGGCCATGTGAGAGACCTGTTGCCATGGCAGCAGCAGTGAGTGAGTCAGAGACAAGTCGGTTAGGAAAAGTAAAGTGGAGGGCAGGGTCTGTACAACTGAAGCCAGTCAGTCAGTCCAGTGGTTCACGTGATTCACTAGCTACTACAAGCGGGATTGACTGGCCAGCAACCGAAACTGGAAAGAGAGAAATACTTTATTTCCGCCAGGAAATAAAGTATCAACACAAAAAACGCTTTTACGAAGTTGCCATGGAAACTCTAAAACATGAAACAAAAGTATGTCTTACATAAGCTGTAAACCCAACAGTAAACCTTTGCTGCTATTTCACTGTGTACTATGTTTTCTCATTACAACAGTTTTGGTGTTGGTATGGATTAACGCATGAGGCTGGGAAGTCATTGCAGAAGTATTTTTAGACCTCACCACTCGGGTAATTACAGTTCTTTATTGCCAAAAAGAGCTATTTTTGTGGTTTTGTGGTAGCTATGCTGTTCTAATGAGTAATACAAGTCTGAGTCCAAGTTGAACTAAGGGCACAACTGTTTCGTTTTGCAGTGTTCAGGTTGCAAAGGGACCCATTTCAGAAATAGAAAAATAGAAAAGGAAAATAGCAGTGCCACTCCAATCCTGGTCATTCAGGGCAGCCCTGTAGACATGGTGCTGTCAAGTAACATTATGAACGTAATCTGATTTTTCAAGACACTGAGGTCAGCTCTCAGAGTTACTGCCTAGACTTTGTCTCAGTGGGCCAACACTACATTCGGCCATGGGGTCAACAGCCCCAGGTGACGTACACACCTGGACTACAGGGTGGCCTCCTGTCGGAGCTTTCACAGCCCCCCTGCTACCCTCAGTCTCGTAGTGGGCCCGGTGGTGGGGCTTGGGCTGCACATCGATGTTGAGACTGTACTGGTCATTACGGCTGGGTATGGGCCATTCCAGAGGAGGGAGAGATGCCACTGGGATGCTGGGAGAAATCAGGTGAGAAACAATGTAAACTTCCTTAATGTAGAACAAGACATTCCAAAACATTCCTAATAAAACATCTTGGCTCTATAGTATTGACTAGCCACCTGCAGATGCTGGGGACCAGCTGCTTGGGCCAGATAGGTGGGATCACAAAGAAGGGCTCTGTTCCCGGCTTGGTCTTGATGTCTTGTTCACAGGAGACCAGGTAGTTGAGTTCCCCATGGTTCTCTGGATAGAGAGTGTATGCCTGGTTGGTCTTCACTATCTTGCTGGGTACCAAACCAGGATGGACTGTACCAAAGCCATTCATAGCCTCAGCCAGACTGTTGGGGGTGCCGTAGTGGGCCGTGATGTTGGAATCCTCATGGCCCCCATGTGGAGAGGGGCTGCGAGAGCGGTGGCCAGTGACTAGAGTCGGGTTGCGGTACATGTCGTAGGTGCGCTTGCCCTGCGGAGAGGTGGAGCGGGAGCCGGGCCTGGGGGAGGGGGAGCGTGGACCAAGACAGCCGTCCTCAGCCAGGCTGGTGCGAGGGGAGGTGCCCGGGGAGGTGCGAGGGGATCCGGTGTGGATGTTCTGGAAGCGGGGGCAAAGGTCCCCAGCCGTCTGGGTGCTGCTGGGAGACACACAAGGGGAGGCCCAGGGGGAGTAGCTTTCAGAGTGCCAACTGGTGGAGGAGTTGCTGCTGGCGGGGCTCAGACACTGGGGCTCACGGTAGGCCAGGCTGTCATGACCTGGCACCGTCAGGGTGGGTCTGGGGCTGATGTTCAGGGTATGGTTCTGCAGGGAGTCCCGGCCATGGTTGTAGTGCTCCCGTGAGGGGGTAATCTCAATGCGGGGGCTCAGAGCCAGACCCCCAGGCCGGGACTGGTCCAGGTAGTTCCTGGCCTCCAGGTGCTCATACCCTGTGAGGACCTCTGCTGTGGGCTGGTTGTAGGAAGGGCTGCACAACTTGATGTTGTAGGGAGACGCCTCCTCCTGGGGGTAGGCTGAAGAAGTCGGAGGGCTGAGGACTTTGTGAGATGAGAGGTTAGGCTCATCTGTGAAAAGGCAGGGAATGAGAGAGAACAATGACCATAAATAGATAGGTGAACAAATAAAGAAGTATAACCAACTGCAATGTATTAGAAAGATACATAGGTATGATAATGTTTACTAATGATGTAATTAAAGGAAATAAACAATTAACTTTGTGTCAAGTTTTTCCAATTCTAAGATTGAATAGATGAGTTATTCTAAGAGTAGACCTCAGTTAATACGAGACCACACCGTATCTTGTGATATAACCACACGAATACATAGTGGTCTTAAATTAGGTTTACACTTTTTTTGTTAAAAGCTTTTATGAAACATCTAAACTGTTGAAGAACAGATTGATAGGTTTTTCCGACGGTTGAATTTATATGCCAATGTAATCAGACAGCTATTTTTACATCAGTCGGTCGAGTAGGCGTTATTAACTAGTTTGTCCGAATCTAATCGACGGTGCTACTCCACTGTCTTTACTAAAATCTTAGACAAACCTTGGTTTCCCCCTGGGAAGTCGCTGCAAGGTGGTTCGTACTCAAAAAGGTAATCGAACTCCAACTCATCTTGGCAGTTAACTTGACTGAGTTCCTCTTCCAGTTCTTTTTCGTAAAACGAGGTCATCTGTCTGACTTTCCAAAGTTTTAGTCCAGTTTGAGTTTATATCTTTCTTTATAGAATTCGGATGTAGCCTTCTCCTCGTGCACTTAGGCCATACGACGTCAAACACACTGCGGTGATGAAGCAAAGATGGACAGAGGCAAATAAGTTGCTCAACTGCTAACAGGCTTCAATTGATGCATACATAAACTGCAACCTAAACGAGGAGAATAGCAGCTTCCTGTTTCAACTTCACCGCAGTGAGAGATTAAGGCGGGCCTATTTTCATATAGAGAAGTAAATAAATAGCCTGGACTGCAAGGTGTCACGGGTGTTCACGCCTCCCTATGATCACTCAAAGAACAACTGCAGGTGCAGCTTCAAAGTGATGAATTGCATCAGTAGCGTAAGTCTTAATGGTTTATGTGGTGCTGCCCCCGGGTGTTTGAAACTAAAACACAGACTCCGAATTAATTCACAATAAAAGCAATTCGGATCAAAGTAAAATGATATATTAAACAGTACACTTCAACACTTAGGCTTGCGCATTGGGGCTGTCGTAGGGCCTGCAGATTCACAGAATAAAAACGCAATGGATAAGTAATGATTAAAATTAATTAACTATTAGTGATCCTATATTAACTCAAACCTAACCCAACTGGTAGCATTCTAAAAAATATTTGGGAAAACATCTATTAACCTGGGATAGGCTCTTTAACTTTAAACCATTATTTAGTCCATATCAAGTTTAATCTGCTGCACTGGAAATATGTTGGCAGTTTGAGGTAACCCAGAGCACAGTGCACTGTACTCATGAAACATAAAGTCTCTCTGTTCCATCAGGACTGGCACCTCCCGGGGTGCTATGCTTAGTCAGCAAACACACCGAAAACGTTTTCTCGTCTCTGAGTATCGAGAGGAAAGTTGGCAGAACAAACCTCATTCATCAAATAGTTTTCTACATTCAAACGTTCTGTTTGCAGCCCATATGTTCTGATAGTTGCGAATTCAAGATTCATTTGGAAAATCTGCGGTCTTAAATAGGCTAATTTGGAGTACAAAAATACACAAATTAAGGTTCCCATTGTAAGTTGGACATGGTCTGAAAACATTTAGTATTACCAAAAATAATCATATCTCCATTTTGCTAAGGCTCGACTAGTTCTGTACGGTGCGCCTGGCCCGTTACTTGTAAGGAGGGCCCGTTAGAGCGCACCTGAACACACGCTCTAAGTGTATGAACAGATACTCAGGTAACTCTAAATTACAGTATAAAGACAAGTTGACATTGTCACTCATATATTTCTCTATCTAAATTGACAATAAGGTTCACAAATAGTTTGTGTTTATATAAAAAGCTATGCTTTATATGACTTAATTAACTTCGTATTTAGTTTGGTTACATCGACGTAGACTACTCCCAGTTTACGCTCTTCAACTGCTCTATATCAAAAGCCAAACTAAAGAGCATAGGAAATACTATAACTGCATACATAACTGAAAGGCTGAACCAAATTAAGACAGCAATTACACATTTTCCATCAGGTTGTTGGAAACTATGTAACTCGTTAATAATGAAATGGGTTGATTACCAGATTATCACAACACTTCAGCACGCGCGGCATCCATACCTTGATCCATCGACCTCATGGTGTGGTACTGTGCCAGTCTCCAAGATTCTCTAAACATTTGTAAAAACGGAAATGGAAAACGTTTACGATACAAAAAGTTAGTCTAACTCATAGCAGTAGAACCTTTCTTCAGTAAAAGCGACAGAATAGACAAGCTACAGTCCTTTATAAACTAAAAAACAAGCTGTTTAAATTCTCCAGCTAACTATGGTTATGGTATGAACTCCTTTCCTAGCTGTAAGGATTACTTGACTATCAAGAGCGGCTTCCTTCCCCGCTCTGGGTGTTTATAATGGTCCAATGCTGTAAAATAACGGGATTCCCTCAGTGTTTCCTCCTGTTTATGCGCTTTGCCATGGAAACCTGGACCCGCTCCATCTCGGAGACTCAGGGCTTTCCTGCAAAGCTACACTCAGGAATCTATGACGTCTCCTGCTCCTGTGCCAAGGCATTTCTGCGGCTTCTCTCAGACAGTAGCACAAGAACTTCATTGTGGGGGTGAATTTTTTTTCACTAGAACAGGGCTGAAATGAAATTAGTGACCATGTTTGATACTTTATTTATTAGACTACTAGAGATAACTACAATTATTAACTGTAACCAACCAACTTTAACCAGGCCAAAAGTCACTAACTTGAGATGTTTTAAAGTTGGTGTGAGTTCACAGAGCAAGTCCAATCAGATACCACAGCACAAAAAAAAATCAGTACAAATATTATAAGTGTAGTCATCACATATTCCTTATCATGGACTTAAACGAAACTTGGATGTTCTTCTTCACATCAATAGTGAGTGAGCACAGGCAGCAGCTGTAGCTAGTAGTTTCATATCTGTACTGACATGGCTCATAACTTTCTCTATAACTTAAACACAGTGATACAATCATTAAATGAATGTCTACCATTATGCCAAGAATAGTTTGAAGAATGTTCTCAGACACACAGCTACATTATTACAATAAGACAAACCAACCACAAACCTGTGAGAGTCCTGGCATCCAAGTGTCAGGCATCGGTACCCTGGGAGAGATGCAGGTTCAAACCTAATACTCACACCCTGTAACCTAAATGAATAAATGTTTCAAGAAACCTTAATTCAACACATTAACAGTTCCCTGTACTGGCCAGCAAAGGAAGCTGTGGAGAGGACGATCATACGGAGCCAAGGTAAACTAGACATGACCGCTCCGCTTGCCATTTCTATCATCTAGCACTGCTCTCAAGTTGGAAGTCATGTGCAGTTTCTGGGTTTTGTATACTAACACAAAGATAGCAAAGGCATTCAGTTCGTTTTCATCTCTGTGGCAGATAGTCAAGTGTGTTTGAAAACATGTTCAATAAAATAGTAGCCGTGTAATGTTTAGCGTGCATTAAATAGATGTAGGGCTGGTCTTTGGCTGCTGCCATTTACATAAAGTCCACCACTAACAAGCTCTTGGAACGGATGAGAAAGTGAGTTTTCTCTCAGTAGAAGTCTCTCATTATTGCTCTGATTAACCCATGTGGTATACGTTCAGCACTGCTTCAGTGACTGGTACAGTGATGACATCAGTGACGTACATGAGCATCAGAGCCATTCATAGGAAAATATGTGTGCTGCAAGAGCACCAATCATGGGTCTGGTTTAAATTCTGACATGGTTTGCATGGGTGAGTCTCTGCTGGGCTATCAGGTAACTAATGAGACATACAATGAGACTGTTAACCACAACGTTTACAGAGTAGGCTTAGGGGGGTGACCCTCCGCACAAGCCTCGTCCACCAGATTCATTCCACCACTTTCACAGAACTCTATTGCAACAGAAATTGTGAATGAGTAAAACAATATGTTACAAGTTTGCAAAAGGAAAACAGCGCCTATCCAGACTGCAGTTGCACTTCCGATTTCTTCTTAGAAGAGTCGATTTTTTCCAAGTTCATGCAGTTTTTTCCATCACTGTAAAACAGCTCATTTAAACTGTGTTGTCTGGGTAGCAGCATAACCCCATTCTAGTTTTCCATGTGCAACATGTGTGGATGAGTTAAAAAAAAATCAGGCACACTTACTCCTATATGGAAATTACAAGTTATATCATGTCTGATGGAAAACTTTGAAGGAAATTCAAAGGCCAAAAGGTCCAATAGAGGATGCCTCTGTTTCTCTGTCCTACATATTTCCTTCAACTCTACTGGCCCACTGCTTGTCTTGCGCTATCTCTAAATGTACATAATTCTAATAGTTGATGCCGAACCTACCTGTGACTGTTTTGTAGTGGTAGGCTATGGCCAACTGTGGTGATAACATGAATATGACCGAGTTCTTGAGTTCAAGAACTGACTACGCCATTTAGGTGGATAGAGAGTAGCCTACTAGGATCAGCTCTTGCAATACGATACTATACTCGTCAGTACAGTTTAAAAAGTTGGACTTGCCTTGTCAAGGCCTGATTTAAATGTTGAAGAAGACAACATGAAGAAAAAACAGAACTAGAACGTGAAGAACCACCATGTATTATGTAATGAGCATTCCTATTTTCCCTTGCCACAACTTGTCATCACTGGAAAATATTTAAATTTTTTCCCCGATTCACTACTGACCTAATATGTTCCATCAATATGGAAACTACATGTAGTCTCAGTGGCTGAAGACTAGTTATGCAACATGACTCTGATCGATACCCCAGTGTTTGTTTTCAGAATTTCCGTATTATGATATTATTTCCAGTGGAAAGTGTTTAAATACCTCATGAATTTCCCCTCTTCAGCACACCGTTATAAAATCCAGTGAAACACTATCCCCCCCAGCTGACATGGCTTGGTGTCTCTTCAAGTTTCCAAATCAATCCCATACTATCCATAAGTTTAAATGACCCACCCATAAACACATAAATACATGTTTCTCTTTATGGATCACTGGTAGCTACTTATAAGAAAAGATTTAATCCATTCACAGTTCATGCTGTTACCAACGAAAACATTCCTTCCCCACCTTACAACTGGTGGACATATCTAGAACCCTGTTTGTCCCCATGTGGCCTATTTTCAAACAAGAGGAACAAAAACAACCACGCTCACACAAGACGACTTGTCTCTAAACATCACCTCTACCTACTTTTAACCTACAGTGTGTGCAGCCGCAGCCAGTGGAATCAGCCTGTTTAATTGTCACTTTTATTTTGTAAACTGTATCTTCAACGGTTAGAGCTGCTTTAAAGACATCTATTAGCTGTCAGTAAAATCACAATAGGTGGAGGGAATACTTCAGTGGCCCTTCCTAAGAACTAGTAGGTGCTAAGATAAATCAAAGCATTCCAGTGTTACCTAGCTATAAATAGCCCCTAAAGAGGGTGTGTGCAAGCTTAGCAACTGTTTCTTTGAGGGGTCTGTCATCACCAAACTCCTTTGTTTACACAAAGCAGAACAGAACACTGACTGGGAAGCTGTCATTGTATGATCTGTCTCTCTCTCTCTGACTACAGGCAGAAATTAAGTCTAACTGGAGGTTTCAAACTTCATACCACTGGTCCTTTTACAAGGAGGCAAATTTACAATTGTCTAAACACTGATCACAGATAAAGCACATTCCTATTTTAAATGGGTTCATGTAAGAAATTCCTGTAATGAGATCACAATGTGAGGGACACTGAAATCTAACTGACCTTAGTCAAGTCCCCAGAGGTTTCTAGTCTTCTGTCTTTCTAGGAAATTCTGTGAACCACAGCCAAGCTAGTCCATGTGTCTGACTGACCTGATGGATGAATATGGATTCCACATGTTGCTGTAACATAATTTGGATTAGCGAACCACTCAGCAAGAATATATGACAACATTTTGTTGTGTGTATCCTAATGCACATCAGAGAGTCTCTTGGACTCATCAAGGGGGGACAAATGTGTATTTCCTCTATGGAAACTATTGAAGTAATGTAAGCTCTTAACTTCTAATCTAAGTATGAAATAGTGTTCAGGCTCAAGCATTATTGATTTATTCAATAATTCTGTGAGAGTGTTGTAAACCTGTAACTTGGATTTGTTTCTGTCTCAGTTGATCCTAAATTTGTTTTTATATTGGTTGAGCGTAACCTTCTCTTTCCAAATAGGATAGAATAGTGATTTGGCAGGATTCCAGTGAGGGGCTCTGTTAAGGCTTGAAGCTCAAAGTAAAGACCTCAAACATTAAGGTTAGGAGGCAGTTTTGTTGACTCTGGGGTGGAATTTCAGTTTTCATGGGACTGATTAAGTTAAATGGTTTCTTTTAATGGCGTAACCTACGCATTTGAGCCATGGAATAGGAAAAAAAAATGTTGGATAGGGAATTTTATATGCACATACAGTAGTCTGGTGCTTGTTTTTTTTTGTGAAAGATTTTATGAGGTTGAGGCTTTGCTCCAAGTGAAAACATTCAAGAAGGCGGCAAAATCCTTTTTTTAAATTGTAAAAATGATTCCTTATTTCTATAGGTCCAAACAAAGAATCATTTTCGAATACATTTTGAAAATGTGACATTTTCATGAATACACCTTGAAAACTCTGTGATTCATGTATACTAAGTGAGGGGGGCTGGCTGATCCACTCTGACCCACACACACACTTAATGCACACGGCTGGACGGTGAGTGTGTGAGAGATGTATAGGCTATTCAGTGTCAGGGACTCCCTCCACTGGTGGAAGTGGGCTCAGCACCGGTGGACAGGAACAGTGGTACTGGGCCTTGTTCTCACAGCCACTCTGTAAATATTATCTGAGCGCATACAGACATGGATATCTGATGAAGTCTCTAGACCAACAATACATGATAAATCAACAACGAATGAAAACATGAGATTTTATTATCACCACCAATGTTCAAATCGACACAGTACAACCTTGCTGTTGTGCTAATATGAGTGCAATTATACAAACATAATAAAACATGGCAAACATTCATAAATAAAAACTGGTTATTCACAATTCTGCATGTCACAATATTAAAAAAGCAATTTAATGACGGTATTCCCTGTATGATTACAGTGTAATCCAAACAAACAGTCCACAACAAAAAAATTGATCATCCAAACAAAACTGTGCAAAAAGCATATCAAATTCAAAGGGTTCAACAGAAGAATGAATCTTCAACAAAAACGTCAGCAGGTAAAACGGTTAATAAATATGGATGGCACCCTGAAGAACACAAATTAGCTCCAAAAGTTGTTGACAGTGGTCCACATAAGAAAACAATAAAGAAAACAAGAATACAACACACTGTAATTATTTACACTATTCCCATTGATGAACCGTTGAATTATTGAATGAATGACAGGTGAAGGAGATGACGCATTTTCGAATGTGCTGTAATACTTGCCAAAAACCACGTTTTGTTTCGCTGTCTGTTTGGCTGAGGCGTGCGTGTGATTGGTTCTTTGTTCATCCACAGACGTGGCTGTTAGGGTTGGTTGGAGCAGTAGGAACTCTGAAGGCTTGCGTCTGAGGGACACAGGGTCTAGTCGCACACTGGTCAAAGTATTTTCAGTTATGGCTTCAGGTCGCTACTACAGTGAGTCATGCAATGCTAAAAGTATGGCCAGCCAGAGCCACATGAGAAGGAACACAGTCCCTGACAAACACTTGCTGAGTTAGGCGACCCAGTGGAAGGGACCAGCTACAAATAGCACTCGTTAGTGGGTGAATATTGACCATGCTCTTCAGACACAAATAACTGATTCGGCATCATTACACAAAAGACAAGTGTGGTTTTAACGTCTGAGGCATTGGGTCATGCTAAATAAACAACCACAATCCCTCCTTGGGACTGGCTAGTAGTCGCTGAGTGACTCACAAACAAGCACCGTCTCTCACTTACGCACAGAGTTGTGTGTAAGCAGTGTCTGGTCAGTAGTGACATCTGCAGCTCAAACAGATATCTTCCATCACAATTGTCACAAAAAGCAAGTGGAAACCCAGAGTGGGTCTCCAAGACCAGGAGCTTCACACATAAGACATCATGTATTTGACTGAGTCTTTGATCTGAGTTCTGAACCACTTCGATTATTAGTTGCTTAATCCACTGTATTTTGTCATGTATTTTAGTTTTTCCGATTTAAGCTGTTTCATTCAGGATAGAATATTTGCAAATAAACAAATATAATTACTACTGGTATTTGAATTTGAACTTCTCAATACCCATCCAAATTACATTTCATACATTTTCCTAATAATTGGGGAGCCTGCATTAGTCCATTATGGCATCTATTTAAATTCTTCGGTTGAAGATAAAACATTTTACAGTTGGTCACCGAAACAGAAAACAGACCTCCTGTTTCCTAAACAATGATAGTCAAATTCAAAAACCAACATTAAGAGTCTTAACAAGTAGTCTTAGTTTTCTGTTAAACTGAATACATTAAATAC
Organism: Plecoglossus altivelis; assembly: GCA_036571765.1. Lineage (NCBI taxonomy): Eukaryota > Metazoa > Chordata > Actinopteri > Osmeriformes > Plecoglossidae > Plecoglossus > Plecoglossus altivelis. The sequence continues at coordinate 14,431,728 of BROE01000021.1, read as the reverse complement.
ACATCTACCTTAAACTTGAACATTTTTTCTTTTTAAATCAAACATTGTTACCCCGATCATTCCAGTGTTGTACCTTCACAAAAAAAAAAAAAAAAGGAATAAAAGGGAAGAGACCATTTCAGTCCTCAGGTCAAAGTGCAGGTTCTGTTAGTGGAGGGGGGAGCAGAAGTTGTCTGGGCTCAGAAGCAAGCCTGGGGCATGGTAGCGCTGGAGACCTCCTCTCCTGTCACTGTATGAGGACAGCTGCTTGTCTAGGAGGTGAGCTTGGAGTAGTTGGGTGGAGAGAAGCGTCTCCTCAGGTACTTGAGGATGTAGAGGGGCAGACAGCTCACCAGGGTTATGACGGTCACTTTCCACAGGAATGACACCGTGGTGATGAAATACACATCTGGAACACAGAGCACAGAGGCCGTAGGAATACACGTTCTAGACAGGAACATGAAAGCATCCTCGAAATAGATGTTCTGGAGTGGAACATAGAAGCATCATGGAAATACACATTCTGGATAGGAGCATACAAACATCAGAGCACAGCCAATATCGGGCCATTCTGGATGCTGCTTACTGACTGTTGACTTCTGACTTTTGAAATGGAACATGAAGTGCACCAGAAAGAGCACTGGTGACCACATGAAGGCCACCATACTGAGGGCCCCAGTCTAAAGTCAATCACACCCTACATAAATGCTCAAAATAGGGACAACTCTGAGTGACTGATGTCTCACTGACCCATGTCTCGCTATTTAAAACGTGGCTGGAATCGTAGCCATGGCCCTTCTTTGGATGTCGTTGAGAGATACAAAAACCTCCGGGCAATAATTACATGAGTATCTGTCTGACTTCAGCAGAAACGTATCTCCTTCTGGTGAGTTTGACACAGTATGCTTTCAACAGAGGGTCAGGTTGCGATTACTATTTTCTCTTTACAACAGCCAGGGAGACCTTGGTAGTGTTTGGTTGGTAGCCAGAGCAGGAAACTAACATCAAACTTTGGCATTTCCTCTTTTATACTCTGGTATGCCAGTGGCTACGAAACTTCGGGGACATTTGTCACTTAAGTCACCTTTTGCCTTCCTAATGGCAGCACATGGAAGGGCTAACTAGACACCAGAGGCACTGTAGGAATGGATGGTGCCATGTCATCACTGAACGCTGACGTACAACTTCAAGGTGAGAGAAAGCCCACTACAGTCAATCTGTCAATGCGTGGAATCAAATGAATTAGTGGATATTTGGGACACTCGTATCAAAAACACACTGACGCTTGAATTTCCGGCTATAAAAGTGCCACCAAATGTCTGTGTATCTGTGTGTGTATCTGTGCACATGTGTATGTGTGATAACCCACCGATGAACTCGTGCAGGAAGACGAGCGAGGCGATGTAGGAGGCCAGACTGAGGAGCTCAGCCACGATCATCAGCCAGTGCCACGTCTGGATGGTCAGAGCCACCATGAGCAGCTCTGTCAGGATGAGGGAGGTGAAGGAGATGGCCACAATGTGGACGAACTCCGACTCAAACAGCAGCAGAGCCCCGTACATGATTATGCTGCCTGAGGAACACACCAACAGCACAATATCCACTATGATTCACACCCAGACAGTATACACTTAACCTGGCTAACAGCTGGATAGGTAACAGCTGGACAGGTAACATCTGGATAGGTAACATCTGGATAGGTAACAGCTGGATAGGTGACAGCTAGATAGGTGACAGCTAGATAGGTAACATCTGGATAGGTAACATCTGAACAGGTAACAGCTGGATAAGTAACATCTGGACAGGTAACAGCTGGACAGGTAACAGCTGGACAGGTAACAGCTGCATAGGTAACACCTATTGAGACGTCCTTGAGTCTTGTAACATGTTGCTGCTGTCAGCACAAACAGTGAGCCCTGGCACCATGATAGAAGCAGTGTGGTGTATGTAGTTGTCTTTAGGATCATGTAAGAGGATCCGTGTCCACCGGGGTTTCCCCTCACAGGAAGAGGACGCTTTTTCTACGTTCCCATCATTTCAGACTGTTTTCCATCACCTCTCGCAGATTGTTATTGTGACCCTTAACAGCAGGACTAAGAACACTTCCTGGTATTGACACTGTCATTGATACCAACAGATCCTTCACTGACGGTGGTACAATTATTTTTAAAAAGAAAGAAGAAATGGGTTGTACTCGAACGTCTTGCCCACCGTCAGTGGAGTACAGGAAAGTAAAGAAAACAAGAATAATAAAGGATCAATACTAAACAAGATGTGTCTGGTTCTAGACACCAGAAACTAGAATCTTCTAAAAATGAGACCATTCTCCAAACAAAGTCTTGTTTTGCTAGACACAGCTTTGGTAGACGCTGTAGACAAACAGTCAAGGGGTGTAACTAGCTTTTGGATGCCTTTGGCAACGTCTCTGAAACGCAAATGTCTGTTGGAAAAAGCACCTGGGATTATTCAACATTCACAGCCACTAGAGACATAAATAAACTCCAACAGCAAGGAGAAACAGAAGAAAGTGTGTTGGTTGATGGGGAAGGGCAGCTTCTACAATCTTTTTAGGACAGCTTAAACGATTCCATGTTTTTTCCTTCTCTGCAAATAGAACAGCACGCTAATCTATACGACTTAATCGTGTATAGCAGCACATCCATGGTTGTTAAGTGTAGCACTAACTGTGTACAGTAGTTCCTCAGTCAGAAGCCTGTAGCCTGAACCAAACCTGATGGAAACTGTACCCTGGTCTAGCAGTTTACCTTGGTAGATACTTATCAGCACCCATATCAGAAACGTCTTCAAGGAGAGAGGTCGACCCTAAAGGGAGAAATGAGAACATCAATCAATATTCAGCAGTTAGGATGTCTGATCTAACAGGCCATTAGAGTGTAAGACAGGATTCAGCAGTGGTTACGCTCTGCCATCGGTGCAATACAGCAGCTCCAACCACATGGATCCACACGCTACGCTGTTACCTTGAGGAGATCCTTGTACAGCTCTGGGTAGAGCATAGCAACCTCCGACTTCACATCTTTATCAAGCACCAGGGAGAACACAGGGAACATGGTGTAGATGGTGGAGTATCTGCAAGGGATATATTTCCTTTTTAGTCCGACCAAAGAAGCCATTATTATTCGGGATAATTGGGAAGACAAACATCCGGGATGTTGTTTTCGAAATGAATTCCGATGAGGGATTTGAAGCTGTGCGTATCAGCCTCCCCATGAAAGCATTGTAGAGGGCATTCGCATGACTCATGGGGTTGACATCATTTCAGTTTTATGACATTCAATGCAACAATACTTCAACACATAAAAATGCCACTGAGAAATGGGTCAAATGGGTCAAATGCCACAGAGATAAGTCTGCTAAGAGAGAGGGAATGAGAGAGAGACATGGGGACAGAGAGAGAAAGACAGAGAGAGAGAGAGAGAGGCATACCCAATAATGAGGAATCCTTGATAGAGGGGGACCGAGGCAAAATAGAAGACTGATGAGAAGACAACCTGTGGGAGGAAAAACTGAGTCATTGATCATCGTTGATCATCATTGTCTGCTGTAAATGTGGGTAGTCTGAAGTGCAAAGAAGAAATGCATCACATTACTTTAACCAAGACATGTGTTAACTGTCCAGTTACACACCACAACTTATTACTAAAAATCATGTGACACAAGTGTAGTACAACATGGCACTGCCACATAGTTCACCACACAGTAAAAGTGTGACACAGACAGACACATCCAGTCAGTTTCAGGCATGAGACTGGACCAGCCAGGCTCCCCACCAAACCGAGACCAGCTGTGGTTGTGGGCAATGATGAAGGCAGACATGTGGTGGAGAGCCTCCCTAACTACTGGAGCCTGATGAGTCACTGGCTTACCCACTAGATGAGCTTGGCCCCCCAAGAGAGCCCCTTAGTGTGACGCACCCATCACCACCCACCCCCAACCTGCTGGGGACCCTTGGCACCTCCCCCCTCCTACCAGGACCAGGTCAGCCCTGGTCATGGTTAGTCCTGGTCCCACGCCCCTCAGCCCTCCTACCTGCATGGTGCTGATGCAAAGGCTCCGGTGGATGACAAACTGGCTGAGGGCAGCAGACCTCTTGTAGCTGTTCCTCCCATGGACCATGAGCAGCCTGCCTAAGTGCTTGAACTGAGTCACTGAAAAGTCAGCGGCCAACGACGCCTGCTTCCCTTCCTGTCGCAAGCATGGGAGAGGGGGAAAAAAAGAACGCTTAGGTCCTTGGTAACCAGAAAAACATTTTTAAGGAACACTCAAAAGGTTTCAATATTTTCTGTGTACAGCCGGGTCAGCAGGAAGAGTGGCACTGGGGCATGAGTGACAGGACTTCCCCGCGTCTGCCACGCTGAGATCGACATGGATCCAGAGCTACCCCCTAGGAGGTTGCGCTCCATCTTTTCTGGGCGGATCAGTTACAGTCCCAGGCTGTCAGTGAGATAAGCCATCTGCATAGTGCAGCTGTCAACATGGCAGCTGCAGGCCATCAGCGCTGGAACACCAGTGTCACCTCCGCATCCTCTCAGTGGGATGACATGCTTTCACATGGGGACGTGTGGGGAGGAATCATCTGTGTGCATGTGCAAGCGGCCCTGGTCTGCAGCATGCAGTGTGTGTGTGTGAAAGGCCTGCCGTTGGAGCCAGGCCTGCAGGAAACCCTGAGGCAGGGGACAGCAGAGGAGACGGAGGGGACAGACTCTTACTTTGCCCTCCACTCCCACGCCACAGTCCGCTTCCTGGATCATGCTGACATCGTTTCCTCCGTCCCCTAAGAGAAAACAACAGCAGGGGAAGTGTCACTAACACATCTGTGACTCACCATGGAGACGCTGTGAAGGGTGTGTGTGTGTGTGTGTGCACGTGTGTCTTCAACGTGAGGCACACAAAGCAACCTCAATTCAAATGACGCCAAAGTGTCATTGGCATACGGTACACTGTAGAAAGATGACCGTCAATCCAGTCTGGCAAACAGAAAGCCTGGTTTCTGAATGATGATCCAGTGTGTGAAGTGTTCCATGCAGGGCCTGGGGTGGGGGGGTTCAACTCACCCACGGCACAGGTCAGCTTGCCCGTCCGTTCCTGCAGCAGACGGACGATCTGAGCCTTCTGAGTGGGAGCGCAGCGGCAGCACACCACAGCAGGACACTGACAGGCCAGCTCCATGAACTCATACTCGTAGAACTTCAGACACACCTGCAAGACAACAGCAGCATGTTGGGAGGGAAACCACCAGCGTTGCAACGCTTCACATCCTTGCTGTTTCACTATGGCAGGAGATGAAGATAGAGGGAGGGAAAGGGAGAGGGGGGGCAGAGAACAACAGATAAAGAAGCAGAGGCAGAGAGAGAGAGAGAGAGAGAGAGAAAGAGAGAAAGAGAGTGAGAGGGAAAGAGAGAGAGAGAGTGAGAGAGTGAGAGAAAGAAAGAGAGAGAGAGAGAGAGAGAGAGAGAAAGAGAGGGAGAGAGAGAGCACATACCTCCAGAGAGTCTCCTGATATCACCAATGCACAGTCGTGTTTCCTTCTGAAGGCATTGAGCTCAAGATGGGCCTCACCTCGAGTTGTCACCTACAGACAACACACAGCCAGCAAGATAAAACACACGCAGGCATTTTTATTGTCAGCCTAACCATCAGTGCCACTATCAGACTAACGGTTTGACTAACCGTAGTGATTAAACCCACAGCAATAACTAAAAGGGCTTCTCACTTCAACTGCCATCCACACTGGAGATCACAATCAGGACAAGACAATACCTGATCAACTGCCAGATCCCAAGGACAGACCATAAAGCCACAACGATCAACAGCTGAACATCTGATTTAAATCTACAGTACATCCTGGGTAGTCTTAGTAGTCAGCTCAGCTTATTGTAAGGGCTGGCTATGGCCTACATCAAAAGAAACACTGTAGTCGCGCAAACTGTTTCTAATACAAATCTGAACTCAAAGTTCAGCTTCATTGACCTGGAAGACATCAATCTGCCAACAATTGGCATGTTTGGATGTCGATCCAGATGTGGTCTGTGTCCACCAGGAAGCCCACCCAGAGGCCAACACTGGAGGGCCACTCTCCGTGGCCCGGAGCCTCTAGAGGTCGGTTTTCATGCGTTGCCAACCATTGTTATCCTCCTCTTGTAACGAGTGTTGTACGCAAGTTGTCCCCTTCCTATGGCCGCCTCTACCGCACTGGACCAGCGCCAGGGGAGGAGGCTGAGAGACTATCGAAGCGGTTGTGCCGTTCAGAGAAATGAACCTGCGAAACTAATTAGGAAGTGAGTGGTCTTTGTGTTCCCAGAGGGAGTGGTTCAGCTGCTTTCTCTGCTGTCTCAGAGATCCTGGTCTGCTCCCTTCAGCTCTGTTTGACAGAGAGCTGGAAGCCCACGCTGGAGGATGTGATTTATTGAACTCTGGTTCCTGGCTAAGAGGCAGGGCTGATAGAGGCAGGATCTGTGTAGAGGCAGAGGCAGGGCTGCATAGAGGCAGGATCTGTGCAGAGGCAGGGCTGCATAGAGGCAGGGCTGTAAAAGGGCAGGGCTATGGGAGTTAAGAAGTAATGGTTTAGGCCACTTGGAAGTAGGAATCAAGTAAGAGTGTGGTCAGACTATGGAACGGGTTTATCCCCTGTCCTGAGCACAACCAGACATCCATTCAACATGGAGGAGCCGAGAGGCCGTACTCACAGGTCTGAAGATGTGGATGTCCTGGTTGCGCGTCACCAGGTGGGCGTTCTTGGCAGTGCATGTGGCCGTCTCCATCTTGTCTCCAGTCAGCATCCACACCTGAACTCAACAGTAGAGAACACTAATAAGAGACCAAATATGTATTGCAACAACGGTCTTAACCTTCCACTATGCATGTGTAACACTAAGCGTGCTGCTCTGTGTCGCAGTCTGACCTTGATGCCGGCGTTGCGGAGGATCTCCAGGGTGGGCCTGACGTCGGCCTGGAGCTGGTCCTCCACCCCGGTCAGACACAGCAGCTCCATCTCCATCTCCAGACTCTCTATCACCGTGGCTACCTTTAGGGAGCGGTCGTGGACACTCAGCTTTGCCTGGACGTACCGGGCCTGGAAGAGGGGGCAGGGGGGGGGGAGCAGAGGGAAGGCATTACCACTGACAGCAGGAGACAAAGACACAACTTACATTATTCTAGACTGCAAGGATACCGGAAGAGCAGCAAGTAAAGGAACTGAGTCTAGCAGTCACTTTAGCCTATTTCAGCACCATGTATAGTATATATAACCATATACATATAACGTGTCCGGGTAATCAATCACAAGTCAGACTCAACAAAGTGATCAAACGTGACATGTCAGGGATCCCCAGTGGCCCTAACAGCCAGAATCACCAAGTGAACGCCCGTCTCCAGCTCAAAGTGTTACTCCAGTGAGATAAGGAGAAAACAATCTGCATGACTCACGCAGGAACACAAACTCTGTGACTCACTGAGTGACTCACCGCCGCCCACCAGATCACACAATCCTAGGCACTGGGCCTGCAGCTACAAGGGAGACCCAGCCCTGAGAGAGAGTGTGCGTCTGCGTGTGTTGAGAGAATCCCAGCAACAACAGTTTGACATTTCAGAACAATGAACGAGTATCTGTAGAAACCATTTGGATCATGAATCTAATATTGTTGGCAGGTAGGCACGAAGAAGGACAATTCCGGAACAAAAGAAAACACGGTAGAGTGTGTGAGAAGGGCATTCCCTTGGGAGTGGGACAAATGACAGAGATTCAATAAACAGATTCGAAAGTTGTGCTCCTCCTATGATCATGTAGAAGTGCCCGTCCAAATGAAGGGCTGCTCCCACCAGCCTGTAGCCTCAGGTCCTCAGCAGAGGACAGTTCCAGCTGTGCTCTGTCCACTGCCTGGCTAATGAGATTACCCACCAAGACCAGCTGCTGAGTCTGGCCAGCTCAGAATCCAATCATTCTCTATATGTTCTATAATCCATTAACACAAGAAATCTTGCATTTCCCTGTCGACTCTGGTTCCATGAGAGCCTGCAGTGAGCCGCTCACCTCAAAGTCCTGGTACTGCTCCTCCGTCAGCGACTTCTTGGAGACCACCAGAACTCTCAGGCCTTCCCTGGCCATGTTTCCACACTGAGACAGAGGACCACAGAGCAGAGGACTCGCATCAGAGTGTTTGGTAGCAACAACAACAATGACAAAGACAGAGAACAGAGATTCTAAAAGGTGGCAGGAGAACACGCACCTCTTCTTCCAGCCAGTCGTTGTACTGCACGATGCCTGCCATCACCACATCAGCACCTTTCATGTAAAACGTGATCTCTCCCGTGGACTCATCCTAGACATCAAGACGCTCACCATTATCACACCGACACCACAAGCATTCCAGAAACACGATCTTGTCCTGATAAAAACCTGGGAACCCTCACCTGGGGACAACCGAGCGTGTAATGTGCATTACCAAGTGTCTATTGCCAGAAAAGGAAAACTTGTTTTGGTCCAAAGTGTTTGAAAATATTATCTTGAGGAAGTTTTAAGCTCAGGCTTCCTGGAGTACAGGTCTAGTCAAGCCAACAACAATAGTTAGTCATCTGAGTTACTCAGAGTTCATAGCAGGGTAAAATCCTTCTCAGATAAGACTTCCTCCTGGTGGACGACTAAAACACTTACACTTTTCAGCTTGGTTTAAATAACATTAGGCCCCTGGTGCATGTATGCATCCACAGATCCCACTGATGGTTAGTTTGCGGTCATTATAACTTCCACCTTGTAACACCACTCTGCATCTCACCATTCTAGCATGTGTATCATCCAGCTATGTTTTTCAGCAGGATATGTTATTCGTGAACTCACTCTAACAATGATGCCCATTCTCTTGCTTTCGTAGGTGAAGGGGAATATCTGCAGGATGGTGAAGTTCAAGATTTGTCCACTAGGAGTCCTCAGCTGCATGGAGGACTGGTCTCTTCCCACCAGTGTCAGTCCAACACTCTCTGTCCACTGCACCAGCGACACCTGGCAGGGACAAACACACAGAGACACGCTGGTGGTTAGGAACAGCTATTCATTTACATTCAGGATATTAAAGGTTAAAATGATAATAGCCTTTGAAATAATACTCATATTTATTAGAGCTACCTCATCTGAATAACACCGTGGGAACATTTTTATATTCTTGTTTTGGGAATAAATGGAGAATGCTCTGTTATAAATATGCCGCATGGTTTCTGTGTGTCAAGTAAGACTGTAGTCAATAAACAACAGCTTATGAAGAACACATTAGCCCAGAGAGGCAGCTGAACACAGTGCTCTTCTACTCTAATCGATGGCAAAAGCAGTTTCTGCACTCTGGAGAATTGATTGGCAAAAACTGAGGACGATAATAATTTCAGAAAAAGGAAAGTCAAAGCAGAACACATCTGCCTTCTCTTTTGAAGGCCATGGGTCTGGATGAAGCACAACAGATGACTTCCATTAATGGAAGTGTGTGTGTGTTTGTGAGTGTGTGTGTGTGTGTGGGGTGGGGGTGGGGGGGTCCAGACTCCGCTCTGCCCAATGCTTCAGCATCAGGCCTCCAGAGGCAGGATGTCCAGCCAGAGCAGACCAGTAGCCCCACCACTCTGACACACACAGAACCAGAACTCAGATCCCAACAACCAGGCCAACCAGGAGTTTCCTTTATCGGGAGAAGACTGTTGTTTCTATTAGAAATGTGATATGTGGTCTGTATGTACCTGTGCTGTTCTGATGCAAGCAGAGCTCTGACTCACTGCGTGTTGTCCAGTTAGCTAGATAAGGGGGGGACAGGAGTTTTAGCCAAGCATAGTCAGTTTGGAGGTATGCCGTTATTGGACCTACACCACAGCGGTACCATCACTTCCTCCCACATGTGTGTGTAGGTGTATTGCTTACACACGCAGATGGTGTGAGTCAATATATTGGGTGACTGTTAAGAGGTATGATGGGAAAAGCAGAAAAATATTTCTTGGGTCACTATGGAAACATTCCTAGTACATGAGTATTTTGGCATCGATATATGGGAGATAGACACTCTACAGTTTGACATGCACTACAATAACTAAGGGCTATCAAATTTGGGATTCTTTTCAACACTGTTTTTGTTGCAACCAGTATCAAAGTTGTATTTAATTAAAATGGTGGTTTGGATCTACATATATCATGCATCTATGCACATACGAGTGTCTTGATTCACATTCCAGTTAACAGAAGTCTGTACTGTCAACCAGAGAATGGCTTTGGACCAAAAAACCATGCAGGCAACTGGCACTGCCATTGTGACCACTGATACTAGCAGCCAACAGCATATCTATATTTAGACTTCCTGAAAGGCAAAAGAACAGCTAACTGAATTTGAGATCAGATCATATCAAGCTGATACAAAACTCCTATTGTAGCAACACCAGAAACACCCAACCACAACAGGAAACGGCCATTAATTCATGTGAAGCGTTGAACATTGTTATTTAGAAGCATTTCTATAAAACAGGAATTTCAAGAACATAATCCTGGCATACAATGCATGAAATGGGATATACGATTGGCTAATCACCACAAAGCAACAGCTGTGGACCGCATCCAAATATCCACTCCTGAGGAGGGACATTCAAAAGGGGGATAAGTGCAGTGGGCTGGGGAGCGCATTAAGGAAATCCCTATTTACACTGCGGGAAATGAATCATGCTGGATTCCGCAGCCCTCTTCCTGGAGTTCAAAGGATTCCTACTGATCAAGGACATGCATGTGGAATGGCATCCGTCTCCTCAAGGTTGTCTTCAAAGGTAGAAAGCGGAGCAGTGGCCACGACAAGGGTCCTGGCTGGGGGGAACCACCCCCCCCCAAACCCTCCACCTGTCTGTGAAACCCAAGAAGGCTCCACCTTCGTATCCTGCTCCGCTACTTACAGTACTTACAGTATTTCTCCTGGGAACAGGACTGTCGGGGGCAGAATTTCGGACCACTATGCTGTACCTGTTGTTAACGAGTTTAGTGCCTCAACAGCATCATTTAACCGGATGAAAGAAACTTATCAAGTAATAAACTAGGTACTTATTCTATTTCGGTACACTATCGAGAGCTCTACTCTGGGTAACATCTGTGCTGGTATGATACATTTAGCGTCCACGGCAGATCCGGGGTCAGCCTCGAGCGTCTGCCCCGTTGCCATGACGATGACAGTACCTCGTCGGGGCTGGCCGCCTGGTACACCCTGCAGGTGTCCTCGTAGTGCTGCTCAGCCTCAGCCTGGTCCGTCACTCCGTTGGCCTCGTACACGGGGGTCACGTTGTGCACCAGGGCAATGGCCTTCACCGCCTCGTGGACGCGGCTACTGATGGTCTTCCTCACCTTGGTGGCGGCCGGAGCTCTGGAGGCCGGGAGGTCGTGGGAGGGCTGGGTGGAGGACAGAAAAGAAAACGGCTGTGAAATGGACAACAGCAATGGAAAAGGAAATCGATGGTACTGTGTTCTCAAGGTTTTCTTCAAGGGATTCACTCAAAGGTCACTGCAGCAAGCAGGAAGGTCACGTATAAAAAAAGGTTTTTATGAGAAAACCTGGGAAAAGAAATCAACATAAAAGTATGTTGTACTTCACAAAAACGGAATGTTTCGGGGAAAAAACCTTCCTTGCTGTCGTCTGAAATGTTCTACACAGAATTGCCTCTTCTCCGTGTTTTCTTTCAGTTTTTTATTTTTATTTTACAGGGGAGCACAACACAAAGCCTCTTCAGACTCTCTCTCCCTCCCTCTCCCTCTCCCTCTCACTCCCTCCCTCCCTCCAGTCACTGCGCCATTGACAAGGTCAGGGAGGAGGGGTGTAAACATGACCAGATGTGCGCTGAAATATGAACAATTCGCTTTTGCGTCCCAGTCTTGCTATTTATAGGGCTTCTGCGTTTCCAGGAGTTAATGGTGGCATTATGAAAGGAGCCGGCTGTGGGCTGTGCCGGGGCATAATCCCTCTTCCTGCTCAGCTAACCTCTGGAGTCAAAGGGACAAAAAGGTGTCATCTTAGGTCGAGCCTTTGACCAAACAATGATCAGAAGCGGGTGTGTTACTGTGCTACCGTGGCTCAGCCTGTTCTGTGCATTTATATAGGTCATTTCATGTTCACATCGTTGGGTCCTACAATGCAATATTTGTCTGGATTCGTACCTGTGTGTATGCACTGAAGACATGACTCTGCACCTCATCCATGGAGTCCATCCCATAAGCTACCGTTCCAAGATGGAGGCGTCTGAACACCATTTCATTCTGGGTCAGAGTCCCTGTTGGAAACATTCAAGCAGATGTGTTACATTTACAGATGGACAGACACACCGTGAGGTGAGTCATAAGCCATCACAAAGTGGTGGGAAAATATCCCTATATTGTCTGATTGGGTCAATGGATTTATTCCCGCTTAACAACTAGCAGCTCTCTCTGACACTGTTTCCATGCCCTCAGTGTGCTCACACTCACTTTAAAAGCCCTCGACGGCAGTATATCAGGATGACCTTGGAGGCCCAGCACATACATTAGGCTGGCCTTTGACCCTTACACCCTGTTGCCCTTATCACGGTTCTGTATGGGAAAATGGCCAATCATTTTATTGGGCATGAGAGTGGTAAATCTCCGAGCTAGGGGCCTGCTCCAGGGGACATGCTCTGTGAAGGATTGAGGCTGTGATTCTGTGCAGAGATGAGGGAGCCTTGAAGGCCTTTTTGATTTAAAGTTGTAATAAGTGGCATGTCTTGGAGAGGAGCACACAGCCCAAAGCCCTGGGGACAAGCTTTGCTGTACTCAACAGACTCATGCTGGACACACAACCGTTTTGAATTCACACCAGTAGCATCTCTCCAGCTATAGTACTGCGTCAGTTGTTCCCCACTACCACAATGCACAAACCCCCTTACATTTGACCTCCCAGTGGGAGAATAGAAGAGGTCGAGACCGTACAAGGACTTGTGCGATGACACCAAATACTCCCCTCAATGCCATGCCCTCTCTGTAGTATCAGAGTGGGACTGTATTTGGTCAGGGTTGGCGTCTGGGCCCCATCAGAGGCGTCTGGCTCACCTGTCTTGTCAGTCAGCAGGTAGGAGATGCGTCCCAGCTGCTCTGGGATGGTGCTGGCTCTCACCACAGTTCCTGGGATCTTCGAGTCCTTCCTGATCATCCAGCTGAACACCATCTTCCCCATGTCCAGGTTCACACACAAACTGGACACCCATTTCAAACATCAGTTAGCACGGACGGCGTGATCGAAACGATCGGAAGCTAACGGAGAGCGTTCGTGTCCGAACCTGATGGGAACGATGTTGGAGAAGAGCAGCAGGAAGCGGAAGATCTGGAGGTACCAGCGGCCAGCGAAGTGCTGCAGGGCCACCATGACCAGAGACACCACCACCAGGGCCACAAACAGGATCTTGGTCAAGCAGTTGACTTCAAGGTCGATCAAACCCACCTACAGGAGCGCAAGGGGAAACTCATTCGATAACGTGCGGCGATATAATCAAGTGACACAGATTACAAGAATTCCAAACATAGCTATGGTGTCCTTACCGAGAAATTCCGTAAACATACACTCGATTCAAGGGTCACATTCAGATGTTTCTAAATAGCTTGCAGTGTTTAGAGCTCTTGCTTACCTTGTGTCGTGGGTTTGAAGTGTTCATGACACTACGTAGCTCCTTGCCAGTGTAAACCACCAGGCCCACAACAGTCCCTGTAGGGCAAACGTCAGGTCACCTCAGTGTCTGACCACCAGCCATGACACATAGGACAAGACTATAGGAGTTTACAATACATCATACAAGAGAAAGGCAGTTTGCCAAATAGAATAAGATTGCCAAACATGTTAGGTTAACTTCTACAGGATCGCTTTCTTCATACTTAACTGCCTCCAAGTGCTTTACAAAAGGGCCTGAGGAAGTGTGTCTGTGTGTGTGTGTGTGTGTGTGTACGCTCAGTGTTTTTGTTTGTGTGTGTGGGCGGTTTGACGCCACATCATGAGCACCCAGCTGTGTAGGATGTGGCGCTTGATAGCAGCTCTATGGGCTGACAGAGGAGATCAGATGAGAGGGAAGGTCCTGGCTACTTCCTGGTTATTAGCTGTGCTTCAGCGGAGGAGCAAGACAGAGCCAGGGGGGTACTGGGACAGGGGGGTATTTATTCACCAGAGGCAATGACGGTGCTGGCCCACAGGGTGTTTTCAATACTCAGGCTCTCATTGACCGGTGGGTCTCCATCCTCCTGCAGCAGAGCCACACAGTGACAGATGGCACATTCAATATAGTTATTATCTATTTTATGAGTAAAACTGATCATTCATTTAGCGAAATAGCAAGTTCCCTTCAGATAATTGTACGTACATATTTGAAAGGAAACCGTCCCCAGTAAGTCAATGATAAACCTCACCCTTGTAAAGGTGCCAATAAAGTTGTGGATGTCAATGTTTGGTTCCTCTGCATACACATAGGACCTGATCTGGAGTAGATCCTGAAGAGATGGTAAGATGGTACAACACTGGTTAGAACAGCTAAAACATAGAAAATGCTAAGAGTTGGATTTGGAAAATGAATGCAAATGTAAATACTTCCATGATATAATAAGAAATCTGTAACAAAACAGAGAGGACGCTACAATGTGCTGTTTACCATTAGTGTTAACTGTTACTGCCTTCAAACAACATTACATATGCTCCACAGTTGGGAGCTGTAACAAGTGGCATTACTCCATGTTCTCTATGTTGTCATTGTGTTCTGTGTTCCATTAGGAGTGTGTGAGATATAGCAGCCATCTGGTGACTCACAGCAGCAGTGGGCAGTCTCTGGGTACAGGCCACTGGGAGGCGCAGTTTCCAGTCTGTCTCTCCATCCAGCTGGTCTGTACGCAAGAAACACGACCCTGGGAGGAGAAAAGGAAGAAGAAATGTGCTCATTTGGAAATGTGCATGTGCCTCTAGGGGGAGTCACTGGACTAGCTTTTCCATGTGTAGGTCTGTATTTTGTTCTTAGTACAATTACTAAACTGCAAATTCTACTGAACAGTAATGACACTCCTGTTTAATAAGTTGTTCCAAAATGAATGCAATCTACACATAGTATTGGCGTTCAAAAATGGTGTAAAATGAAATGGATATCCACTAACACCCCTCCTGTCTGTCTTTCACCGTAGGGATGTCTATCTGTCAGTGTTTTTGTGTGTGTGTGTGTGCATCTGTCTGTCTGTCTGTCTGTCTGAGTCTGCAAGTGTGTGTGTGTGTGTGTGTGTCTGTCTGTCTGTCTGTCTGCCTGTCTGTGTGTGCCTGTCTGAGTGTGCCTGTCTGAGTGTGTCTGTCTGTGTGTGCCTGTCTGTGTGTGCCTGTCTGTGTGTGCCTGTCTGTGTGTGCCTGTCTGTGTGTGCCTGTCTGTGTGTCTGTGTGTGCCTGTCTATCTGTGTCTGTCTGTCTATCTGTGTCTGTCTGTCTATCTGTGTCTGTCTGTCTGTGCCTGTGTGTCTGTGTTTGTCTGTCTGCCTGCCTGTCACCACACTGGGCATAGCTTCATTACTGACCTAATGGCCTCCACATGGACGAGAGATAACCAAGCACCCTTTCCAGTAATACAATGCTGTTCTCTTTCCCTCCCCCACAGGAAACCTCAGGCCAGCATCTTGGGCTTACTTCTCTGTACTGTGAGAGCAACTGGAGGACAGGTTGGTAAAGTTCCACTAATGACAAGCTACTCAAATGTAGACAGGATGTACTCTGGGCTCCCTTGAGCAGTCTAGATGCACATGACAGAGCTTGTTGCTTTGCATTGTTATTGTGTCATCATTTAGATGGAACTTTCTAGATGCCAGATTTGCTTATTCAGATGCAGTCCCATCTCTGAGCTTTGGTCTGTACTTTTATCTTTGCATTTTTTATATTCTGTTTAGTTTTGCATGTCTATATTTTCCTTAACATTACCTTAAGATTTGAAAAACAAACGTAATCAGTGCGTATCTGAAGGTTAAAACAACCTTTTTAGGCTTCGTCTTAACCCTGCCCATCATCACTATGACTCAAAATGACACAGTCCATGATAGAGCAGTCTGTGCCCTTCGGAGCACACTTTGAACCATGGCCCTACTACTGGACCTAATTACAATTTAGACATTGTTTGACTTCCTGTCCTTGGCTCTGGGCTAATCCCACCACCTCTTTGCCTTTCGAAAAAGGCGGCTGTTGTGGAGATGAGGATGAAGGACAGATGTTTACCATTTCTCTCAGAAGTCCTTAAAAAGATCATGTCAGCGGGAACGCGTTGGTTCTGCAAAGGGAAAGACACAAAGAAATTAACAAGACTTCAAAAATGCATCCTGCCCCCTCCTGCTACTCTGGACTGTAAAAGCCAGAGCCAGGTTTAATGTGCCACATTACCTGTATTCAGCTAGTCACAATAATAAGCCTTCTAGCAAATCATTGTGGCCTGACTTTAAGTGGGAGTGTGACCGGGCCTTCCACTCTGTCTGACCCAGCCTCTGCTCTACAAGCCACTCTTAAGTTTGTCTAAGATTCATTTGCAATGCTATTACTCTTGACAGAATTCCATACACTGAGCAGGGTTTGGATTATTTTAAGTGGTCGATAGCCAAATTAAGATTTACTCTGGCTGGTCAGAATTCAAGTGTTTGGGTTTCCCCTTTTCAGTCATTCCTTTTATTTGTAGGATTCATTTAAAAAAATGAAATAAAATAAATACTACAGTAATTGAAATTCAAACCAAATATGTGTAGTCTCATGTCTGACCTACCCTTCAGATAGATTGAATTGAGCAATTCAGATTAACCCCAATTGAATTGCCTAGTTGGTAACCCAGAACAACGTGCAGTTCTCATATTTCCTCTACTCAAGAGAATCAACCTTTTCTACACATAGAAAACAGATCCCAACAGGCAATAGCAACGCAGAGTGAAGTCTTCTTGAATTACCTCAACAATGTTAGCAATCAAACACAATTAACACAGAGATATTTAAGTTAAATACCCCACAATATAGAGCATTTCACATCATTTGGGGTTTCAGACCAATTAAGGGAATTTAAAGTTTCTGTCAGTTATGTATGGAGTTGGACAGAGTGAAGCTAAGCATTGATCACAAGATTACAAAATCTTTACTAACTCCTTTCACCTCAGTCTCCAGTCTGGCACAAAAGATTAACAAAGCCACTCATTATTCTTTGTCATATAAATGGCAACTTGACAATTGGTGTTTCAGATTATTCACAGATGTAGTTGCTGGCAGTTTCCCAGACTGACACCAACCTTTTCCACGATTATAAGATCACCCACTTGAATACCACTGCTTTTCACCTTTACTGTGCCTAGAAAAAAAAAGAAACCATGCCAGAATCAATATTCAGTATGCTTTTTAAATCAAATTAAATATCAAAACATAGTCATCTGGAAAGAAAAATCTGTAACAGAGTTTTTGTTAAAGTCATATAGTAAAACCTAGTTTCTTGAGTTGGAAGAAAAACTGAACCATCCATGAAAACATTCCTATGGTTCTGACAGGATTTATGGTGGGGTGACATGCTGGGTACCATAAACATCATTCAAAGACACTTAGAAAAGAAAACCTCCTCTTATACTCCCTGGTTATTTAACATCCATACTATTATATTGACTACTGATCTCATAGTATCTCTTCCTCAGCAGAAAATGACGAGTTGTTCTTTGTGTGCCTCTACTTCGTTGGGGAGAGTAATCTTACATGCCTTTCTGAAAGAATGTTAAGGGAGTTTAGCCTTTTCTCTCATTCCTTTTGGAATGAACAGGCAAAATTGTTTGGAGGGGGTCACTGACCCTTGACCTTAGAAATGACCCCTGTTTTTTGCATATGTAAGACATTAAAGCACATTAATACGGCCTTGTATTGTGTTCATATGACTTCCAGTTGTTCTGTTCGACTAGAATTTAAAAAAAAAGGCTGGAGATCTTCATTATATACCAGGATATATGGCCTTCGTAGTTCTTCAATAAAGAATATATTGGTTGCCCATGTGCCCTAAAATCATGAATGCTTCATAAAAACATCCATGTAGATATTCTAAAGAAGGAAGACAACGTAAAAGTAAAGATGGAGTGTAAGAACGAATGTTTTACCATTACAAAATATGACCCACGATATAGGTATCACAAACAATACACTGAGCCTTATGATTTGGTCTCTTCAAATCTTCCCTCTTAGGCAGCCTTGCTCTGGGCTTCAGTCCTTGTATTTATGGGTAAAACAAGCGACCAAATCAAAGGGGTGAAGCGATGGATACCACAGGAGGTCTCCATGGTTTTACTGGTGGTAGTACTTTACTACAAGATTTCAAATGCACACTTTTTCATTGCTGGTTTGAATGAACCGGCACACTGTAACCAATGCCCTACCAACTTTAAAAGGACAAAATGTATCAAATAAAGAGAGTTCAAATGCACAGGCCATGGATGTTTGGTCAGTAAGTCTAGTAAAAGTCAGGTAAATATGAAGCTTCTGCAGGAATCCATACTGACCTCTTGTTGAAAGCTTGCTGTATATCTGAGAGTTCACTTCTTTGTCTCGAATAAAACATCTTATCTCCTCAACTGCTTCTCTCATGATGGTAACAATTAATACAAACCCCTAGAAGGAGAAAGAAGTAGAAAGATGTTATAGTACTCGGTATTAACAGGCCTGAAATGTATTATCATTTAACATGCTGTAATTCATTACAGGATCATTAGAACAGCATACAAACTATTGCAGACTATAGCAAATGATGTATATTTTATACCCTCCACTCATTTATATATATACACATCATTCAAATAACATGTAGCCTTTTCCACATTAATTCAGATGAATTCCACTGCTGCTTACCAAGGGAACCCAGTAGGTGTAGAGAGCACCTAGTCTTAACTCATTGATAAACTGAGAGCAGGCCAGAAGCAGGAAGTAAAGGTTGAAGAAGTACTTGAACTGATTAAACAGCACCTGGCAACACAAAACAGCAGTGATCAGACAGAAGCTTAGCAGTGAACATTGAGAATGTCGTCAAACAGGAAACAGTAACTGATGGTTCATGTTTGTATAACAGTGTGTCTCAAAGGACACAAAGTGTAGGTATTGTGGATTGATAGATCATTTAATTTCAGGGGGTGTACAGTCATTATTTTCTCAAATGTTACGAGTAACTAGGTTTACAAAGCCTTTCCTGTGCCCCTGCTAGAGGTTTCATTATCACCAATGTGCAAAATTACAAAAAAGGGAACACATGCACTCTCTCATCACTACTGTATGACATTGCCCCAACTATTTACAAGTCAACAACACAAACGTGTTGACTTGGGAGACAGTGAAAAGAATGTGCGCAAACGTCTGGTTTTGACTTGGCTTTTACTCTCAGCTAGCTAAATACCACAGCCAAGATCCATCTATCCATGAATATTCAATAAACAAACATAGGAAAAACAGTCAAAACGAAAGGAGAAGCTCAGACACAGAGAACTCCGAGAACAGGTTACAGGGAAGGGGGTGACCCCGAACCTCACCCCAGGCAGGAAGGTGAAGAAGTTGTACTTCTGGTTGTTGATGACGTTTCGAGGATACCTCTGCTCACGCTTCTCAGGGTGGCCCAGCCACACAGTGCGGGGACAAAAGTCCCCCATGCCACAACATCTCGACCACGGGCAGCACCTGAAACATAATAACACTGGATGACCCTGGACAAATATCGTAAATGTGTCAGTATATTAGGTCTAAGGGTGACTAAGAGAGAGAAGGGAATTATTATGCCTTTCCAGTTAATGAATAACTTCATCTGCAACTGAATAGTTTCCTCCTCCCTTTTCAAACAAAGTAATGCCATTTCTTCTGAGACAATAGCTAGTTGGTTTGATCTAGTTAAGACTGGTTGTCACAGTGCAGGGATCAGATTCACAACATGAAGGTACATTATTGACACTTGTAACGTTACCCATATAATAATCAACCATTCCTGTTGCAAAGTCTGGAATATTATAACTAATACATAATTATAATTGATTCTTTAGAGACTGAAATGTCCTATACCTCCTGAGAAAAACAACTTGTTTTTAACAGCATAAAGAGCTGTATGATTTCATGTGTGTGACATTGTTTACCATGACCTAACATTTTGGATGCCCCTGATGACTAACCTATGAGGCAATATGCGTTTAAATGGGAAATTGCTTGCTAAATCCTAAATGAATGCAAAGCGATAGGGCTCATAATATATTTAGGGTGATGGAGACTAAACTAAACAGAAGTGGTAATAATGCACAGACGTCTAATTGATCCATATTCCAATTTCAGGTCATTCTCGTGTACTCATTTGAGGCCTAACCTACACATGCTCCTTTTAACATCTAACTAGGTCTGTTGAACTTGGAAGACATAATACAGCAGTCGTCTGAACGAATGATCTCTATTTGTTCTTGTACACGATGGGCCTACATCCATGTCTCTATAAAAGAAACTAAACAAAATGCGTTTGGCGTGTGGGCAGGCCTATGACAGCTAACCAGAAGCTGCTATGAGGGCGGTGCTGGTGTCTTCGTTCCTGTCTGTGTATGTTTGGGCATTTTGTGCACCATAACAGCATCTACAAAACGTGCATTAGTGGCCTTATTACCATTGACGAGGTAGCTAGCTAGCTACAGTAGCTAGCAAATGGTATCATATCTAGGAGCCTGTTTACGACAGAGCCGATGTGTAATTTACTCTGGAATTTGAGGCCTGTAGTGTCCTATACTCAGGCACAATGAACACAGACAGGCTGCAATTGAATTAGAGACACGATTATGTAGCAATGGCTTTTATTCGTGCAATTTACTTGGGCCACAGCCTTCTCTATACTAAACAAATATTAGCCAGAACTGCACCCTGGTGATGTCATCGCTAACGATGTGGGCTAGTCTAGGTTTTATTCTTAAAGACGGAAAACTATTACGAAAATAGCTCTAAAAAGACATTTAGTGACAAACCAAGGCAACCAAAAGGTGCTAAATTATCTGTCTTGTTCAATACACAAATGTATGTCGGCGACAGCCTCATGCATTGGTAATCAACATCATTATAATACAACAAGCGAATTACACTCGCCAACCAGTGACAACCGTAATTGTTTAAATGTACTACATTAACAGCACCCTTACCCATTCCTGTTTTTATTGTCGTGTCTTTTTTTATGTCTCACTGGTTGTAGGGGAATATTATCCGTCATTCCTGCAGCCCCTCGGTAGACGCTTGGCGGAATCCACCTTGCTGTGTCTGCGTTCAGGGCAGGGCTGATCTGTCAGAGCCTGGTCCGGACTAGTTTAAGCCTGGCTTCATTCCAGTCTATCATCATTGCTGTGCTTACTGCCATGTCACTTAAAACATAAATGATATAATACAACACATTGTATCCAAATGTGAGTCCAGTTTTTATTGTTTGATAAACGTACTTTCATGTTTTTACTTTGTTTACTCATATTACCACGGAACAAGGTCAGACGTCTTGGTTTTGTAATTCATATTGGGCAAACACCTGCAATTTTCGTAAGGGTAATTTCATGTTGAAACACTCTTAAAACCGTGATATTTATATTTGTTTTGATAAAATGCAAGTTAAACCAAATTGCCATTTAAATGATTGTCAAACGCATGAATATATGGTGTCCTGGAGAACTCAAATGTCATCCTTCCAATCCTGTTCTTGCAGGGTTTTGTGGAGAGACAATCAAGAGAAAAGACAGCATATTGACTTATGGTCAGTGAGAATGCAAATCAATTTGGTTGAAAATGCAAATTTGAGTAAACAGACATTTGGAATACCCATCTTGAGAAAAAAGAGATCAGGACACTCCTATAAAGTCATCTGAAGGGGACAAGATGGAAATCAGGGATGTGATCTACACAAATTTGAGTGAAGAAGCTACAACTGGCTGACAGAATGAGGTAAACCATATGCAAAATAGAACGCTCTAAAAGGACAGAAAATATTCATGGCAGGAAGGGAAAAATATGTTGCCTAATTTTGTTAATCCAGTCATTCCAACATTGTTCACTGCCAGAAATACTCAAGGACAATGTTCAAAAAGTCACCCTGATTTTTATTTCAAAAGACCAGAAAGTAACATTTAGATAAAAGAAAAATGAACAAAAACACATTTACATTGTAAACAAGCCCAAACGGCTCAACATGTTCTAGAAGTGTAGAGAACCTCAAAGCAGTTCTGATATGGTTTGCTTGTATTAAAGGCACAACTTGGTAAATGCATATCGATGGGGAAGGTAGAACAGGAAACTACAGCTATCGGAGCATTCTGAGTTGTGTAAAGTGTCCAGTGATACATTCGTTACTGTGTACAACTCAGCAGGTTTAGAGAATGAAAGCAGTGTGTATCACTAATCATACAGACGTGTTAAGATTAAGGGGTGGATGGGAAAAAAAAATCTAAATGAGGTAGAGATTTACCACCCCCGTGCGATATAAATAACAAAACATTTATAAGCTACCATATTTAATACAAGAATGTAGAAAACACTTATCCATGTCAGTCAAACACTGTTAAACGTTGTCTGTGTAACTCAACAGGAATCTGCAGTTCCCTGTTAAAATAATTGATGCAGTCAATGTTTTAAATTTATAAGGATACAAGAAATGACAACTCATGTGCACCTTCTATCTTATATATATATATGATACGGTAATCAAATCAAAAGTGATGTTCAGAAATGTAACTAGTCATCTTACAAAAAGAGGAAATAAAGTGCAGGCATGATTGAGAGCATTCCAAATTCTTCAGAACAGAACAAACCACGATTAAGATGTACTATTCTAGGGAATATCAGAAGCAGACAAATAATGTGTAACAGATATTTATATATAGGAATGAACAAAAAGTACTGCAACATGGGACAAAATGGTATCAGTCAGACAACCTTCATTACAATTCTGTGGTGCTAAGAAAAATATGATTATTTCAGGTTGAAGCTAGGCACTTGGCATGCGGTTCTGTTTCAAGGACACATTATCAGTCTCCACAATTGACTTAATAGGAAATTCTGTCAAATTCACCAAAAATGTATGACAAAGCAAATAATCAAGCCTGAACAAATTTGAATACAGAACAAAACGTTTTCAGTGGAACTTTGAGCAACGGCGAATAAATGCAGGGATCAAATATTTCTCTCCAAAGTAACATATCAGCACAATGACCACTAAAGAACTGTACAAATTTTATATAAAATCTATGGCACACAGTAGCAGAGCAAGTAGTCATGTACAGAGGAAAAGAACCACATTATATTAATCATGTACACTAAAACAGTGGTGTCCATTGTCAGTCACACCCTGAAGTTTTTTCAATGCTTGTCAAAATTCTTCAAAGTATACGTTACCAGGGAGACATTCTGAATTAAAGCAGTTTCAAGTAGGCCCTACATTCAACTTCTGGATACAAGACTAAAAAGATATCACACAGAAATACCCGCAATATATTATAAAGGAGAAAAACAAAAAAAAGATCAGTAAATACAACTACAGTAGTTATATCGAGTTAACCTAAAAATAATACTTGTTTAAAGGGGTTCATTGTTCATTTGGAGGGGGAGAGCTGCACAAGTTAGAGTTCCAGCTAGACTTCGCAAAACCGGAAAATGTTCAACAAGGGTTACTTTTTGTAGAGTTTTGTAAAGCACACGTTGATTGTACCCATCAATTAGTGTCGGCGAGCAATATCCTTGCTACTATAAACATTCAAAACTGATGTTGTAGTGATTTACAGAAGAGTACTTCCTTTTTTCCAAACTCAATTCACTGCAATTTTTCCCTCTTCCATGAAATGTGGAAATGGAGACGTTTCTGAGATATTTTTCTCCATTTCTGCCACAGATGCAGGTAGGCCAGAGTGGGAGCCGTCCATCTTCATCAGGCCTCCAGTGGAGCCAACCAGAGGCCCGCCAGCCAGGCTGCCAGGAAGGGGAATGCCACCATTCTGGATGACAGAAATCTCATTGGTCTTCATGGTCAGCCCATTGGTGAAAGCAGCAGCATACTGGTTCCACAGAGACTGGTCAAAGTTCATAGATGGAGGACCCAGTTCCTTAGGAGGTGGCATTATATCAGGCATTACCTTTGACTCTGATCCCATTGCCATCAAGGCCATGGGGTTGTCCAAAGACAGGCGCTGACCACGCCTAGATGCATTGTTCCACATGTGAGTTCCGACATGGACCTGAATGAATAAGTCAAATGTCAATGCCAAAGCAACATTTTGAAGGGCATAGACTGTACAATATTATTTGCGAAATTTATGTTGTCCTGTCAGAGGGCAATTACTGTGACATACCTTTAGGTTACCCTTGGTAGTGAAAGCTCTTCCACATATGGTGCACGCAAAAGGCTTTTCTCCTGTGTGTGTCCGCTCATGGATCTGCAGAGCACTGGCTGAGGAGAAGTTCTTCCCACAGGCGTTACATAGGTGTTGCTTGGAGGACCTGCGAGTAGTGCTGGAGCCAGAGGAGGACATTCCTGTCCCCTGAGGCAGCTGGGAGCCAAACAAGCTATGGGCACCCAGGGGGTTCTCTGAGGGAATCTGCATCTCCAGGTTGACCAGACTGGGGGGCATCCTCATGAAAGGTAGATGGCTGGGAGCTGGAGAGCAAGATCGTTTCAATATATTGCGTCAACAGAACCATGCATCTTGTATAACCAGGTCATAGTGCAAAAGTGATTGTTATAATTGATATAAAATTATTTTTTTTGTTTTAAAACTTACCATACTCGCCAATTGAGTAGGACAAGCCAGGTTCTTCTTTGATTGCCTTTGGTGTGAAGCTGCTGGGTGCAGTCAGATCGAGAGCTCCATTGGACTCATTTACATCCTGGGAGCCACAGTCGGAATCTAGCCTAGCTCCATTGTGGGAAAAATCCTCTGGAATTGACAACTCAGGAGACTTGGACTGGCTGCTTCCCATCTGGCTGTTCACCGGTGATGAGGAGTGAAAGGACAGAGAGTCTGAGATGGCAGGACTACAATCGTTCTGGTAATCTTGGTCTTTTGGCTCTGAGGGAGACCCTTTAGGCGGTCCATCACTCTCAGAGGTTGTGCTGGTCTGACGTTTCAGATTGAGAGCCGAGGTGATGGTCTTCATGTGATTCTCTAGGGCAGCGATGCTAGAAAACATTGGAGGTGCCTGGGGCTGCTGCTCTTCAGTGGCTGGTGTTGAGAGAGAGGCACTGGGCTTCTCCTGAGTGTCCAGCTCAGGGTCTGGGTCTTCCATGCTCCCTTCAAGGCCAGAAGCATCCATGGACTTCTCGTCTGGCAGAGACGAGTCCATTGCTTCAGTAGCCTCATACTGGTTGTCTGGCATGGGGGTGTTTGGTATCTGTCCACCCATGTGCATGCGGATATGCTGCTGCAGGACCACTGCATTGGTAAACTTCTTCTGACAGATGGGGCAGGAGTGTTGCATCTTGAGGGGTGTGTTTGCCCGATGAACACCATAATGGGCTTTGAGGTTTCCCTTAGTGGAGAAAGCCCGTCCACAGATCTTGCACTTGTAGGGACGCTCACCAGTATGAGTACGATAATGCATCTTGAGGGAGCTCTGACAACTGAGCACTCTGTGACAGATGTAGCACTCATTGGGATCATTGGTCCTCTTCTCCAGCCCATCCACCATCTGCTGCAATTTGGCAGTTCCTGAGGTGTGCTCAGACAGACCATTGCCATTCATGTGTGCGCCCTTTAGGTCTTTAGATTCCTGGTTTTGATCCGATCCCATCTCATGACCAAACATGTTGGAGGGATTTGATGCTCCATCACTACTTGATGATGAGGGCCTTTGAGAGAATGTTTCAACTCCAAAGCTTTCAAAGGAGGGCTTAAAGCCCTGAAGTGGAGATTGGTGGAAACCTGGACCTGGGAGGCCAATCACTGGTTTTATGTCCACCATGTTGGATTCTTCTATAGGCATTGACATACCGTAAGGAATCCCACTGCTGGTGGGTACATTGTCAAGGTGTTCTGGCACAGGGTGGGGATTCATCCTGATGTAAGGATACTTGTCCTTGTGTCTCTGGAAATGTACTTTGAGGTTTCCTTTGGTTGTGAAGCGATTACCACAGATGTTACATTTGAAGGGCCTCTCCCCAGTATGAGAGCGCAAGTGGATCTGGAGGGCACTGTCATTCCCAAAGGTTTTGCCACAATATTTACACTTGTGCTTGTATAAGAGATCTCCAGAACTATTTTTGGATTCAGTCAGCATGTTAGAGACCTTGCTTTTCCCTTTTTTGGAGGGATCCAGCCCTACAGGGAGGCCAGTGAAAGAGCCTGGTAATGTCATGGCCCCCGGAGACTGGGGTAGTAAAGCTGGTAGGCGACTGGCCAGGTCTGGGAGTGCCTTCAAAAGATCTGCTTTTAAGGGGATTGACCCTAGACCCTCAGCCAGAGAGGTTGGGATTCCATTAGATTGAGATAGTTTGCCCTGTTTCATAGTCTCCATTGAGAGACTCTGACTTCCTGTTCTTTTTCCTATCAAGGCTGCAGCAGCTGACAACTGCTGAGAAAGGTGAGCGCCCAGTGCCTTAAGGGGGTCCACCACTGCCCCCACAGCGGAGTGGAGACTCTGGGGAGCCATCATGGCCACCTGGATGCGGATCTGTTCAGTTAGCTGAATCTGCTGGAGCTGTTGCTGCTGGAGACACACTAGCTGCTCCAGAATCATGGGGATTGCCTGCAATGAATCCTTAGAGGGTGGAGACTTGCAGCTGGAGGAATGCTGGGTGACTGCTACTTTGGTGGCAGGCATAGATTCAAGGGTGACATTAGAATCTTGTAATTTGGGTGATGGTTGGTAACTAATCTCAGGACTGGCAGACATTATCTCTCCTTTTGAGAACTTTTCAACATTTGATTTGGACACCTCTTTATCTATTTGTTCTGGTTCTGGATGGACGCTCGGTAAAGGATTACTGCTGGCTTGGCCGTCATCGTCACATTGGGGGCCACCAGAAGAGCCTTGTGAGAAGTCTTCTGGCACTTCATTTCCATCAGAGTCTTTCATGATGACCACCTGCTGACTTTTAGTGCAATTTTCCTGGTGTTCAAGAAATTCTGTCTCGTTGAAGAATTCAGCACAGCACTTGTTGCAAACTCTAGCATCTTCCATTCTGAACCTCTTTCTCTCGTTTCCGTCCTCTTCAGCATGACCATCCTGTAGAACCTCTGATAAGGAGGGGAATAAAGTAAATTGTTAAACATACTAAATATTTGCAAGAATGCACCCATGTTCATTTAACTTAATATGAAGAAGCAAAATATAGTAGTTTTCCCATGGTCTTAACCTGTTAAACATTACAATATAGTGCATCTAGTGCACAAGGTACCAGTAGGTGGCACAATTGTAGCTAGGTTGCCCTTACAGACATTCAAGTCTCCAGATTTGCAAGATGATCTGTTGTACAATATTATAAAGACAATATGTATTCTCCACAACAGACTAAAACCTTTCCACGATTTCACCCACCTGAATGTCTATTTAAATCACCAACTTGATCAAATTATAAACTCTAACCGTTAAATACCTACAAGCGCAACTTCAAGGTACGTTTAAAACACCCAAGAAGTCAAGCTTGTGTAGAGTGTAGAACTAATAGTTAGCAGGGCCATTGGTAGTCACCATTTGACCTTCCAAATTCACACATAAGGACAAAACAATAACCGTCTGGTCATTTACATGCAAAGACAATTTTGGCGAATCCAGAGTATACAGGAATACCTCAAGTGGGCATTTTAATGTTCACGCACTATGGGGCCATTTCACAACCGGTCGCATTGTTAAATGCTAATGCTGTAGGACTTATCTAAAGAGGGGGGTAGACCACCTGTTTGCATTCTTCCAACGAAACAGTTCGACTTGTTAATTGCTCACCAGGCAACTTGAGTGGGGGGGAAAGTTGCAAATGGCATTGTATAAAGAATCCGTTCATTCACAAACAAGATGCCTATGAATAAGGGCATAGTAACACAGTTGGTGATGTGATGAGAACTGTCCTCTACGGCAAGTAAAATAAAATATACACATACTAGAAATGTCGATGGTAGCTTACCAATATCAATATGAACTTCAAGTAGCCTACCTCAAGTAGCTTTGATTTAACAAACCAATTTCCACAAACGTTGCAGATTAAAAATTACATTTTTGCGTTTTTAAGACACTTAAGAATCGAATCTCCAGTCCAGCATTTGTCAGACTTGCCGCTTGGTGGCGGCCTTGCATAGTGACCATTTGTTTAGTTGATGACACGAGGTTAAACGTGTTCACTAAAGAACACTAAAAGGTCTACAGTATAAATGTAAAGAACGTCCATTCGAAAGGTGGTGAATTAATACGTCACCGGACATGTCTAATAAAGTAAGAAATACATGTAAAAACAATCCTACATAAATCATATCCAAAATAGACCACTTCAAAATGTGTCCGTTAATGTTGCTTACATTCTGGCACCAGCAAAAGCACCCCCACCCATTCTCAGCAGAATACTCCATCCCCCACATATGTACGAAAGGAAACAGTCATGCATTAAAGTGGGGGATTTATGGCCTTTAGGTCAGCTTACTAGAGTCACATTTCATACCATTCTGCCGGACACCTTTGTCTAAAAAGTATACCAGACTATCCCAATCCCCCACACTTTTCTCTTTAACATACCATGCGACTGTAAACATGATAGAACTATGCACAAAAAAAAGTTCGAAGTCACAGCAAACCAATATAATCAATAACATAACAAATGCAATAGTAGTAACCTATCTCTAATCAGATGCGGACAATGGCCCACAGATAATATAAATGTGCTATAAAAACATGTATATATATCAAAGTCTACTGTAATTAAGCCAAATAAATGAAACTCTTCCATTTAATGGAAAAACTTACATTCATTATATTAGATGTCTAAAGAAATGTACCACACAACATTCGTACTTGGCTACATGTTCGTAGAAATGACCAGTGTTGCTAAACAGGCTGCTCCTGTTATAAGCCCAACAGGTAGGCTACTGACGTTGAAAAAGTTGAGCAGAATGAAGAGTCGTTTATACTATACTCAATACCAAATGAAATCAATCGGTAAAGTCCAGTCATTTATGTTTTATATTTTGTTTCCGATGCACAGGTAGAAGGTAGCCAAACGTTGATAGAATTGACTCCATCAGAGAATCCATACATTTCAACTTCAAAACGCTTTTTAGCCAATTCGAATTGAATATCCCATTTGCTGCTCATCAAACTCGCCCTCTCTATTCTTGTCATACCATAGTCAGTTCCAAGGGTCGTCATCCAGGTCGACGTACAAAGAAACAAGGTCCAACTTTCCAAGAAAATGTAGATATTTTCTAACCTGTGATGTTTTATTAATATAACATGGCCGCAAAAAAGTTTATCAATGCAAACTCACCGTTTTCTGGTGACCCGGGCTCATCGGAATTGATATGCTGTGGTTTGGCTTGCTTGCGCCTCGACATGGTGCAACCATCGAGAGCAAATAGTAACACAATTTCCTTTCCTTCTTTACAAATTCTTCGGGTCGGAAAATTAGCTCCACAAGTAGAAATGCGCATGTCAAAGTAATTATTATTATCAATAATGCATTGCGATTTATCATGGTCCTCTGACAGCTGATTGGCTCCAGTCCAAGTGCTTACACATTATTCAAATGTGTTCCATTGATGAGAAAAGCAGAGTGCCAGGAGGGGGCGGGAGATACGATACTGTTGGATGGAAACGTAGAGGGAGGGTAGTAACTTAGTTGCGATGACCTACCCTTTCGGCGTACAGTCACCTGAAAAGCAGAAATGTGTCCCTTTTTGGTGCTTCCATGCAGTCGATGAAGTAGTCTTAACTTTTTTTTTCTTTTTCTATTGTCTACTTCCTAATACTATGATAGACTTAATCAAAGTATACTGGCCCGCAATGCAACACCTACATCTCTTCTATAGTCTTCACATTTACACTAATGATTACAATCACTCCTAATATGTTGGCAAGTCCAGGGTCAAAATTCCAATGTATTCCTATTTGAAGTGGACCATAGTGTTGTCAATGCCTATAGCATGTGTGTAAAAGTTTGAATTGTGCCTGTCAGGCAACAGGTATGCATGTTTACTGCCTAAAAATGTATCCACCCCCAAGATGTCTAGATTTGAATACTATATGATCTGCAATTCCATTGTCAGTCCTTCAACCTCTGGAGCCCCACAATGAAAACATACTAATATTGAAAGCTCAAATTAAAGTTTTACATTATTTACAATAAAGCAAATGCATAAACAACATGAAGGACACGTGGCTTTTATTAGATTGGGGGAAAATAACATGTAAAATGTCTCATCTAATAGTTTTGAGAAAAAAAAAGCAATGCATTTATAAAACAAATGCTTTTTCCTGAGGACTGAAGGTGAAAAAAGAAGGAGTGTTGTCTAGACGGTTTATTGCCCCAATAAGAAAACTATGGTTGAATACACTGTTTCTGCTGCTTTCAAACTAAACAATCTTAACTGTGTGCACTTGCATCATAAATCTGCAGTTGTGGGAACCGAAAGGATATTGCCTATACAGGCCTTGGGGTTGACATCTTCAAAGAAACTTAAAGAAAAGCATACACACTGGTTCTGAGGCCATGGAATTACCTTGACCTATCAAAAGCATTCTGTCACAAACAGTCTGCCACATTCCAGTTGTGAATGTACCAGATTGCCAGGTCACATGACTTAGCACTCATATATGATGTATTTAATGTATAATATATTTGACCAGATTTTCTTCTATAGATAAAAACAGATACATTCATGGTCATTTTACCCACCCAACTTGTCCTTCCTTTTTGTACAAAGGTTATCCTGTCTATGGAACATTTCTCCTATTATTATTTAAGGTCCGCTGAGTTAAAGGTAGCCCTTCAACAGAGAACATGGAAGCATTATGGTAAGGCTATTTGAAAACAATAGTAAAGAGATGTGTTTTTTGTATGTAATTTCCTTTATTTGAAGAGAGACAGAGAGAGCAGTGACATTTTCCAAGGGTACTTCCACTAAGACATTCACAAACCCTTGACAGTGGGAAGCAACATCAGGGCTTGGAGTGGACAAACAATAACAGCCTAACACTTGGTGAGGATTTGTAAATTGAACATGTGTTTTTTAGCACACAATAAAACATGAAAGGCACAATGCAGTCTGGCAAGGCTGAGATATTTCACATCAGTGTGAAATTTCCACAGACTTGATAGACTGATGATATTGTTTTTTTTAATTTTTATCTTTCAATGATCGTTTCCTCATTATTTTCTTGAACTGCAATACTTTCATTTAAAAAACACAAGGAAAGGCTGATAGAAATATAAGATATAAATATAATACAATCCTACCAGTCTTCTTTAAAAGTACATCTCTGTGATATTTATTTATAGGTTAAAAAAAGGGGGGGAAATTATTGATGGGAAAGCCAATGTGACTGTATTTTGTGCAACAGGAGGATGCCATAAGGAAACTAAATTAACTGAAGGCACTGGAAGAGCCTGAACCCTAATGAATGCTTTCAAAACAACCCATTTGGCTTGGTTTTTGATCTTCTTATGATTAGAAAATACAAACAAGAGATAAAATTACAACTACATTGTACTTTGTTTTGTAAAGTGTTTCATCAGAGGAAACTAAACAAAGAACATGCATTCCTTTTATGCGTTCCTATAAATAATGTGAGCAGTGGAATTAATTCTCATTCAATTGTTATGAAATGTGTTTATTTCCTGCACTATGAAGTGTTGATTTCACCCTACTATGCAGTTGAACAACATACTTCTATCATTTAAGTTACTTTTCTGTTGTATGTGTGGTATCTGAGACATTGTAATCTAACTGTCCATCTGCTGAGAGCTTGTGTGAAGTGGATTGTGACCGTCCATAGGCTTTTAACCAATCTTGCTCTTTGACGAGTGATTGATTGCAGAAGGTTGCCTGCCAAATGACTATTTATTATCGTGCAGAAACATGAAGAAAAGGGCATTCTCTTGAGGAGTGACCCAGTGTTGAACACTGAAACATCCATACAACTATAGGACCTCTGAACACTTTGACAGAATGACACATTTTTCCTCCTTTTCTAGACCCGGAAACTAAACAGAAAGTCTGCCTCAAATCTTAATGAATCCATTCAAATGAAACAAAATCTTTCTCCGTGACTCTGTACCTGTTTTGTGCCATCTTTACCTGTTCCTACTTTGTTTTCTGTCTTTGTCTCCTTTACACAGTGAAGTGTAGCTGTCACATGTAGGCTGTAAGTTATTTGATGGTTTAAAATGGTAGTGCCATTCAGGAGAATCAAAGGCTTTTGACAACCAGTTCATAGCATTAAGGTCCTTTCCCTTTCATCAGTAAACATCTTTTCAAAAGCTTTACTTTCACAGTTTGTTGTCAACATTTCAACATATTCCACTCAAACGTTGGTTGTATGTGTTCACCAATCATTGTTTTGAATGTTTCCTATATTTGGAATGGCATGCACAATGATTGTTCCACGTTGTTAGAATGTATTTACTCAATTAGATTCACTGGAAGAGAATTAAACTGTAGGTTGACACAATATGTAGTCTATCTATAAAATGATTACAACTTATGAACTGTGTTCTTAACATGATTCGTTTACAATAGTAAGTACACTTTTATGTCAAAAGCATGTTTGGTGCCCAATACATTCTTTTCTTGAATTGAAAAAAAAAGGTTTTAACACCTGAGTGAACATATAAAATGTAAGACGTTCCACACAGGAAGCATAAATGACATAGGCTGTAGGTTGAGATGTGAGGCTTGAAAGAAAACAAGATGACTGCTTATTTGTCTCACCCTGTTGAATGGGAGGTGGGGGTTGGGCTGCTGGAAATTATGTGCCACTGCATTCCACAAACAACTCAGCGACTTTATGAGCTTTTGTCAAGAGTTGTGTGTTTGAGTGCACGCATATCTCATAGACACACAAAGTGATTTTTTTTGTTTTCTATTTTGGTCCATGCTTGTTCACTTATTTGCAGGTGAGTGGCAAATGAAAATATTTGTGATATGTTATCTAGCCATTCCTAGTGTTGGTAACAGTCAACATGTATCCACTTCATCCTGAATGTGTGTCTGTGACAGAGGGGATGGGAGTGGGGGTGAGGGGAGAGATCAGGAGCCCACACATGGCTGTAATTTAATGGAGAATTGCCTAACGGTTCCTGTGCAGAGGTAAACACACTAATAGTAAGGCTTTTGTTTTTGCAGAACTGCTTCCATCAACAAACAATAAAGTGTTGATAGAACAAGGACTCACTGTATGGAGGAACCCCTACTGTTACCATTTCTCACCCTCAGTCACTTGCTCATTTACCAGAGATTATTTATGAGCCATGCATACAAGACTATGCTACAACTACCTGTGTAGAATAAGCTATAAGAGCTATTGTGGTGTTGGTGTAAATGAACCCAGCAGTTTCTCAATTGATTGTGTATGAAAAGAAACATTGACTACATTTGTTGCTCCAAATTCAGCTTCACAATGATCTATTGCAGTTACAATGGTCACTAAAATGCAGGGGTTTTGCTTTGTCACTGCCTTGACATTGGTTGGTGTGAAGCTAAAGATTGGAAAAAAGTGGTAAAGAAATGGAGACATAGTAAACACATAGAGCCAGGCAGTCACCATCAAGCTGTGAGTCAACAGGGGGCCAATCCTTCAAATCTAAGATGCAATCTGGGGCAGGGCCATAAACGTTTACTGGGTGGGAAGTGCTGGGGAGAAGGGTTGCAGGAGATCACGCCTGTCCTGATGGTGATTAAGCTCTGGTGCCACCATCCTCACACAACCCAGATTTGAACTTTCTATATTACTCACTCTATACTTAAATGGTGTGTACGCCTCATTGAATTCAATGTAGAGCCCTTTCTTACGCTTGAAGCTTAGAGCCCCTTTTTCTGTATGTACCAAATCAAGCGCTACACATGTCCTGCCGCAGGACTAGAACTATTGAGATGAAGCAATCATTTATACCATTTTAAGTGTGACCACCGCTCCTCATTTGACAGTTGAGGCGAGATGGCTGTGACTCTAACCAAGCAGAGACAACAATATATCATAAAACCAAGGCAAAAAGTATTTCTGCACAAACAATTCCACTCAACTATCATTATGTACAAGTTTTTCGTCAACACTACCCTAACAATGGAATGTATACAATTGTAATATGGCTGATTCTTCACATAATCTCAGCAGTGTCAAATATGAGATCCATATGAGATGTTACTCTTTTAAAAACATATATGATATTAACTTTAACAGTCGGGCAAACGTTGAAAACAGAAAAGAAAGGACTCTCATTGGTTAATAAGTGTGTGGACAAAGCCCTGGTTTAGTGGGAATTGTAGCCAACTTTGGATGTTACTCCGTTCTTGTCTTGTAACATCCACACCCACATGCACAACCAAGCAAACCATGCTTTCCATTGTGCACCTTTAGCTATGTAAAAACTGTATTGAACAAAGAAATAAAATCAGACTCTAATTATCAACATCATTTAGCTTCACATCTCACAAATCTTTTCCATGAAAACAACTTTTAGAAAAAAAGCCTGGCTACACCAAAACCTCAAAATTAGCACTGGTTTATTTTTGCATGTTTAGATGGCGTTTGACAACTTTGGTGGTTCCTTTACCCCGTACAAAACAGAAAACAACAAACTTTGCCATGCTGTTTGAAGACCAGCTGTACATATCACACTGGATAGACTTGTTGACCACATAAATGGTAAAGTTCAGTGATTTACACACACTCAGTTCTTTGGAAACACAACCCACCTATCAAGATAATGCATTGCTGCTCTTTCAAGCAAGCTTTGAATAGTTTTATTTTATGGCAGGAATTATGTTAAAGGAGGCAATCTGGAAAGCCATTTTTAATCTGTTCTAAGAAGTGCCACATTTACATTACATGTCCTTCCCACTAACTTGTATGCACATGTAAATAGCACCATCAAGCTGAACCTCCAGTTTGCTAAGAAAGGACAAAATAGTTACTCAGGGATGGCTGATTTTAATTGATTTACTTCACACAATACCTTGGTTACACAATAGACAATGCAATACCATGAACAGTCCTATTTATTTGTGGCCAGGTAATTGATTTGGACTACTTCACTTGTGCTGCTGTCATGTTTTTGTGGGTCCGAAACACACTCATGTTGAAATACTCAACTGAAATAGAATCCACAGTATCAATGGTTACTGTTGTGTCAGCATTTTGTTTCTGTATGACTTCTCACATTCAATTGCTTTTGGCTACAAAGCACCTTTCGGTCCTATTTCATGCCTTTGTTGTTTAGCACATCAATTTTGTGGTGTTGTAATTGTAGGCTGCTACTTTGTAAAAATCTTAATGCAATATCAGAATCAAGACATACATTATTTTATACACATTTTTGGGCTTGACATAAAAGAGGTGGCTTCAATAAGAAGGTATTGAAGAGAAACAGAGAATAAGACACTTGGCAATGAATGTGGCCGATATCATTGTGCTTGAGATCTCCAGACACCTGGTGGTGTGTTATTGGGCTGCCCTGGTGGTTTTACAGCAATCCATGAGGCAGACACCTCAAGCCCCAGAGGTCTAGCCATCTGAGCACTAAACACAGATGCACAGACACATCCTCAAACACTCAAAACGGTTCTACATACTCAGTAGCCATGTGCTTCTTTCCTACTTACAACTTACAACTACAGTGTGCAGGCCGACTGTATGTCTACACCCGACAAGTCATAAATATCAAACTTTACCTCAGTAGTTGTCATTAGTGTTGTTGTTTGGATTCAGTCATGTTGATGAGTAGAAACCCCCCTATTTTCCATTAGCATGCGCCCGGCAGTGGGAAATTGACAAATTTGTCTATGTTGTCATGGTAACCATAGTAAATGGCTCCTTGCTTTAACAAAGGTCTGATTGGGGATAGGGAGGTAGGTCCCCCATCCACATCTGCTACTCCCCATTCAGAATTATGGGATGTTCTGCTGATTATTTTCTATCCTGCTTCCCCCTTTGAAAACTGACAAGCTGAGAAAATTCGAATGAAATTAGGAATTCTGCCAACATCTGTCTAAGAAGTGTTATGTAGTTAGTTCAACAGCAAGAGATAATTATGAGTAACAGCAAAGAGACGTGTTTGGTGCCTCGGTCTTTCAACTTAAGACAGAGGGAGGGAGAGCATGAGAGATGTGTTGAATTTTCAAGATTGGTAAGAAACGTGAAATGCAACAGCCAACTCACACATAATTGGCTAAAAAGCGTAAAAAGCAAACAGCAGTCCTTTCCGGTAGCTCAGCTAGTTAACAAAAGGTTTCCTCCATTTAAAGTTGCACCACCATAACCATATAAAGGCCATAAATGTCATCAGAGCTTAGCAACCAGAAAGGTATGTAGAAGGGGTCCATGACTGTTCTTACCTTGGCCTGTGGGGCTGTTCCTCCAATCTCCATCTAGACATGAAACCCCATGGTTATCATATGTCTCATTATACTGCCAAGGTGTGGCAGTAGTCCATGGCTTTTGAAAATGATAATTTGATCTTCAATCTCATGATATCACAATATTATACTGTGCTCTCTTGTGGTGTTTTAAAATGCATTTTATCATGTGCTTATTGTAACAATTGATAAAGATTTTCCATGTAGAACAAGTTATAGGAAGATAAAAAAAACTGTCGCAACATAACTGTATGATCAATTAAATGTCCAGGCTTTCCCCATCTCTTTAGCTGTACTGTAGCTCAATAGAGAAAAAGGATGGCAATGTTTGAAGTACTGAATAAAGCAAAGAGTACGAGAGGGCATTAAAGAAAGAAACTATAGGTGCCCATTGTCCTTGGGTTCCTCAAAGAATCCCTATTTACTCTCCGCCAGTGTGTCAGAGAAAAAAACAGGATTGAAGCCACCTGCCTGTTCCCCAAGCTGCTCTACACATTCAACAGTCCGGACTCCTGTTGCTGTCTTACATGAAAGAGCAAGGATTTGTCTTTTTGTATTTTTCCACTCTTGAGATGCATTAATGCCTAGCATCAAAGGCAAAGATTCTTCACAGTGTAGTTCTGCTATTGAAATGACATAAAAATGGCCCCTTTAAGTCGTTTAGCATTGATCCGAATAGGATTAGCATGAATCAATTGTCATGTTGTTGTCCCTATCTCAGTCTGGCAGATGTGTACATGCAAGCTTAAAACAAGATCTCAACCGTGCATCATCCTGCTTGAATATATCCTACAGTTGTGACCTGTTTGAGTTTCTGGCTACTGCACTTGTCTGACAGGTAAAGCAGTTGTTCGTTTATGAAAACAAATCGGCGTTGATTGTATTCACGTTGATACATACGGGCTAGTACAGAGGACCAGAGGAAGGAAGGAATGGGGAGGAATCCAATCTCCCGCATCCATATTGATTAAACAAATTTGCCACAAATCATTTTACAAATGCCCAGTGGGGGGCTATTGAGCCTGCTGGAAATGCCCCATTCATCCAGCCCAGGCTCCCGTGGGGCAGAAGCCTCGACTCTTGGCTCGTTTAAGCGTGCTGACAGCCTCTGATCCTCTGGCCATCTGCAGGGTGGGCTGGACAGCACCAAGGAGCTATTGTGTCTCCTAGTCTAAGGAGATTTAACAGTGACCAAAAAAGATATCGTCTCCAAGTTCCCCACCATCTTCTTTTTTTCATAGAAAACACAATGTAAACACACTTTGATGTAACATATTAGATTTATCCTCATACTATGAAGGCATGCTTA
This sequence comes from Plecoglossus altivelis, assembly GCA_036571765.1. Taxonomy (NCBI): domain Eukaryota; kingdom Metazoa; phylum Chordata; class Actinopteri; order Osmeriformes; family Plecoglossidae; genus Plecoglossus; species Plecoglossus altivelis. The sequence continues at coordinate 14,393,887 of BROE01000021.1, read as the reverse complement.
TTGTGAAAGCAATATCTCATTATGTACTAATCTGAAAACTTATCAAACATCTCAATAGATCTTGAAAGATCTGTGACAGACTACAGAAAAGGAATGTTTCACATGGGTGAACCAAATAGATTTGTGAACCTTATAATAATTTAGCACAATAACGTTATCACTCAACTGACAACTGACTTTTTCCATGGCATAGACTCCTGCTGTGCGCATGCATGAGCGCACATATTTGGATCAAACATTGGCTCCTTCCCTTCATCCATCCCCCTCATTATGAATGTAAGAACGTGGGGACTGCCAGGCAGTCTGTGTGTGTGTGTGTGTGTGTGTGTGTGTGCGTGTGTGTGTGTGTAAGCTTTGGAGCAGTGTATGAGCACATGTGTGTACATGTGTTAGGTCTAAGGGGTACCCCCACAGGGGAAGGTAAACAGGAAGACTGAGGAGGCTGACCTTCCTTACACTTACACACACACACACACACATAGACACACACACACACATAGACACACACACATAGACACATACACATACACACACACACACACACATAGACAAACAAACAGACACACACACTCACTCACACACACACACACAAACACTCATCTGCTTGTTTGTATAATGTCTCTTTCAGGCATATTGTTGAAAATTAGTCAATGCTCCAATAATGATGATCAATAAATGTTTTTTGATTTTCTCTAGATCCTCATAATATGTCAGCTTCCGCTAGAGTTCCCACAGTGGTTGTTTGGCGCAGGTTGGGGGCTGTCCCATAACCCCAAACACATGGTCAGATCCTATTATTTTAACTGCTTCCAGTGACTTCAGATCCTTCTCGACCTCTGAGTGCAATCAGGAACAGGAATGGTCACATTAAAAGTCCAGGCCAGGGACAGCTTAGGTTACTGCAGTTATGAAGGGTGGAGCAAACAGAAAAGTAAAACTGAATAGGCATCAACTGTGACTTCCTCTGTTGGATGAATCTTGACAATGTCTTCATACTCCAGGCATTCTAGAGGTTTGAAACAAAAGATAATGTATCTCATCCCTTGCATTACTTAATACATATGTAGATATGTTAATGGTGAAGGAGTTTGAATGAGGACAGTGGCTCAAGGTTCAGGGGAGTGTAGCTGGAGTTAGACTGGTGAGGACGATCCCTAAATGGCTAATGTTGACAACAGCTGGTCAAAAAAGACAGCTTCTTCCTGCTTGGGCTGGTCCACTCCCATCACTACACAGAAGGGGCAGCTGCATTGTTATTGTCACAAAATACACACACACACACTCACACACACACCCATGCCAAGATAAACATGAACTAAAACCAACCAACAGTTTGGGGTTTTCTCAATAATCAGTACTCTGTGATGTTTATAGAACACGCCCGAAGTGAGTAGTTCCTTGGAAACCTGATCCAGCCAAACAGCCCATCGCTCATAAACACGTCACATGAGTGATGTGAGCAGAGCCAGTTATAGCGACCCTGGGACACACAACTCTCTCCTTCCTCAAACACCAACATTCCTCAGTTTTGTGCTCATCCTAGATTTCAGAGGATTGACACATGAAGTTCTGGGTGGCTTTCTTTATCAAATGTTTTCACACCATCCAGAAAAGTGGCAGTGTGTGTTTGTACGTGGATGAGAGTCATGTTTCTCCAAAATCTACCTCAAGTATGATGTAGACGTTAGGTACGTGCCCCAAGAAGTATGTAAGAATGACAGAGGATCAGATGATAGTACAGTGATGTAAACTTAATATTTCTTCCTTGTTTGGTGTTTTTTTTTGAGGGCAAGGAAAGAATGTGGGTCGGCATGGAGCCATTCATTTGTCTGAGCAGCAGTGATTTCACTTTGATCCCAGTATCAAAATGATCTGCAAAATTGCCACACACCAACATTCCTGAGATGATATACAAAGGTCAAAAGGCCAATTCTGAAATGAGTTCAAATTGGTCATACATCCCAACAACATGAACTGAAAAGATCAATAAATCTGAGAAATTGAGGCTTTCTCCCAGAAGAAGTTATGAGGCAGCCATTGTGGTTTTTTGAAAGGGAAAATTATTGGTTTTCTGTGAGATGTTTACAAGGGGAGCATGTTTGGGTCCCTCTCTCCTTCAAGTCTCCTGTTCCATTTCCCCACTGTGTCGGAAGTTACAGAGGCTTCGTCCTCACAATGAGATAAATATACTGCTCTACCCTTGCCTGCAGATTTTTCTCATAAAAAAACCCTTTGATAGTTTAGCCATCTGGCCAGAGTCGAAAAAGGTCTCCATAAAAGAGGCCCAAATAAGGTCAGGGGTCGCCCCCTCCCTGGGTCAGGGGCCCTGGAAGGTTGTTATAGTGGACTTTACTAAAGTTGTCAGCTCAGATCCCCTTGACAAATTAAAGCACATTCTTCTCTTTTCATCAAGTATTCCATTACAGTTGTCACCCCAAAAAATATTGTGCATTTTCGATAGACAATGCATAGAGGACTGCATTGCAATTGCAGTACATAGGTTTGTCATGAATATGGGTTTTGTGCTGTCCTTTTGATGTAGGGCTGATGTAGTATATGGCAGTCATCTGAATACATCTTTTGACACGCGTCAAACACACTGAACAACTGTTGCTCAGTGCCATTTAAAAATATGGTGGCTGCTTGAGTTCAGATACCTGTTCCAGCTTTGTGCCTTGAATATTTGCAGACCTAAGTGCTGAAGTGTTGTTATAGAACCACTTTTTGTCTTACAGATAATCCCTTCAGATCAGTGTCATGTTTAAGGAAAACATAATGTTTGAATAACCAGGTCCGGTGGCCAGACAGGGGAGAAGATCAGAAACACACTGGACAAGGAGAAATGCATGAAGGCCTGTTTCTCTCGGTGCCCTCACTGTCTCTTTCCATCTGAAGAATGTTTTGTTCCACCCCACATACATTCAAAAAGCCATCTACAAAGTCAAACAAGCACTGAGAATTTGACAGCCCCCATAACCCTGTGGGAAGGATCGGACAAAGCTGAGTGTTTCCCACCACACAGCTGGTCAGCTGAAAATGGGACTTGCGCTTGTTGTCTCACTCTTTAGAGATGTGGTCGAGTCTCCGCTCCATGCTCCAGTCGCCTCTAAAAGGTTGGAGGAAGATGATGCGTGGTAGCAAGTGTCCAGTTTCAGAGGAAATGGTGAGAGAATTGCAGACCGATCAGCTTCATTAAACACCAGCACTGTGGAAATAGACATCTGGGGGTCTCTAGAGGCAATTAATACTGCACAGGCTACAGGTGGGCTTCAACCTACACGAGTCAGGAGTCTATTGTGAGACAATATGTTGAGGGATTAAGTACACTAGACGCATTTCCAACAATGGTGTTCCTGCTACTGCTCCTTATTTCTGGATGTTCCAAAAGCATACACAATGCTCTCCATTTTAAGAAGAAGAGACCTACAGGTATACAGTTATCACCAGCGTGACATAGTCCATCATGATGGTGTTGATCTTTAGAACTGACCACACCTCAACAGACTATTTGGCAAAGAAACAGTAGTTTGAATCTATAGATCACACTGTCATACTAGTTAAACTTTTTTTCCCAAGATTTATTTTCAGAGATATGCTGAAAAGAGATGAAAGGCCTCATGTTTAGACTCACTTGGTTTTTCATTTTTTGTTCTGAATTATTCCAAAGATTCCCTGTAAAGGAAAGGTGATGTAATAGTCCATGTGGCAAAGAACACCACATCTCTAGTTTCTGTTAATCAGCATGACTATTAAGGGGATAAAAACAAACAAACATTTTTTCTCACAGAACTTTGCCTGGGGGCAGTGGGATGAGGTGGGGCTTTAATGCAACATGCACCGTTATTAATCTTTCCTAATTATGGGTTTCTATATTTAAAAGACCAGCTGCTGTATTTTTCTTCATTAGCCCCATGTTTACAGAAACTGGAAACAGCCTTAGAGCCACTCAGTGACAAATAAGTCAATCCAGTCATCAAGGACCACACATGCAATAGGAGCAAAGCAGTGCGTCAAACCATCTGCACTCTTTTGAATACGTCCATTTAGTTGGTGGAAATTTTTTTACATGAATGCATGAACAACATGTGTTTGAGGACAAAGGCTCTACCTCTATGCTGGTAGATATGTTTTTTGGGTTATTTCCTGCATTGTTTGTTTCTTTGAAACCCCTTTTCTCTTGTCACATTCCTGATATGTATTGCTGACCTGGGGGAGCACCTGTTTTGAGACCGACTGTCTCTCTGTGCTTTCCTCCACTTTTCTGTTTCACAGGGAACCCAGGAGGATATGGCATGTCTTGAATGCTCATGACACAGCTGGCATTCCAGCTTGTTGCACAGTGATGGAATCCTTTTTTCTAAAGGAATGCATCATGGTGGAATAATTGGCCTTACTCTTCTCTAGGCACTTAACTAAAAGAGATTCAGATGCTTTGCAATCTCTCTGCACCACCCCTCCTCCCATGGCCAGGCCACAGTGGGGGATGGGGGTATTTGACTAGGGAAACCTAATTTCGGAAGGGGGTGGGGGCAACAACTAAAAAAAGCCAAACCGTTTTTTCCCCTGTGCTATGTGTTATCCAGTCAGATATCTCTGGGCTATTAGGCAAACAATGTTATAAATAGAGTCTGTTGTCTCCCACTATCAGGCCCTGGTGGAAAAGTTATAATGGGAGTTTGCACGGCATTCCATTGATTCAATGGAAGCAATTGATTTAAATGTAGAACATTTGAATTGAGTGATATGTTGTCAATTTACTTATTGTAAAAACAATTCTCACCTTTATGCCGTTTTTCTAAAAAACGTGTGTGGGCATGCCCTGACCAAATATAAAAATATTGCCACTGACAATGTGTGGACCGAGTAGCAGGATGTCAGGAACATCTCAGTGCACGGCTGTGGACGTGACACAACATAGAAGCAGAAAGGTAAACAGTTGTAACCATGTCACACAGTAACAGTTTCTCAGTAACCCTGAATGAGTTAACCTACCCATTAACATGAATATAGTTAAGCCTTCTATTGCCACATAGAGCCCCACCCTATTCTGTCTCCTAAAACCATATGCTGCGTCTGGTGAACTATTTAGCCTTCTATCACCTCCTTGTTGGACAGAGTTTGTGTGGGGTGGTGGGAGGTCCAGTGGTCATGTCTTGGAAGGCCGTTGTAGAGGAAGACATTTCTGTCTGAAGGGAGGAACCTCAGGCCGCAGGGTTGACTATCTTTACCTGGAGGTTGTCGAACGCACATGTCTGCACACACCCTCACACACATTCCAAAGACTTCGAGGAACACATGACCAGGGATTTGAAGTGACACTGAAAATGCTGTTCTCAAGATCATCGCTTTTGTTTGAATGGGTAGATGAACCAGTTTAGCAGGTTTCCTTCAGGGATTTATATGATAGGGGGATTAACAGTATGTCCCCTTTGCTCTACCTCTCTGTCTAAGTCTTTGTGAGAGGCACATTCATAAGGATGTTTTAGTTGCTTCTACTCCTCACTTTGGGTTGAAATAATTTAGCAACAGCACCAATGCTGGTTCATCGGAAATAGTGCAATCAAAGATGTTAGGGAAAATACCTTTTCAGTGGAAAAAAAGAAAACATACTCTTTTAGTTACACGGTACACATTTTGTGCAAATCATGCAGTGGTACCGAGAGTCACAGTCCTCTGATTAAGTGTACAGTACAGTAAGTTAACGGCACAAGAAAAACAACACTCTTTCTGTCAAGCCTGTGATAATACAGGTCTATGATTTTGGCTGTCCCATTGAGTCAGTCGTATGTTGCTACTTCACCCCTACTGTGGGGCTAATTAAAACCGTTTTAAGGACAAAGGAGGGATTCCATTGTATCACACAGCTAAGCAGTGCAGTGGATATGATGCCGAGCGGGGGGGACAGTTGTCGAGGATAAGCACTACCTTAAGGGACACAGATGGACACGTCAGCCCCCATCTCTGGAGAGTACATGACACAGACAACCTCTTAAACAGAGATGGACATTTTGAAAGAGGGTTATTTAAGTAATATTTGCTCGTCAGATCAATGTAGATCACTGTTCTACAAATACTAACTGATTTCCTCTAAAAGGTCCAAACAGAACAAATCTTTTTTTGTGTGCAAAACTCTATGATCAATCATTCATTGCGTGGGGCAGGCTCTTTGGGACTGGATGGTATTCAGTTGTCTTCAAAGAGATTTGAGCTGGCAGCAAGCAGAACCTAAAAAACAGCCAGGTTTTATTGATGGTTAATTTTCACATTCCTGAGTTGTGCAAAGACCATCCACCCCCACCTCTCCACCCAAAAGAAAGATCTGCTGGTGACAAATCTTCCACTGACTTCCTCTCTGTCCTTTCAACCCGAGCAATGAACCAATAAACTAGATTTTTCATCTCCTGACTCACAGACACTATGCCATAATATTTATGCTGCCCATTCAAGGGCTACCCTCATCAACTACAAGCCTGAGTCACTTTCTAAAACTAAATTACCTCATTAAGTCACACATACAATCACACCAATACGGGAGAATCTGTATTCTAACCACACAAAGGTGTCGAATACTGAATTCCCAGAGTTTAGTTTACTAATGAGAGAATCCAGGTGCCAGAACAAAACAGAATTCACTAAAAGAGGTCTATATTTAGCAAACTTTACAAAATTGAGCTAGAAGACAACATTTACCTGAAAGTGTCATTAAAGTGTCATTTTTAAATAACACATGAGCGACACCCACAGATATTTCATACACAGACCAACCCTTTAAAAAAATGCTGTCCCTTTAAAGGACGCCACAAAGCAACAGGTAGCTCACACGAATATATATTTAAGAGCACTCTGCATTTTAAGTTTATGACCACGCTGCCTCTAGACAGAAAATCAGCTAACACATTAATCTGGGAAGGAATTCAGCTAGTTGAGGTGTTGACACTGGACGTCTCATCCATGCTTTTAGGGCATTGTGGTTATCTCTGGGGTGGGGCCATGGGCCTACTTATCTAACAAAAAGGAACTGTATGTGACCAGAAACAATGGACATGATTGAGTGCATTCCCCAATTGGTGTAGGGTTACTGCAAGCCCTATTTAATAGATGATATCTCTTTAAAATAGTCTCTAAAGTTCTGTACTTGATCTTAATCAGTCTGAGCTTTTGATAAATGGCATGCCATTCATAAAATAATTAACTAATTCCAGTTAAATTGTGCCAATAGGAACATCCCAAAGCTCTTCATCCTTCTAAGAGATAGAATCTTTAATGATAAGTTACTTCTGTTCAACTGTGGCTTCATATCGCTGTATGTTTGCCCTTCTTAACATCTTAACAATACATATATTAAATAGGGTATTCTGATTAACAAATACAATTATGATTAATTATTGGGAATGATTATTTCTTAAGTGTAAAATTGATTCTTGGAGAGCAAGAAAAATATCCCAATAATAGTATACAGACATACAATCCCTACAATGCATTTTAAAAAGATACCATAATGTTATTTGCTTTACAAAGAGAATGGTAATGTCAGGGCTGGTAATGCATGCATGGGAGGGATGCATCTGAAATGACCTGGGGATGACTCTGCCTTGGAGGAATTTCCACACCAATGAGCTCCGAGGGAACTCCCTCCAAAATAGTGCTGTAATAAAGGACAAGCAACGAACTAGTATTTTTTGAAATTCCGCAACTTACGTGAATACAATAACATGAATTAGTACAGATACTTTTTAAATCCTAATGTGGATCATTTCACAATCTTGTATTTATCATTTTACTGAAATATATTATGTTATACTTTCAACAATGGTTTGAAATGAAAAAAATGGCTGATATTGCAACACAGCAATTATTGAACTTGTAGTACTAACGGTTGCATCATACATTTTTGTTCTTAGAAGTATTAGCACTTATACTTTAATCTCTATACAACTGGTGTAAGATAATCAGACCACCTACACATTCGTAGCTTGGGGTAGAATTGTTTATGCAAATGAAGCAGATGTCTGGAGACTTCCAATCATTCTTGGCACCCTACAAAAACAATGCTGCTTTATTTGCTGAAGAAGAGACCAGTCTTTATATATCTGTTTTTAGGAATTCCACATCCAACAAGATCAACAAGTAAAACAAACATTTGTATATATACATGATGTCTCAAAGTGTCGCGATTGACTATTGCACCAAATATTGTGTGTGGTAAATGTTAGGTTTTAACCAATAAGGAAGCACAATAACCAAAATGCAGTAGTCATCTTTTCCCCACTGCCCAGGCACAGTACTGTGGTTCTCTTTTACTTGATAGGTTTGGGTGCTTGGTCAAGGTGTGGGCTGGCTCTTTCTGGAACTTTCTGAGAAACTGAGATTTTGGCCATGTCCACACTGCCCTGCCCCCAGAGAATCTATCAACCATTCAGATCTGTGCACAGGCATTTATGATGTCACAGCAAACATAAGCTTTGTCCTCGGATGAAGGATCAGAGAGAGTTCATGACCTGTTGAGGTCAAGCAAACAGTAAATATGGATATGGCTTAACTAATAGTGTTGGATGGGTGAATGTTCCCATGAAATAAAATACTAAAAGAGAAAGGAGAGGGCCACAAAAAAACAATTCTAAAGATGATCCTTGGTATTTAGAAATCTGTGACATAATACCAGTCTCCTCTGATGCTTTCTGATTGTCCTCCTCAACAACTGTCTGATGGCCATCGCTCTTTCCAACCCAAGCTCTTTCACCTCCCTCTTAGTCAGCTCCGAGACACAGCATGCCATATCAAGAAGAAAACAAGAACATTTCCAGGGAATTCAGTGGATTGAAGCAGCAGCACCCAGCTGGCCATGAGAGACAGAAGGGGGAAGGAACAGGAGAGACAGGGAGACAAGGGATCAACAAGGACACTCATACACGGGGCTCATCTTTTAGATGAAACACCAGCAGGGCAATATGAAGATAAAACAAAATGATGGAACATTGCTACAAGGCGAGGGTCTTTTCACCTCTATGTGAGCAGAGTGTCTATAGAGATGAAAATGATGAAAAGGATCTCAAAGGGGGGATAATGGTATCCATGCCAGCAGGCAGTTCAAAAGTGTTTCTCCAAAACAGAGAACAAAAGAGATTCTTCCTGTTGGGCCATTAAGGTGCTCAGTAAATATGCATCATAAGAGAGGCCAATGCAGTCCTGTCCTTTCAAATTTCAATCTTTATTCAGTCATGCATCGCTCCCGTCTCCTGTGTAACTAACAGAGATCCACAGAGATCGGTGGCTGGATTCTATCCGTTTGCATAAGGACGCGTTCGATCGCTGAAGCACAAATGTGTTTTTGAAGCAGGTAAAATAAACACAGACTTAAAACTTAGAACATACTCACGCACAGAGTGAGTGCGAAAGAGACAGAGAGAGAAGGCGGTGTGTGCGTGTGTGTGTATGTGTGTGTGTGTGTATGTTGGGGGAGCTGAAGACAATGCCCTTTATGTGTAAAGATCAGATTTCCACTGTGTTTGTTTTCTTAGGATAAGGCATGTGTGAGCAAAGAAAATATTTAGTTTGCTCATGACCATCTGTTAAATAAAATGAAACCTTTTAAATGCATGTTCATTCAGTGTGATGAAGTTTGTGGTGTGATTGTGAGTCTGACAAGCCGAAAACACTGCAACATAAAAAATGGAGTAAAACCTGCGAACATCCAACACCTTTGAGCACACAGATCTATACAATCCAACTGACGCCTGTCTTTTTGCTTTCCTGTCTCAGTTTTCAGAAGCCAATACAACGTTGAAAATGTTGCATGTGTACACTGGAGTTCTTTATCTAACGTTTTTAGAAAGACCACTGACACTGAAAACAAAGGTCTAAGCAGACAAAACTGTGACTGTCCCTCCAAACTGGGAGAATGCAGACAGAACACACAAAGCAACATGCTGACATGTGTAAATGATCTTAGCTTGTCACACAACAAGGCATGCAACAACGCTAATAGTATGTCTCTGCAGATAATAAGAATTCAATTGATTGGAGGCTAAATGCTATACTTAAACCCGACTGCAACACATGTTTATGTGTAACACTTGATATCTTTATCCTAGATAACATACTCATGGACATTTTTTTATGTTTGATAAATCAGTGCATGCTCCAAAAGCATATGATGTAAAACCATTCACTTGAGGGGTGGGGCAAAAACTGGCTTACAACAATAAAACAATGGCCAAAACCTCTTTGTCATTGCATTACAATGGCTTGTTTTATTCACAGTTGACACAATATCACATTCAGTGCTCATTTTCAGAACAGTGAAGCTCAACTCGTTCCAGTGCAAACACTGTCACTGTATTTGAGAGCATGCATACTGTGGTGTTCCCTTATTTATGAAATGACCTTTAATAAATAAGGGAACACCACTGCTCTCAGTTTGATCCTATTGGCTAAATATCACAATTATTTTTCTGTCCCCTCAGGACTAGTTCAACCCAGTGTTTAGAGTGTCTTAAAGAAACACCAACATAGTCTGTCACTGTCATGCATCCTGAACAGCTTGAATGGACAAAAAAGGCGAAAACTTTCTTCAAATACAGTCATTTCGAAAGATGTCAACATTTGATGGTATTTGATCCAGTACGAGTCAGTAGCACAAAAGTAATCTATCCTTCAGTCTTTAGACTCTTTTAAAATACTGTATTTTCAGTCTACTTTTGGTCAATCTAGTTATTTTACTAAAGATTGTATCCTTAGTGTTGTTGATGGAACTTCATAAAAAGTTTCCAGGGGGAACATTTCAAAATCAACACCGAAGCCAAGGCTGATGAAGAACTCAGGATCTTTAGTTATCCGATACAGGACAGTGTGAAAAGTGACAGCCTGTTCCATTGTCTGCCGTACCTCATAATCCCTGCGTCTCATTTCTATATGCTAATACAAAGTACTTGAGGAACTGAGAAGACCAACATGATTAATCATCAACCTCCCCATTGTTACAAAACAACAAATGGCAACCTACAATCCCTCCCACCACCCTGATACAAAACAGCAAAAATGTTTATCTGATAACAGAAAAAAAGGTTTGAACACGAAATAAGATGGATCTAAGAAACAGATTTTAGAAACTTAAAACAGTGAACTTTGTTTTTATGTCTCCTTCCACTACTGATCTTCTAACCTTGAGGTCCATCATACTCCAAACAGACATTACATTGTGAATCAAATAATGTCATACACTCCAGTGTTAGACACCACAAAACCCTTGAAACGTCTTGCAAAACGATGTCAGTGCATTGGAATAGACAATTAACTTGTCTTTCAGGTACTTGACAGTCAATTTCTAATCAAATAGTATGTTCTCTGTATTTACATCACACAGTGAACCACAATTGAATGAAGTTAAAGATAAAAGCCTCGAAATTAAAACACACTTAAAATGTCAATAGTGTCAAAGCACAAAGATGCCATCATTGGAAAACAAATCCATAATAAACACAAGGCCTCACAGTTAATTTTATTAAGCCATTCAATGCCAGTAACTGATGGGACAGCAAATTGTGTGTAAACAAATCAAAGGTCAAAAATGTATTGTCACTCAAAGACTAACCACAACAGAATGTAAATTGCCAGATCTAAAAGCTGCAGTATGTTGCCAGAGAAACATCTCCACTCCTCCCACACACCATCAACACAATGCATATACCCTGATAATGGGAAGGGGTAAGATTAATCATTACGTTTTATGATTACAGACCTTTGACATTTTCACACTATTAGAGGTGGCTGCGACCTCTGTTGAGATGACGGAAGACTCCCTCGTACTTCCTGTCATTCTTCCTGTCATTCTCTCCCCATCACTTGGCTCTTTCTGGCACTGTTTATGTCCAGCAGGAATGCCTCACAATATACGATTTCTTTAAGCAGCTGTGAGTGGAAATTGGCTTTTTCGGAGAGACATTTATGACCCCATTCAAAGGCTGCCATCTCAAACACAGGAAGGAAGGAACTCAGAGGTGCCATACAGTATTAAAAGGTCCATTTTGACATCCTCCTACCATTCTAACAAAGCCCCAAAACCACAGCACCTTCATTCAAAAGGGAGATTTGAGTAGCCCAAGTTTAATTGTTATCCCTCCAGTGTATGAGTGTCCAATCTACGAAGGCACACTTTAGTCAGAGCCAATTGATCGTAATCAATACATGTTTTGGGGTGAATTTTAGAATGGGTTCCAAAGGATATCAAGATGAAAGAAATCCGAAAAGTCCCTGACAAGCCAAACTTACAGGGCAAGTATTTGTATATCTGTATTTGTTGTAGCCTGTAGAGAGGGTACTTAACCCAGCTATGATGTCACACAGAGGAGGGGGAGGTGGTGGGGGGACCAGGCCCTCCTTCTTAAGGGTGCTTGGGATTAGGCCCTGGAAGTCTGGGAGATAATAGATCAAAGAGACACACCAGAAAGCATTTTTTTTGCTTTTCCCACGTTGAAGTCAACCCAACGCATAATGGAATTTTACACAACCTCAGTAATTACAGCATGGCCAGAGAAGTCTGGTAAAAATCTCTCAAAATGAGACAAAAATGTGGTTCAAAAGAATAGGACATATACATGACCCCCATATATTGTATCTACTACAGCTTACTATATCCAAACAGCAACACTTTTCTAAACATGGCCATGCAAAAATGTTATCAAGGCAGGGGTCAAAACCTCAGCGAGACATCAGTACTTTGATGCGTCAGTTGAATTAAACCTGGATATTTACTGACACCCAAAGGCAGGGAGGTGAGGCAGCACAGCAGATTGGTCCTATGTCTTCTTAGCCTAGATAGAAAAATGATTATGAAGCAGCAAATCTAAAATGTTAAATTCATCATTAATAGCATGGGCAAAAGCTCTACAACATTACAGCTTTCTGTAATTTCAACAAGGAAGATCAAGACCCAGTTCTTGTTTTTTGATTGATTTCTCTGAAGTCAATTGGATTCTTTGAAAAGGTACCATAATTCCCCCTCCATGCTTTGACCAAGTAAGGAGTACCATAAGTGCCATAGCGTAGCTTCAATGAATCTTTGCTGAACTTAACTCACAGTCAGATCAATGATTTTTTAGATTGTTGGCAACCAGAGCCAGAGAGAGGGGCTGAAGCCAGAGAAGCAATTAGCACTGAAGGAAAAATCAATGGTCCTCTGTCCCTAAGAGACTTGCACAAATGTAGCAGTCTTTTTCCCAAACCGCCTAAAAGCTGTAACACAATGGTCAGAAATAGCAGCCAATATATATATATATATATATATACATATACATATATATATATATATATATATATATATATATATATATATATATATATATATATAATATATATATATATATATATATATATATATATATATATATATATATATATATATATATATATATATATATATATATATATATATATATATATATATATATATATATATATATATATATATATATATATATATATATATATATATATATATATACATATATATATGTGTGTGTGTGAATGTGGAAGTCTGTACATATGTGTGTGTGTGTGTGTGTATGTATGTTTGTGTATAAACTGATTTATTCCTCGTTTTTGAAAAAACAAAACAAAAAAGTTAATCATCGTCAATAATGAAACGTGCAGTGTTATGCATTTAGCGAGACAGTTTTCGAAAAACAGGGTCTCAACCCTGTATAAATTCACAAGGATAATATAATCTCAAGTGACAGAGTCATGCTAAAAGGTCCAAGTACAGGTGATGCAGGGCTTTGTAGTCAATGATCACTGTTTTCACTGTGAAGTCTGCAGCTTTGCAGAGACCGACAGCAACCCCAAACATAAATTCAGTCAGGTTTCCAAACAGGAGTGTTGGGCCAGTACATCTTGAGTGCAGATCCTGTAATGAGCGACACCCCTTGATCAGGCATTTGTTAACACTGCCACCTCATGGACAAAATAATACCTACACCCTACGCATATCCACAGCCATAACTGGTTCTGTTGTTATGCTGGGGGAAAACAAGGTGAGATACTGCAACGATACAGAGCAAATCATCTTTTTATTTGATTATTCCATCAAGAATCCTCATATTCACCTGATACGAAGAGTCCCAGCATAAAGAAACAGCAAAAGGGAACTGTAACTAAATAAGCGCTATACTGTCAAAAACGTACAATTTCTACAAAGCAATTATTGTCACAAGTTCATGATTGGGAATAACAGTTTTGAAACGGTGTTCCCTTGCTCTATATATCTCTAACTGACCTAACCTGTTGAATCAGGCCAAATCAAGTGGCTTTAACAGTTGTTACAATCATACACATGATAGAATCCACAGTGAAACCAAACTGTATTTCTCCAGGACCATGGTGCTACATAAGACAACACAGAATACATGAGACCACATGTATCGCTGAACTACATAAGACCTAAACGAAATAAGACCGATCAAGAATGTCCCATTCCCTTCACTGTTTCAGTGTAAGTGGGACCTAACAGGTTGGGACAGGTCGATGAGAGTGTCCTCCTATATGGAGCTGTTACCCATCCTGTTATAACAGATGAGCCATGTTCCAGAACAGGAAGAAAATATAGTCATTTTCAGGTCGTTCAAAAGGGTCCTTAAAAAGGTACGATCTCAAAGAACCTAATAATAATAATTGTCAACGAACAGCTTATATGCTATACATTCTACAGCTTGTCATAGTCTTACATGGATGGGTGAGTTGTCCTGTATCAACCCTGGTGTATGTCAGTGAGGCATTTCCTCCAGGGTGTGTGTGTGTGAGTACAGGCTGTGTGAGGACAGCTGCTCCAGGTCTGTCTGCTGGCTCGGGGTGGACACCACCAGGGGTAAGCTGTGAATCACCATGCCCTGGCTGCTCAGGCTGATGTTGGGTACCAGCAGACCGCCATCCCCACAGGGGGCGTCTCCGTCCCCATGCACCACTGTCACCGGCAGCGTCTGCCCCGAGAGCTCCTCCGATACACCCTCACACACCCCGTCCGAGGGCATGGTGACCATGGGGGCGTTTCCCTCGGTCACCACAGTCACCTCCGTCCCCCCCTCCTGGATGAGGGCGTTGAGGCCCTCCAGGTCAGAGCAGGTGGTGATGAAGGTCTGGCTGGGGCTGCAGGAGTCTTGGGAGGTGATGGCCGTCTGGAGCAGAGCCTGGTGGAGCGGGTTGCTGTCCCCAGGGGAGAGCTGCGTCAGGAGGACAGTGTGGGGCTCTAGGGTTCCCTCTGCCTGGGACCCCAGGTGCTGCATGGGAGACAACAGGTTGACTTGCTGGATCATGGAGTTGACCACCATGTCCTGGCTCTCGGTGCTCAGCAGGACTGTGCCGGTCTTGCCATGCTGATGCCCGTCTATGCCAGGCTGCAGAAAGGAGCCTTCCTGGCCCAATGGGTGGGATACGATGATCTTAAGCTGGGCACTGCCGTAAGGTGCCAGGGGCTCTGAGAAGGCCTGGGGCCCCTGGAGCTGGGAGCTGGCTTGCCTGCAGGTGGCAGCAGGGCTCAGGCCAACACTGCTGGCTGGGGGAGAGCGCTGCAGCACGGCCTGCTGAGAATCTCTGTGCTGCTTCCTGTGGCTCCTCAGAGAGTCCTCTCTCACGAACGAGGCTTCGCACACGTCACAGCGGAAGGCTCGCGTTGCTTCCAGCTTTGCACGGTACCGCGAGCTCGCAGGCTTGGGAGGATCCTCTCCACCGCCTTTACAACACTTCCCTCCTTTGCCGCCAGCGCCTTTCTCGGGCTTGTCTGCGTGGCTCTTCTTCTTATGGATGACCAGGTTGCTGCGCTGCTTGGTGGCGAAGCTGCAGAAGTCACACTTGAAGGGGCGCTCCTCTGAGTGGATCCTTTCGTGGACCTTGAGGGCTCCTTTGCTAGAGCAGGAGTAGCTGCACTTTGAACACTGGATGGGCTGAGTGGGCTGGTGCTGACGCGAGTGCTGCCTCAGGACAGTCTTGTTCTGGCACTGGAAGTCACAGTCCAGGCACTGGAAGACATTGGTGCTGTGTTTGATCTGGATGTGAGACTTGAGGTTGCCCTTCATGGCACAGCGGTAGTCACAGAAGTCACACTTGTAGGGCTTCTCCCCAGAGTGGATGCGAACATGCCTCTTGAGGTCAGAGTTGATTTTGAACTTAGCTTCACACAGTTGGCACTGGAAAGGTGCATCCCCTGAAGACGGGAAACAAAAAATGCTTATGAATAAGACGTCTCTTCTTACAAAAAGACTTGGGATTCGTAAAGATGGTTACAGTTTCACTCTAAAAGACAAGCAGGTTCTCTGTTGCCCATTAGATTTTATAGGGATTCTATAGTGAGCAAGATGATCTCAAGAGCAAGATCAAATGAATAGCAACCCTGTAACCAGGCCTTATGAGCACGACAATACTAGACCCACCAGTGTGTGATCGGAGGTGGACGGTGAGCTGGCTGGAGTTGCGGCTGGCGTAGGGGCAGATCTGGCACTTGAAGGGCCGCTCGTCGTAGTGGATCCGCAGGTGTTTCTTCAGACTGCTGCTGTCCGCTGCCGCGTACGCGCAGTACGTGCACTTGTGTGGCTTCTCTCCCGTGTGCGAGCGGCTGTGCATGTTGAGCTTGTCTCGCCGGCTGAAGCGCTTGTGGCACAGCTCGCACTCAAACGGCTTCTCCCCTTGACACACATCACATGCAGGAGTCAACAAAGCTGCGCGCATAACTCGGCGGAGTGAAACTTCATTTAGCTCACAGAGATATACCAGTATGTGTTTTGAGATGTCGCTCCATATCTTTTTGACCATATTGCGTTTTAAAGGTGCAACCTGTAGATGAGATAAGACGATTAAGAGCATGTTCACGAAGGATACGTCAATTCCTATAACTCTGCCTAAGTGATTCAGTGACGGACAAGAGGAGAAATCATTACAAGCTGAACACTGTAGCTCCGGTAACAGTTTTCATATGAGAGGCCTCAACGTAGACCAGAATGTATAGAGCTAATTGGTTGAAGCAGCCCTGGAAGCACAGTGGACTCTGGCAGCAGAGGAATGTGTTTGAGCCGTAAGAGTCTGAGAGGTATCAACCTGAGAAACAGCAGCTGCGTCTCTTTGAAGTCAGGGCAGGTTTCAGCTTTCTGGAGGGGGTTTTGGGGGCTTTGGTCAGGATCTTTTTGACACCTCTCAGAAGACACGTCTGGTAGGTTTCCTCAAAAACAAACTCTGTGCTTGAATCTGAGGAAGGAAGGCCAAACAGGTTTGACATGACTTCTTTTCAATAACCCTATCTTACCACTGGAAAAGACTAAATGCAACATAATGTATGGCATAGTCCATAACGACTGTTCCATGACAAAGAAATGGCGCGCTAGACACTGGTGGTATTCTGGACTTGCCTGTGAGGTTGGATGCTGCGTTGGGGTCTGGCAAGTCTGATGAGGGCATGGAGCAGCCATTCTGCTTGTGGGCTAGAAACACTTCAAAGTTGTTGTATTGCTGTTTGCAGAAGCCACAGATGTGAATGTCAGGACTCACTTCCACAAGAACATGACTTCCTCCTGAAAATGTGTATAGGCAATGTATTTGAACATCATTCTACATTGTTACCAACCAATTACCATCAACGGGCCATTCCTTCAACCAGAACATGGCCTATACACACAATATGACATGAAGTTGAAGACAATTTGTGTGGCTATTTGAAAGATAATGTATTACAAGAGGTACAAGTTATTAGATATCTTACCGTTGGTGCTATACGATGCCATTATGTTTACTTTAATCTTGGCATGTATTCAGTTTAGGTCCAGCACGAGAAAGCAGTAGATTTGGCGAACTACATTGATTATCACAATACTAGAAGAATAAGCTATGATTACTAATATCACCTCGGAAATTCAAACATCACCACTATTCTCTTTAAGAAGAGATTGATTGACAGTGGACTACGCGTTCAACATTGGAAACATGTAGAGATTACGACGTTAAATCAAGTTTTCCGGCAATACTACTACTTCTGGTACAAAACATGTAGAGCAGCAAATGCTAAGAAATACTGCCACCTATGGATAAGGAGGTGATACAATCTCTACCAACGTGGCGTGCTGATGCAGTCGCACCAGTTGTTTTATGATGGTAACATCTGATTACTGTAAGGTAATTGTTATGATTGACAGTTAAAATAAGTGTCTCGTTCTTCATGAAGCCAGCTTTCCTCTTTGTATGTCCTACACAGCAGATATAAGACATCATACACCTACACACCTGCAAAAGGGTGAACTAAGTAATGTATGACAATCAAATGTATCTTATTGAAATGAGAGCGGGGGGGGTTTATCAACATACAGCTAACACCTTTAAGATATAGCTTGAGTGCAGTGTTAGTGAGTGACACTCAGCTCAATTATCAGTGGCATATTCTTACTTATTTCATTGTAAATTTGAATCAAATCATTTCCTTATGTGGCGTTGACTTCCTCATACTGAAGAAGCGAATCCCAAACCAGAGAGACAGGCACACGTTGTGACTATGACTAGTTCAATTCTCCTGCTTCGAACTGTCTCAGATCTTCACTCAGAAAACAACAAGAAGGGTTCCTATGTGTGACAGTTAGATAACTTGTCCTGCAGTTTTAATGAGGAGATGGTTAAGGTCTTGATTTCCCTGACACATCATGCAAGTGGAAATCAGGGCATTTTGAAGCAGCTTTATTAACATTTAATGGTGCTGTTGTGTGTAGGATGCTAGAAAGGACATGTATTAAATGCTCAAATTTGGCTGAACAAAAAGCATGACAAATATTTGCACTAAAATCCTATGAAATAATATAGTTTAATGTACATCAAAGGGTCAGAGTGCATGACTGACAAATGGCTCGGAAGTAGTAATTATTACAGTTTTTCAGTAACCATAGACTTGATTGGAACAGTATAGACAGGCCGGTCTTTGAACTAGAGACCGTTTTATAACATGCAAGCCTTTGCTTCAAGCTTCAAGCTTACTCTAATACTTTCACTCTTAAATAAACTCAGTTCTCATATGTCAAAGGACAGTAGAATTCCTCTGGACATTTTCAAATGAAATAATGATAAAATAGTGGTGGTGATAGAAAGAGTGAAGAAGCGAACTAATGCTATGTAGCTGAAAACACCAAGCTTTGGTCAAAATCACCAAGCGGCGCTCCAAAAGTGACCACACACTTCAATAGCTTCCTCTTTCTTCATGGATCCTCTTGATCCATTTCCAATTCTGAAACGAAGCTTCAGTCGGACATGCCGTTCTACCAATTGAAATGTGCAGCCTTTCGCTCGCCGTTCATTGAGATTGTTGAGTTTTCTCCAAGTGACGTCATGTCCTTCTTTCTCCCATTGAGACAAGGGCAACAATAGGGGGGAGTGCCTCTGTCACATTATTTCCCCCCACGGAGACACGCCAGCTGCTTACAGTTGCTTAATGGCTATGGGCTGTCAGAAGGCATCACAGCCCGCTGCCACACAGGAGCGGCAGATGCTTTAATTGTAGAGTGACTTGTAGGTTGTCAACAGCAATTATGCTGTGTTTCCACCTGAGGGCACCAAAGGAACACCATCCACCAAGTGTACGCAAAGGCTGCACAATTGTCTTGGCCAGATGATAACTTGCTGCTGCTGCTGCAAGATACTGGCATTGGTGTATAGAGCTGTTTATGTCCAAAGTGAACGTTAAACAGACATTATTTGGGGGCCCCTATAGATTTTATGGTTCTGAAATATTTACCTGCATACTTCACCTTGGGGCATAATACGTGCCTTGCTGCAGAACTCTGTGAGCAGGGTTTGAGTAATTTCACCCATTACTAATTTATTCTATCCTCTTCCTGCGTGGTCTGTGGAAGGCATAATTTTCCGGTCCCCAGGTCTGTTAGTGTTGTGCTAAAGCAACCATCGTGGTAAACTCCAAACGTGAAGCCATAGATGGGAGTAAGTATGCAGACGTTCTCGTTAATTCCCACGAATGTACACCA
This sequence comes from Plecoglossus altivelis, assembly GCA_036571765.1. Classification (NCBI taxonomy): domain Eukaryota; kingdom Metazoa; phylum Chordata; class Actinopteri; order Osmeriformes; family Plecoglossidae; genus Plecoglossus; species Plecoglossus altivelis. Next base: position 14,373,896 of record BROE01000021.1, on the reverse strand, counting down.
ACACTGTACCAAAAGGCAGCTGAATGTATACACAAGGCTAATGGACAAAACAATAGCTATAGTCATGCAACATGAAATCCAAACATACATGGTCATCTAACAGTTGTACTAGTTCAAAGTGGGAGGAAAATAGATGTCCCAAAGTTCCATGTTTGGTTTCAGCCGCATGACAAATTATACACACATGTATGAATTCCTTTAGTCAACAGCTGCCATCGCAGCATCAGATAAAACAGAGCCAAGTCTGGGGAATATCAGATGCCTGCAACTACTCTATCATCCCAAAGGCAAAGTGTACACACACATATTATGTATATATACACAATACATGTAGTACACAAAGTATGTCCACGTATAGTATACATCCAGCTGTCATCCAATACTGCGCAGGCAGAAGCCACACATGGGAGAAGAGGCAAACACACAATTCACATATTCTCACATACAAATCAGGACTGTGTTCTTTGTATCTGTCAAGCCATGCACATGATGTGACTGCTGATGAAGGCTGGATGAAGGGGTGTGACTCCATACCATACTAGGGCATAGGCTTGCCAAGAAGAATGATTCAGAAACATGTCTGTAACAAGACTTTCATCCATAGGAGTAAATGTAAACGGATAAATGATGCCCAGGGTATCAGCGTGTGTAAAGGATTGGTGCAAACCTCAAGATGTATGTGTGGTTCTATAACTTATTCTGTTGGCTGAAAAACAAACACAATCTGAGGCCCATACAACAGAGTTGTGTTTTTTGTTTTAAGACAGCAGTTGTTCGTGTTAAGTAGAACAGAACTTACTAGTGTGCCAGTGAGGGTGATATGTTTTATGTTGTACTATTGAATAGTGTCAGTAGGGGGTGTCCACAATCAGGCTAGAGAGAACACCCTGCTTGTTTGTAGGAGGGTCCTGCTCTATTCTGTAGTATTGTAGCTGACATTTTGAAACTAGTGGGTCAGCAAAATGGAGAAACAGCAGAAATGAATCAAAGAGGCGAATTTCTGAGAATCTCTTGATCATCAGCCAAATTCTTGCAATTAGCTGTTTGTGATCTATAGTAAGTCCCAATAACAGTGGCGGTGGGCTGGTTAGAAAGAGGTAGCTTGTATATGGTCTCTCTCATCAACACATGGTGAGGCCAGGATAAAGTAGAGTTATCAATCACGGCATCGAGTAAATGTGATGTGATGAAGTCAGATCCCCAGGTCTTGTCTGGGGTGTTACAAGATAGGAGATCTCATCATGACGTTATGATGTGGAGAACATTGATAGTTATACTGATAACAATAGATAGGGGTGTGATCCATTCAAGGAGCCACCCCCCCCCCCACCCTACCCCGCCCACCACCACCACCACCACATAGACACACACACACAGTTGTCACTGAGGGAGCAAGGCTCATAATTGGACAGAGGTGTCGGTAGATAATGAAGCCAGACCTCACACCTGCCAAACCTTGGGGATTTCACTTGACTGGCCACTTAAATCTTCTGCAGTCTCCGGGTCTTGAGGGCAAGAGAGTGAGTATGGAACTAATGGAAAAAACTGGCTGCTACAGGGAGGATCCCTGTCAGGATGTGCATGGACCCCCTCGCTATCTAGGTACCTCGCTGGTGGAAATCCTCGGATGTCAAGAATTTCAGACAAAACGTGGAAATGCTGCACCAGCTATTTTGTTTCAAACTCTCAAAACACTCACTTCCCCCTAGTTGTCTTTGGTGACAGCGTTGTGAGAGGCAAGAATATTGTGCCAGCTTCTAGCGAGCTGCCATGCAAGATAGACAAAGGGAAAACGAAAAAGATGGCTCGACAAAAAAACCCCCACTACTGGGATATGACTGGCCCGACATAATCATTGATGAAATGATGACAGCACAGACAGAGCCAAAGTGTACACTTGATCAAGTTAACAAAGATGGCATCAGGGCGTAGATGTCGTAAATTGATAAAGATCAAATGATCAGCAACGATGGACCATGGATGTAGAAGTCCTTTGTACGGTCTGCCTCCGAAGTAGCACAACTGATATGTATCAGAGGTGGTTTGGTGAGTTTCAAGTTAGCTCAGGAAAAACAAGGCTGAAGGTCTCAGTGAAGGTTACTTGTTAGGACTGTCTCAAAACCACCTCTGCTACCAGTCTGAAAGCTAGTAATGTGTGACGCCAGTGCCAAGTCCCTCTGAAACATTAGGCCCCCACATCAGCGCACTGCCCATCCGTCACAAGCTTAAACTGCCAAGGAAATACACTTTTAGGGCTTCAGGATGCCAGTCATTTCCTAATGTGGATCTAATTTCCAAATTGTAGTGATAAGCAATGTCGAAATGCACCCTGAAATAAAATCACACGGAAACCGAAAGCTTATCAAGATGAAACTGTGCAATAATACAAGAATTATCCATCACCATCCGTTACAGATTTGTTTGCAGGAAACAGATTACATGGATCTTAATTGAAATATTATTTTACCTTCATTTGAATTATTTATGGATTCTGACTGGATTTGTACTTCAGAGAACAACATGAGCACACATTACGTGACGTAATAAACTGTGTGTGTTTGTGAGTATGTGTCTCTCATCTATTATTCACAACACAGAGTGGTAGCCCTGTTATGTAGCCATAGGAAGATATCAAAGGGCTCTTCTTTGATACAATTTGCTTGGATTCCACCTGTCTAAGATGAGCTGTCCGTTGGACTACCATTGCTAATGAGATCCGGGGGTAAAATTGAGAGTGGTGGGCTGGCTGTCATCCACTAGGTGATGGTTTTAAGACTAAGCAGTGATACTTCATTAATTAACCTTCACATTCTATGTAGATCTGCTCATCAAGATGCAGTTAATTAAAGAAAGGTCATTCCAAGGGCTGCCGGGAAGCGGCATCATTACAATGGAGGGATGGCACTGCTTTGAGAGCGATAACACCAGGAGGGAGGGGGCAGGGCACAGCGGAGGACATTACATAGGCACTGCTCAAATGGCAGCAGAGTGCCAAAGGCAGGCGCTGAACTCCTACCTCTCCACCACCCTCAAAACCTCTCAACAAACACACTTTTGGGTTTGTTTGTCATTTCCTTGCCCAGTTTCCTTTCCCCTTTACTGTCAAAAAGCTCTAATGGAGAAAGAAACGTTAAAATATGCATTACCCTCAATTGACAGCATCTATCTTTTAACATCTAGGTATAGTTCTTCTGCTTTTTTGCATGGTTCAGTGTCTTTCCTGCCAATTGCAAGGTTGAACTCCACTTTCCTTGACCGTGCTCTCTGTCCAGAAAAATGCAATCTTAAGTAAATAAAAGGCCAGGAACTGAGTAAGACATGAAATAGTTATAGTTCAACTGTGAGTGAAATCCACTTCCAGGTAGTGACTTATTCATTCTGATTTCTATCTATCTTTCCCCCTTTTAGGGAACCCTGCATGATATGGAGACAGGCTAGTGTTGTGAAGGGGACATGTCAATTAGATGTTGAGTGTTGTCATGAAAAATCCAGTGTTCACCAGATATGCAACGCCTCAAGTATTTTTCAGATACTACTCTGTATAACAATTTTTGCTTGACTGTTTTGTTGACAATGAATTTGGTAGTTATCTGTAGTATTATGAAATGTACAGTTTTCTCCTAGTCTCCCAATATTTACTATACTGTCCCACATATTGATAAAATATGGTTCTAATAAAGCTGGTTTATTCATTACGTTATAGGTGAAGTAGTCACCTGCACACACAACAGGGCTGATTGACTTTGACACCTTGCATTTGTTTGGTTCCAAAAATGTTTCTTGAAGCTTCTTCCCGTTTTCCTGTCAGTTTGGAGCCCCGATACGACTGCGCAGTGGAGCCGAGGCTCCTCCCCCCCCAATGCTCCTCCAACCATCCCAGAGACGACCATCAGCGGCCCGGAGCTTCGCCTCCAACAGCAGGTGGAGAAACATGAAAGTAGGTGTGTGTGTGTATGCGTGCATGCACGTATGCACATACGTGTGCGTGTGTACACCCCCTCCCATCTACAATACAGTAACTGCTGACCCCGGACACAGCACCATTATGGCAGATGAGGCTGGGCTCCCCCAGCAGCCGCTGGGGCCTCTGGTTGCTAGGTGGAGAGACATTACCGCAGGCCTCTGCAATAATTTATCCTAAGAGCGCGGCGAGCCGTCATGTAGCCCCTGACAGAGAGCTGCAGTACTTTATCAGCCTGCCTGTAAATCAGCCATGTGTGGGTGCAGACGGCAACATTGTTTGATCTCTTTCAGACACTCTAATAATCTGCTCCCCTCTGATTGATACCTTCACACAACAAAGCACATTACACCAGCAAACCAGAGGAGCTATCAGTATGTGTGCGTATCTGTGTGTGCGAGCGCGCGGGAGTGTGTGTTGGTGTATGTGCGTTTGTATGTGTGCTTGTGTTTGTGTGTCGGTGTTGGTCTGTGTGTGCAAACTGGTCATCAGTATCACCAGTGGCCTGGGGAGGGAGAGGAGGAATGAGTCTTCTGCAGAGACACAGGGTCATTTGGAGTCTCTAAACCAATGACAGGCTAACAGCTTCAGAAAACGATCATTGGCTGAAGGGAGGGGCAAGAAAAAAGGACAGCAAGTCAGTGCAGCCAACCTCAACACAGAAACAATTGAGTGAATAGATAGGGGAGAGCTATCGAAGCAGTTACAATTCTGAAACAGTGGCGCAAGGGCAACTAGGCTGCCATATTTCTGTCATTTTGAATTGGATGTTCTCTAATCTTTTGTGGCCTTTTGCATATTTATTATGAAACGTTCTTGTTTTAAATCTGAGCAGTTTTATCTTGTATATCTAGTTGAATAAAAAGCCTTTTGTAATATCCATCCTGGATTAAAGTCATAACCACAAAACAACAGTAATCTTTCTGAAACATCCTGCTCCCATCTCTCAGTCACATCTTTGGATGGGATGTCGGCCCTGTGACGAATGCAGCTTTTCAGCTGAGTGGTTGTCTCTGCTTGGTAAAATGCTGATTTTCCTGTTTCATTCACGGCCTCCTATCAAATCAAAGTGAAATGCATTCCTCCAAATTGCATTCCAACTCCTTGTTGATATGGCTCACATACAATGGAGAGCAATGTCCCATTCAACAATACCCATACTATTTGCTCTGCTCAGCTTCAAAATGTCATTGGTTTGAGTGAGACGCAAATACATATCTCTACCTCATCCCTGGGATACATTAGCACATGGCTTCCAATTATTCAGCAACAAATTCAATAGCAATTTTCTGCACAATGAAATATAGTGGTTTCAATCCTTCGAGTGATGTGACTTAAGGGACCGTTTTTAAAACACCATGTCTTTGAGTGTACCAATGAACCACGAGGGGTTCATTTCGAGGTTGGATTTTTTCGTGCCTACATTTGGAACATTCTGGGGAGCCAGAAACCACAGAGAATTGTAACATTTAAGAGAATTTAATTTGGCAACAAGTGAAAGTAGCATTGTAAATTGACAAGCAAATATGAGTATGATAAAGTGTTATGTGTACAGTATCTGTTGCCCATCCAGGCTTTATACTGAATATAAAGTAATGTGTTATCACTGAGATGTCTGTATGACCCATTCAATGCATCCCAGAAAATAAACACCGGTGGATCTGGTTCTCATTAGTTCTGTTTCCTAATATGTTCTTATGACAAGGATGACAAACCCAGGTCCCTGTGCCAGGGCCCCTTGGGACGAGCTCTTCAGTGCTGCAGGCCAAACAACAATGCAAGCCCATACCAACGCCATTACCACCTTCTATACTGACAAAACTCCCTGTGGACATTACAAACACAGACACAGAAGAAAAACACCATCCTTGACAGAGAATCATATTGCACACAGCAGCAAAGCCCAATAGCAGGAACACGTGTTTCATAGGGCCCGCATCTTATTAAGAATTCTAGTGTCTCTTACGATTTAAACACATTTTTTCTCTCCAGAGGGTACATATACTGTATGATGATGCCATTTAAAGGAATGGAACAGGTGTGCTGGCTGGCTCATATGCCATGTGTTCCAGTTGTTTCATGTGCACCTGTTTCCCTACCCTTCAACGCTGTGATACGTACAGAGGATTAACTGGGTTTCAACACGGTCTGTCTTCCAAAGCAACACACAAGTCATACATGTGAATCGTAAACACGGTATCGTCGTGCGACAATCAGCTATTAGATCTTCTAAGCGTCAGAGGTCCTTTGAATCAACATAGAAACGTGTAGCGCATACTCATTGCAGCTTAGAGCCATTGCCATATGGGTACAATAAGCTAACATGGGCCTAATAGATACAAATCTAATGGTCTTCTTTCCTACCACCTGAGCTGTGATCTGGCAGGACACATCACAGTGCTGGAGGCTACTGTAAATATCACCCTTCTTGTTATCTCCAAGACCCGTTTTTCCGGTAAATATGGGAACACGTAATTCAATACTCTGTCAGGCGATTTGCTTTCAGAGGACATTTTAGGTGACATGACTTAGTGCAGTCGCCCCAGAATGAACATAAAGATTAATAAGTAATGCTCAGATGATATTTTCTCTCGAAATCTCCCATTTTTAGATGAATGGTACTGATAACAATGAAACTGGTAATGTTAGACGCAGTGTCCAGGAACAAAGTGCTTATGTGGATCATTTACACACTTTCGTTACTGGTTCAGATAGTGTAAACCAATTTAACATAAGGTTGCCGGGAAAGTCTTGCAAAAAGTATGTCTTCAATTCCATGGTCCCTGAGAGCAATTAGGATAGATCACAGGAAAAGTTTGTTTGTCCCACGCATTTAAGCCTTGTAGTGAGATCTCAGGTTGATGTGCTGATACTGCGTAATATGCAGTACTACTGAGTGATCAATTCTGAGCATGGAACCGTCAGAACTTTAATGTGAGTCTGCTTCAGTTTGCCTGGAGTTGGCCATGTCATGAACAGTAAACTAATATCAAAAAGCATTGTCCACTCTCTGAGATGAAATGCTATGTTTTCCCAGCGTACTGCCTCATCCCCCTGGCATTTTGTTATTTGTTGCTATGGTTTTGTTCATATAATATCATGGTATTGTCTCAAATGTAGACAGGAGATACACTTATATTTCATTTGGTCGGATTATCTTTGGCAAGCACACATCTCAAGGTATTTGTTTTGCTTTGTCTTTGAATTATTTAGAGGTTCAGATATAGGATAGAGGATGACCTGACTTGGACAGTCATCTCAGTTATGTTTAATTTCATCCAGATTCCTGGAACAACATTCCCTCTGACAGGGATTAGATGGTTGGCCAGTGTATTTCCCAAAAGGATGTTGATGTAGACGCAGGTGATGATGAAAGAAATATAGGTTTGAAGTGTTTAATGAGCCCACACTACAGTGTGACCCTAGGTGTGGCCTTCAGTTCAACAAAAATCAAAATAGCACCCAGAACATGCCACATTTAGAATTGTCTTCTGCCACTCGCACTAACAGCAGATACCTAAATTCTGGTTCATCTCAGAGGCTGGATATGTCACTAGATTCCCCCGCCTGATCCCCCAGGTCTGTTTGTACGACTTCCCCTGCTTTTCTTTATATTTAACATAATGCGTTATAAAATGCTAATGGACTCAAACAAGAACCTGAGCAAGGATAAAAGTGTCCTAATTCCTGCTCAAAAGGTCAGTGAGATGAGTTATAGTGCTGTAAGCACCTGAAAGCTATTCCCTTGTTAGATTTGACAAAGAGAGCCTGCCATTTTCCCCTTTAAAAATAGTGTTGGGTAATAAATGATCATTTGTGAAAGCGTTAGCTACCGGCGGTGACTTTTTCCCTGACATAACTTTACTTTTGGATGATTTACATGCAGAAAGTTGTCCCTGAAATGGCTGAAATTAGCATTTTATTCATGAACCATTCACAACCTACATGTGTGTCACACCTGTTCACGTAAGACTTCACAGTGAAAACAGCTCAATAGTCAACCTTAACAAGTACATACCTGTGTCCAACTTTTTCACGTCATCTTCACCATCAACAACAGTACTAGGAGGCCCTGTGAGCTCTATGTCCACTGGAGCTGGACAGCCCTATTCAGCAGTCCTTCCTTGGTGTGCTGGAGGTGTTGCTGATGGGGAGGCAGGGCCCTGAAACAGGCATCACTGTGACAGTTTCAGGTGCTGGAGTCTATTCATAGTTTACCTCTCAGCACTGGTGGTTTATCATTTTGGTGTCCGAGGGCTTCCTGCTTCTGAAAGAGGGGGGAAGTTATGCATCTCAATCCACCCCATCATATTTCATGGGGTTGAGGATTATAAATAAAAGGACAGACAGTGACCTGGGCTATTAGTTACACTGGAACCAGTGATGCAGGAGTGCTTTGTCTTGTCTGTCAGACGCTTGTGTTTATCCTTCTGGATGCAACAGGATTACCATCCAAGTCTACGGGATTCAGAGTGAGATGTGGTGAGATGTGACCCACTGTGTCTGGAGGTGAGAGGAAGGGCCCAAGAAGTAACACTGAGAGTGAGTTTGGAGGTGTAGCACTGTTTGTTTTTTAGAGTTCCAGCCACACGTTGTGGACACACGGTGAGACAGAGAGACGAAGAGAGGCAGAAAGAGATATATAGAGAAATTGAAAGAGAGAAACCAAGAGAGAGAGAAACAAAAAGCGAGAGAGATGGTGATGGGGAGAACTCAGATGAGACCGTGGTGAGAAAACCTATGTCGCCAACCAGGAGGTCAGGAGACAGGTCAAACCACAGAGGTTCTAGTGTGTTCACCCCATGCTTTCCTCCTGCTCCGGCCACAAACTGCTTCCCCAAGTCCCCTGAGTCTAGCTGCACTGACAGAGTGCTGAGGTTCAGAGTAAATAGAAACCTCTCGCTCTCTCACCTCCAGTCCCCAGGTCTCCAGAGCTGTGCGGGTAGACAGGCCTTTCTGCAGCTGCGGGTGTTAGATCTCACCAGACCTTTGATCTCTGACAAATAGAAAATCTGGTCTGAGAGCTGCAGCCTCAGGGCACCTAGAGGAAGGCATCACCAAAGGTCAAATGCAGGGAGATAGTTGAATTAAAGCTTTATTGTCATTGTTATGGCTTCCTTCCTCATAGTAATGAGATTATCTGTGAAAAACGATTTGTTCTCATCATTCTAGGACAGGTTGGTCAGGGTCTGACTGATGCACTTGAAGAAAAAGTGATGCATGTCTGTTCAGATATCTGTGTGCTAGGACACCTTTCGGCTATGTTGATGTAAGGGGATGAGGATAACACTTGTGCTAAGTGAAAATCGAAACAGATGAAATTCAGTTTATAAATGAGTGTTAAGGAAGAAATATTATGAGGACAAAAAAGGGAAGTACCCAGAAACAAACCTGAACTGTGTGGAACACATCAAGAGTGGCATGGGTCGCTTGAAATTAATGATTTCTTTTCAAGACCACTCAGTTGGTAACCACCTGAATCCTCACATTGACTTTCCCGCACAGATTGCAACTCATCCATTTTTTAATTGTGTTCATTTTTACCTGCATGGTCCCACAGGGCAGCTGGCTGCGGTGGTGGTCGTTGTCATCCGTCTGCCATGACAAGGGGGGGGTGGGGGATGGGGGGGAGTGGCGCCACGCCACTTTCCACCCCAAGCTGATGTGTCAGGCTTATCACACAGCCGAGCGATCCTGAGGTGACATCCTCCACTGAATCAGTGACATTTCACGGACGGTGCAAATCTATCCATCTTTGTCAAGCGTCCCCCTCGATTTTAGCATTCCTCGAGTTAGCATATTGATCCCCAGGAAGCAGTGGAGTGAGGAGTTTTGTTGTTTTTTCATTCCTTTCCTAAACTGGGGCTTTGTGAGTCACTGGACCCCCCCTGACTGTGTCCACTGCTGAGGGCTTTCATCTTGCCAGCTCAAGGATGCATGATAGATGGAGGTGCTTTGACATTCAGGTCCTTGAACATGCATTAGCCAAGAACTCGCTTCCAAGGAACTTTAAGATGAACTTTATGATAAACACGTTGGTGTAAGAGGATGATGGGAATGATAGTTTCATCTTCAGAGGTCCCATTCAGCATTCAGCGTATAAACATGTTGAAATTAGATATAACAAAAACCTTGGGTATTTAAGCCATGTTGTAACTTTGGAATACATCTTTTCACTTTAACTCGAAGATATTCATCAAGGAATAAGCAGTTTACCGGCAACGATTGTGCAACCATGACAAGAGATGCTTTGCTGGCTTGTCAAAATGGTGTGGGTGTTTTTGGCACAGATGTGTTCAATAAACCAGGGATCTATGCTTCTCTGAGCTTCATGTTCCAACAACAATAAAGCTCTTCTTCTTACACTGCTGCTAGTGATGCGTCACCACCAGACAACAGTGTCACGGCAGGCGTTCCTTAAACTCCTCCACAGAATGCATGTTTATGAACTCAAGACCATCTGGACTTAACCACTAGTGGGTAAATTATTGTCGCTTGCAGCACGCTTGTTTGTTTAAAGGTGTGTAAGAGAATAATTGATTAATCATGTGAAGCTTTGGGGAAAACGACAAGTCCTTAAATAAGGGCTGGGATTGTGCTTGTGCAGGGCCAAATGTGTGGCGACAGTATGGCACCGGGGATTACAACATCTGCAGTCTGAGGTGTCGGGGTTAACTTGTCCTGTGATTACAGAATGCACTCCCAGCGAGCAGGTGTTGCATTGACACCGTTAGCATCATGTGCAAACACAAGTGCAACACACACACATGCGTGCGCACACACGCGCGCACAGACACACACACACACACACATATGGGTACTCCCAACCACACAAAGAGGGCAAGAGAGCGGAAAGGAGAGAATGGCTTCCTCCCTCGACCATATGCTTTTGGCCCCATGTCTGTGAGCCTATGTGAAAACATGAATGAGCAGCCTGCAAATCGATAGGGACAAGAGATCTGGTGTCTAGCAAATCCAGTGCCGACTGACATGTTCTCCGTGTAATCTCCCGCATTGTGCTGCAAGGGGAAAGATTATCCTCCTCTGACTGGCTGGTAAAAGGTTGCTTTGCTGCAGTTCATGTGTCTGTGTGTGAAGGGTGCATGTGCTTCAGTAAAATGGTGCTCCCTCCCTTTCTTCCTCTCTCCCTCCCTCTCTTCCTCCCTCCCTCCCTCCTCCTCCTCCTCCTCCTCTGAGTCTGGATTACGGCCCACATTATCCCTGCCTCACTCGCCAATAAAGGCCTTTCTTTTCTGCTCCTCTCCTTTCAAAATCATAGGATTTATGACACCGGATTTGCCATAGTTCTGCGCCAATTTTGACGCCTGCTAAGTATCCAAGGATTAAAAGGCCTCTTGATGTGTATGTACTTGACTGTGCAGAGCTTTGCAACCGAGGCCATAACTAACTGTCGTACACAATGATGGGTTTGTTGGTTTACATGGAAACCTGAGATCAGGGAGGAGAGGTGCGTTTGTTCCCAAATGAGAGTGGTTCGACCAAGCCAGCGAACCTGAGACATCACGTGGCCATCTTCCGATCGGCCGCAGTAATGAACCAACCTGATTGATTTGTGCCCGTGTCTTTTTGTCATCTTGTTGTTCAACAACCTACCTTTATTCCTTTCCAATGGCCTTGTTCATGCCTTGTCACGTGCACTCGCATTTTACCCTGCTTGTTTTGTATTCGTAAATAGATTGCAGGAGATGGCTTGCCACATTGCAGTGGGGCTGTAATGGCACACTCAGAGGAAGTGGTTAGGATCTGCTCAGGCCTCAGCATGAAGGAAAGAAATGACCGCTTACATTGATAGTAAATTGAAACGTAAGACTGCGGCACAATTTACAAAGGCATCATAAACGGTAGCGAGTGGGCCGGTATGGTCTTGTAAAGAAGAGGTACACATGCTGTAAATTGTAATGAAATACAGGAATGACTTTGCGCTGATCTAGAAATAAACAGAAAAAAGTCCATCTGAAATGTGATGCAGGATTTATTGCTCATTGCGTGTGTGCGTGCGCGTCTGTGCACGTGTCTGTGTGCGTGTGTTCCAGACACAGGCAGCAGACAGTCACCTTCACTGCCAGCCATTCCTCGTGAACAGTCGGATCCACAGGTATTTCTGCCTGGGCGGATGGGCTGTGTCTGCTGTAAAGTCAGCCCAGGCAGCTCTGACTGGTCGGCCTGTCTGACAGGCAGCGCTCAGGGCAGGTGTGGGGATGAGGCGGGGGGCTAGACTCAGTTAATAAAGCCCCAGCCAGTTCCTGTGTCTGCCCTTGGAGATCGCTTACATCAAAGCACCAATCAAAAACTGGTGCAGATATAATTTGTCATCAGGGATTTCCTGCTAGAGAATTATAGAGAAGATACAGGCCGATCGATACTATGGATTTTCACTGCAGTGGCTGATTGTCCAATTGCCGTGAAACATGTGCTGAGATAAAAGGGCACGCCTGCCATTTTGTAACAGACTGCCGAGTCAGCATAAGGCTTGTCAGATACTTATAGGCTGCTGTGATAGAAAATTATCATGCTGCAGTGTCCGAGTCCTATTTAACACACTCCCCCCACATGGGATGTGATTTATCACGGGTCCTCTCCCCCTGCTTTTGAAGGGGCATCACTCTGTGTCATTGTCGAGCACAGCTTTGGCCACACATCCACCCAGCTGAAAAGAGGAGACACGGCATGGATGCCAGAGCAATACAATCCCTCCTCTACAAGATGTCTGGAGGAATTAGCCAAGACGTGGGCTGAATCTGTTAAATCCGCTCCCTACACCACTCTGACCTCTCCCTATGCTGTTCCTTCTAATAATCCCTCACGGTCTCAGCCTGGCATCTGGAAATACGTTTAATGTTGAATCAAAAGATGACAGTGAGCAACTTGTAAGGATTACTGTGTATGTTTCATGTGAATATGTTTTTGATATGTGCATCTAGGATGTGTTTCACAGACCTGTTGCTGCCTTTGAACTCACCATCACTCTGCAGGAGTCCGCTCAGAAGATGCTGGCTTGTCCATCAGCTGAGGACAGGGTGTTTCTGGGTCACAGAGCGACTGGGTTGCCCTTTACTAGGGAGCTATGGATGAAGACAAACTGATCTGGCTGCTCTGTATAACAAGAACAGCTCCCAGTCTTAGTATTGGGTCTAAGGGCAAGAAACTAGGAAATTAATGCAAGCTACAATGCAGTGAGAGATGGAGTGACCCTCAAGTATGAATGTACTATACTGTTGAGAGCTCCCTAAACTGGTTCTCCAGACAGTGTCTGAGTTCAACATGAAGGCAGATGAGACAGTAGTGGTGTTAGAGCCGAGGCTGAGCAACATGTATGGTTGGCTAGTCAACTGACCATCATTGCTCTATGTCTCAAGGTTAAGTCAATGGAGAATATGCCCAGTACTTACAAGGGCTTTGTGGTGGAGTGTGCGTGTGTCTACTGTCTACAGCTGGTGTACGCCTGCTTGTCCTATGGTGTTCTATCATGATGTTCTATCCTGGTGCTGTTCTGTTGTAGTGGTGTGAGAAAATGAACGGCTTGAATGGAATATGTTGGGGAAAATGAATTTGTGCTGTATTGTAATGAGGGCTTCTGTGAGCTGTAATTGTTATTATTGCCACACATGAATTGAAATGTGTAACCTGGATGACACCAGCCATCAGCTGTCATTATGGGAGAAAACATGCCCTCATTGCAGATAGCTGTCTGTTGACACCCAAAGTAATTGAGGAGGTAGTCGAGCAGTTGAGCTCTCTCAAAGGAGAGAAGGAACACTTGATCAGAACATTTTTATGTCTTTGGAGATGATTTGATTTCACATAATGTCTATTTTACAGCCGGAGATGCTATTAATTTGCATTATAGCAAGCCAAAATGTGACATTTTTATTTAGACGTTCCTCCAATGTTTGGAGAACAATTGTGTGGTGTTTTTTCTTCTGTCAGTCTTCCAGCGGTGGCGTCTCATTATATCATATCTAACAGAACAGCGAATGACTGCCTCTCTCCACACATTGCTGTGTCAGGTCAATGTGCCATTCTTTACGCTGAAACAGGAGTGGGGATTGTGTGTGGTTGACAGTGAGATGATTTCATATTTAACTCTTTGTCTATGCTCAGTAAACCACAATAAAGAGAACCAGAGGATATGGCCTTCCTCTTCTGGACCAATGGTTTTCCCTTTTGAACATATGTGCTTGGACTATGTATGGACGTTCCATCAATCCTTGAGTGTGGTTTTCTCTATTTTGACAGCAAGGAAAGATTCAAACACATGTAATTAGTTTGTTGACACTACAGATGTTTGTACAAGAGGTTCATGTGTCAGAGTTCGCATAAACCACACCCAAGCAGGTGTGACTGCACTGTTACAGACATTCCTGTGTCATGATGACCTTTCAGCACTTGGAGCACTTCTCCGACCCATCGTGGGACGACTGCTGTTTGGGCTGAATCCGTAGCTGCCCCCCCCCCCCCTAGCCTGGCAGACAGGGCAAGTCTGTGCCTGGTGCCTGAAGCGATGAAGCGGGAACAAGGGGCTTCTTTCCCATGAACTGGAGCCAAGTGGCAGCACTTAAGGTGAAGGGCCGAGGCGCTCGAGAAGTAATTTAATCTGAGGCTCTGCCCAATTCCCCGGGCGGCCGAGTTTAAGAAAGGTCGCACACAGAAAGAGGCACTGGTGACCCTTTCCCAATTACGGGCGCTACAGCAGAACATATCACAGCACCGTCCAAAGTGACAGTCATTTAGCAGCAACTCATCTGAGGGGAGGAAGTGGGAGATGGATGATAAGGAAATAAAAAATGATTTTCCAGGACCTGTTAGCCACTTCTCCACACGCGCAGGACCCGCATCTCCCCCCTCCCCCTCCTTCCCCCTCCCTCTCCCTCCCCTCACCCCTCCCCTCCTCCCTCCCACCTCCTTGTCTCATTCACACACACTCCCTTATTCACTCTGTGTCTCTCTCACCTCATCCTGCCTCTCTCCTCTCACTCTTTCTCTGTCTTCGCTCTCTGTCTCTCGTCCCACCCCCTGCCACCCTTGCTGCCCATCTCCCTCCCACTCCACGGACACGTGACGACTCCGCATGATTATTGGCGCAATCACTCATGTAACAGCCTGCCCAGCTTTCCGTGGGGGCTCCAGTATTTGTCACTGTCACTTCCCCAAGTGCTCCGCCATTGTCTTGGAAATTGTATGTGTAAGGCAAGAGATGCCTGTGACCCACTTCGACAAGGGAGCCGGCGATGTGAGGGCGCTCATCACACAAAAAAAACAGCAGTTTGATGTGTCCTATTATGTGTCCCAGCAAGAGCCATAAATAATTGTGACAAGTTTTTTGTTGCGCGTGAAAGTCCTTGACTCTGCCTCCTGTTCCAGCACCTCCTCTCTGGTATGGAGAGGCTGCCAAGCACCCCCGATGATAGATGGCACGGTGCAGCAAATGACAACGGGATAGATTTTTAGTTTGTGCTTTGGAAGGGATCAGTAATGGTGCTTTGCTGTACAAAGCAATAAAAGAGAAGGACAAGAGAGAGAGAGAGAGAGAGAGAGAGAGAGAGAGAGAGAGAGAGAGAGAGGGAAAGAGGGAAAAACAAAAAAGAAGACCCATCTATGTGGCCCGGAGGGGAAGAGTGATAGTCATTGAGGTGTCATCTCTGTGCATTTGAGCACTTAAATATATGAATCTAGACTGCTTCAAAGTGCATGATTTAGCATTTTTGGGGGCAATTGACCACAAACACGTCACTTAACTGCAAATGTCCTTCATCCCTACACTTGTTTTTTATGCTTTGTGTCCAATGTGTGAAAAGAACATCAAACACTAACTGCACTAATTCATGACTTTTTGCCTGTACAATGTTTGTCTAACCCATTAATTTATAAATAGTGTAAAAGTGTTCACTCAAATATGTGGTCAATTTACCAGACAATGCAATCAGAATACTAAACGTGCTTATCATTTTCTACATTTTTCATCGCTAACATCTCCTCCATTAGATTTCCACCATTTCTGCGGCGAGCGTTCCTTTTTTGACTAATCGATGTGGCTGCTAGATGAAGCAGCACCTGCAGATCCTCAGTGCCAGGCAGGCAGGATACTGCCGGACAGTATGATCACTCATGGTAATGAGCACGGGGAAGGCTGACATACATGCTCTGTGTTAGATGGCTGT
Source organism: Plecoglossus altivelis (assembly GCA_036571765.1). Classification (NCBI taxonomy): domain Eukaryota; kingdom Metazoa; phylum Chordata; class Actinopteri; order Osmeriformes; family Plecoglossidae; genus Plecoglossus; species Plecoglossus altivelis. The sequence goes on along the minus strand of BROE01000021.1, from coordinate 14,357,756 downwards.
GGAGCCACCTCCCTCAGACCAGAGCTCAGCCCTTCTCCTTATCAACCATGCAGGCTGGGAAGCTTTAACTGTGTCAGGCTGCCCCCTCATACTTCCTGCCCAGTCCTACTGCAGCCCCTCGCTGCTTTCCTGAGAAGGGTTTCCTCAGAAGTGCACTGTTTCAGAGTATGGATCCTCGTGCTAATGAGTTATAAGTGACCTCTTTCGTTGTTTATGACTCTTCGTTTCACACTGTCATAAATGAAAGAGAACTTTTCTCCGTTGACATTCGATGTCATTGCAGCTCTTGCAAGTACCAGGGTGTTGTGAAATCGCAGAACATGTTTTGTCACCAACTGCATACTGTACAGTAATCTAGGATCATTTGGGTGTGACTGGCGACAGCTGATGTTGGTGTGGTTGTCTGTTGAGCCTCCTGCTCACCCATCCCATTTCCTCAATCAAAATTATTAATTCATCTCTTAAGAGCACTGCAGCGATGATGATCATTCATATCGTTGCATCCGATAGTTAAGAGGTCCGCTTCCGTAAAATCCATCATGTACATCAACGCACATTACAGAGGTAATTAAACAGGAGGTAATGCCTGCCTGCAGATATCATAAAACATCAAGCAGTGATCAAGCACTCTTTCATACACCAGAGCCACTTCAGCAAGGGGAAATATTGTACCAGAAAGGGGATCAACACCAAAAAAAGATACTCCAACACACAAATGCAAATGTAATTTGTCTATTTTAGACTATCTGTATCTTATGCCGTGAAAGTGACTAATTGTTTGAAATATACTGATTACAGCTAGCTAGGAAAGTGGCATTAAAATAATTACTCCTGAGCCCCCTCAGAGTTTGTACATTTAGCACTGTACCACCATTAGGAATAATCTGTCCAATTAAAGGTTGTGTAATTAATTAAGTGCACATTCTGTGAAAAGGAGAGCGAAGAGAATTTATCAACCTGCTGAAATATGACCTATCTTGTCCAAAAGACTAATATGTTTAAACAAAGGATGAAAATTGATGACAACATTATTTGTAACAAAATGCTCACTGTGCAACTATGATGCATCTGTACTTGGATTCAGCATCGTAGCATTGTCCTTACAGAAGCCATGATGTATTACCCATGGCTGCCTGGCAATAACTTTCAATGAAGGGCGCTTTGCCTATCTAGTGAAACAGTCTGTTACTTTTTATCCTACTTTAAATCTAGGTTATTCACTGTAAACATTGTCCAAAAATGTGGGGTCTGATTTTGGTCATTTCTTAGACCGATACTGCTAAGACTTGAGCATCAAGGTTCAGTACAGTGAGCAGGCTTTATGAGGCAAACTTGGCAGAGGATGAACAACCTGGGACCACCATCCGAAAACGTACCAGAGCAGAATACACCTTGCCGTGAAAAACCTGTCGGGTCATTTCTGTTATAGTATGACGATCTGAGCCAAAATGTGTGTGTGTGTCGTATTGAGAGGATTGACTGCTCTGTGCTGAGCATACATGCAGTCTTCTGCCCAGAGTCAGAACCACATATGGCAGGATCAGAACAAAGGAGATAGACTCAGTGAGTGGATATTCAGCACACACTCACACTTACACATTCATCACACCCACACACACACACTACACATTCACGTCACTAACACATACACACACACCTGCACTACAGCACACACACACACAGCACATTCACTCACACTCACACAAGCACATTCACACTTACACACACCAGATGTCCACACACACACAGCATTTACAACACACACACACACACATCATACACACACACACAGCACACACAACACCACCACACAACACAGTCAGGACGCACACTAGCAATTTCACCTCACAGTACACACACGACACACATGGCAATCACACACAGAACAACTAACAATTTCTAAGACAAAAGCAGTAATATACATAATACGGACATACATATGCAAGGAATGGGTAGTTCAATCTCAATTTTCAAAGATTTCTTCTATGTGCAGCAGAATTGCCAAAAATGTGTGTGTGTGTGTATCTGAAGGCATGATGCTCTGTGCTACACATGCAGTCTTCTGCCCCAGAGCCAGAACCACATATGGCCAGGATCAGAACCACAGGAGATAGACCAGTGAGTGCCATATCTCAGCACACACTCACACTAACACATTCACTCACACACACACACACACACTAACACATTCACTCACACACACACACTAGCACATTCACTCACACACACACACACACTAGCACATTCACTCACACTCACACTAGCACATTCACTCACTCGCACCACACGACACACCACACACACACACACACCACACACACACACACAGCCACACACACACACACACACAGCACACACACCACACCACACAAACACACACCACTAGCACCATTTCACTCACACACACTAACACATGCAATCACACACAAACACAACTAAACAAATTCAGATCAAAAGCAGTAATATACAATATGCTGCACATACACATATGCAGGATGGATAGTTCAATCATTTTCAAAGATTCTTCTATGTGCAGCAGAAGTTCCTATAAATACCATCTATTGGACAGTTCCCCATCCTCGTCAGGGTGTCCACTGTGACCAGTAGAAACTCCTACAATGACCCATTACTTCACATCAGAGTCAACCCTGGTGACATCCACACAAGCAGTGTCTGAAACGGTCCATATCCCTAGCTGTTGCACCTGTCGACATTCAAGTCTAAACTCTCACAGTGAAAGGCGTTGCGAGGGCAGATTTGGTACTGTATTAGTGAATTCACAGAGACAGGTTTGAGTCGGTGACTATGAGCCCCATGGCCTCTGTGTGAGGGGGGCGGCAGGGGGGCGGGAGGGAGGGGGTCTGGGAGGGACGGGGGGTTCTGGGAGGGGGGGTCTGGGAGGGGGGGTGGCAGGCGGCACTAACTCCACACCCCCCAAACTGGCATCCGGAGGAGGTCTGACAGCTCCCTGCTCTGGGAGAAAGGAGAGGGGCCGGGAGGAGGGAAGCATAAATCCTATGTCCTATATAAAAAGAAATACTATCCATGTCAAGGAAAGGTGGGATGCCCTAAAATGAATGATAACAGACTCATTAAAAATAACGGCCGCCTAAATGATAAATGACCTGCCTCCTGAAAAGAGCAGAGGATGGCGGCCTCCACAAATTAAGACTGCAGTGTTCTGTTAAAGGTGTTATTGCCCCTTCTCCTCTCCCACCAAAATATCAACCAGTAATGACACAGTGTCCATTTTATCACCCTTCTGTTCGGCTCTCTGAAGATTTGAGTCTCTGCCATGTTACTTTACAAGACCGGTTCCTTTTCCATTGGTTCTGTTTGAGATGTTTGGACGTTGAGGCTTTGTGTCCTGTTTCTATTAGAGACAATCAAGTACAGAAATATAAAACATGACATTGAAAAGGATAGTTCATTTAGCAGAAACATGATGAGGCCAAACAAAACTAACAAAATCAAACCGTGCACATCTCCCTGAACAGCCTTATTTAGAGCTTTCTGTTGAATATAAACATTTAGATCTGGGAGACATAAACAGATCCACCTTTCTAAATAGAGCAGAGCAGAGACAGATCCCCAGGCTGTCAGGCAGAGCGTCTCAGGGCTGGACGGCCCGTGTGAGTCCCTGACTGTGGGACTGATAGATGTCCAGCCTGGTGGGGACCTGGGCCGGCCTGGCTGGGCGGATGGTGGGACATGTCAGGACGCTCCGTCTCCCTGTGTCCTCTGTAAACACCGGCATTCCACGCGCATGAGAACATCCTCTGGCGAAACTTTAGTCCGCTTTTCAAAGACCCGCAAAGACAAGAGTTATGGAGGCTCTTTCTCAGCTTGGCCTGATGGGGCTCCACTGAGAGTTGTCACCCAGAGGAACACGAGTGGGTCATGAAGTGGCTTGTGGAACACTAAAGCTGGGCTGGATACATTATATGTGTATAACATTATATGTGTACTGACCTAAATAGATTAATGGCGGTAACGTGTGTAGTGCATAAACAATGGTGTGTGACTATACCATGGGATCCTCTCCTTCAGACTGTTTTCAATGCTCAGCCATCACTTGGACAAGCAACACTGTAATTATGTACAATCTCGCTGTCATAGCAATGGGCAAAACTACTATTAAGGTAAGATCTATATCTCCGTCAGTAATATAGTTGGAGGGAAATGGGTCTGGTCTGTCTTTCAGACACATTATCCCTCTCTCTCTAAGTCTGGCTGCACTCTGTCTGCTGACAGAAGGGTGGACAGGAGGACTCCAGATAAAGAAACAGTCAAAGTGGGTCACCAGCACTGAACACTGAACACACATCTACATGTACAGTATTTCAAATGTGTTCTGCTGACTAGTGTTGACTGTCACAGGGGCTTCTAAACATCCCCTCCATCAGAATCAAGTATGTGTGTGTGGCATGTGTGTGGTTCCTAATGACAAAGTCTGCACTTTGATAGTGAGCGTGTCTATGGGTGATAAAGAAACTAAGAATAGTGAATCCTTAATTTGCTGTACATTACTTTGTGAGATTAAAAGTCACTTGCTTCTGAGAACAAAATGGAAAATTGTGCTCTCAGTGAAGTTGAAGACATGAAGTGTTGCAGGAGTGGGTGATATATGTTTATAGTTGATTTCAGTACTTGTACAGCTTGATTATACATAGCAGTACTGTGATAAAGCTTCATTGAAATTTACAACAAGCAATCTCAACCATATGGACTCACCAAATGGAGATCACAGACTGGCAAAAGCAATCAGCTTTTTAATTAACAGAATTAACAGTGCGATGTTAAACTATAATGACAGCAATAAAAACAGTTGATGTGACAATCAAAGTGCAGAAAAAAAACATTCATAACTGTTATTTTCATTAGTCCAAGAAAAAGACAATGCCCGTGTCAGGATTTAGGGAAGGCTTTGGTACCCCCCTGTGATCACACTGGAATTAGCTGCAGAAACCGAGTTGGTGCTGGTGATGGGCAATAAAAGGAGGTCACACAAGGAACACACTCGTTTGGGTTGGCCCTGGACAGTCATTCCATATTGTGTGTTTTTTTTGCTTGTTCTGGAGAGGAAAGGGATCACGTGGAGATCTACCCTGTTTTCCGGGGAGTCTGTGTTTCTGAGCCCTGAAGAGGATCAGCACTGGCAGATTACTAAGGTCTGTTTGATTGATCCCACAGTGTTTTTTTTCTGGATGTCTGTAATCCATCCAAAGAGAACTTGATTGAAGAAGATGTGTTCTGATGATTAACATTACAGATGTACTGTACTGTACACCCTCTCACAACTCACACACACACTCACACACACATACTCACACACTCACACACACTCACTCACACAGTAAGAAGACAGACCGTGGCACCACCGTAGGGCCGACACCAGCACACAAAAGAAAGTCAAATTATTAGAAATAATGAAAAGCCATCAATAAGAATTCTGCAGAGACTCGTTTCATTGTGTTTTCCACAGCGCTTTTCATCCTATTATTTTCTGTAAATGTTAACATCGCCAAGCCTGCCTATTGATTCTATTATTTTTGACCTTGCATTAGTGTCGGCTAATCTCGCATGCCATAAAATTTCATTTCATAGTGAAAAATGCTCCAAGGCCCTAAGGGTGAGTTATACACAGGTTGCGTTCCCCATGGGATTCATAAGTGCACACGCGGGTAAACAAACCGTACATTTAATGTTTCTTAGATGAGTGAGCAGCGCTGGGGCTTTCATCCCAAACCCTGAGGTTTTTTATTTCTCTTTTATTTTGTATATTTAGCTGTTTTTTTGCATGCCAAGAGTGTGTTTAGTTGCAGAGCCTCATTCAAAGATAAATGCCTGAATCTTCCAAAGTTTATTGTTTTTTTTTCATTAGCTCAGAAGGCTTCAGAGAAATGTTGATCCAGTTCACCCCAAGACTCCTCCAAATGCATTTACAGGATATGATGTGGTATTGTTCTCCTGTAATATGGGACTGACCTCAACCTGACCTGGAACAACTACACTAAGGTTTCACTTACAAGGGTAAATCTGAGGCTCCATTTACAAGGACATTGTAGTTGCAGGCTGTACAAGCTATTAAGTAGGTCTGTACATTCTCATTATTCAATCTGTTGACAGTAAATTAGAACATTACATGAAACATAAAATGGGGATGGAAAACATGTATTTCCTTCTTGACTTCATTATGTGTTTGTGGCTTTGTAGTTGCAAGGTGTGTTTCATCAAAGCTCTGTGGAGAGAAAAAAGGGACATGGAATAATGCTGGTATTATTGTTTTGATAGCATCATAAGTACATATCGCTATGAAGGCAGAGTGATTTCACCCACCCGTAGTTCCTCAGAGAGCAAAGCTTGCCCTGTAGGAGATTTCTCATAGTGGAAAACATACTCAAACACAGACTTCACTCCGAAAAGTGATTTGATTCACACAGCACGGAACACGCAAAGAAGAAATAAGAATGGTATTCAATCAGGACGTTTTAATCTCTTTGCAGCATGCTTGGTATGAAAAATGGTCTGTGATTTGAGTTGTTTCCTGCTCTGAGGCCTGGGTTAGCCAGATGGTTTCACATTTCTATGTTTCACAGCAGCCTCTTAGGCTCTCCATGAGCAAGGCGAATGAGCCAATCAAAGTATGGCAATCTAATCAGTCCTTTTGTACGGATATCAATTTTGATTATGATTATTATCATCCAACTTTTTCTGTGTATTTCTGTCCCTACCATGCTTCTAACGAGGCCTGAATAAGCACCTCCTCAAGCTGTTTGAACTACTTTTCTCTTGGTCCTACTGGCACCACAAGCAATACTTAGCGGTGAAATAATTCTTCCATACCTGCAAAAGAGTCTTTTTCCTGCATGTTGTATTTGAGATCCTGTTGGGCAACTGTTTTGTAAATGATTGCACCCATTACATTGTTTGATTGATAGCTCTATGCACTTCTGATCCTTGATTTTCTGCTGTATTTTCTTTATGCTGTATTGGTTGCTGTGGATAAAAGCGTCTGCTAAATGAGTAAAATGGGAAGTTTAATGTAAATTCCAGTGAGTTACAGTAGAACGCGATAGTCAAAAGGTACTCTGACGATAATATCACACGCAGACGGTGGTGTGCGCATTCAAAGTCATTATTGGTTGGCTGCACTTGACTTGTAGAGCTACAGTTCAAACAAGTACAGAGGAAAGAGCACTGCTCTTCCAACCGTGGATGCATGTGTTCTGGGTGTCACTTTGGTTAATAATCTCCTTGCAATCCTTCAACTTGGGTGCATGTTCAGGACGCTCCAAACCATGAAAACAGCTGGCTTTGAACAGCCCAACTGTCAGGGTCTCCTTTGCTGTCCATGATGGAAATATCAACCCAGCGAGGCGTGAGTGGACATCTCAATCTAAATCCTCCTCCGCTTGCCCCAACCCTGTTCTCCTACAGATAATTCATGCAGTGTACACTCACATCAGGAACACATACAGTACAGTGAGCACTCTTGAATCATTGCTGCCCTGCAAGCAGACATCCTGGTGAGCTGCCACTATGATGGTCCCACCCAGTAATAACACTCAGAATCAAATAGAGTCATTCTTTAAGCTTGCATTAGGCACACTTTTCAACGTTTTTGATGTGTTGCCATCAGTACGAAAACAGTCAGAGTGTACTCATCAATTTTGTCCATTCATGGCTTTACACTCTGCTTTCAAATAATGAACAAAGTAGTTGAATGACTGAGAAAACAGAGCACAATGGTACACTCAAGGAAAAGTATTTTCTTGAAAAGCACTGTACATCAGGAATGATGTCCATTTTTGTAAATGTGAAAATGTACTTTTGAAAGAGTGCACGCATTTTCAATTATTTTAAGAATATTACTACTTTCTCAAATTGGTTGCTAGCCAGGATGCATTTCACATTTAGTGTCCATTTCCTTTAAATCCTCAAACTCTGGTAGTCTGTTACCATATTCAATCTCTCCTGCAGATTTTAAAGATAATTTTCATGACATGAATAATGCCTAATCTTGCCCACATCTGATGTAGTGTCCGATGGTAAATGTAAATTTTATTGCAGACCATACTTACAGCAGACCATATAGGGTGTTTTCGGTGTTTGCGGTAAAATGAGATGAGCTTCACTTTAATTATTCTAACGAAGCACTCCATAATGGCAGACAACCTTTGGCCTCCATGGTGCTAAAATGCATCTCTCAGGGAAAATGTAATAAATAAATGAGCAGATGAGTTTGGTTTTGACAAGTGAGGGACATGATGTTCCCACCGCATTTTTGATAGTGATCTAATTCATCTGGCAGGCGTGGATGTTGATTAAATCAGAATGTCAGGCACTTGACAAGACGAGACACAAACCGACGTGGAACCTGTTTGAACAGCACAAGCGGTGCAAGATGGCCAGGGTGATTTGCAGGGCTACGTGGCCTCTTGACGCACACACACACACACACCACCCTGTTACCATCACTTTCTACAGAAACACGGCGTCCAGGGAGACAATCCACCTCCTCTACCTCTCTCTCTGGGTGACATCAGCCATCTGACTCTGCTGGCAAACAGACACGTGTGATGGCACGGCCATGTTCTCCAGCCTTCACTCAGATAGCCTGACGCTGGCCTGAAGGATCCAGGACTTTCAGAGGTAAACGACGGAGATGTTGGCTGGGATCCAGAAGCCCTACAATTAGGAAGAAGAAAGCCTCTCCTTCTCTCCATTTCCCTTGAACAGGCAAGACACAGACAATCACATGCACAATGTTTGGGGTTGGCACTTTGCGCACGCCGTACAATAGAGCTGGGATGAAAGAAGGAGCATTCAGAGGAGTGTACTGTTGATAGCAAATCATTGTATCTGTGGGAAAGGGTTGGCATCTCAGCTGGAGTGGAGAGATCCCGCATGAGTGAGCTGGATCTGCTCATTTGTCAATAATCTATTGTAGCATTTTCTATCACTTTAAAAGTTAAATAAAAACACTGATTAACTTACGACATTTAAATGTGTAACATGACTGTTTCAGATAATCGGGCAAGGAACTGTAGGATGAATGTGTTTCCTAGATCGAGTGATGCTGCTTCAGTATGTGTTCCAGCCCTCTCCCACAGCACCCGCACGGCCTCCTGTTCACCTTCCCCCATGCACACGGAGCCCCATGGAGGTCAAAGTTACATGTACAAAGTCGCTCCACTAATCTCCTTTGTCACTCATAAAATTTACACTACATCTCCCTCTTGGAGGCCTGTCAGTTTCTCCCTGCCTGTGGCTGTCAGCGAACACAGATAATTACTCGCAAGGATCAGAGAAGGCCTTGATTATTTATAGGGTTGGATGTCTGGGAAAAAACTATACGCTGCTTTGAATTATTTCACATTAGCAATAATACAAGAAAATGATGTTATAAAAACTTTGGAATTTTGGAACGAAAGAATCTTAGACCCAAAAAGGTGACGATATCATCCCCACCAAAGTAACTGCTTGAACTTTCGGACTCTTACTGTAATCCAGGTTTCTCTGTACCTCAGTTTCATCCACTGATCCTTAGCATTAGAAGAAGCCTTGTCCTCATCAGATCAGTGAAATGACCCCTTGTAAGTTGAATGAGTTCAGCAGTCAGGAGAGGCTGTACTCTTTTAATGCACTCGTGATCTCATCTGTGGTCCATCCGGTGAGTCACCCTGTTTCAATAACAACACAGGCCAACTAGCCATTCTGGGCCTCTTTCTGGGTAGCAACAAACATGCTCAGGACAATGATTGTCACATTTTAGGATTGCAGAGATAAGCTCTTTTGACTCACATAGATTTATTTGATTGATGACTAATATTGTTTTGTATACAAACAGCAGTAAGTACAGTCCTCTCAGTTATCTATAGTGAGAACTTACTACCCACAAAGAGAAGACAGTACAGTGACTGATGCCTGTATTTAACCCGTGTCTCTGTCACATCAGTGATGTGATTCAGTTGCGATGGAGTCATTCATTTTAAATGCATGTGCATATTTGAATTTCATACATCTTAAATGCAAGAATAAAGATGGCAGATTCCATGCACAGTCAATTGGATGTCCGCAGGGAGGTAAAGGTTCACATCATACTGTGAGAGTCCAGATCAACAGGAGCAGGTGTCTCATCACCGGAATTACAAGGAGTTTTAAGACAGTTATGAATTTACAATTAGCCTCATTCTAGCCACTTGTTAATGTTTGTGACAGAGTCTCCGACTGCACAAAAGGCCATGTGTGTGAAGCCATGAATTTCTTGCGACAGGCTACGATACCAGAGAGGCTATATTTAGGCAGGATAACTAGTACTGCACGGTATAATCTGACATTTGTACCACAAGGGAGTCATCCTGCATTGCTCACAAATGACAGTGTCACTGTTGGTTTGCGTCCTCTGTGGAATAGGTTAAAGAGAACAAAACATGTTTTTGCAGTGGAGTGCCGCTCTGCAAGACAGATCTAATAAAAGTATATTTGATTGTAGGGGTATGATCTGACTGGATCTGTCACTGGTGAGTGAGCCTCCAGAGCAGGGAGACAGCAGCAGTCTGCTGGAGGAAGGACAAAGAGTCCCTGGCTGGGAGCGCTCTCAGAGGACTCTGAAACAGGAGTGTGCATGACTGGCCTGCTTTTGATGGCTGACACCAGCAGGGCACTTCAACTTCCTCACTTCTCTTCGTCTCATCTGTTAGTCGGACACAAGGGACAGAGGAGAAAAAAAACCCAGTTTGTGATCCGTCTGCCTGGGTTGATCATTGAGATTTGGATAGGATGAGCTCATTGGAAATGTAGACAATGGAGGGAATGTAACAAACTGTTTCCAACGTAGTAATTAATTGGGAAAACAGATTGGAAAACAGGAGACCGGCCATGTTACAAAGCTGTACAGCTGCAACATACAAGTCTAATCTACACTGTCTAACTGGTCCCATTGTGATAGCTTATATTAGAACATCAACTGACATTTGAGAGACTGTCAAATCCTGTTAGGAAAACAAGCATGATGAAAGTGTTCTCATCAAGGTAACTCATTAGCCCAAGTCAAACACTGGTCCTCTTCAGTTGGTGCTGTGCTCCCCCTGGGTACAGAAACCCACTCAGGTCCATGCTCACCTAGGTGATCAAGCCTGCGTCAGCCTACACCTGGCTTCTCTCTCCGGAGAATCCCACAAAGGTTGCACAACAAAGTTATGGAGACGCTCTGAAGGGGATTGAGCCAACAGCTCCTTCAATCACAACATCCAGAGCCATCGAAGGACTCCATGTAGTACAGGGAGTTTGATTTAGAATGCATACTGAACAAGTTGATTACAGTAGAACAACTGTTGCTTCACTTTCCCCTTGTCTTGACTGGTCTTTTTAAATAAGTGGACCCGTGCACATTTTCCCTGAAGCCATATTTTTATAGCTCTCAGATTCTGTTGAACAGAACATGTGCTTTATATAATTTTAAACCACTTTCTAAATTAAGAACCTGCCTTCCACCGAAAAAGAGAGAAATATTTCATTTGAATTTGCTTTTGAGATCCAAATTGTAGGGGAGTAATTCAGTGTAAGCAGAAATTATAGAATACAATCTATATGACCAACAGAGGATTTGGGATTAGCAACAGAGCAGGCTTTTTTGCAATGATATGTTTGAATTATTTCTCATGGGTGTGCATAATGGTGGTATAAATCTTTCTGTGTGTGCAATTACAAAGACTGGCATGGTCTATTCCCCAGTGGGTGATCGCCTGCGAACAATGACATATTACAGGCTGGCCGGCAGTGGTCATTAAGAACTGATATGGGATTTATAGCCAGTCTTTAAACATGAGATGGTATTAAAGAGATTTGAATACAGTCAAAATGGCGCAAAGAAATCTGCCTGAGCAAGATGTAGCTAATGAAGTGTGGTTCAAATGAAGGGGATATAAAGTTATTTTGGGCAAAGACCAATTTTTCATCAACTTGAATGAGCCTGATTCTCCTCCTGGGTTGTCCATTTATACCATCATATATATACACACATATATACACACATATATACACCATATATATATATATACATACATATATACATATATATGTATGTTATATACATATATATACAGTATATGGTGTATATATGTATATATATTCACAACATATATACGTCTATATACACACCATATATGCATATATATATAAATGGATAACGGTAATATCTTAACCATGAATCAATATCCAACACTGATGAAAATAAAGAATGTAAATATACAGTCAACCTACATGCGACAGTCAAACAGGCTTCATCTAGAACCGATAACAAAGAGATGCAAATCAGTGGGCTAGACACTATCAGAACGTCTCACCATGCTGCTGCATTGAGAAAGCTATAGAAACGTCTGACTAACTTCCAGGGGCAATTAAGGAAGCCGTACATTCCAAACGCTGCTGCTCAGTGAATAGAAGGAGCTTAAACATGAGATGTGTTCATTGGAAAGTGAGAAATAAAGCCTTTGCCTCATCATATTAGTGCCACCCCTTAAAGTGACTGTTTATCATGAGGTAGTGCTCAAGGTTTTAATGAGCTCCCTGCCTGTTCGAGTATAATTCCAATTAGTCTCCTCTTCTCATACTATGGCATGATTACCTTGTGAAGCCTCCATTGTTTTTTGTACCGCCTTGAAAGGAACCCAACCCTATTTGAATGTGTTTCCCAGTGCCAGCACCTGCCATGAGGGGTACACCTTGTGAGGTATGATCACACGTATTGGTTCATTAATACTGACTGCAGAAGTCCCTCTGGTCATTCAACACCTACAGGAAAGAGATGTTTAAAAGCATATGTTGCTTTGTAGAGTCAAGAGCATGCCACCATTTTGAAATCATCTGGTGGCTACTTAATAAATATTAAAATGCTTGTAAAAGTATGTATTTAGTTTTATTATATTCATCCAATGCAGAAGAACAGTGTTAAAGTATATACTTCCTATAATAATACACTCTACAGTTTTCACATGAGTAACTATGACTTAACTTTCACTATCAAGTTTGCAGGTCACTCAATATGTGGAGGTCAATCTCTGAGGATATAATGAAGAACCACCGCTGTTGCAGGAGTCTGAATGGCCGAGTCGTTACCACATTTCTGACCACCACCAGTTCACTTGCGGAAGTTGGAAGCTATTTTTGATCAGAACGCAGGCAAGAGGAGAATCAGTCATTAGCAGCAGCCATTTACACTGTCATCTTGTTTGGACAGCTTGTGGCTTCCACTTGAAGACAGCTCTGGTTCTCAGGGAAATGTGCCTCCTTCATCCTTCAGGCTGTTTTTCCACAGTCTCCTCCTTTATTAGAATGAATATGAATATCCTACTGAGACACACGTACAGTCATTTATGACTTGTGTTTTTGTTGTTCGCTGTGTTAGAATTGGCTGGGTTTTAATAAGGTTCGATGGTTAGAGCAGATGATTGAATACATATAAAAATGTTTGGCTATAATAGCAATAACTCAATCAGTAATAATGCTTACAGACTTCCTATATTATGTAATGTTAACAGTTGAAAGCATTCAGTATATCATGTGATGATTGAGTAGTGAGAAACAATGAGGGCACTAAGAGAAAATAACAACAGCTCCAAACCTGAAACCAAATTTAGATTATTCTCGATTTGACACTCTTACTAAGCAGTAGGAAAAAATCATAATATGCACGAAAGCCCTTAAAAGAATCATTTTGGCAAGGTGTCTAAAAATGTGACTTTATTCAGCACTGTGATTTCAACTGCCTCCTGAAAGAGTGGGATGACTGTCTTTCTTCCTCACTGACAGGCAGACCTGGGCCAAATTGACAGTTCTTTAAAGATCCTGACAGAAAGCGGCATTAATTAAGTCATTGCTGGACTTTAATTGTGTTAAGAAGTAGCAAAAAAATCTAATATGAGAAAAGGTTACCAAGTCCTCTGTGGTGTCAGATTTTCTGCTTTCTATGAATATTAATGTGCCTAATGAAGACAATCTTTGCTTCATCTCTCCATTGTTCTGCATGCAGGTGCCAAGCTTCCTCAGCCATTGATTTGTTGTTAAAGAACAAATATGTCAGAGAGAAAATGACTGTCATGTCTTTTATCTGAGTTTTCTCAGAATGCCCTTTTTTCTGATTCAGGCAAGAATTCGTTTTCTAATCCTTTCTCAGCCATACTCCTAAAGATTTTAAATCTGTGAGTGTCTTTCTGGTCATGTGATTCTGTTGTAAATGACAATGCAGTAGGGAATTCAGATTGTATAAGCTTCATTGGAGAACACATAAACAGGAAGTCACCAGAGAACACTATGTCCTGTCTCTGGCTCATAGCACTGAAAAATGTTTTTCTCGAAAGGTAAGTGCAAGGGTTATGTTTATATTTGATACATGTATCACATAGCAGTTCCTCCACAACAAAAACAAATGAAGTGTGTGTTTGTCAGACAAATACCATCAACTGACAAACAGTCTAAGCAGATGATCACCAAGTGAGCAAGGTGGGGAAATTCCAAAGTGCAAATGTCGGCCATTGTTGGCAGATAAAGTTCCGTGATAAGATGTTTGATGACAAGTTCCGTGTTCCTGCTGCATGCAAAGGACCCTGGGGGAGAAAAACACCAAGCGCTCCCAAAACCTCAATATTAACCGAGCATCATGATTGCCAGGCATATTGAAGAGACAGAAATTCAAATGAACCCCCTCCCTCTGATAAGACTCAGACCTGAGTCCTTGTGAAAGATGAGCTATGGCTATTTCTGGAGAATGAAGTGCTCGGTCTCGCCACAGGGCAAACCCTGAATAGCCAGGCCTGGAATTACTTGAAAAGGAGTACTGGCTGATGTACTCTGCACTTGTCATTGAAGGAGTGTCTTTTGTTCCCAGAGCCCATAGATCAACATGTGAGAAACTGTACAAAAGGACTGATGCATTTGTGAAATCCTTGATGAAGTACAGAAAAATGTTCCTCTCAAATGTTGTTCAGGGAGATTACACTGTCAAAATATTAATATTACTACATCCCCGCTGGATACAGTGTTCAAATTTGGGAATATTCGACCTCTTTCACCTGACCCCCCCCCCCCGACTCCCTACTCTAGATAACTTTTGGATGGTTAGTAAAAAGGAAAAATCCTCTTTCCTAATTGATGTCTTGGAGTGGGTGTACACAGGTCTGAGGGATTCGAAATATGTGCCTGTGGACTTCCCTTTTGCCTCTGACAGAGAAGACTTTTTAATGTGATCTTGTGAACAGAGCATGGGGAACCTGAGTCTAGAGTTCACATTATTTCTCAGTAGATGAGGTATCAAACAAACCAGTCAAAACTATCAAATATACACGTTTTAGCCATTGTGAATTCAATGTTCGTTCAGATTAAATTGTCATTTAAAGTATGAACTGATTTCAGAAACCTTAAAAAAGACAGATCATAGTGTCTGTAGGCAAAAGACAATTATTTAAAAGTATCCAGTTTAACATTATGAATAGTTTTCACTGTCAGGGAATCCTTACACATTTGTAGTGTTTATGTTTTCCTATGTTCAATTGTATGTAATTTATGCACTTACAGTATACTATCTGTAAGATAATAAGTTCAATTTATCCATTGTTCCTCAATGAAGACATTAAGGTTCCTTAAGATTAAGGTTAACTTAATACATGAATCTCCTTGTTAAAGATTGGTGCGCAGTATGGATGTAATGATTTGATAAAAAATATTATTTGAGATTAATCTCAGTCATATATATATATATCACACACACACACACGCGCACGTGTGAAATCATTCAACGGAGTGTTCATGCTGAATTTTTATCTCACAAATACTTAAACCTTTTCTACTGTTTTCTACCTACTAACTACAGCTACTGGATTTTAGGTTTGCATTTTCTTGAGCCAAGGAGAAAACATGGAGACCCATGAGATGAAGGAAGTAAGGTCTGATCAGAAAGACGGTTGTGGCAAGCCCGTTGCTTTGTCTCTTTTCCCCTAGCCAGTCTAGAATACCTATTAACAATCCTCTTCAATTATTCATTCTGATGGATACAACACCTCCACAACTAATTGTATGCAGGACTATAGCCCACTTAAAATGACTAGAATGGCTGAAATTCACACAGCATACTTGTTACAGTATTGTTAAGAATCGGAAATACGAAGACATCTTGCTGTAACAAAGGACGCAGAATATATTTGGACAAAGGTTGGACCTTTTTAATGGAAGTCTTATGATGTCACATCCTTTCTACTTCCCTGCTCCTTCAAATAATAATAAGCATTGAGGGGAAAGAAAGAGAACCCCCCATAAGAGTTGAAACTTTTCTTGCTTTTGTATATTCTGTTTCATGGACAGAACTTCAGAGCAAATTAGCACCACAGGTCTGACATGCTCATGTAAATTAGATCTGAACCCCAACCTTGCACCATCCACTATGCAAACGGAACTTCATTTTACATATTAATTATAAACATTGAATATATGCAGTATTAATTGCCCTACTTCCTTAAGAATATGTCATTTAAGACGATCTGTTCACTTTCTGCTCAAGTGTGGTCTGCATAGCACTACATAGATTTTCCCCCTAACGCACCATATCCCAGTTTGACTTTTCACCTGACCAAACAATGTGTTGCTTATTACGAACACGAGTCAAATTTATGCTTCAATTTAGGCAAGCATGTTTTTGTTATTTTATCAAATAACAATAATCATTTTTACATTTACTCATGACCCCACGAAACATTCCATTTTGATCATTTATTATAGTCAGATTGAGCTGATGTGTTTCATCATATCAGATAAATTAATATGAAAGTTATAGGCACAGATAGTAATATGTTTTAAGCCAGAGTCGACGAGGCATAGAGTCAGTGTAGCTTGAAAACAGAGAGTTGCCAAGATATTTATTGCTGTGCTGTTGAGTTCATCGCTGGCCCAAAAGGCTTCAAATCATTGGGGAGATTGTTAGGCTTCTGTGGAAATTACGGAAATGCAGGGGAAATGGACGAGCAACACTTCATAACAATTAATCAGGGGCGGCTGATTAATAAAGTTCATTTTTTATTCTCGATGATTCAGGGGATTATCAAAAGGACACTGTCCTTGTCATTTTGATTAACAAACCCATCCTTGCTCTGGAAGAGGACGCGCTGAAGGGAGACGTACTCTCTACCCCATAAAATAAATATTGAATGAGAATATTAACTCGTTAACCTTGACAAGTATTTGTAATTTTCATAAGGGGGTAAACCAGCAGATTCAGCACAAAAAATGCTGTGGGGCTTTAAGAAAGGCATAGGAGAGAGGTGGGGGGACAACAACACACAACAAATTAGAGAGAATGAAGAATGCTACTGCATGAATCCTGTCATTTTTATGGGCTGCAATGATTAATTTGTTTGTTCAAATTCTCAATTAAGCCAGGAGGAACTGAGAGAATTAGAAAACGAGAGTAGTGCAGTGTTGTCTTGGCTTTGCAAGCGCCCTGGGGAGAGAAACCTGATACAGGCCTCAGGTCAGGCTATACTGAAGACAGCTCACTGAGACTGAAACATGGAAATGTAGGACTTCATGTCAAGGGACCAATTTTAGACACATCACAGCAAGAAAATGGAAATCAAAATCCTTTTTTTCCCAATCCCCCTGATAAATCATTCTGCCCATTGTATTTATTTGTCCAGGTTGCTCTTTCAAGGGTAATGCCCTTAAAATGTCAATTGTCAATGTGAGTAGGCGTCCTATTAGAAATAAAGTACTGTACAGATCACACACACAGAGAACAACCAGAGAGTCACACAGAAACATTAAATATGGAGCTCGTGTGTCCTTTTCCCTCGAGGCCTGGAGTACTTATTATTTGTCAGAGTGACAGATGTTTTTCAAATGATGGTGTCTCATGTGTACTGAACCTCCACCAAGCCCTACCATGAGCGACTTGAGTATGCTGGATACCATCTGATGGTTACAAACCTCCATGGAATGAGTAGTCTCACGACTGGGGAGATGAGCGTCAGGAATGGCTTTGCTCCGCCTTTCCAAACCCATTCAGCCAGAAAAACACAGATAGGAACCATCAATTGGTGCAGAGTGGTTGAGATCATCAGATGGCCCTACAGAGCTAACTGGAGCATATGCCTATATGCTGAATCAGCATGCACAGGAGGTTGGACCCCAGCCTTTTGATCATGCGTCAACTTTTCAGAATGCTCTCTGAGGTTACTCTAGGCTCCACCTGTTTTTCAAGAAATGAAACGGCTCAAATTTGAAGTGGTTAGACCTTCCTTCACGATCGCGAAAATAAACAGTCTTGTTTTACAGTAAAATCTGAAAAACAAATAAATGCGCTCATTCACACAGGAAATACATATGCAGGATTTCACACACACAGCACATTTTGAAAGACAAAGTGCAACTGTGTTATTGTGTTTTAGACCATTATATGATTTTAGTAATGAAATCACAGTGTGTTTTCCGGATCAGTAGGTGTATTTAATGGCATTGGCCACCTTCTCTACAACAAGGTGTCCTCTACACACACAAAGGCATTGACTGCAGCCAGCTCTTGTGAAGTGAAACTGCTTATTAGTCAAACAGTCCCCATCGGAATATTGCCGTGGTCAGCCAGAAGTGAGGGAGGACTCTGTCTCCATGACACCCTGGTGCCTGTGTTCTGCAAGGACCCTGTCTCCATGACATCCTGGTGCCTGTGTTCTGCAAGGACTCTGTCTGAGTACAGCACACAAACATGATGTATGGGTGACAGAGGTGGTTCAGAGAGTGTGTCTGCAGGAAAGGAACCAGGAGATCTGAGAACACTGATGACACTAACACAAGCTTTAACAATGGATACTTGTGTCTTTCATGCCAGATTTTTCTCTTTTACATAATGACATCCATCAAAAATGGTTTGACCCATCCAAGTCTAAAACCTGTCTGTCTACACCACTGCTTGTTTGAGTTCTTGCAGCTGAACAATTATTTTTTTACCCTTCAAGCTTTATTTAAACCTACGGGCGTACAGCTCTCACAAAACCTACAAGCATGAATTTGTAATGATGACAACTCTGTCCTCGTGTGCTTGCAGAGGCTCCATCCATTTTACTGTTTGACAGTGTGGGCCAATACGAGATCTACTGTAAAGCCATGTCATGGCAATCACTATGTCCTGCTAACTATGACTTTATGCCAAGCCCCTTGTTTTAAACATGTGCAATACAAAGAGGTATGTCAACGCAATGTGTATTTATGGGTCACATTTGCTGCGTATGGAAAAGGAGGAATCAATTTCCCGCCTCCACTGATAATTGATGGGTTTTCTGAGTGTGCTCCTGGAGGGAAAGATGACAAGTCAGGTCTATCATATTTGGAACAGCAGTAAAGCTGCCAAGGCCTAATTTCCTGTAGGCTTATGACCCCTGTGCAATCCAGTGTCTCTCCTAACTGTCTACACCCAGCTCTCATTCATCAGCCAAGTTTGGAATCTGTCCAAAGTGTAAGAAATCATACCATCATACAATCATCCCATACCTGTTCATGTCTGTCTGTCTGTCTGTCTGTCTGTCTGTCTGTCTGTCTGTCTGTCTGTCTGTCTGTCTGTACAACTGTTTTCTTTATGTTTTTCATACATGGTGAGAAACAGCAAGTTAATGTAATACTTTACTCATTACTTTCATGTGATAAACACTCTCAAAAAGATGCCATCAGTAACTAAGCCTTCTAATTTACTGTAAATCTGCCTCTGAAGGAATATGATACCTTTAAAGTGACAGCACTGACCTTGAGCTTTATTTTTGTCACACCAGAAACTGTCTCCCTCAGCAACGAGAAATGTGCCTGTCCAGATGGTTTTGTGTGGCATCATCCTGCTAATTGTCAGTGATGCCTTCAAAGGGATGTTGCAGACCTGACAACTTAGTTGATGAGCATGAGAGAGGAAATTAAAACCAAAATTGTGGCAGTTATATTGCTCACCTTACCTACAAAGTCTAAGTCTAAATAAGTTTTCTTTTTTTCCTAATTGTTTACCCAGAAAATCTTTAAACATCTTCACCCATTGCAAATAACTTTATATTGCTACAACATTTTTTCTCACTTCAACTTGTAATATAGTTAGCAAGAAAAACCCTTCAATTAGGCATTCAAATGAATGGCTTTCACTTC
This sequence comes from Plecoglossus altivelis, assembly GCA_036571765.1. NCBI lineage: Eukaryota > Metazoa > Chordata > Actinopteri > Osmeriformes > Plecoglossidae > Plecoglossus > Plecoglossus altivelis. Next base: position 14,337,590 of record BROE01000021.1, on the reverse strand, counting down.
TGTTCAGCCCCAGTTCACTGAACAGGACACAACAAGCACACCTCTAGGCAGCCCCAGGTTTCCAGAGTCACCCCCAGACTCCAAGAGTCAGCCCCATGCTTCCAGAGTCAGCCCCAGACTCTCAGAGTCAGCCCCGTGTTTCCAAAGTCAGCTGCATGCTTCTAGAGTGAGCCCCATGCCTCCAGACAGCCTCATGTTCCCAGAGTCAGCCCCAGACTCCCAGTGGCTGTACTCCATGCAAGGCAAAACATATGACACAAGGGATGATCCAGACTTGAGACTGACGTGTGCTAAAGTGCATTATAGTTATTGCCAGGATAAAGGTCACATTGGCCCCTGTTATAAATTAGACAGGACAGCTCCAGTGCACATATAGTGTCAAGTGTGAGGGAATCTGAAAGCAAATCCCATGGATGTTTCAGGACACACACACTGACAAGACTTCGCTCTTCTACCTCTAACAGACATGTAATCATCCAATTAAAGGAGAGGCCTTTGCTCAGTTCATCAGATAATGGAGATGTTGTGCCTTCACTGGATGAGGAACGTCTTAGCGCTCGTTGAGGTCCTAGCCCTGCCAGGGGTCATCATGAAGACACAGGACTGACAGTAGTTCATGGTAGCCTAATGTCATTCCTGCTTAATGAACTGTATGTGATTGTGTAAATCCTCAGGTCTTGTTTATTATGATAATACATTTATTTGTGGGCTAAAATCAGGCATTATAGTTGAACTGAAATGTTTGCTAGCTGGAGATGTGTGTGCATGTGTGTGCGTGCGTGCGTGCGTGTGTTTGTATTTATACGGTACGAGAAAGAATAAGAGCGAAAGAGAGAGCAGACTTTTATTTGAGATGTAAAGGGGGACTACTTGAAAGGAAGTAAGCAAATGAATGCAATGCCTCATTAGGCAGATTTTATTTGACCGTGGCCAATTAGAGAGCATCTGTAATTTGAAACAGTCAACCTAAAAAGGAAACTCAACCAAGAACATATTTCCTCTCAAGGGACTCAATCTTTGCCTTGTTTTCATTCAAATTAAGTTTTACTGGTGACATATTTAACGAGAAGAAACTCAGTAAATAAACTAAGTATGTTTATACTCACATGTGTGAAGATACAGCGTAGTTAGTTAGTCTCTGGGTTAAAGATTTAAGATGCACGATGTGAGACTGGTGTGAGAAGGTTTAGGGCAAAGACTAAGTCTTGTGCTTTGCTGACTGTGCTCATTACACTTGTTTGGGTGTTGCTCTTGATCATCAAAGCTTCCCGTCTTAAACCAAGACTTGCTCAGATCCATGCTGTTAGTGGGCTGGCACCTTGCAAGCACGATGGCCCACAAAGTTGCAGTCAGAGCAAGTAGAGTGACAGCTAGTTAACCAATAAATCACTCTTCACTGAAGATTAACTTGACACTCACAAACAGAGACAGTCACAAACAGAGACACCACTGAAATATTGATACAAGGAAATGTCTGGAAAACACACAATTGATCTACATCAGCAACAGGACCCAACCCAGATCCCAATCGCCTCCTTTGCTGCGAAGCTGTGTGAAAAATAGTAACACCTGTATTGCTTATACTGGTTGTTAAGCATTGGAATAAAATTTTGTGCAATATGCATAACCAAATGCTGGAATAATGAGCCATCTGTATGTGTGGTCCCTTCCTTGGAGATGCCAGGAACGGCACCATCTGTGATGCCGTTACCAGCTGTTTTCTTTCTTATTACATGTTTATTAAAAGCTGCAGTTGTTGTCCTCCTCAAGAAAGAGAAGGGAGAGTATGGGTGGCAATGTCGGTTATCTGATTGACTCCATCTCCATTAGAAACACAGATTCATTTCCTGTTCCAATAAAAGTAAATTAACAGTTTTAATAGAAAAGGTCTAATGAAATGTGTTCCTTTTAAGATGATGCTATTGGAAGGAACCTAAAACAACGAATGTGAGACAAGGTTATAATGTGTGATTAGATCATTCTCTCTAGCTTTTGGGTTAACCTCAAAACATCTATGAAGGAGCAAATACTGACGTATTGTACTTACGTTCTATTGTTTCACTGTTCCAAATCTATTATTCTGATATCGATTGACCGCAATTGAGCATTTATGCACAGCAGGCAACCTACATAATTCAAGTCCAAATCTGATCAGATCTCATGTAATTGAGCGTGGCAGAACTGCAGACCACCCTCTGCAACTGTCAACAAATTTCAGGGGCTCAAACTAAGACGCGTCAGGGAAGCATCCTGCGCCGGGTGATGGACACTGAGAAGGAGCACTGGAAATGTCCATCAGCGTCCTCTGCCATGTGCTGAACAAGACAGGTCAGGTCTGAACAGACACTGACAAACCCAGGGTGGACACACTGTCGACACAGACTAAAGCAATGCCAAGGGACAAGTGACAGGCTGCTTTGATGCCTTACCTAACTGCACTATGTGCACATGCACTCTCACATTCATGCTAGTTCGCATAGACACAGAATCGAACACACAAAAGCACACGTATGCCCGAGAGTATGGAGGAGCAGCAAAAATGTTGCCTTTGTGTGCATCTCGATATACTCATGCTAACAACAGAAAATCAGTGACAATTATTCCAACTCAGGATTAGTTCCATGGGCTCAAGGTTTGAAATGGAAATACGGTTCTGTTTAACCAATAACAGGTAGCCTTTATGCCACACTCAAACATGTGAAATGTTTGAAATACGTAAATCATTAAAGACACTGACGGAGCGTTTATCTTCTCTCCTGCTGTAATGCGTTGGAGCACAACACGCTGGCTGGAGTCAGTCAAGGGGTTGCTCTGGAACATGCCTAGTCCCTGTGCGCCTCAGTGTGTGTGCTTGTAAGAGCATCGTTGCGTGTGTCAATTCTCCTGTGGAACCATGTTCTTAAAGCGCTTCATTTTGAAATCAAGCATGAATAATTAAGTCATTTCACGAGGCTGCTTTAACGATACATTACAAGAGAGGAAATAGGTCAAGCGGCTCGACGTCAGGAAGACAGTTTGAATAGATATTATTGGGTGAAAAGCCACGGTATAGCAAACATGGTAAACAATACCCGTATCGTTTCTAAGAGGGGAGGCTGTGTTTTCCTCAACATATCAAGGCCATTGTCTGAGAAGCACAGATAAGGCAGATCATGTCTTATGTGGGTTACAGTGCCAAACAACCTGAGGTAATCACCAGAACTTTTGGCTCACGTTATTGCTAACTCAAACCAAATTCCCCCAAACCTGAAATCCCCAATTCAAATATAAAGATAATGTGTTTATGATGAAAGTGATTGTTACTACAGATGTAATTCTGCACAGTAAGTATTTTGCTTTTGAGAATAAGCAGGGAATGTGCAATCAAAAGTGTAATGAAAAAGTAAGATGTACTTCATCCTTAAAGCTCCAATAATCTACATGATATTTGACATTCAGGCCTGAGGGCAAACAAACCAGAGTTCCACTGTGGTTCTTCGACAGAAAACTAGAACTTGTGTAAGTTATGGCATCAGATTTCACAGTCAAGAACAGACTATCTCTAGGATTGTGTTTCTTACACAACAAAGAAAAACTATGTCCTATGTTGCAGAATCCATTCATGGGAATCAAAGTTTGTACAGTATGTAATTAGTCATTTGCACAATTTCTCCTAAATGTCCTTATTGTTCATTACTGAAACCACTTCTAATCCAGGGCAGGGTGAATGGAAGTGCATGAAATACAGCTTGATATTCAATTAACATCTTTTTAGTTATATTCAACTGTGTCAAAGTATACACATTAGATTTTCAAATCAGACATCTGCTCTTAACGGTATGCATATGTTGTTGTTCTACTTTGAAAATTACGACTCTCAAGACTTCAATCACAGGCTGTCCGTCTCACATGAAATTTCAGCTTTGAATCAAAAACAGGTTTGGATTCCCCAGGCCTTCCTCCTTTCATCATGGGTAGTGCATTTTAATTAGACTGCCTATGCAGTGCGGATTTGTAGCAAGCCTGCGTAACTAAATAGTTGAACCACAAGATGCAAATGAGAACTGTGTAGCGATTTAGGAAACGGTCTGGAGGTGAGGCTGTTTTCTGTGAGTTTAGGAACTCATTTGTGAGTATACAACAAGGGTGTGTTTGCCACGGTGAAAATATGTTTTAGAATTTGTCAACAATATCCATTAAAGCAAACGTGAGTATGACGTTGGGTGCTGAAACGTGGGCAAAAACTGTTGTTGAGGCAAAAGTATCTATTTATTATCAACCTTTATTTAACCTGGTAAGTCAGTTGGGAAGCAGTTCTCATTTACAATGACGACCTAGCCAAGAGGCAGAATAAAAAGCCGGTACAATACAAGAAAACTAAACAAGCGATACAAGTAATCTATGACAGTGTGCTGTAAGTACAGAGCTACTTTTGGAGATCTAGTCCGTGTTCTAATGCATCGAGAAAAACCATCGAAAAAAAGAACAAACCTTTATTTGTGATGTGATGAACACACACGCATGTCTATGGAGCAGTGACACCAACACTTACATGCAGGAATGTCCATAGATTCCTATTTTCTTCCAGCATTTTCCCATCCTTCCACCGAGGGCAGTCTGGAGCAGCCACGCCGAGCGGAGCCCAAGGCAACCAGGAGCCAAGTCGACCAGGGTAAAGGGGTCTGGGGGTCAAGACAACCAGGGGTCAAGTCTATGTGCCTACCTGATGCCTGGCCAGGGATATGGGCAGGAGAGCGACCTGCGGAGCGTGGTTTCATCAGGGTTCTGTGTTCTACATGGATGTCCAGAGCACCCATGTTTGCTTATCTCAAGTCTGGTGAACACCAAGACAATGTTTCATCATAAAGTACGCAAGAACATCATCACCAATCACCATACAGGTAGCTAACAAATATGTGATTTGATTTCATTATGCCTTGTCTCTGATGTCATCAGACGTGGCTCTAAGTACACAGACATCAATGTGTCTTGTTTACAGCTCTCCCAGCATGTGCGCAGCACAATGCTTCTAATTGCTTCCTTGCAGAAATGGATAGGGGGCCAGAGTCAGCCACAAGTGTGAAAAAAGGCTTTAACTAAGACATATGTTTTGTTACGGTATGCTACTGTGGTGGATAGCTGTTAATTTAAAATCTGTTGGAACTAAGATCTGGAAAATCTTTACGCAGCCAGGTGAGAAAAGTGCAGTCATGTGAAGGAGGAATGTTCATCAAGACTAAGAAGATGAGAAATCACAGCATCTGCACAGGGTTCTGCAAGTTTGCGTTACTGTACGCACTCTGATCAGAAACTTTCCTGAAAGTAGTTTTATACAAACTAGTATAATGCAAGCATACAGGACACTTGCACGTATAGTGCTATACGCACAAGCACACACTGTACAGTCCTTCACACTCACACACACACACACACTGCCCACATGCGGGTCTGAGGGATGAAGATGGAGCGGGGCTGGGTGTCAGCAGCAGGTGAGCAGTAGCTGTGCAACGGGGCCATAGAGATAAGGAGAGATGAGGTGGGCGCTAGGCTGAGTCCTGTCAGTATACACACATGCCTGTGTACACACGGGGTGTTAAAAGCTAGCAGACAGGTATGACTGAGGCTGGATGCAAGCTGTGATTGATCACTGAGGTTCAGGCCGAGTTCAGGGGAGGTCTCTGCCATTGTGGGCAAATGATTGACAGGCTCAAAATGGGATGATGGAATATTATCAGGAAGCCATTTGTAATGCCGGGCCAACCGGAATCACACAGGGGCGTTGTCTCACTGGAATGAAGTCATCCATCACTTCAACTTGGTATCTGATTAGGTCATGAGGGTTTTTTGGAAGAGCAATATTTAGTTTGTTGTTACCTCTGTAATACAAACAACCAAACATGTGGTGTTGTGAAATGTCACCCTGTGAACAAGAATAGTCATGTTAAAACTGTCTCTAGACGGTGTTTTCACATAGGGAAGTACAACAGAAAGATCACTACAATGGACAGCTATTTCTGTTGCATTTGTATTATAGTATTAGGCTATTGACAAGTCTACACCTGCTTCAAATCATTCTATCGAGTATACGATTCACATCTTTAAAACTAAATAACTTTCCCCCAAATTATTAATAAGCACAAATACTATCTTAAATAACTGTAAGCAAATAGAAACACAAACAGATCAACCGATTGACTACTACAGTACCTCGTTCGGTCGAAACAGCCCAACCGCCTCCTGGTGTTTTCTCTGGCCCCTGTCCCTTTAATAAACTCATGGTTATCTACTGTAACAAATGTCTCGCTGCCATCAAGTCCAGGCGAGGAGGGAGGAGTTTTTAATGTTCAGTTTGTTCTATGGATCGATGTTTGCTGGCATCGCTTCACCCTGCCTGTGCTGTGCGTAATACCATTATCCAAACGTTTTACGCTTGTCCCTCCACATATTCAATACCGTACTCTGAAAACTGACAGACAGACGTCGCCATAAGGCTTTGATGGACCAAAACGGAAAGAAAAGAAGACGATCTACCCTGCAGGACATCTAGGAACAAGGTGAAAAATAATCACTCCTACATCTGCTTTGCCCAGGCAACGTTTCCGACTGGATTCTACAAGGAGAGAGCAGAAGTAGCCGACCCAGACAGCAAAAAAAGAGACTTGCTTTGTCGCTTTCTCTCTCTCTCTCTGCATGGACTATCTTAGCCCGCAATAGACCAATTTCACCTGGGCAGAGTGAACGTGAACCACGAGTTCAAAAATGCCACGGAGGAAACAGCAAGCGCCGAAACGGGCTGCGGGTAAGGAGGACTTGACTCGTATCATATGGGTCACGAACAATATTAAATTTCGCTACAATTGTACCACATGCGTTAAGTAAATGTCTGATGTATTTAATTAAACAAATTTTTCAAAAGTAGTATAGCATGATAGTTACACCCGTCGAACTACACGATGCGCTCTATTACTGGACGATGGAGATTCACTCCCAACAGTCGTGATATAACATTTAAGGCATTGATAAAAGTTTTCTGTGGCCTATTAACCTATTTTTGAACACCTACACTTTGCGTTATTTCTCTCGCAAGGGTGTAAGCGTTATACGTATTAGATCATAGTTTCTCAATTTTGTTGTTCCGATTTTGTATTGGTATTATGTGTGGGCTACATTTCCTAACTAAAAGTTTGCTTGTACAGTAATGACTCAAAGCAGTCGCAGAATCGTATAGATGCAAATCAAAAGCAGACACGCGAAATATCAGATGTGCCTCGAGTATCAGAAACAGATGAACTTTGTATGAACTCCTAATATCTCATACATTGAAGAACGCTATTTCTCGCGCGTCGCGCACGCACACACACACACTCACACACACACACACACGCACACTCACAGTGCCCCCCCCCCCCCCCCCCCCCTCTCTCTCTCTCTCTCCCTCTCAACTCTTTCTGTTTGTCACACATATACACAAACACTCCAAGAAATCCCGTGAATTTGTGTTTGGAACAGAAACATAGCCAAACAGAAACAGATACAATAGCTTTTTTTGTTTGTACGGAATTGTTTCAAGAACAGCGATATGCCTTGAACCATCCTTTACCTCACATTGCACATGCACATAGTCTTAACATGTTTAGATGATGCAAATTGATATTCTTTAGGAATAATACATCAGTATCCAAAAGTAGGCTTCTTCCTGAAGAGGTGTGTACGAGTACATGGTGTGTTTGTGAGTGTGTACATTGCCCCATGTTAGTCCTGGGTCATACTGTTACTTTACAGTGAAATGAGAAACATTGAATCTAATATAACATAGGTGGTTATATGACAATATGAATGCCATGCACACTTCAGTCATGGATCCAAGGGGGTGTGCTGGCTCTCGGAGTGAATTCTTAGGCTTTAGCTTAGTGAGTGCCAACCACGGTCACGTTACTGTTGCATTAAAAGCTTTTTTGAGGCCTATCATTACACAAGACCCATGAGTAGCGTCTCACCTCAATATGTCTTTATGCTTTTGTCTTACTTTGGGGGAAATTACAAAGAAATTCAGTCACAACAAACCAAATGTAATGAAAAAATTCAAAGTGCAGCTATAGTGTCACTTTAATGATGCCAGTGTTTCTACACACGCTCCACACATTCTAAAGTCTGTTCACATGTTGTGGACCGTAAGTGGTGTGAATGCCCACCGGCATTAGGTCATGCTTGAGTAGACACCCTTGACCTTATTTGCAATAATGTTTATAACACAACGTAATTACACATTAGTACTGAAGTGACTGGAAAGGATTGAGCTGATTCATAAAGAGAAGGGGAATTTGATCATGTGATGGGGGTATCTTTTGTAGATGTGGATGTTGTTCTCTGGTTGCAGTGGGTTGAGGAGTTATCTGTCTTTATTATGGCTGCGGATGTACAAGCAGATGGTGATTGTTCTCTGCCAATAATGGCGGTTCTTTATACCCACTATACCAAGACCCTTATCTAACAGTTACACACCCAGTTCATTACAGTACACACATTCTCAGAGAAAGGCACCCAAAACCCAACACTTTTTTCCCACATTTTAGTGAGTAAAATCCTCTTTCTTAAAAACAATGTCTCTAGTATTATTCAGAGAACTTTAGAGAAGATGCCTAAGCGATCCCTTTACACGCTCTCAGCTGCCTCGCCTGTAATCTGGTAAATGTGTCAGCCCTATAGAGAAATAAGCTTTCCAGAAGAGTTTCTTCATTGTTGAGGTAATTGTCTCCTCTTTGACAGGCACATTCATCAGTGGCTTAATGGTCAATCAAAAGTTGGCAGGCAGAGTGTTTTCATTCTTTCCTATCCACTACATTAGGAATACTTAATCAAAATGTCTCCCGGTAATGGCTGTGAAGAGTTCATGACTGACTGATCCGTTGTCTGTGCCGATAGAAAATTAACAGCTCGGCACTGGAGAGATGTGGGCCTGCAGATAAACAAATTGTGCATTAATATTTCATCTTCAAGACCTGGGATGTGCTATCAAGCGGTGGAATATTCCTGGGCTGTGTTGTCATTTCTCTCGCTCTCTTTTTCTGTATTCTTGAAGGCTCTTTGCAGCTGTAACTCATTTCGCTTGATGACTTTACTGGGGTTACAGAGAGTGACGACAAATTGATTACCTGGCAGAGCAAGAATGGAGGGAAGAGAGACGCGGACTGACAGTCATGTTATAATAATATGTTTAATGATGTGTGCAGGGGGAACAAGAAGAGAGGGGTATTGAAATAAGACCATGGAAGATGCAAGAAATAGCTTTCCTTTTTTGTAGTGCTCTTAAAGACGTAGTGTCTCAGTCAAGGTTTTATTTTGCAAGATGGTGTAAAAAGGCCATTCTCAGGTCTCTCGCACATTAATTCACAGGACAGTTGGTTTCCAGGGTGCTTCTGCACCCCTGGAGGATTGTATTATTAATAGGCATATTTGTAAATTGGAGACTACAGACATGCGTGTATAGGGCAGTGTATTTGATTTACTTTCTCAGCACACTTTGAGCGTAAGGGTTATTTAAAGTGACTATTAAGGCCTTGTTTAATATACAACATGCACATCCTACAGTTTGTGATGTCAGAAATATCACTATTAACTGAACAATAGGTGTTGGCATTACCCTGTTTTATTGTATTTCACTGTATATAAACGGAAAACTTTGAAGTAGATCAGTTCCATTTTTACTTGAAGGAGGAGCATACTTTTTTCAGCAGTGAATGTGTTTCTCTTATCGGTTGTACGATAGCTCTGTGCCTCAAACAGTTAGCCCAATTTGCTGTTAACAAGATAAATTGGAGAACAGACAAAGGCATTAAGTGTTGCAGTGCCAGTAAGTGACTGACAGCAGCTTGTGGGAATTGGCTTGCTGAAATTCCTCCTAAGTGGTTTGTTCTGGAAACATCTTACAATCAAGGCAGATGTTGTTTATCCAGTTTAGGTACAAAAAAGCCAATCCAATGCACCAATTTGAATGACAAAAGCTTAAAAGAAAATGGCACCAAAATACAAGAGTGCCCCATTTCTCTTTGAAGATAGCCACCTTTTTATAACTCTTTGTTAATTATAGCTTTTTTTAAACTATTTGTATTTATTTGCAATATACCATTATTTGAATGACATAAGCACAAAAAAGAAAATTGTGGGCTTGTGCTGGACCAAAAATGAGAGATGTGAAATCAAAGTATGAAATGAGGACAAAGCGAACAATATGCTGAAGGGATCTCTGATGAGACGACTGTGGTGACAATCATTTGCCCGTCAAGGGTGCGTGACAGCTCAGATTCTACCATTCCATCCTACACTCCATTGAATCACTGAGTGATGTCATCAACAGTGACCACTGAAGTGTTGCATTGTTCTCTTATAGTGAGATTCAGCCTTCTGTTATATATAAGTTCCCAATCATTTTTGACCATTTGTTCTGACTCTGGATTTGAGTGAGGAAATGTTAAGACTTGAGGTTGCTGGTCTTGGCCTTCTCTCCGAGAGATGTCTTTATCATCTGACTTCATCATCTGGAATGTTCTCACAGTAGTAAAACAATAAAGTAATAGAGGGTTGTTTAGTGAGTAATCTCATTGCATTTCCCACTGCATGCCAGGGAGGTGACAGGTGTGGATAGCTAATAGTTTGGGAGGCTTTTGTTTGTCTGAGAGGCAGACAGGGTGGTGCACTGTCTAGGTGATATGAACAGAGACTCTTGTGCCCTGGAGCATAGTGATCTCTCCTCCTCTCTCCTGTGTGGAAAAAAGGCTGTTATGATTGGTCTCAAAGCAAGTGCCTGAGCAGTGTTGCACCTCGATGCAGCAGCCTCTCATTCACCTTGCGTTCCCTCTGAGACCTGCGCTAGTTTCCAGGCAAATGACACAATTTGATATGCTGTTGGGGTGATTCATGTGGATAATGTTTCCATGTGATCATCGCTGCAGAAAAGGCAATTTCTTGTTATGATTTTTTTTTTCCTCATTAAGACCGACAATAACTCGAATATTGGGAGAGTTTATTGCAAGCAGGCTAAAACTCATTATTTCTGCCAGACATCCCAAGTACAAAAGAAATTATGTTACGGTATTTTGTCCAGGTCCCTACAGATATAGTGATTTAAGAGACCAAAATAGGAGACAAGTCTGAATCCCTGCAGTAGGGCAGCTAATCCTCAGTCAGTGGACTTGGAGGAAGTGAATAGAGATGTTAGCACAGTAACTCTGGGCTTCGGCTACCGACTACACAAAGGAGCATGACAAAGTACAATAAAACACAAGCTTGTGTATCCTTGTATTGTAGCGTAATGATCACTTCCATTACACGGCACCCCGTCCTCGTACACATATATAGCCTATCAATTGGCTTATGATCCACATTTGTCCGGTTCCTTCCATGCACCGTGTAGGTAAAAGAGAACACCAAACTGGCAGTTGTTGACCTGAATATATAGCTAGTCAGAAGATCTAAATGCCGACCATATGGTTAGGAAGTTGTTCAATACAATCAGGGCTGGGTCAGGTTTCCGACCACAGATGCTTATTTAAAGAGTGTAGTGCATCTGCCGTGGCCTCATTCACAGATAAGTACCTTTTGGTAGTAAGACAACAATGCTCTCTCATTTCAGAGGCACAGTTTCTACAAGGACATGAACAGGTACACACATTCAAGACAATGACAGTGTCTTGTATCAATGTGTCACTTAGCTGGGCCCGTACACGCAATCTCCCAAATTGTTCACTGGATATAAAAATGTTGCTTGAACCTAGATGAATAAATACAATGTATCTTATCAGATTGAATGGTATTTCAATGTAATTGAATGAAAATAGGAGCATAGGATTCACCCGCAAATGAAATAGTATGATACAATGCACAGTTGTGTCAGAATATGATAACACCCAAAACACAGCGAAAGCATTAATCTGAAGTTATCCGTGGTGTACCTGATTTGCTTCTAATCAAATCCTTAATAGGCTTCAATTAAGATTTATTATGCAAATTAACCCTCAGCAGTTACTGTCTGCAGGAGCAGGAGCTACGACAATATTGTGCTAATGGTGTGATCTGTAACAATTACAAAGGTAAACTGTCTTCACACTGCATGCTCTGTGCTCTTCACAGAGGTCAGTGTGGTCAATTTGGGTTGGAATTTGTGTTTGTAAAGGTTCTATATTTAACATACCATTATCTTAACCTCTGTTATTTCATTGGTTTGGTGTTAGGAGAAAAAATGTTGTGCACGAGTTAGCTTTCTAAATTAATACCTTCAAAACAGTAGCTTGACATTTTTTAATCCACATTCCATTCCCTTTCCAAATGTAACTTCACCAACATGCGTCGTGAAAATATGATTAGCAAATCTATGTATGGTAATTGCATTTGTTAAGGCAATAACAGGAAGACTCCACCTGAGGTGTGAAGATATCCATGTTACATTGTGATTATCATGATTAGAGACGTGATGCCTTTAAGACAACCCACTAAAACACAGGAGGGTTAGGAAGTTGTGAACCTTGCACTTTCTCTAACTTCATTTAACATGGAGGCTGATGGCTCTCTGACAGCTTTATAGCTGACACATTTTATGAGTCGTCACGCAGTGCAATTACATAGGACCTAATTTGATGAATCAACTCAATGTTCTGTCGTTCCACTTGACCTCACAGGCCTGTGCTCCCCATTCCCTAGACTGGGGTCAAACTGAGGCTTTCACGTTTTCACTCATCCAATCACATTGTCTGGAAGTGAAACACTAAGACATGCTGCTACTATTCTGAGGTAGCAAGTGCTCTATGTAATTTCAATATATGCACTAAGCACCAGACACACATTTGGTAATCAATTAATTAATAATTTGACAAGACCCATGATGTTCCTAAATGCATTTAATATTTGCAGATTGTGCATATTTTTGCAATTCCAATGTTTTTAAATTAATGACTCACTATTGTTCATGTTTGCCATGTAAGAAATATACCACAAATATGCAACAATCCATGTCTCATGTTCCGTTGATGTGCTTTTTAATGTTTTAAATAGTTTTCCTGCGTACGGAGCCAGTCTGTTGAAACTAACAGCTTAATTGAAACTCATTAAATGGCGGTGACAGCTTAGGTGTCCGTGTTGAATATAGAATAATTCTTTTGTACTTACAACTTGATTAAGGAGAACCACTGAACATATTAATGTATCAGTGCCTTGTTCTGAATACACTTCACATAGCCCACCACAGGAACACTCAAATACAAACTCGCTGTAACAAGACAAGGAAAAACAATAACAATGAAAAAAAATAATTATGCTCACTTATCACTGCATTTATTCAGCCAGGGCTTAAAATAACATTGTGATTTGTTGACAGGGGTATGAAAAGTGTGCATTCTCATGAAAATAAAAATGAGAGGCATTTGGAAAAATTGTCTGTCCTTGTAATGAGTATATGACAAATGGTATAATTTAGGGGAAAAAATGAACGTGAGCAAACCAAAGATATTATTCTAGTGCCTTTTTTTATGCTGTGAAGATAAACACATTTCGCCTAAAATGACCAGAATGTGATATCGTCCAGCACTGTAATTGTAACATGTCTCACAATGTCGAAATAATGCAGGTCACTAGTTACAGTCAGACTTGGATCCATGACATGTATCAGTTGTGTGAATTTGAAAGTGAACATATTTGCTCGTAGGCCTAGTTGAGGTGTTTTTAATTTGGATAATTTTCTGTTTTTCAAGGGTGAGAAAAAATACAAGCCCATGTCTAGTTACAGTAATATATCATATTATTTAGTTCATTTTCAATTGTAAAAATGGTACCAGGTATCAAATACTTATCACTGTCAAATGACCAGGGCTGAGTTGCCTCTCACATTGCTGAAATCAAACGATGTAACAATACACAACTTTTTATCTGAGGGTAAAAAAGGGGATTTCCGTAGAGGATGACTTTACTGCTCTGTTCATCCTCACATGATTAATATTACACAGGGAGGTCTTTGTACAGGAAGAAGCATGTCTAATAGTGGGCCAACTGTATCTGACTAAAAGCAAACATGGTGCCAAAGGCTTCCTGTATAGAAACTGACTTGACGCATCATGAAAGCTTCATGTGGGTGTTGGGTGATGTCATCCTACAGATTTGAGCCGAATTGAGAGAGCAAATGTTTTACGACTGATTGGACAAATGCATCTTTGGTATGTCAACAAAGGCAGATGAAAAAAGGAAACAGGCAAGTTTTCCGGAGGAACTGCTATCAAAGCAAGGATAGGGTTGGATTAAACAAGTAAGTTATACTTCCTGTATTTATACAGGTTTTCAAGGCTTCTATACTCAGTGATACCAAATACCTTTTTAATAACTCAATACATCCACAAAGGGTAGGAGTCTATCAAGAGAGGCACATTTTCTGGTATTCATCTCCTCTGATCACAGGAATTTCAGGGTCTCTCTGTCCTCCCTCTTACCCCTGCTCAGATTTCTCCATACATGTGAGGTGAGTGAGTTAACAATTCAAACTTACGCCAGCCTGCCTACAGATATGTGGAGAAATACAGTAGGTGTTTCTCTCATGGATACAACTACAGCAGTGTTTATTTTTTTAACGAGTGCCAGAGATAGGAAGACCTCTGAAACTCAACTTCAGTGTGGGAGTCTATAGGACCTGCTGGCCAGTGGTTGTGGAGTCCCAGAGTGAGTGTTGTGTGTGTGAGTAAGCCTGGGAGGAGGAGGCTTTGTGTGATCAGCTCTGTAATACCTGCCCATACACTGCCAGAGCAGGGGAGGCTGGCTTCAGCGGGAAGAAAGACACTAAAGCACTGTATAGCAAAAGAATGCAGTTGTGTCACATCGATTCTGGTGTTTTCTGTTGTTTATGGAAGATGTTTATTAAAATTGTACTGACATTTTAAAGGTTCAAATTAGGATGAGAATAAAAATAATCTAAATGTGATTATTAAACTCTTTAAAAAATGCATGTATCCCAACATAAATTGACTAAAGAATTGTCTTTGTATTTTTAGCGCGAGTATTTTTCTGTCCCCTCTGGCCATTTTAAAGATGCAGGAAGTGGCCATTTTCTCCATGTCAGGGGAAGGTCAGCCCTGACATGAGCAACATTATGTCTGGTAAAACGGAGACCATTTGGACAGTCTGTCTGCCTGTCTGTCTGCATGTCTCACTTCCTCTGTCTGTCTGTCTGTGTGGCTTGTCCAACCAACTCTATGGACTAGTGTCTCCCTGGTAACTGTTGTCCGTAGGGAGTTGATCTCGCCAACGTCACAGAGGTCGTACATAGATCATAGCCATCGCCGGGGGCTGTGACATCAACACTGAGCTGCCTCAGCAGGATAGAACACAGGCCAGTGTGGGGATAAACACACAGGGCTGGATGAATACATCTCTCTGTGCTGCAGGACACATACTTTGAGATGCTTATTGACTGGGCTTGATTTAACTTGACTTTCCAAATCATCAGACCCACCCCTTTTCTTCTTGTTTCCACCCCACCCCTGCCTCCAATGAGCTCTCACTTTCATTTGCTGAAACACAAAAGGGGAGGATCTAAAAGCCTTTAATCATGACTTCCTGGTCACTTTCTCTTGCCTGATCAATCAAAGAGATGCATGTGGCTGTCAGAACACAATATGCCACAACAACACCTGCAGGACGCTGGGATCCAGTATGACCTAGGGGTTTCTGTATTTGTGTGTTTAGTGTGCCTTTGTGTGTGTGTGTGACTGTGTGCATGTGCTTGTTGGTGGAAATAATCATGTGTACTAACAGCAGTCCTTATCCACTTTGAACAAACTGTACGTGTGTCTGTGTGTCATTATGCATGTGTGCTTCATACGTGCTCCGTAGCGACCCTCCCTTCATAGCAGTAACCCAGCTGAGAGGTTCCAGTACTGTCCAGACACATCCTTTAGGGACCTCATCAGCCCCTGGATTTCCTTCCCCTCTCGCCTGAGGGCATCCATATTCATTTCCTCCTCTGATTTGGGGAAAATGATGAAAGGCTGGCTTTTTTCCCATCTCTTATTTCCTGCCAAGGTTGCCTGCATTACAACACAACGTAAATCGGCATTGGCCTGCAAACTCACTCCCATTTGGACAGGACTAGTCATACAGGATTGCACCATGTAAAATGGAAAACTCTGGGATTTCTGATGCAATGTGAGCTGAGTGTCGAAAAGGAGATTTGTTGACTTGGCTTTTTGAGTTGTGCTCCTCAGTGTGCGAGTGTTGATCTGCTAGTTAGCCACATGAATCATCCACATATGCATATCTTATTTAGACTCAAATCTACTTTAGTGGATTCTTAAGAGGCCTGCTCCTCATCATGAAAAGACAAAAAACTCATCCACTCTGAAGTTATTAGCACTTGATGATATCATAGAGATAACTCTGGCCATTTGAAATAAACCTATGATTAAACTGGTGGGTGTATATTTATTTTCTTGCTGAGGACGGGAAATGAAACATAATAAAAGTTACCGTCACATCACCAAAGTCTGTAATTAGATGGGAGACTTTGATGATGCCCTGCACATGTGGCTGTTTATCTAACCCTCAGGTATTAGAGCAGAAGAGCCTACGCACACGGGGCGGAGCCAGCCAGCTCAGTGTGAGGCTGAAGGCTTTGGTTGCCATGTCGACCCTAAACACACATGTACACAGACGGCAAGGCCTGCAGAGTGAGGATCCTCCCCACCTCTGGCTCAGATCAGAAGGGCTCTCTCCGGTCGCAGGAATGCTCTCCTGCCTACAGGCACATTGAACAGAGTGTGTCTGCGGTTTGCAAACAGACCCACATTGATCATTATTCATGACAGACAGTCATATGGAGGCTTACGCTTATCCTAGCCTGAGTAACACAGTGTTTGGGCTTCATTCGGCATAATAGAAACTTTACGCGTACAGTGTCTCAGCACAACTGCTGTTACTGTATGTAGAACACCTCGTCTGTTGCTCTTGAAATACTGTAGGTGGTGTGATTCATTCCTACGCTGACACTTGACAGAAACAGTGCCCAGATCATCTGCTTGTATGGAAACCCAAGCGGTTGAAAAATAGGGAGGTTATGACTTTGCTGGGGTATACTTCTTCAAGCAGTTTGTCATACTTTGCAGTAAGTAAACTGTTGTTAAAAGTTTAAGGCTTGTATTAGACACCGGAGTGTATTTTGTTGCGCATGTGAAAAGGTGAGCAAGACTTTGTCAAAACCTAGCTAGTTCAGTGCAGTGTACCATTAAATTGTTTAAGCAGTTTATGCACAGTGGGTTGCAGCACTGGTGGGTTGTGACTGGACTCCATCTTGAGTCTTGTGTTGCCGGTAGCAGCAAGCACACTTTGAGAGCTGGCTGGCTCGAGCACCAAACTCGGTCGGAAATGTTGGCCGGGAAGTAATTGACCCTCCTCTGAATGACACTGGCATAATTCACCTTAAAAGTTTGCTCTGTCACCAGGATGAGCTAACTGTCTCCGTAAAATATATGGGTGCAATTTTCGAAATAGGTTTATAGCAATTCTTGGGAGAGGAGGGCAAGATAGTGATATTACTGACTTTATTACTGCAGCTGAACACCATCTAGCACCTTTCCCCTCTGTATCTCTCTATTTCTCCTCAGCAGAGAGTGCTGAGGGATCGCACAGATCTTACATTTGAGGCACTTAAGGGAAGATTTGAAACCACTGTACAGCAATCCAGTATAGAAGGATGAAATGTTACCAAAACCACTTAAGCAACCATTCCAAACCACACATTAGCAATATCTAAAAAATAAAATATGTCCAGCAAAAAAGCACACAAACAAGAAAAATGACATGGCGTATTGGAGGGCATATAATTAGAATTAGAACATAAACACGTATATGTCATGATTAAATAATAGGATTGAACCTGTAAACGAAACAAAAAAGATTATTTCTGACTACAACATTTAATTCAAAGAAAAGACAGATTTGACCTCATGATATTTAATGCACAGTGCCTGTATGGTGCATCTCATAAATTGATCTTGACCTAGTGTTTGAACAAAAGCAACACTGTTACTCTGCTGTCCCCAGCTGCTGCCACTCCCTCTCTGGCTCTCTGTGAATACTCCCCTTTAATAGTGTGATGGCTTGTAGCGAACAGAAAGCGTGGCTTATTTAGTGGGTTGAGGAAAGGTAGGCAGACTGAGGATGGGGTTTCTGTGACTGGCAGCGATCAATCACTCGGTGAGGGCAAGCTAATGAAGCAGCTTGTGGTTTATTAAAGGGCTAGCAGGGAAAAGATTACTGCAGGGCCTGAGTTTCCCAGAAAGCCGACAGAGGACGGATACAGTGGCGTGCCTTTGACGGTTAGAGGCCAGCCATAAAGCAATCAAGGTGTTTACTCCACACTGGCTGCCATTATGTGACCTGGGTGTAAATTCAACTGCTTCTAAATACTTTTCTTTTAGTATGTGAAGTGAAACATAGAAAATATGTATTTGTTTCTGTAGGTACAAGCACAAAATGACACAGGGCCAAATTGCATCCAATTGTATTTGGATAATTATTGTAACTGCCTCACAAAGTCAGCCACCTGAAAGAAAAAGCAACAATAAGTTGTAGGATTTTATTGGTATGCTTTTTCAGTAATAGGCATTTTATGTCCATGTGTACTTAGCTCAGGGGGAAAAATAAAATAACGTTCTGGTTTCAGATTAACATTCATATGTTGAGGGGTTTTGAAAACAAGACACATTTTTAAGGTGAAGTGTTAAAACCAGGGCACATACAGATAGTTTAGAAGACAAATGAGCAGCGAGGGAGTGAAAAATGCAAAGCAGATGTTTTTCTCGCCATTTTTAATGGCAGGGAGACATTACTGATGCCATTACTGAGACCTTTTATGGCTTCTTTTAATCCCTCGACCCGCCCCAGGAAAGAAAGCCCTAGTGGTACAAAGTAGCCGCTTTACTTTAGAACGACAATTCAAAACCATTTTCATTTTGCCCCCTAATATGCGGTAGCACACGGTCTTGCAGGGCTTTCCTGGCAATTATTCCTCTTTGAAATCGAAGGTAAGGAGGTATTAGGATACACTCAGGTTAATACATCTTCTGCAAGAAAAAATAACACCCTTGCACAGCAACCCTTAGTTTTATTTGGAATGCGCAGCAATATGTTTATGTCATATTAATAAAACTCTTGCTCGCTTTCGGATGAAAACAGTGAATTATGAACCGTGTAACTACCAAAAAACATATTTTGAACACAGATTTACGTGTGGCATAGTATTCAAGATGTCTGCTTCCTACATCACATTCAACCTGCAAAGCTCTGAGGAGCACTTCCAGGGATCTGGATGAGGCTAAAAATGAGGAGGAGATGAACTATATGGCTCCATCCCACAGTCCAGCCGGCAGTATATCAGCAAAATCGCAGCCGCATGGGCGTGTGTGTGAACGCGCTGCCCATAAATATCCTCGTCCCCCCATAGGGGCCCCTCTGATGGTGATGGCGAAAGGATGTCGCTGTCTGGGTGATTGAGTGCTCCTGGTCTTGGCCCTGGGCACATCCCCACGTTCAGAGCCCGAGTGGGAGGCCTACCGCTGAGCTGAGCAGAGCAGAGCGCTGGCCTGAGGGGGCTGTCTTAACGGCCAGAAGCCACACAGCAGCCGCAGCAGCAGTAGTAAAGCTCCTCCTCTCTCTTTCTCTCTTTCTCTCTCCCTCTCTCTTCATTCTCTCTTTATTTCTCCTCCTCTCTATCTCTCTTTATTCTCTCCCCCCCACTACTTCTCTAACTCTCTTTATTCTTTGGTGACCGATACAGGAGCAGGAACATTCGCTAACATTCACTGCGCAGTCAGTCATACTATAAGCCAACATACAGCGCAGTAGAGCATTGTAGTGTTTCGTATAGAAAAGGTTTGGTTTTGCAAGTATTTTCACTCTTTTAATATCTTCACTATATGTCTTGCCCTACCGTTGAACTTAAGAACCCTCACTCTCTCTCTCTCCCTCTCAAACATACACATGTACACATTCTGACTTATTCACTCACTGACTCAGGAACCTAAGATAATCATGGATCAGTAATTAGCTTTACGTGCTGTATTGTAATTGGGGGCAGACGGGGGTTGCTCATTCGGTAATGTTTTTTTTCTTCCTTTCTGATAATTACACACTTTAGGTTGCTTGGGCCGGCTTTCAGTGTTTTCCTTTTTTCCATGTCATCGCTAGCAAGTTGTCGTCCCTTCTTCTGTTACTGTAATGCAGTGGCTCTTGTGTTTTCCATCATTTAGTCACAGTGTAAACCTTTGAGAAACAGCTCAATTTTCCAACCACTGTCTTTCTATTCCTTTTTGGGTTTAGTACTTCTATACTGTCTTGAGTGGGCCTTGACACTGTCCAGGTCTGTCCCACTTGGCAAAAGAGAGAGCAATAGAGAAAGGCAGAGTTTATTTCCTGTTCTTGTGAATCATATATCAGTACAATTCCCCTCTGTGCTGTTTGGCAACGGAGGAATGACGGGTGTCATTTATCATACAGACTGAAAGAGGCTGTGGGAAAAGGGATTTGAATTCTTTTGGAGGTGTGTGTATTCTCCTTAGTGGTGGATCATTAAACGCTGGAGTTTTTCTACCAGGATAAGAGTTAGTCCTTCAGCCGTTACAGTACTTTGGACTGGCTGGCTCAATCAGCATCTCAAGAAATAGATTTACTATTAACTTATATGTTGCATTTCAACAGTCAATGAAAAATCAAGACAGTAAGATTGATGTTGTTGTCATGCCAAATTCAATTTCGATTACAATGCTTTGATTAAATAGTAACATTGCGATCTTTATTTTCGGTTGAAATCTGATTGGTGAACTGGACTGTTTGTGTTTCATCTGATATCTTAAAATGGTTTAATAATTCTGTGGTTCTTCTGACACACAGTTTATATTCTGTAATCAACAACAGAAACACTTACTGTCAACTGTAGGACGATGAGGAGCGCACACTAAGAGGAGCTTTGGAGTCTTCTTTTCAAACTGTCTGCAGCGTTTACTGTATTATACGTTTGGAATATTGTGATCACACAAATAATGTTTGATGGGCTGTCACCAAGTCTTCAGCCGCGGTAGCAAAAATAAATGTGTCAAGCCTTTAACTTATCCTCTCACAAATACCTCACCCCCCTGCTGCTCTAATTGAGTGTAAATCCCACAAACCTGTGAACACACGTACACAACTAAGTACATCCTGAATCTGGTTTGTAAGGACAGCTTCTGTCCCCTCCACCTCGCCAAGAAAATACCTTTTTAACACCATTTGTGGTCCACATAGGTGGTCTGGAGTGCAGCCTTTTTTCTGATAATCCAACTACCAGTCATTTTATCAGAACAGGATACTCAGTTAGACCCCATCAGATGAGGAGTGAGAAGGTATAGGTATATGAGCTGGGAACGATTCGACTGTCAGTGGTGTTAACTGTCTCTCATATGAAGATCACAAAGTTAAATGTGCTGTCAGCAAGTCCTCAGCTAGAAATAGATGTGTGGAGCTTAGCTTATAAAGTACCTCCACCCCCTGCTGCCCAATAGAATCTAGATCCATCAAACCTTGTGAAAACATAAGCAAATCTGAGCATGAAGGTGCAATGGAACACATTTTCAGTTTTCACAAGGTTTCAGTATGTTTTCCTATCCGAGTGCTGTGAAATAAAAAGTGACAGACATCTTTGAACATGTTTAGAAAATTGGAATTTCATGCCAGTCTCCATGTTATGCCGTGAATGGCAACATTTATCATTCCTATCAACATAAGGCAAGAGTCCTGGCCCTTGTGATTCGAAACTGTCCCTGCACATCCCTTACTCTGTGAATGCTGTGCAGTCATAGCCTTGTGTATCTCTATGCTTTTGTACACCTAACTTGGAATGCACAACCTTTCCCAGTGCGCCTAGAGTCCTGGGTCGGTATCTTGACATGTTCGGCTGCCACTGCCTGCTAAAGAAGAGTGTAGATGCCCCTGAGGTAAATGAAAACATTTGGTTCTTGCCAGACCCATTCACATCTCAGCCGGGCCACATGGGCTGGCAGGTGATGCGTGTACCAAGGAGAACAAGGCACACTGGGAAGGGTGTAGGTGGCCTAGTTCTTCCCTCCACACAGAGACCCAGAAACGGTAAAAAAAAACTCTTCTGGCTCAGAAAACAACCCATTGAAATTGACCAAGAATGATCTATGATCATCAAACTGGAGCTTTTCTAATCATTGACGTAGTCAGAGCATTCATGCCGCACTCTCACTGCTTACGGTGTTATCTAAATGTCCGATATTGGAAGGACTGTTAATGGGCCCTTCATTTAAAGGGCTTATAATAGTATTGGTATGTCATTATAACTTCATTTCTAGCATTACTAAAGCATCAGGATCCACCCTGTCATCCCATCCTCTGGATGAGTACGGTCGATCATCCTGTCACCCAATCTGCTCTTTAACCAATCAAATCCAACAAGAGCTTGACAGTACCTTTTATATCAATGTTTGGGATACAACCCTTAATCTGCTCTTCAGGGGAAGCAGGTTTGCAATTAAATACATGGGGCAAATGCTAATTAAGTCAACAACTTTTAACCAAAAACATTTAATGCTTTAAATTCCTTGACTTTTCGCCTCAATCTACAGTTTCACAGACAAATTTGATCAAATTTTCACCAACTTATTTGTTTTCCGTCTTACAGTGGATAACACTGCAACTCATTGGGTTATTAAATCAGGAAGAATAGCAGGCAAACTTCTGCCCATTCTTGTGATTGATGAGCCAAGCCCTATTTGCTGAGGCAGTGTGTTTGTTCCTGTGTAATTGTCTACCAGATGGCTAAGCTAAGTGTTCTTAAATGCCTTTAGACCTGCAGGGGTCTGGAGTCCAAACATTTCCTATAGAAATGGCATTGTTTTTCGACATCAAACTATTATTATCGCTTTGTTCTCTAATGTTCAAGATGAAGATAGATCACATATTTATTCCGCCACAAAAATGCTTGGACTTCAAGGTTCAACATTTTGCCAAACTTACCAAGATGGTTTTCGACTAAGTGCATTTCATAGACGACCTCACAAAAAAATAAGCCCTCTTGAAACGGGGTGGAGGGGCAGGAAAAACAGAAGTGGAGCAGTATCCACTACCTGCGAGGAGTCAGATTGGAGGAGAAAATGGATCTAGGTGGCAGTGCGAGTCATCAATCACAGCCCCTCAAGGGGAGCCGCAGCTAAAGCTGGTCTGAAGTGCTATCTGTCAGCTGCTGGGATCCAGCCAAGGGACCAGAGAAGGGCCCTATCGCCACCCATCAGCTCATAGCCTGCACACAACTGCCATGTAAACATGTGCAGGTGCTCCTGTCAAAATAACCCATGTCCCGGTTCAGAAGGTTGCGCATATTTCCTCAAATGGATAGTTGGCCTTATTCTGTAGCAGGATGTGTCCTCCCTTGCAGTACACATGACGGACTCACCGAGCACTACGCTTTTAATGATATGTTTCTTCAAATACGGACAAGTTTTCAGCTTTACTATTTCTAATTTATAAGCAGTGTGTTTTTCCCTCCCTCCCTCCCTCCCTCCCTCCCTCCCTATCTTACTCTTAAATAAAGCCACCAAGTGCTTCTCCACCAATGTCGAGCCTCGCCTGTCGATACCTCTCAAGATGGATAGTTGTTCTGCATGCTTATTGATTTGGTACAGGCCAGAGATATAAGTATCATTTGTCATTTCTGGAATTATTTGGAGTCCCAGTTAAAACCCAGAGTGGGGGGAGATGGCCGTGCCTTAGGGGATGGTAGTTTGCAGGAGGGAGGGGGGGGGGCTTGGGTCGGGGCGTAGCGAGTTGTCTGGGCTTTGATGAATGACTGCACGGGTTTTTGGTTTTTACTGCGAGCGCCCGGGCCTTTAGCTGCTATTTGCTTTCACCATGGTCCAAGAAAAACAATGAGATGGGTCCAAGGACTGAGCAGCATGGTCCTGTCATGTGGAGCCACACAGCAAGCAGGGTGGTCCAGGCTGGGAGAGGGTGGGCCTTGGACAGGACATGCTGCCTCTACACAAGCTTAGTTGGCTGCTGCCACCCTGTTGGCTTGATGGGCTGCTACGTTGGCCCCTTTGAATTTCAATAGGAGACAGGGTACTGTATCTACAGTGTATTGGTGACATTTTCTTTGACATATATAGTTATTCACAGTCATTTTTGGACTTTAGGACATGTTTAATACGCAGTGTAATGGGTTGTTTAGTAGTCCCACTGACAGCCTTGTGGTATCCCTTGTGACTTTGCTTTGATTATGTTCCTGTTTGGGCTCCAGGCCAACATACTGCTTGCTTCATTACAGTATGGATCATCTTTTCAGACCATTTAAGATCACAGAGCGCTCAATCAGATACAGTACTGACCACTCAGACTCAAAGAGGTTCATTAAGCTCTTTGATTCATTGAGTTTACGGAGTAGAGCTGTCTTTGACTTTACGGCATAAAGGCAAGAGAATGAAAAGCAGGATGAAGTAAGTATTGTCCATCATTTAGAATACTGTTTGATGTGTTGTGTAACATGATTCTTTTTGTTGGTTTTTGACTTGAGAAAGGAAAGAAAAAAAAGATAAGCGGTAGTCCTGAGACAAGACCACACTGACAAGTGAGTGACAAGTAATTACTCTGGTTGTCAATCAAACCATGTTTTGATGCAAGTATACAATCACACATGATACACAACTTCAAATCTTAAACTGAAAAGGATCTCTATCCTCCAAACCCATCATATGTGTCTGAATGGGCCTGCGAGGGAGCTTGTGAGTTGTATGTTGTGAGTTGTGTGTTGAGGGAGTTGTACCATATTCACACTAGCACCACAAGCCCTTTGCCATCATGATTGCCACCGCTTTTCAAGACTAGATGACCATTGTGAATTCAGTCCCATTTTATCCTGCCAAAATGTGTTTTATCAGCTACAGAGAGACGGAGAGGGAAAGAGAGTATGGCATAGACAGTGTTGTCTTTCAGCTCTGTCTGTGAATATCGTCTTACCCAGCTGCCTATATGCTCACTGTATGTCCCCTGTCTCTCTGCCAAGCCAGACAGGACCCGGTCACCAGGGCCCAGAAGTCCAGCTGCATTTCCATCAAGCAAACTTGCTGTCTCTCTCATGATCCACACACAAGGGTCGCACAATGCTTAACTTGAAGTCATCACACTGTATGTTCTACTCAATTTTATTTGTACAGTTTCCCATGGTTTTCTCATTTTAATATGTCTTGGTTAAGTCTCATTTTGTGGTTAAGTTTTGGATGTTATTTCTATTTCACTTTCTACTGTTTGGATAACAGTCAGTAGCAATTTACTCTCTGCATCAGTTAATTTCATCCTGACCCATCTGACAGGATCCATACATCCTTACTCAGTACATCAAGATGGAACCCCCCTCCCCTCAACATTAGTAGGGTAGTCATCACCATTTTGCCATGAGGCAACCCACAACAGAGGCCCTTGCTGGATCCCCTTGGAGAAGTAGTGCATGAATTGATACATCCCTGTCTCTATTCTCTTTCCTTGCTAATGCCTTTCCTAGAACTTGAACAAACAGCCTGTGCGTGTAGGACACATAAGACAGATGTTTAGAATTACTTTCACCTCGTTGCTCTATTGTGTGCACTTTAAGGGAGCTCAGCTGATGTGGAATGCCACTCATTCAGGCTTCCTGCTCCTACAGGGCTTCTCTTGTTCTTTCAAAGTGCCATCTGTACAAAAAAAGAGGAGGCCTTGGGTTTAAAGTGCAATGTTGAATTATATTAGCTTGCATGAAACATGGAAGGGGTAATAAGGTGGTTAGCAAAACCAAAATTAGTCTGATTTATATATATAGAGAGAGTGCAATTCCACATGGCTTTAAACTAAATGGAATGTGACTCGTTTAGATTGAAGAGCAGAGAAAAGTGTTGATGTGTTTCTCAGTGTGTGTTTGCAAAAGTAGAAACAAATGGCCTAGGTCTACATTGACGCTGTTGAGGAGTGACACTATCTCTAAGCAGAGCACCTATCTAATCTGTCTGCTGTGGGAAACAGCAGGAAGTGACTACGGGACAGGGGCTGGGCAGGGATGCTGCATCTTTAATTACCATTGATATCGCCATGGAGAGGAGAGGGATGGAGGAGCATAGCCAGAGGGGAGGGTGGGGGGGCTGGGGGGGCAGAGCAGGAGAGGACCCGTGTTCACTTTTTAATTAAGGCTCCGTAGTGTAACTCGTCAATGTACATTATTGGAAGAATGAACGTCAATGCCATTGCTTTTTCTCCTCCTCCTTTATCTCTGTCAATGATTCAAAGACATGATTTATGGTTCGTCTCCGTCTTTCAGGATCATCCATCAAGTGCTGGCTCTGCCGCAGCGCCACCCGTTGTAAATCATTCTGAAAGCCTGTCACTCATTTCCATTAACCGTTCCTCTGTCGCTCTGGTCTCCGCCTCCCTCAACCTCTTTTTTCCCCTCTCTCCTCCCTCCCTCCCCCTCAGAGCACAACCTACAGCCACGCGGGGTATCAGTTCCGTTCCGCTGCCTCGTCCGCCTACCTTCTTTTCAATAAATTAACCACTTTCTCCCATGCAATGAATAAAAGAGCCTTGCTCTAGTGTTGCACCAAGCTGCTACTCCTCCTCCATTACAGTTAAACACCAGAGAAATGTCACGCCACTGACTCTCATGCTAAATAAGGCCATAGGACAGAGAAAAAAAACAAAACGTTTGTGTAGCTCTGACTCTACGATGGAAATATTAAAACTGGTCTTGAATGTGTAAGCATGGCCTTTTCTTTCCTTTGAAGAGTCATACTCCTCATTTGTTTTGCTAGCTCAAGTGAAATTGAACTAAAAAGAACACATTGAAATGTGTGCATAAAAAAAGATAAATGTATTAAGGAACGAGCATTACATGTGCACATTGATTTAGGATTAGGAATTATTTTTATTATAGTCACAGTGCAAAAATAATCCCAGGTTTGTTCGAGGTTTGTGTGGATAAAATTTGTAGTGGGCCCTTTCTGAAAATTCTCCTGAATTGTTGGATATTTTACTGCTCAGCGAACTGAGGCATGGACGTTAACAATGACTGTACTATTTAACCAGCTTTTATAGAAATAGGTTTCATGAACAGCGACACTGACTCAATAGAGTGACTGTCAAGTCTCTCACAATAGTGGATGCGCCTCCTCTGGGGAGCTGTTTGGCTCCTCAATTGACTAACTTCTTTTTTCATTCTAATCAACATCTAGATATCAACACTGTAGAATATCCACAAACAGCAGAAAGCCTGTTTTGAGAGGAAACTTTCAGCGATCGGGTGCCAACACATTTCACTATTTGGGCAGCCATTGTTCTCAGAACGGCTGTCAAAGTGACACTGTGCACCAGGCAAATCCAAAAGTTAGCGCTTTTCAAAAAACAGCAGGCCCTAATCATTTCGCAGAGGACGTTTGACAACAAATTTGCCATTAAAATGATTCTGAATAGGAGGAGGCCTGGTGTTTTGAAGCATCTCTGCCTTTCTCACTTTTGCTCGTCTCGTCCTCTGAGCAGCAGGTTTGGCGTCTCGCTTCTTCCCCTTTACACATGCCACTAAGCAGCCTTTGGTCCCCCTACAACCTGACAGTACCACGCTCCTTCTGGAAATTTACTGTGAAGCCTCATTGTATTTAATGAAGGGAAAATAGTGGCAATCTACTATTAATGAACTTGGAATATAGAAAAATGCCTCCTTTGCTGAAAATGGCACAAAACTGCTTGTACAAGGAAAGCCTTGGTTGGATCCAGTCCAGGTTCTAATGAAAGATCCATAGAGAGACAGGCTGGGGAGAAGGGAGAGTTGGTGAAATGCAGATTGTTTTGAATAGAAAACACAGTCTTCCAGCTGCACTATCTGATTCATCAAGGCCTGACCTTGAAAGAGGTCTGTTGTTGTTGTTGATGGCCAGCGTTTAGGGCTCATGCAAAGTTCATGATGCAGTAACTGTGTACATCCACTAATCTCAGGAGAGCCCAACGAATGGGAGCAGCGGGCCACATAGCGAGTAGTGAGTGTTACGGACCACTAGCAGTCCATTTTAACACTCTTACCTTTTTATTACACCTCATAAAATATCATTTCGCATGCCACAACAGGCAAAAAGGGTTGCTGGGTTGGAGTTACTATTTGTTTAGTGAGCATAAACAAATAGTGTTATAATTTAAATGACTAAATTAATCAGTAATTATTTTAGTAAATAGAAAATGTGCAGTCAAAAATATATATGTACATGTACAGTATATGGCTAAAGTGCTGTTGAATTGTGGAACAGCTTTCTCCTGGACATCATAAATGCAAAGCAAGTTAGACAAGTGTAGGTTGTCATACCCTCCTCTCAGTGCCTCAATAAAGCTGGAACAAAGGCCTAATGTGTGCAAGGCAGTGGTCCTTTAAACGATGGCCCACTTTCTCCCAGGCTGCCACGCAAACATTCCTGACTGACATTCAATCAGGGAAATTTGAACCGAAGCAAGATGGTCTTTTATTAGTACCGTCCTGTTTGCTTGACTGGTCAGCTCCAATATGCGAGGCGGCATGAGTGGCATACAGTAAGATGATGGGTTCTCTCTCTGATAAGGGTGAATGAGGGGTAAACTGCTATTCTGCAGAAAGGAACCATCAGACCTCATCATGTCGCTCCTGGAGAGCCATGTCACAGGCCCTTCAGAAACCAAGTGACAGAGCAGCTCGTGGAAAATACACTGTGGCCATTTCGAATGTGCTCTGCGAGGATGGCTCCTGGCTCTCCATTTGTGACTCTTTATCAGCCATGACATTTTAATGTTATTTCATTCTTTTATATTTTGTAATTTAGAGAAGATGATGCAAATTAAAATGTCTCTGTGAGTCTCTTTGGAAGAATATTGTTTTCCTCGCAAGACAATACGCTGGTAGTTTGTGAGCTCAGACTGCACTTGTTTTTGTTGTGGTGGGACAAAAGAAAGGTTAGCTGTATTCATGCAATATATTACTAATTCATTTTTTATAAGCAAATGATTAATTATAGCAATTTCACATTCACTCACTGTATTGACTATGTTTTAAAAAGGAACCCACAAACTATGCTGCAATATGCATGAAGCAACATTCATGTGGTTCCATGCTAATGGGTAGCTGGCAGAAGGAAGGATTTGGTGCTTTTTTGGATGGAAACGTATCTGCCTGGGCTGATAGGGCGACCCTCTGGTGGGATGCAACGCCAAGCCACGGCATGTGAGGCGGCGTCGGTGGCACGCTCAAAGTGATGACTTGGGTGCTGGAGTGCAGATTGCAATGCTCTCCCGCCGCTCACTTCCAATTAGGCAGCGGGCCGAGTGATGCGTCTCGGAGCAGAAGCTTCGAGCAGGCATCAAAAAGAGCAGCGTCGCTCAGTGACATCATGGAGAGAAGGAACTCCTGGAGCTAAGCAGCCCAGCTTGATGTGACGGAGTGAGAATTATGATTAGAATCGAAGGAATACACGGACAGACTTAGTAATCCCTACATTTGTCTTCCGACATGAAAGGATCATCCTCCTCTCTTCTGAATAAATATGCTTACAGGCCCATTATAAGATGTTCTGAAAGCATTTCGATTACGTTTTCTCAAGTTTTTTTTTCTGTGTTTTACCATCATTAACAGAATGTTGGTTGTGAAAACACTTTTGATTAATTGCCATAATTATTGTGATCATTTTTGCCCAAATGAACAGCCAGATGGTTGAACATGGTGTCATATTTGTGATGCTATCATATTAATCTATCACTGAGTCCATCTGAGCATTCCCTGCTTTTTGCAGTGTTCACATTCTGTCCTCACATTGTCCATGTCTGCTTTGAGATGTAAGGTCCTATTTGATTATATTCGATTATAAAATATTTATTATGCGGGTGTATGAAAGCAAGGCATTTATCTGCATGAATAGCCTGTGTTTAGTGAAGTAAGTAATGTGCTGTAAGTAACATCCCTTTCATGCATAAAAAAATTAACTCTAATCTTTCCGTTGCATGGTCTCACAGTGGAACCCACAGAGAGACCTTCACAAAACCACTCTGTGAAACAGTAGATGTCGTTTCCCTCTCTTTTACAGATGAAATCATGAAGCTTCATGTACCAATAGCAGGAAAGTGTTTAATGCAACCACACTGATGTGAATTTGTGGTTTGATTCACCTGAACTAAACTGTAAAAATGAGAAATAATAGGATTTGAATTTGACTCTGAAACAGTAACAAATTTGTTCCAGACTAAGAGATACACACATAGGCAATGGTCAAAAAGGCCTTATTCTCAATTGTCAATTGAGTTGTCACGAATAGTTTATCGGTGGCAGTATTACTTCATTCCAAAGACATTGTCCTTGACTTGGGGAGAATAGGTCTGTGAACCTGACAAGGAACAATGAAGAAAGAAGTGTTTACAGATGGCCTGGGGCTCTCGTCTACTGTCTTCCAGTTCCTCATGTGATCCAGTTAAGAATGAACTAAAGCAACATCAGCGGAGTATCTTCTGGATGTCTGTCTGTGTGTCAGATGGATCTTGATGAATGGCACACAAGTGATATCAGTAGATATCACTGTCAAATATTAAACCCCATTAGAAGATCTTTGACAAAAAACAATGCCTTACTCATAATGATAACTAACCATCTTCGAAACTTTTAGATTCCAACGAATCTTTCTGTCATGGACCGTAGGAAGTGCCACTGACTTACTACCAGTTTTAGTTCCACTCAACTATTGCAGGATTGCAGTGTATGTATCTTCCATCGTTGACTGAGCAAATGAAACAACTGGCTACCATGCATGTTGTAAAGGTTGGCGGTAAATTAGACAGGCGACTGGAGAAGGATGGATACGTCTGACCTGCTTTGTTAACGTGTGTGCGGCACACTTACATGGGATGCAGCAGGCCTGGTTCTCTTTGCCTTTTTTCTTTTTTTCCCATTTCTTAGTGTGGCATAAATCCGGGAGATGAAAATGTCATGGAGCAGGTTCATTTTGCAAAGAGGTTTTGATTGCCATGTGCGTGTAATTGATTGTTCCAAGGACAGGGGGAAATCTAGAAATGTCATAACAGTCCTGCTTAGGTCGGTCCCACCGCTAGGCAATCAATGAGAAGTAAAAAGAGATATTGATTTGCGAGCAGCAAAAACTGTAGCTTGAGACAACCAGAGAGCAGTGGGGAAAGTGGCACAGACATGCAGACCTGTCACTGGCACCTATGAATTACCCAATCTTCTCTGAAGATAGTGTTACCGTGGATACTCACAAAGGCCTGCCCTGGGTATTGCAGCTGTCCATTAGCTAAAGCCCTCAGGCACCTCACTTTCGCTTGTCAGATTAATGAGGGAAATGTTGACCTTCCATGGTATAAATGTTGATGTTGTTCTGACGATTTGAAAACTTTATACTAACAATCTAATACTGGAATTGGACCGCTGTAGCGGGCCACATGGGTTGTTACAATTGCTTTGTCTTTGAAAACAAATTGATGAAGTAAAATGTCATTTGTTAAATGCGGTAATAGAGTAAAATGTATTGTACACTTTTCTAAATAACTAGGCTATGCACGATATAGACCACATACTGTATCGAGTTGCTGGTTAGATAAAAAACTATGCATGTGTAAAAGGGATTCCTACAAAGATCTCCCATTGAGTTTGTGCAGTTCTCAACCTAAGAGGAAAAATGACTTGGCTCAGAAATAGACTGCTGCGCCTGGAAATACAGGCCTTGTTATGCCAGAAGTCTGTTCTAACGGATTAATGTTATAAACACTTCAAGTGGTTGATTTATGATGGACACCCTAGGTTTTTTGACCTTTGCATATCCCTGTCTGAAGATATAAATTTGCAGTGACACAGATTGGAGGCTTTACAGGGGTTTATGACATGCTAAATCTCAGGCCTGGCATGCCAGCCTCTTCTATTGTAAGCCCAGTTAGACTCAACATTTCCTTTACTGGACTTGAACTTGGTTGTTTGATGGGAAGGCATGTCTGACCGAAAAAGAGAAAACAGAAAAGTATTTATATTCTCATACTCAATTTATTGTGATAATGTCACACTTGCTGCTTTCATGTAGAGTATTTACTGGTGCCTGTTATTCCCATGATACTGCTATTGTGTTCTACAAATCCTCACTATATCCCAAAGGAATCTAGATGGTCCCTAAACTTTGATCATAAGCTGCCATGTCCTTGCATTTGATCTTGTATTCAAGAGTCATGCTGCTTGGCATAGAGCAAATGCTGGCAAACTGCAGTTACAAATGGTCTGAGAAGAGGATTCAGACATGTGGGTATCGAGGAGTGATCCCTGCCAGAAGGTTAATTGGCGCCTCTGGATGTCTATAACTCAGGGCATCTGATCTAAGGGCCCGAGCAGCAGGAAATAATGCTCTTCAATTCTGTTTCAACTTGAAATAGACTGATGTGGAAAAAAACACATACAAATAATCTTTGTTCAAACTTTTGTTGTACTGGAACCAAGGGTTCACTCCTTTTTTGATGTTATCCAATGTTTTATATCTATAAATAAACCATTAATTTGTACTCTTGACACCTTTTTACCCTGATATTAAAGATGTTCTGAGGCCTTAGCCAACCTTGGTTGGCAAAGCAAAATATGATTCTGGTACAGTAGATCAACGTCAAAGCACATAGAATAGGGACTTTCTGGCGTGTGTGAGGCCTCTTGTTCATTGGGCCCTATTCTCCATGTTTGCTTTGAAAGGCCAGAGCACATCTCCATCTCAACCCATTAGCTGGCATGCAGTTCACCTCCAGGGTTTCTCCTGAGGCACTTGTGAAATATTGATAAAAAGTCGTATTTTCAGAATGCGAAGGATGAAGCCCTTCTATGGGCCGCCCTGTGTAGAACTCTTGAGTGCTCTCATTCAGTCTACTCCCTCAACGAGTGCCCCCAACTCAAAAGCGGAATATTAACCACATGAAATGTATAAGTGCCTGGACAAGGCTGTTATGTCCTATTCATATTTAACTGGAAGCACGTCCTTCATAACTCCTTCCAAAATGCACAATTTAATAAATGAATTAGGAAAATATATCAAACGCTATGAAAGCGCCATCAAACCTTTATATTGCAGAATGTCTTCAAAGTGTTATCACAGCAGTTGCAATATGCTTGTGTTAAGGGATTTTATAGAGAATCAAAATCAATAGAATAGAGAATAATTAGATTAATATTGTCATGCAGATATTAATTGTTGTCCCAGCCTCATGAAATAATTGTAGACTGCTGAGTCATAATTGCCATTAATTGGATGATGGTAAACATGTCAATTATAAATACTGTTGTTTAATTATCAGTTAATTGAGCAGTAACATGTGTGCCCTATGTACTGAGAGTTAGAACAGGTGAATAATGAAAACCATGATTGCTGTTCACGAGATTGTCATGGGTAAATATGCTGATGCAACAGAATTCCAGTAATTTCTCAAAACTCTTCATTAGTAGATATATTACAGTATTACGAGCAAGTCTATTTACCAACATAGACAATACTAAAGCATAATGATCTATTCAATAATGAAGTCTATTGAAATTTTTGATTGTTAAACGTAATACAGCTTTGGAGATCTCTGGCTCATTGGCACCCCTAGAGGCAAACTGTAACACAATGTAGATACCTCAAAATATGCTCTGAAAATACATTTCAGCTCCAATCTGATACAAAAAAATCGAAATCACATAAGCAATGTGATGTCATCAGAATACTGTTAGTTTTAGCACGGCCAGATTTGATATAAAGAGAATCCTTACATTTTCATTACAGTTCAGAGACGCTGATAATCTCTCTGGAATAGGTCATTTGCAATAACACTTAGCAAATCCCAGGAGAAATCAATTGCCTTTTGTCACTCACTGGCCAATGATTGTTGTAAACATCTCAGCGCCAGACAGGGAAACCTTTGACACAGCACTATAAGTCGATGGCCTGTCATGAATCACAGGGAGCTGTTTGACCAGCAGTAGTTTGTTAGCAGGAGCACAGGCCTGCTGTTGATCTACGCTATACCAAAGCCATCAATGTTTTAGATTGTAGGCTACAACTGTATTGTGCATTTGTTGATACCAAGGTTTTTCATACAACTGGATATAAACCAGTCAAGATATCCTCTCCAATAATTGATGCCAAAAATAAACCCCTTCTTGCTTAAAAGCATCACATCAGCCATTATCTGACGATGTCATTTTAGATGAACAGCCCAAATGTTAAGGAATATAACCTAAATGTCACTCAGATATTTTTTCTCTCTGTCTCTCCCACTCTTATAGTATACGAGCCTGATGATATTAACCTTCGAGAGTCCCCCGGAGATGAAGACGCAGAGAATGACACTCCAACTGAAGAGGACTGTTCAGAAAAGACAAGTCCAAAGACATCGGAGGACAAAGACCTGGACAACAAAAGCGCTAACAGCTACAGCTACCAGAACTCCCCCATTAGTGTTCTTTCCAATCAAGAGGTTGAGGTGGAGTCACACCTTAGTGACACCAGCGATAGACTCTCTGACTTCAAGAACTCCTCACCACATGAAAGTCAGAAAGATGAAGAGAGCAGTAGCTCTAAACAAAACATGAACAGCAGCCTGGAGAAAATGAGGGCAGCCTATGCAAACTTTCTTTCTGATTCCTATTGGACAGGGATTGGAATGAACTTGAAATACGGTAAAAGCCCCAGTAAAGCCAACTGTGACAGCACCAATGGAAGCGCCAAGAATGAATTTGACTGGCATCAGGATGCACTATCAAAAACCCTTCAGCAAACTCTCTCCCCGAAGCCCATGTCCAAACCCAACCTCTTCAGCTCTGTCCACCTCTACAGGCAAAGTAGTAAGACCTGCGGGACAGTGTTCACAGGAGCGAGCCGATTCCGCTGTAAGGACTGCAGCGCCGCCTACGATACTCTGGTGGAGCTCACAGTACACATGAACAAGAGTGGACATTATCAGGACAACAACCACAGCAAGCAAAGTAATTCCTCTGCCTCCTCCTCCAAGTCAAGAAAGCGGAATTTGCAAGACATGGAAGGGAAAGAGGATGCACAGAAAGTTCTTAAGTGCATGTTTTGTGGACATTCTTTTGACTCACTTCAGGACTTGAGTGTACACATGATCAAAACTAAACATTACCAAAAAGTGCCTTTGAAAGAGCCTATACCTGTAATCACTCCCAAATTATTACCACCATCCAAGAAACGAGCCTATGAAGTCACCAGACCTTGCTCTCCTGATTCCACCACAGGGGTTGCTGGTTACAGCGAGGCACAAAGGGCTGCGGCCATTTCAAATGCAAACAACAACCGCTATGGTTATCAGAACGGGGCTAGTTACACTTGGCAGTTTGAGACATGCAAGTCGCAAATTTTAAAATGCATGGAATGTGGAAGTTCACACGACACCCTTCAACAGCTGACAACTCACATGATGGTTACTGGACATTTCATCAAAGTTACTAATTCAGCGTCTAAGAAGGGAAAACAGTTAGCTCTTGATCCTTTAGCTATAGAGAAGATGCAGGTTTTAGCTGAGCCTACACCTAATGAGCCAGGAGGTGATAAAGTGTCCCCTAAAAAGGTCTCTTCTGGGAATAGCGATAAAAATGCACAAGAGGAAGGCACACCAGACAAAATACAAGAAACGGACATTAAAGTAGAAAAGTTAACAAATGAAGATCAGAAAGAAGGCAACGGAGACTTTAAATATCCCTATCTTCGAGAGGAGGATCTTGAGCAGGGTTCAGGTGGAGGAGGGGACATACTCAAGTCTTTAGCCAACACGGTGGCATCTGCAATCAACAAGGCTCAAACAGGGACACCAAGCTGGAGTGCCTACCCCAGTATCCACGCTGCCTACCAACTCTCTGGGATCATGAAGAACACTCCCGTTTCAGTGTCTCCCCCTATTCAGCTAAAACAGACCCTGAACCCCAAGCTGAGGCAGATTGCCCCGAAAGGGAAGTTTTATCAAAGTGCTTCAGGAGTTGAGACTCCTCAGGGACAGCATCAAAATGCGGACATCAAAAAAGAAAAGGTTGGCATTAGTGATGGTAAAGAAAGTCAGAATATTAAGTTTGATCTGTTGGAGAATGATGACAGCGATTGTCAGGATGATTCCTCTTCCTCTTCAAAGCTCGAGGCAGACGGTGTGAATGAAGGGAGTGATGAGATCAAAGGGAAGTTGAGCCCAGACTTCTCAGATAGAAGCAAGACACCAAGCCCTCCTGCCAGCAATGGACGCAGCTCTACTTCAGAGGTTCTCAATGACACTCCTGAAATACTTGGCATAAACCCTCTAAGTGCTCTGCAGTCAGTTCTTAACAATCACTTGGGTAAAGCAAATAAGCCCACCAATTCAAGATCAGATAACAAGTTAGCAGCTCGCACCCAGTCTATATTCTCTGAACTCAACAGGAGCGTTGAGAAACCAGCATTAATGCTTGGCAGCCCTCTCATAAACCGGGCCAACAATGCCTTCCTTTTTGCTAGCGATGACCAGCCAATAGATTTGACTAAATCTAAACACAACAAACCAAGTCCCTCCATCCTTCAACCCACGACACCAATCCCACAAAAATATGCTCTCTCTGACATTGCTGACATGGTCAAAGTTCTTCCCAAAGCCACAACACCAAAACCCTCAATGCCATCAAGAATCCCCTCCATGAAACTGGAATCAGACGTCAGGCGCTTTGAGGACGTGTCAGCAGAGGTGTACTCTGTTCATAAGCGGAAGGGGAGACAATCCAACTGGAACCCCCGTCACCTCCTCATTCTGCAGGCCCAGTTTGCCTCCAGCCTCTTTATGACTTCTGAGGGCAAATATCTACTCTCAGACCTTGGCCCTCAGGAACGCATGCACATCTCGAAATTCACTGGACTTTCCATGACCACCATAAGCCATTGGTTGGCTAATGTGAAATACCAACTAAGGAAAACGGGGGGAACCAAATTCCTGAAGAATATGGACACTGGCCATCCAGTGTTCTACTGCAATGACTGTGCCTCCCAGTTCAGGACACCACCTGCATTTATTGCCCACCTGGAATCCCACTTAGGGTTCCAAATCAAAGACATGTGCAAACTTCCTATAGACCGTCAGACCAAGATAGAAGAGCCAGAACTGTCAAAGGCTCTGAGCGTCAGGGCCACAGAGCCACTTGTCACTGAGGAGGACATTGACTCCAAGTTCAAATGTAAGCTATGTTGTAGGACATTTGCCAGTAACCATGCAGTCAAACTACACTTAAGTAAAACTCACAGCAAGTCACCTGAGAACCACTCACAGTATGTGGAAATGGACAAAGAGTAAACGTCATACATTTTTCCTAATCATTTGGTGTTGTTTTCATTTCAAAACACGGGTCAGATATTTCATTTTGTTTTTTTTTAGTAAGGTTGTATAGTGTGCATACAGACACTGAAAACATTTCATTGAAAACAAAACACTGGTTGGTCTAAACCCTAAGTTTTAAGATACACTAAATGATGACCTTTGCACCCTACTCAAATGCATCACCAGTAATTAAATGTATTACTGCTTGAAACATAATTGCTGATGTTTGCATGCAATAGCTATGGCTATGACTACTATTTATTTGTATGATATGTCAAGTTTCAATTGTATTTCAAAGACAAGTAATGGATTAGTTGTAATTTACAACTTCAGTAAAACACCTACAGTACATACATCTGCAGCTGTGAAAAAAGGTAGCTGGACACACATTAACACATTTATCAAACTGTACAGTGTATTGCTATGTAAAAATGTTTTGTGTTGCAATGATAGAACAGAAAGGCACTTTAATAAATATTTAATCACATGTTTAGACTCAGATTCTGTACATGACTCAACAAATTTAGACCATTTGGAAACAAGTATGTCTCACCTGTAAATATATTTGAGGAAAAACAAAAGAAGTGTTTCATGCTTAAAAGATAACAGTGAGACAAATTATACCTGCACCTTTTTCTACCAATTCAAATAAAGAGTTAACATTTGCTACCAGCCTTTGTTCTTAATACGTTTGGCTTGATTTCCCTGATGTCTCCAGAATATGGCTACTGTTTCTAAATACACATGGGACCCTGTTTACCGGCTTGCCATGTCAACAGGACATCCTGATGATGATGATGATGATGGCTCAGGTGCAACATTGGGCATCACACAGGGCTGCTACACCTTTGATACATGGATCTAAACTGAAATGTGCTGTCCATACCTAAACCCATGTATCATATATAACACCAAGTTTATTCTATTAATTGTACAAACACAAGCGCTTTTGTGAAAGTGTAATTCTCTGTCACCTTTTCACAACATGTTCGCCCACAAGTATTCTTCAATGAAAAATGGCGATTCTAGATTTTAGTACAAAAGCACCGACATTTTCATTTTACAAATATGTATCCTGCTTTCTTTAATTGGGCTTCAATGAATACTGCCTCACTGTGGTATCATGACAATTAAATGCATTGCTTGATCTCTATTATTTCAAAGGTTTCAAAAATAATTGCCCCCTAAATTCATACATTTTTATGCAATTGATATTTTTTGAGCAATCAAGGCCTCAATTAAGAGAACCCATCATATCTATGTTTTATAACAGGCAACTGACATTTGATGGTAAATGGGGAAAAGCACATGGGCACCATGGTGATTTGAATACTGTGACACCAACTTGCCCCCTATTGTTGGAAATGAGCAGGCAATCACAGTTGTTCATCAGATGACTCTTAATGCAGTTAAAGTATTCAGCTATAATTTCTCCTTGCATTTATAATTACTGTCATAGACCACACACCTCAGTGAACAGATTAAAGCCATAAATTATTTAGTGCCTCGCCTCACCAATGGATCGCTGATTCATCTGTAGAGCCATTATGTTTTAGAGTAGCAACTTCCTCTAAATTGAAGCCAGCAAGTGATCTAAGATATGGTAGAATTGCTTGAAAAAATGAATGCAATATTCGAGTCGTTTGTGACTATTAATTGAAATTAAAATGTGTGATTGAATTGTGTTATTGGAAGGGGAAAAGCCGCATCGCTGCAGCTATAATAATTCAGAATTTCACCATATTACCGGAGCTATTTCGCTCTCTGATTATTATACAAATCAGCCTAGTATGTGGAGACATCATTATTCAGAGCCAATGTCTACATGTAGGTTTTGAGAAACCAGCACAACATGGTACTGGTTCTCATTAGACGTACAAAAGACTAAATGCTGTCATCAATGCAATCAGCTGAGGGAAATTAGCTGTTTCTTACCTTAATTTGCTCTAATAAGTCAAAGTCACTTTGGGATTCATTGTTACTCTACAGGCAAAGTGATGTTATATCTTGAGCAAACAAAAATGTCTATATCAGAACATCTAAATAAAGTATCTTTGCAAAGGCTGTAAAATATGTGTTGTATTCATCCATTTTAACGCAAAAGCGATATTTTATGGTTGCAAGTAGATCAATTAAAAATAATATTATTTATATAAACATCATTGGATAGTTATAAATATTAATCAACAATTTGTGTCAGGTAAGTTAATACAAAACCCATATCATTAATTTAATGCATCCTGTTTATTAATTTCAATGTTTCCATATTAATGCAGTTAATGTAACTTCCAACACTCCCACATTAATTACACCCATCCTTGAAGCCATCCCTGAATTGAGGCACACTTGCCTGATTGTGATCAACTATGCACATTCAAAAAGAATTCTAGTCCTTAAGGTTACTGTCCAACTGTTCTCTCTTAAGCTTTAGCACTGGTTATCACCATTTGCTCAACTACAAAAAAATGTTTAGTTTTACTTTGATTCTTACTTTTTAAATGTATACTTCACCTTTGTAGAATATATATTTCTGTGTCTTTGTCATCTTGTGTTGAAGGAATTATTCTATAAATGTTTTGGAGACAATCAAACGCAACAGTCTGCCTATAACATTACACACTAAGTCTAGTTGCAAAAATTGTTTTTAAACCTTTACGTTGTTTTGAGGTTCATAAATGTCACGAATCTGATTATTCATAGTCTAATGGACCCAAACATCAGAACATCTTATATTTTCAGCATAGACCTGGCGAGGAGTTTCTTTTTAAAACTGTACTAATAGCGTAGTTGAAAAATCAAATTATAGACTAAGTATGCTTGCATTGCAGAGGCGGCAGTGAAAACCGAAACTTAGCTAAATTGACGCCAACTCGTATTTGCAAATCCTTTGTCAATCTGTCGTTAAACATGTTATCAAATAATGATAACTGTACGCTCCTTGCTTGCATTTGCGTGCTTCCTTCTGATGCTGATGTGCTGTAATAGGGCAAATGTGCATTGGAATTTGCCTGCTTGAATACACACAAAACATTTACAATGTGCCTGACTTTATTTCCTCATGTGGCAGACAAGCAAGGAGTTTCTGCATTGTATGGGACCAGATGTTCTATAAATCAATAAGGAAGGAGTTCT
This sequence comes from Plecoglossus altivelis, assembly GCA_036571765.1. Classification (NCBI taxonomy): domain Eukaryota; kingdom Metazoa; phylum Chordata; class Actinopteri; order Osmeriformes; family Plecoglossidae; genus Plecoglossus; species Plecoglossus altivelis. The sequence continues at coordinate 14,297,078 of BROE01000021.1, read as the reverse complement.
AAACATTCATCGCACACAGTCATAGGTATGTAAATTATGCTTGAGTGTTTGATGAATTGAGAATGACAATTGTAAGGGCCACAAAACTGTAGCTTCCAAAGTAACATTTCACTCAGAAAACCCACTCTTTAGAGAACTCAAACCAGCCAATTATGTAAGTATTGTATGATCACTTCTCTGCTCATTCTCCTCATTCATATTGTTGCTCCAGTTAGCATGCAGGGGAGATTTCTGCTTAATGGCTCTGGTTCTTAAAAGGTAACTACTCTGTTTCTGTGTAGCATGAGCCACTGTAAATAATGTGCAAGCACTGTTACCCAAAGTGCCACTTTGTACATCACAACAGCTGAATTGTTTAAAGATAAGTATTGATACCATGACACAATATCTAGGTTATACCAGACAGAAACCAATGTGTTTCCACAGCTTCTAGTGTATATTATGGGCTTCGTGGTAGATAATTGTGTTGTTCTGGATATGCAAATGAAGTCAAACAAGTGATGAATGGAATATATTTGATCAATCAAGTAAGCCTGTGGCCCATGATAGTGCATATTCATCTTGCATCATGAATATCAAATCGAAGTCATTCATCAAATATCAATTGTACATTTGTAGCATATTAATCATACAACCTTATATCTCAGTAATGCCAGAAAAGATGAAGGTTGATAAAGTACTTGCAAGCAGGAAAATGCGGTGGTTGGATAGTGAGCAATGAGGTGTCAGTGAAACTTTCTATCTCAGTAGTCAATCCAAACAAGCTGGTCCGTAATCCCTGGCTCTGTTTCTGCCTCTCTCTCTCTCTGGCCTATTAATCATTTCTTTTTCAATTTTTGGTAAAGTTAAACTTAACAGCATCATTTTCCTTGATTTTCTATGGAATTGTCCTTTTGTTCACAAAAGACATGGTTGATGATCGAGTCTTGTCATAGTTTTTCAGTGTGAAGGCTATTATAAAGGCTTAACTAAGACGTCAGTCAAGTCATCACCTTTAAAGATTTCCCTCATGAGGGAAGGTGCACAGTCAGCATTGAGTACAAAGTAGGGGTGTGCAATGTCTTTATTTGAGAAGAAGAGTGGGTTTACATTTTTGAGAAGTGAACTATATCTCCCCGGTTGCCCCTCGGGCCACAACTTTAGGATCATACAATCCTTTTCTAGTTATTGTCTTAAGAGTTAGTCCATCCATGTCCTTCCCATGCCGTGATGAAGAACATACCAATCTAGGCCGTCCTAAACATGTTCCATTTGAGCTTGACCAACTGTACTCTTCTTTGCCCAGTGTTGCAAGAGCTACAGTAGGAACTAAGAATGCATTTCTGTGTAGGAATGCATAGACATTTTCATTGCCATCATATACTGGATGAGAGAACTAACAGTCGATTGCCAGCAGTTCATCAGTGCATCCTTCAAATGTGTCACCCAGCTTGCCTCAAGGCAGCGTGCTGGCTCAAATTGAAGCTGACATCTTCCAAATATGAAAGCAACAAATCACACATTTTTATTGGGCCTAATCTCCAGCCTAGCCCCTTGCAGACGTCAGCACAATCATGGATGCTGCTCTAATTCTTGCCGACTGGCTGCTTGTGCCTCCCAAGCATCTCTGGACTCACAGACTCAAACACAAATGGCTAGGCGCCACAGATGGGAGTGACACCTACGCTCATTACGCGACTTCAACATGGTGGGAAGGACGTATGGAGATTGTGTACTCGGATATAAAATGGTTGTGTGCAATCTAGTGATTTGAGTCCAGGTTGATTCATGCTGGACTGATTAAAGGTTGGACAATGTAAATGTTTATATTAGGCATGTACGTATGTGGCATGTGTGTTTTTGTGGAAGGTATGCTGTCAAAAGCCAAAGGGAATGTTGATGACGCAATACCTCCACAATAAAAAAACCTGACATTTGAAAAGAAATTGAATTGTACAACAAGATCCTTATTATTTTGGCTGTAGGATGCTCTCCAATCCCTCTCTGTCTGCCTGTCTGTCAGTCTGTCTAGACACACACAGGGTGAATGGGGGGAGGCTGCTGAGTGCAGAGCTAGCTCTCCACCTCTTGCCCTCCTCTCCTGTCATCTGTTGCCCCACAGCAGGCCAGAGGTTGTTGGCGTTTTGCTCACTTGTAATCCGTCTCACTGTCAGACTGGCGGCTCCTGGGTCACCCGTCACTCAAAGTGACATGAATCAGCGTTGACGCCAGCAGATTTAAGCCATTTCTCTCAGTCTGTAAACAGAGCCAGGGTTCAGGAGCCTAAAGCTAAAGAACAACCTGTCCCCTTGCCCTCAAACCACAGGCCAATGGTAAATGACCCACAGAAGCATGAATGATGTTGAACAGCATGCTTTTTCAGAGAACCACACAACAAATACAGAATCCGATAAAGGTATAATTTGCCACTATATAGGATTAATTGCACAACTAACCGTGTCCATGGATGGGGGTGAAAAGGCAAATCAATTGATTATTTAAAGCAGGGAAACATAAGTAACAGTGATAATAGTTGTCCTGTCATTGTAACCAAGATTCAGACATGGACATGTGCACTCTTAAAAACTCAGCTAGTGTGCAGACAGGGAAATCAATACAGCATTTTGTTATCTATCTCTATCTTACAGCTTAAAAGAGAAGGATTATATGTCATAGAATGAGCCTGAGCAGAGTGAGGTGGAAATCTATCATTGTAGAGAGTCACTGGCCTTTCCTGTGTAAATCATGTGTCACATGGCCAGCAAGTTCATTCTACGGCCACGGAATACATTTAGGGCCTGGACGCAGTCTTCCATTTTTCTTGTTTGATAGAGTGCTTCCTGCACTGGTGGACTTGTAAGATTATTCTCTAACCTACACCTTTTCATTATTTTAAGAGTAACTGTCCTTACAAACAGCAAAGTGAAAAAGTGTGTGCTTGAAAGAAAATGAGATCCCCCCTCTCGAATTTGAATGGTACATTTTAATTTTCATAATTCTCAAAGGAACCTTGCTGTCGGAACTGCGGAAGTTTTAATGTGACAAAGGCTTGACAATGGAGCAAAAAGATGCAAATGACACACCTGTGGCAAACGAAGACGTTGAATTTCTCCCATCTGAGTACTCTGTCCTGTACACGTCAAAGCATTCACTGCTACCACGGGACCTCCAGAGCCCAAAACACAGATGGAGCTCACAGTGAATGATTTGACTTCATCATTTACTGGCCCCTCAGCCTTGTAGTTTCACAACCATTTCTCCACAGGAACATCATGCTGACCATCCCCGTCAGACAAGAAAAAGTGAGAAGTAGCAATCCAAAATATGAGCTGTCACAAAACCCAAGAAAAAATAAACTATAAAGTCACAACACTTTTATGAGCTAGTCCTGTGCAATACATTGTGTTAGACAAAGGATACAGATTCTTAATATGTGAATGCTTTTTAACTGTAAACAGCAAAATGGCAGTTCTGTTATCTCAAATGAGTTTGTTGGTTTAATATTGAACGCAATATGAATGCTATTTAGAACAGCACAGTCGAGGCTCAACCATGCAAAAGGAAAAAGATATACAGGAGGTACAGAAACGGTATATTCTTGATCACTCAATTATGGGTACACACCCGGATCCGTAGGCAGTCACTCATTCACAACATCTATATTACATCTGTAAAATGGGGTGGTAGAGACAATCATTTCTTCGCTTCACTTTCAGCTCCCAGAATCATTGTAAGTCGTGAAAGTATGTGAACACTGAAATTGTCAGACAGCACCCACTCCCAGCCTTCATCATCCCACTCCCAAGCATTTCTATTTCATTTAAGTGTGCTGGGAAGTACTTTCATTTTGTTTTAATGAAGTTTCAAAAGTTGGATGATCTGTAATAGTTGGCTGTTCCGGTCCCAGCTTTTTACTTTCTATCTAGAATGTATTCTCTGTATAGCATGGCTGTCATGTGGGCTTTTCAACCCTTACATAGCGTTGAAGAATATTCGGCTCCCCCTAGTAGACCTGGGACTGGAACAGAGAAATAAGATTTGCAGTATTTGAATTAGATGAAGCGTGCATTACATTCATGGCTGTACACCCTGCAGGTTGATCTGACCATACAAGGAGTTAAATTGGTCACATAACAGGTTTGGCAACCCAGTGTCCAGATGAACAGTATCTATTACCCAGAAACTGTTCCACTGCATGTTCTCGGTGACCACCCGTGAATGATCTAACCCATTATTGAAAGAGGAAAAATTACCCATGATAGAAGTGAAACAAAGAGCTACTAAATGTCATCATCTTCACAAAGACAATGAGATCTAACATTCAGTGTCAAGGCATTATGTTCACGGATTTTTAACAAAGAATCAAACTATAGGCAATATCTGCTGGTAAACCAAGAAGGCTCTTAGCTGCCACATCAAAATTGAGAAAAAAGGTCCTGCATTTGAAAGCCTAAAGGCTTAAACTAATTCAAAAAGTCTAATCAGACTAGCAATCCCTGATGTTAATGAAGGTGTCACACACTGCACAAAGAAAGTTGTGCCTGGCAATCTTCCATTTTTCGGCTGCCTACACCAGTGACATTTCATCTCACATTCAAAGAGCGCCTAGGCCCCTTAATGAAATGCATAATTAACATATTCTAATTGTGCTGAGCACAGTGATGGTTTTGACAGAGCTCACTTTCCATGTCTAATTCAATGCTAATTTAATCTGTTCTTTTCCCGCCGACATGACCTTTCTTGATTGAGTTTCACCGCAAAGAATTTTTTGATGGATTGATTTATCAACCTCTTGGAATGCAACAAAAGCACCAGTTTTAGACAGAAAAAAAGAGAAGGTGGAGAAAAGGAGGACAATGGAGGCAGCAGACAGATCAGGTGACAGGAAAAGGAAGAAAAAAAAACAATTAGAATTGAATGAAAACAAGCATGCTGAAACAGTGTCCAGTGATGGACTGTTTACAGTGTAAAAAACCTTTCTCTGCCACACTTCCCTTCATCATGAACCCTGCTGGTCTAATGGCACATTTTCCCAGTCATTTAATCACACTTGCTGAACATTGCTTAAGCCATCAACTGGCTTACCTTTAATATGGGGATTAGGGGAAGTCTAAAGGCTTCTCTTTGCAAGAGAAAGAGCAAATACCAGCTGCATTCACAGATCTCCTTAATCTGAGTATTTACCAAAGGTTGATGCTGAGCAGGCAGCTCAGAGCACTTCATCCCACTCAGGTGAAGTCCTCACCTCTAGAGCAGAAGCACTTTGAAACATCTCAACATCTTCGACTTTACATTTCCCATTCAACAGGGTAAAAACCATTGACTCCCATTAATGGACAGTGTCTCTGGACATGAATTATTTTTATGTGATTTAGCGGGCAACATAAAATAATAACATTCAATACATTGTTTTATACACGCAATAATCATTGTATGAGAAATCACTTGGAATCGTGAAATTTATCAAAGGGAAATTCATCCTTCTAAAGAAATGCTCCCCAATAGCTGTGACTAGGTGGTGAAATCGTGGGGGGGGGGGGGGGGGGGGGCTGTGAATCAGGAGGGGGGAGTGCAGCTGTCTGTCAGTCAGTCAGTCAGTCTCTGGGATGGGGGATTATGCAGAGCTCAGAGCAGTAATTGAACACCGTCGGGCCCGCCCTCATTTACATCTCTCCCTTCTGCAGGCTTTGATTGGCAGCTGTACATGAAATGCCACATCAGTTGAAAGTATGTTGTGAGCTGGCACTAACAATCCCGTGGCTCGGGGGAGACCTGCCATATTGTAATTTGGTTATCAGGCATGAAGGAAATAATTCTAAGTGCCAGGAAATGTGAGGCAGAATAAATGCTTCATTGCTGCAAGTTGCCCAGGGTGACAGTTCTTATTTAATGTACAAGTACGTCCTGTTGCCTGCAGGTTTTGGGAAAGGGAAGGGGGAGGTAAACTAGGTGATGGCGATAGTAGAGAATTTTGACACTGGATTTTCATTTTTGCTGTGTGGGTTGGAGTGAGTTCCAAACGTAAAGTATGCACTGTCTTTGAGTCCTGTCCTTTCAGGAGAGTTTTTTTTTAATCAAAAATTCAACCTAAACAATAATAATCATACAAACAACAAGGGATGCCCATCTATTGATGTTTTACAGTCTGTGTCAGCGGGTCATGCAAGTGAACTCCCCTCCAAATGTTAAAGGCCACAGTCAAGCCATATATGCATAGCCCATATGTCCTTTCATGCATATCCCTGCATAACTGGGTTGACACGCACCCAAAATGAGTCCTGATTGCAGCCGCGTCCCCTAAGTGGCGTGGGCCTTATTTGTTTTGATGCAATGTTTTTGCATGGGGAGTCTTTCCTCTTGAGATGGAGCTGTCACAATGTAAAAAGAGGCCCCTGATGCTGGCAGCAGCCCTCGGGCAAAATGAAAACAAGTAAGTGGCATAGATAAATCATGCCAGCCAACGTCTTCTTGATGAATCAAATAAGACCAGAGCATCACAGCAACATTGGGCTTAATGGAAGTCCCAGTGGTAGCTGTAGAATTGTTTATAATGAAGGCTTTGTATCGTTTTTCTGTATTGTTCCCAAAGACTATACAGACAGATTAAATACATAGATATAAATATGGATAGATAGATCGACAAAGACAAAGAGGCTGAGAAAAAGAGACAGATCGACCAACACTTGGTTATAACGCTGCACCCAACTATTCATAATGAACCATAAACCACAGGGTTAAGCAAGAGTGGCCCAAGCAGTCATCCATCCTTCATGTGAATGGACTGACTGAGAGGCATGATGGCTGACATTCCCTGGCAGAGAGCGGATCATTTGTCCAGGCGAACAGGAGCTGCTCAGTTCCAAATGCCATGGTGTGGGGTGCCCAGACAATGGGCTCTGTGCTGGGCTATTATCCCCTGTGTCAGCAGGGATCGCCCTCCCATTTGAAGAGGGCCGCTCGTCTGCATCCATGGCACTTTGAGAAACATCATTAGGTGGCCTGTCAATTTCACCACAACGTTATCTGGTTGCTATAAATACCGGGCATCTCTCTCCTCACATTTTCTTCATACCATCGCACGTCTCTCAGTCACGAGGACAGTCTGCAGAGCGCTAAATGATCTCGGCATTGCTCCCCCATTTGTTTTTAATGGTTATAGATGGTACAGTTGGCAGACAAATGATATAATTCAGAAATCGGATGGACCATTGCACATCTTCAAGAATTTGGGCCTACGTAGATAGTGGTATTTTGGGGAGGATCCAGCATAGTGCCATGATATCCACACAACAAGCTACAGAACTCTTTTGACTTCTACGTGACCTGATGTAGCTCTGTGTTGTTTCACAAAGACAAGATGACAGACAGGGTGAAGCTGACAGATGGATCCGTCAACAGCCTTGACGTCACTCTCTTTTTTCTGGGCTAACTGCCGCTGACAAGTGGGTGGAGGTGGGTATGGTGATGTGGCATTGATCTGCTACCTGATCAAATAGCTTCGCAAACTGTTGGTCTCAGGGCATCATTAGTACACAGTGAGGTGGTAGCCTGGCAGACAGGCAGGCGGTCTCATTGGGTGTCTGCTGCCAGCTGTTGATGCCCCTGGTGCTGGCTGCTCAGTTGGTCTTCCTGATGGTTGGTTTTCCTTCAGGGGTCAGGTGGGGAGAGCCCCCATTAGCCTTACATTGTGACGGCTACCATCAGCTCTGCCTAGGTGGTCCAGGATGTTCGTGGAAGGAGGTGGAAGAATAGGTTCAGATTCAGACACTGTGTAACATCCCAATGGCATTTCTATGAGGAAGTGAACAATCCTGACAGGACAACGGTCATTTGGTTGGTTTTGTAAAAAGTCTCCAGAAGGTGTATGCACACAGTCATCCTAAGTGCTTCAGAAGCCACCATTAAGCACCCATCCTCTCTTTCCTGACTACCACCTCAGAAGTCCTTGAGCTCACAAATCAAATACATGGGGATGAATCAGAGCACCTGCTGGGTCGTTTTTCAGGCATTCATAAGTGCCATGTAAGAGTTTAGGGGGGAAAGAGAGAGGAGAGCGGAGGTTTGGATTTGTGAGAGGTTCTGTTTACTTTGCACAGATTTATGCGCAGAGCTGTATCTGACACATCTCTTACTCATGCTCTTGGCTTTTCTTTATACCTCCCTTTGGCATAGCCAGACTAAGTTATGTGGATTGCCTGTGAAGATGGGATATCTTGGAAGCACTCAAGACTGCCCCCAGAGAATTGGCCTGTAAACCATCATTAGCAGGGAGAGAAGGATAGTCTTTAGGATGTTAGATCTTGTCGTCATCCCAACTATAACCCTCTAATTCCCACTGACATACCAAACCATATCAAATCATGTATAATTATGCCACATCCATTCCTCCCTTGGCATAAAACTTTTTTTCCTTTGAACAATACATTATATATTGTTAAATGTAAAGTACAAGAGAATAAAATTCTGCTTCAGAGATGTGCAATCTCACCAATTATTTCTACAATATAAGTGGTAGGAATAAGCGGTGGTGTTAAAGAAAAAAACCTTTGTCCTCTACAAAAATGTTTGAATCAGTGTGGAGTCTGTTCTACAGAAGGGGAAGAGAAAACATATCCTCTCTGTCACTGCTTGATTTGATTGGAGGATGAACAATGTAGGCAATCCAAAACAATAGCCTGTTGACACAGCAATATGTAGGATTTGGTCCCATCTTTGACTGTATGATGTTATGGACTTCAAAAAGATGCCCTGAATCTTGATTTAACCATGGCAGGGCAGAATTTCACATTTAGCTTTGAAATCTTTGACAATTGGGGAGGAAGGCAACCTTCACAACTTTGAAGCACACATAAAACTTAGATCAATTGTATTTCTAAAGGTGCAGCAGGAAGTCACCATACTCGAACCCGACAAAATCAACATTTCAAAGTCTTCAGGAAGCTCTCGACTTTTGTGACGGATCACAGAGCGGTGGATTGGCAAGACTTCATTTACATGGTTTAGAAATAGGCAGTTGGTCTAGCTTGAAAAGAAAGGAAATACTTTATCAGATAGATTTCCTTTACAAGGATGGAATATATAACCTTTCTTCTTCAGCTCGAAGGGGAAAAGTTAAAAAATAAATACTCCAAAACATCAAAGGCAATCATAATTGACATGTTACATCCGTGTAAATAGATCAAACCTGTGAGAGACTTCAATGAAATAACCTAGAGAAGAAGAGGAGGACTGGGAGTGAGCCTTCACATTTCCCCTGGTCAAAAGAAGGGAGAGCGAAAGCTTGAATTGAAAAAGCAAAGAAAAAGAGATGAAACTTAGTTTGAGTGACTCCTTGAAGGAGCCAGCTCTGTGGACCTGTCAGTTGATTAGTCCTCTTGATTAGCATTTATAAGAGGCCCCAGTGCTCTATTATTTGCATTCCTATTTAGCCATGATTTTGCGGAGGGCACACCGTGATTAAACTTGTCAGTAGACCTGATTGACAGGGTCAAATCTTCACATTCCATTCTGCTGGGGAGGAAGAAAGGAGAGCAAATCCATGGTTGTGTCAGACTTCCTGTTCTACGCCCAACGATCTTGGTAAAGATTCAACACTCTCCATTTTCCCTCTCTCTGCCTCCGCTCTCTCTCTCTCTCTTTTCTCTCTCTCTCTCTTCATCCCTCCCCTTCACTGTCTTGTCATTCCAGATAGGTCAGGAATGTTTTAATTTTAGGGATAGATTCTGCCTGTCAAGCAAGGCGGGTTGGCATGTAGTCCAGGAGATGAGATGTGAAGGGTGTAAAACAATAAAAAAGAGGAGGAGATGGGTGAGTACAAAGAGGAACGAGCTCACTTTATTGGACAGATTTAATTACTCTGAATAGAGATTAAAGCAGGCAATCCACTGAGGTGTGAAATTAACCCTTGATTACTGATGAAGCTTTGAACAGACACAGAAAACAACAGTTTGGTGGGGGAAAAAAGATTGACCATTTGGTAATGATGATTATTTTAGAGCACAGATCCCATTTTCTGGAATGGAAAGTAAACGTGCCAGTCCAGCATACGTAAATACATGGGTGACTACAATATCAACTGTGATCAAAATATTAACAGGAAAAAACCTCAACGTGGTATGAAATGCAGCAGCCTGGTTGCATCAGTGGCAGCTAACCTTTTTCTGTTAGCTTGGCCCATCTCTCTTGGGACTGAGGCCTTGGAGAGAGAAAAAAAACAATTAAAAATGCAGATATTAGGTGATGCAATCTCCTTGTCCTCCATAGTGCTGTGAAATCCAAGTTGCCTATTTGTATCTACTTCATTCCCTTCTCAGAGGTGAGACAGACAAAGCAAAACGGTCATTTGATTGCATGGGATGATGCTAAAGCAACAATGACCATTCCCTCTAATTCCCAGAATGTTGACACAGCCAATGTTGTTCATTGTAAAGTAGGCATAGCATTGCTCGACTATGAAAAAAATAATCCCAAACCTACTATACTGCATTTGATATCCAGGTCTGGATACGTTCCCAACACAGTGTATGTGCATCTCACTATGGCCACATAGTATCAAGCAGTCATCCAGAAAGAGGTGAAGGCTATCTCCCAGTTTAGATCTGGTGTTCACAACTCAGATGGTGTAGCTGTATTGTCGCAACAAGAGGGTAGACGTTCGCATAATTAGCGGTAATTAATGAACAGAGAGTGAAGACTCGTTTGTGTTTTAAATTATCTTAAATGATCCCATTAGCACTTGTCATACCCATGTACACAAAACAGCATGAGTTCAATTATACTTTTGTCATATCAAAGTGGTTGTATCCCTAGATTGGAGATCTTTCAATTGCATGAACCGGGTAGATCTTATTTTTACATTTTTGACACAAATGAAAAAAATATTTCAAAAGCCATTATCAGAATTTATTTGTTTATTGTGATTAATGTTAGCGTTGCTGGAAGAAATCTTTTAAAACATGCACACAGTATTGAAATCACAGTATGAAAGCTATTATAGCATCTGGTCTGATCTGGGCTTTTTACCCTACAACTTCTATCTTGTCTATATGACAGCATGCACACAATAAAATATGTACCCTGTCTAGCCTTTAATGCACAGTCACACATCTCATTCCTGGTTGTGGACAGACAAGGGAGGAGGGCAGAGAGGAGAAATAAAGTGCCATAATGAATCTAAAAGGCATAATTCATTCAGATCAAACGCACTCAGGGATGAGTCATGCTCCGTTGAACTCCTCTGACCACTGACAGGGCTACAGCAGGGAGAGAGGAGGGGGCGGCACATGACGAGCACACATACATTCTAATTATTCCCAGTGTACGGTCTTGCAAATGGCCGTCCTCTCAGCGGCAGTGCCAATGAAGCTTTCCTCTCTCCAAAACCTCCGAGCCATCCCCGCCGCGCTGGCACCAAGCGCTCTGGATGGAAACCAGTGGGAGAGAGAGAGAGGGAGGGATGAGGATGAGGAAAGGGCAGCCATGAAACTTGGGCCATGTGGCAAACTGTAAGAGGATAAACACCCTGCGGAAGCAGCAGCAGTTTTGGTGAGGGAGAGGAGTAAGATAATGAATTAAGCCTGGCAGTAATTGGGTGTGTGTAAAGCGGTAATGCTGTAATGAAAGTCATCCATTGTGCACATTCTCTCCCTGGCCGGTGAACCATCCCCCCCATCATCCTCTGGATCTCAGGTGCTTAGCCATGCAAATCTGCCTGACAGCCCAGTACATCTCTGTCTGCCTAATTGGACAGTATAGAGTTGTTTATGGATATTGCAGACATTTAGGACTCAGTTGGGGGCTGCTCAAAAATCATTAGCAAAGGGCCCCTGTAACTGGACTGTCAACTTCACTTCACAAACGTCAAAGCCAGCGATAAAATATGTTTATCTCTGTCAACCAAACCAAAAGTAGCCTGTACTTGGCGAACATTGAAACATGTTATGATGTGTAGCTTGTTACAAGACTTCTCCTGGTAGGTAGTGACTTGAAAGCAAGGTGTTTTTTTGCTAATTAGTAAACCAGTCTATCAGGAGAATGTGTACCTCCCTGTGTTGACATCGTGCTGCATAAGAACATTTTTCTGTAAGTATTGTATAAGACCAGGCTGTTTGGTCGGATGCTACATTTGGGAGAGATAGACATGACTGATAGAAGGTGGACCTGCCTCATGACCTGAATCACGCAACCAATAATGACATGTTTTTGAAGACACACACACATCAGTTTCCAACATTTAACTGTGCCACACACACTAGCACTTCAACAAACTACATTCATACTCACATAAAGTACTTCACCAAACTGCACATGCAACCACTTCCAGTCACATTCCTGCGTTACCTTGCTTTAAAAAACATCATGTAAGCCCTGCATTGGCAATTCTATATCTAGCAGCACAGTACCTCTCCAGAAATCCCATTGGAGCCCAACAGATGAGCAGGTCCTGGCTTATGACTCTCCAAATTGAAGGCACTCTGATTTGCATGGGTGAACATGGCGAGGCAGGGGAGCAGGTCAGGAGGGTTCCAGACACAGGCTTTTAGAGGGATGAGTCTGTGCCAAAGCACATGGAGGTGATGGGCTCTTTGACGTGACCTCATACACAACCAGAATAACTACTAAGCAGGGGATGAGGAGACGAATAAGACCACACCAAACATAGGACAGAAACAAACATATTCTTTCTTTGGAAACTTGGCTGCAGTACTGATTATCTGTTTACCCAAAGTGGTAATGCAATGAAACTGGGTTTTGTCATTATTTATACTTTTTGGAATGTAGCAAATACAAATGAATTGGAGAGAAATTAATCCATTCATTAAATAAAAGAAATGATCACTGAAGATAGAGGCATTTTTACTGATGTTCCTTACCGCAGTCGCAGTGTGCCACACTGTGAGCAGGAGAAGACAAGTAAAGGGTAGAATCAGTCGCAGCCTACCCTTTATATCATTCTATCTTTATTGCTGAAGCCCAATCAATGGCAAACCAGTGTGTATTGTCTGCAGCGAGTTCAGTCCCATGCTCTCCCCACCATCCCCCATTGCAGAAATGTTTCTTCCCATCAGTGTCTTTACTTATCACTTCCCGGGTGACATTGAACTTCCTATGCCCTGGCCGCTGAGACACATCTCTGAACTTGCACAATTACTCTTCATCCCCACTAACAATTTAGTAATGAAGTATTGATTTCCAGATTCCCCTCTTATGGATGATATTAGATTTTGTTTGATAAACTGTGCCTGGGCCTCTAATCTGCACTGTCCCTTTCCCCACTGTCTGTAAAACAAAGTGCCACTGGAGAGATAATGACCAGAGAACATCGATGAACTCATTTCATCAATTTGTAACACTTGACAATGAAAAAGGGCAGACATTTGTCAAGCAGCAATGTCAAAGTTTATTGCTCAGGGTAGAGTCTTATTGGGAGCCAGACATCTTGAGCAGTGCTCAGGTCTAACTTATGGGCCCCAGTGTGCCAGTTACTTTTAAAGAAAATGTTTGGATACTGGGAGGATGTTAGTGTTGCACCTGGGTAGTCTGATTTCCTTGACCTCTGGGGATTCATGCGTCATGTCAAAACACAAAACAGCAGTAAGGCTGAAGTCTGGCAGTGGGCTAAGCAATAAAGTGCTGTAGTGCGTTTGTCATGCAGAGATGTTACATAGTAGTCACATACCCCTAAGATGCAAGTGCTGCATGAACTCTGAATTCCAATATTTTCTGGCACAGCATGTTTAATTTTCTAGATAGGTCCTTCAGCTTAGGACCATGAAATAATTATTCCATCCTCAGATAAAATGAATTTAAAATGAACATGATAAAAATGGATACAAATTATCTGACTTCTTTCAGATTCAAGTTTTCATATGATTTAACTGTATTAATGTATACATAGGGGTACTAATCCCGACCAGATTTGTTACAAATGAATGATCACACATGATCAAATACTGGATAAAGAGCACCCTGCTCAGAATGGCAGTAAACAAGCCTTTAAAGGCTAAAGATACTGCCATAGACATTTCTTCAAACCTAAGGCTACATTAATAATTATTTTCTTGCCTTTTTGTTTTTTTCTCTCATTCTTAATCTCTAGGGTTTTTTCAACCTTAATGTGTGCTAGTATATGCCCCATTTATCAGGTGCAAAGTCAAATCATTTATATCACCTTGTTCATCCTAAATAGACCAGGAGACCTCAGGAACCGCAGCCAATTTAGACCGAAAATCCCAGTTCCGCTCAGAGTAATGTGATTTTCCTCCTCCCAGAAATCTACATGTATAGTGCTTATCAACCAGATTACTGGCAGGTAGGAGCCATAACCCAATTTGAGGTTACTTGTTTCTCTGTGTGTAGTATTCAGTGTCAGATCACATTAGAGGAGGAGGGGTATGGCTTTGTGAGATAGAGGTGTAACTCCCCATCCCTCTTTCTACACAGCCCCACTCACTCACATACTTGTGATTTACAGTACTGCTCATAAATACACAAACAAAATCACAGACAGACCCTCAGATGCTAATGTATATTCCTGTGGTCCTCCATACACAGATGATTTCAGATATGGATGCTGCCTGTGATATGAGTCTCCTGATCTTTCAAAGAATGGCATGTTGAAAACAACACATTGTCTTGCACTCCTGGAACATATTCACCAGTGATGCGGCTTCTGTTGTCTTCCACCATGCATGGAAGTGCAGGAAGTGACAGATTTGAGATGGGCCTGCTGGAGTGGTGACAAGCCTGAGAGGGGTCTTGTATGCTTCCATTTGTCTTAGAATGGAGAGGATGCCTTTCTCCTCCTCTCTCGCACGCAGACGTCTCGCCTCCATCCGCAGCTATTACGCAGGACCAGGATGTACCAGATGAACCCCCACGTCCCCTCATCACCAGAGAGGTCACCTCCCCCACTCTGCATAGGGCTCGCTCCAAGGTGATTATTGATAAAAAATGACATGCCAATGGATACATGGGGGGGAATCACACTCTGGGGCCCAATCACTTCTCCTGCACTGCTTTCACAAATGCGAGACCAGCCGAATAAATAAATATTTAGTAGGAAGGGATGACCAGTGTTCACTGTGAGGGAAACAAAAGGGAAACCATCAGGAATGCTGGGAGCCATATCTGGTTTCCCTTAGACACTGACTGGCTCCCTAATATCATTTATAGGAAACAATCGTCCTTTCTGCTGCGCATAAATGTCCAATGACAGGCAAGGTCAGGTTCGTAGGGAACACACGCAGTGCTACAATGACTGCATCAAACGGTCAACAGTACCATCACATTCCCCTTGTAGAGCTGGATCCACCCGCAGACTTGGCGTGCTGCTACTCTGGTCAGCCTCTTTTGCATAGAAACAGGTAACAGATGTTCATGGAATATATCAGTCTATCATACAGAGTATTATACAACAAATCCAGACAATGATTTGTTTTAAAAGCTAACAGGCCTGTAAATGAATTACAGGTAGAAATTCGGTCTATAGCGGCAGTTCTTCCATGTGGTTTCCAGGCTGCATAGAGCACAGTGTGTCCTGTTGGTGAGTGCTTGGAGATAGGGGGGAGTCAGGCAAACAGATAGCAGTTGTTTAGGAGGTGCCATGTCCTACCAATCACACTTCCCTTCTAAAGGGGCTCCAATGGCACCTGAGGGGGAATCTCATGGCTGTCATCCCAGAAAGTCTGCCGCACTGATGCTTGCTTACCATCTGCTCCCCATATGAGCAAAAAAACAGGCAATTGTTTCCGTGAAGGTACCTCAATCACACTATGATTGCGCTAATATAACATATTTTTACACCATTTAGGCAACGTCTTGTTGGTGGGCTACACAAAGTTGAAAGGGCATTTTTTTTCTCTTTAACCCGTAAATACAGATGATCGATAGGATGCTTGGTGTAAGGTGCTTTAGAGATGTACGTCCCAGCACTGCCGGATTGCAGCTCGGACCTACCATCTGACTGGGAGTACAAGTAAGCCCGACAGTGGGACCCTGTCAGTGTCACACTTCTGTAAATAACCCCTCCATGCCTTTGGTTTTATCATTCTCTGCAAATTATTCCGGGCCCCTCCAGAGCTGACAGGAAATAGCATTATTTTATGGCACAGAAAAAAGAACAGATAAAAAGGAGGGAGTCAGAGAGAGAAAAAAGAGAGATGGGCTGAAAAAGGTCCTTCAGGGAACATGGTGTAAATGAAGTTCCAGGAATGACACAGGCGAGCAATGAGGCGTGGATGGAAAATATACGCTGCACATCATCGGATAGAGATGCCAGTGGAAATGGCTTCATTGAAGTGTCAGCCCTCATCCATCAATCAATCATCCGCAAGAAACAATAACGCCGCGGCGATGGGGCGGCTTTTATGGGGCTTACTCATGGGTATCGGAAACAGCACTTAAGTGTAGTTCTGACACTGGGAGAAAAACAGAGGTGAGGTGCTAGGCTTATTTCTATGCAGGTAGAGCCCAGAAGGACTGGAGGGGGGGGAAAGGACTAAGTAGACAGAACCCGATGGTAAAAAGGGCTTGGAACACAGAAGAATGGATGTCTTCACAAAAAAGATTCGATTTTCATCTTTCGCCTGACTCCGTTTGATATGCATAGATCTGGGATTAAATGAAACTGGCAGGCCTATGTCACAAGTATAATTTTGCAACATCCGTTTTGGATTGCTGTTTAATTTTCTCTCTACACCCTCAATATGATATATAGGTCAATCGAGTCCATAGAGTTTCAGAAAACAGATGGTTGGTTTATTGTGTCAGTAAAGTTTATGGTGTCAGTAAGATTAATAAAGTTTGAAAATAGAGACCCTAGAACTTCAGGCATGACTAGCACTTAAGGTATACGATTTCAATTTCCACAAAAGATTAGATGATTTGGATTCCATGCAAACTTAAAAAATGTAGATAATATCAATATTACTCCAAACAGTTTACAAACAGAACAGAGTGTATTTCCCTAGCTGAACTTACATTCACAAGTTCAACTAACAGATGATACAATTGTACAATAAAAGCAAAAAAGGTTAAATGCTCCAACAGTCACTTTTGCTGTATGTACATCTTTTGATTTCCCCAAACCAAATCTCTTGATGACTTCTCGGCAACATGAAACATGACACGTCATCCATTATTCTGTATGTGGGCCTCGCTATCTCAGCCCTCTCCATATGGCCCCTGTTGTCTACAGACACCCAAATCCCTTTCCTCAGGCCAGGGGCTGTTTTTGTGGGAACCATTACACTGCTCCTCTTCCTCAGAGGGATGGGGTGACGATGATGAGCAATCACAGTCTGAACAGACTTTCTGTCTCACATTCTGACAGGATATTCAACAATTGACCGTGTCCACTTTGCTGGCCCAATTGCTAATTCATGCAAGTTGACAATCTGGAGGCAACAATTAGGAGTGTCAACAGAACTGAAAATAAGAGTGAAGAGCACTTACAGAAAGAAAGACAAAGAGAGAGAGAGAGAGAGAGAGAGAGAGAGAGAGAGAGAGAGAGAGAGCTATTTGTAAGGAAATTTGAAGTGGATTGTTCCTAAAATTTAATATCTGATCACTTTGGGCTTTTAAGCAAATAATTCATGTTAATGCAAGCACAGAATTATATTTTGCTAATTGAAGGTTGTGCACTAAAACTATTGCTAACTGAGTGCTCAAAGTCAAATGTGCAATAAAATAACGTAGTACATTTGACTAAACAGTTGTTACTGCAGTTTGTATGGCTAAAATATGTTCAACTTGGCCAGTTGAAAAGCAATACATCTATTAATTGTGTTACTCTTTTCATCCAACCATGCAAATAATGTGAAGCATGATGCAGAAATGATAGCAATGTGTCAGTATTGATTATGTTTAAAATTATAATTGTATGTAGAATAAAAAAACAACACTTTCAGTAGAGCCATCAGTCAGATTTATTTCCAGTAGTAGCCTGGTAAATATATTTTAGTTGATTAGGGTTTTCCTGTCAAATTGACACCATCTATGCAACACATTCAATCATAAGTCAATCCTACCATTGAAAATGTCAGCATGAATGTTCAATGAACTTCATGAACTACTGTATGTGGTGAATAAATCACGAATGCCAAGTAAACAGTGAAAACGCAGAGTATATGCTTGTTAAAGGGGCACTTTGACATAAACCCCTTTCAGCAAGTTTTGAAAAGCAGGAAATATAACAAGACCATCATCTTGGACTTAGGAATTCAGAGTAACAGGAAGCATCTCATGAGATGAAGTCGTCTTCCGTCCTTTGCAGCGCATCTGCACTAAGTTTGCCACAGTGAGGGGGAATATGAGGGTGATGCTAAGTGAAATGCTCATTTTGCGTTTGTGATTACCAAGGCCCATGGGCGATATGCACTAATGTGAGCTAATGCAATAGATTACACAGCACTGGCCCAGGGGAACAGACAGCAAACAGATGTGCTATACTCCAAAAAAGAAAATCAAAGTTTAAAGTGTTCAATGTGCTGGAGACTGTCCCTTGTAATTTATCGCTGACAGAACGCACAACTGTTATCTCTTCTGTCAGTCTCCTTCTCTAAGGACTCACATGGGAAGGAAGTCAACAAAAGAGAGAGGGGGGGCCGTTTCATGACAAATCAATCTAGGTTCACATGGTTCCTAGGAAGGACACTTTGTTGCTCACCATGTCTTCATATTCTCCCAGACAACAATAACCTAAGTAAATGACACTTTGTGCTAGATGTCAATCATTACTGATATTTGGAAAACTCTTCGCTCTTCCTTCGCCATCCAACAAATACTAGGATGTGACCTGTCAATGATGACAATAACTCAGACAAAACTCTTCCCCGAGTCTTCAGCCAAGACTACCAACTAGCCTCTACGTGGCACAAGAGCAAACAGGATCAGAAAGTTCATTCCACAAAAGCCTTACAACTGAAACACAGTCAAGTCTTTGTGTTTATTGCCCTCTAGTGTTGAAATTCAGAAATGAAAACAAGGCCAGTTAGATCCTCCATATCCACACCAAAAATAAATTAGTTACATACTGTCAAGTACAGAGTTTACAAATGTCTTGGTTTTGTTCACGTAATATCCATCTTCTTTCAGTTTACCATTAGTAACTGAGGATTTAAGAAATGTACACTACCTGGGTCAATACTGATCTAAACAAAACACAATAAGAAAAAAATAAAGCAAGATGAATATTTCCCAAAATAAAGATAATCCAGTGCCCAGTAGTTAAGTCTCATAAGAGACAATGTAAAACAGGTACAGAGGTCAGGTGATGAAGGGGGCTGTGAAGAAGCTAGACACCTAAACAAACTCTAACCTTCAAGAGAGTTGGGACCACAGGTCTGCAACGTTAAATGTCATGGACTCATCTTTTTTTTTATTGTATTGTAACTCATACATATTTAAACAATATTTCACTTTTTACAAAAAAGTACATGTGAATTAGAAACAAAACCAAAAAAGGAAATAAATTAACACAAAATTCTATAATAAATGGACCGTATGACTATATCTGAAGTACACAAACTGCTTGAAAATAAGAAAAGTCTGAAACCTGAGGCAATCACAGATTTGTTTCCATCAGTGTACAATGCTTTGAGCAAGGCTAGCATGTCCTCCTCCACATCAATATCACCAAAGACAATCCCCAAGAAGGCCACTGCAGAGGCACTGAGCCAGGTCAACAGCAAAAACAACATCAAAATGACTTGGTCTACTCAGGACACTTAATAATATGAGAAACGTCCTGAATACTGTGTAAATAAGACAATAGCGTTTAAAACAAATGTTATAGAGAACAGTCCTGCACACAAAACTACCCCCCCTCCCCAGTTATTGTGTTATTTGGTCCGTGTTTTACAGCATTGTGGGGTTTGAGGCACTAACGGGCCACTGGTAACCAGCGTACCTTTTACACAGAACTCCATGTGGCACTTTATACTTGATCCAACTGATAATGGTCCTGTCATGTCAGTCCAGTGATAGCTACTAAGAGGCATATCAGACATTTTGTTCCATCCTGAAACTATATGGTCTGTCATAGTTCACATGACAGGAACAGCAGCTTTATCTGACAATAAAAAATAATACATTTCTTGACCTTTAACAGTCCATTGCTGATGCATAACATCATACACGTTGTGAATAAAGACTGTAAACCATCAGACCTGAGACTATTGGACAGTGCTTTGACAAAATAATGTAATGTTTTGCTGACTACGTATGAAAGAATATCAAGACATCTGCAATTGAACATGCAAAAGTATGATTTAGATTTGTTTTCCCTTTACACAAATGATATCTAGTGATTCCATACCATTACATTACACTACCAGTCAATCATCATACATACCATAAACTGTAGGTAGGCTAATTTATAAAGGTTTATGTAAAGATCACAGTAGGTCATCACAAAATAATCAGTTACCGCTTTCCTTCTACTGAAGTAGGTGGCAACATGATACCATCAGAATACTTCAGACCTGGAAAGAAGAGAAGTGGCTTTAATTAATATACTAGGAAATCAATGAACACAATAATGAGATTGACACTAACACAGTCTACATTTCACAACATAGACTTTCATTGGAGTCTACTGTCATCATTACCATTACAATTGTTAGGCTTTTTTGTCATTGGCTCCATAGTTATCATTGCTGATGGGACTGGCATGGTCACGTCTCTGTATGCTAGGTAGAGTAGGCAGGTGTTGATATAGTGAAGCTCTATTCCCTAGGAAGAGAGATGGGCAAACTGAACTGTCACTGCCAAAGACCAGTTCAGGGTAATTTTGGAAATAGGACTTTGAATACTACAAGCCCTTGCATTAACAATTAAACATCCAACAAATTCATACACATCAAATAAGCTCTGCCAAGATGACCTTAAGTTTTGACTAAGTGTTCAGTACATACCTGCCCTAGGATTGGTCAAGCCTCCATAGCTTGGGTTTGCCCTTGTGACCTGGTAGAGGGAGGCCAGGTCACTGGGGCAGTAAGACCGTAGGATGTTGATCATGTTCCAGTCGGTGTCGATGCTTCCAGGGGCTGGAGGCGATGATCTCACTGGAGCAAAGGCCTGAGGGCATTCAGATGGGGAGATTTCTTGAAGTGACATTTTCCTGCCTGAGGTAGGTAGTCTTTTGGACACATCCCCTTTCCTGAAACTGGGGTTTTCAGCAGTACCACTTTCCCTGCAAGGGGGCAACGAGTACTTTGGCCTCTTGTTGGAGGGTTCACCAAAGTCCATTGGCGGCAGACTCCCAAAGCGGCTGGAAAGACACAGTCTGGCAGCATTTGAGGGCCAGATCACATCGTTCCTCACCGAGTAACTCCGTTGTCCAATCCCCACTCTGTCAGGTGGGCTCAGTTGGTCTACTGCATAGCAGTCATCTTTGCTCACACCGCTGGACTCCTGCCCTGCTTCTGTCAACCCGGAGGAGTTCTGGCTGGTGTTTGGTTCAATCCTCCTGTACCTCTTGCTCTCCTGCCCTGACTCCCTCGGGAGGGACTGGATAGGGGAACTTTTAGGGACCTGAGGTGGGTTCTGAGGACACATCTCTGGAGGATTTGATGGCTGTGGGGTGGGTGACTTCGTACGACGAGGATGTCTCCTGTCAATTGGGGGGAGCGGTGTGACATCTTTGCCGTCCAGGGCTGGGGGGCAGCCCGTGTAACGCTTCAGTTTAGCACTGCCTCTGATGCCATTCCTCTTAGGCATATCTGACTTCTCCTTATGAATCAGCTTCTTGTGCATGAGGAGGACCTCTGGGTATAGCGTTTTAAAGGCACAAGACGCACATGCTTTAGGCACTAAGACGTTTCTTGGTTCGGAGGTGGCGGAGATGGAGAGCGACACCTTTAAGGACAGATTTAACGGGGCATCGTTGTTCTCTTCTTTCGTTTCCCTACGCTCCATCTTCAGGTTGACAGGTATGGGGTATTTTATATGGGCATCTTCTGCAAAGAAAGCACTCTTAGCAGTCAATGCCCCATACTCAGCAGTCACTTGGGTAGGAGGGCTGGCATGCTTGCCATTCAAACTATTACACCTGTCCTCTCCTTTAGCATTGACACGTGACTTAGTTCCTGATCCAACCTTGGGGGTCACCCACAATTTGGACCTGGTTGTGGTCCGCTTCTCCTCCTTATTTCTGGTGGACTCTTTCTCACTGGGAGATGACCCTGGGAGCACTGGTCTACTAGGGATCTCAAAGTAAGGTTTGTCCTTGTGATGCCTGTCCAGGTGATATCTCAGTGAGGTCTTCTGAGCGCCAGCATAATCACAGTATACACACTTGAATGGTTTTTCACCTAAAACACAAAGGGTATAAATGGTCACAAAAAGTCCTTGACACACGCACGCACGCACACACACACGCAGTGGGTTTCTAAACCATGGACAGTTCACATTTGAATAAAAATGTAAACAATATATAAACTTTACCTGTGTGAACCCTGAGGTGAACGTTGAGGCAATAGCTTGAACGGAATGTTTTTCCACAGTAGCTGCATATCCTTGAGGATGCAAGGGTTTTGACTTTTGTCTGATCATTTCCATCTTCACTTTTGTCTAATAAAAACAAAACATGAAATGCGTGAGGAAAAGTGCATGATCAATAGGTGTACAGCAGAGGGAGACAAAAAACAGATACTAAAGCCCTTTCCAAAATGTATTATGTGAAATATGATTTATTATTACATATATCAACCAAATATTTCTAAATATAAATCTGTCAAATCCAAGTATACCTGAACAAAAGACATCCCCAGTTCCTTCCTCTGAGCCATCTTCCGACCCTTCCTCTGCTTGGTCTAAGGAACCTGCTCTTGACATCTTGCCGTCTAAGGAGGCAGTGGGGCTTTCCTCTCCACCCCTCTCCCTCATGTGCACTCTGGAGTGGAGAACAAGCTGGTGGTAGGTTCTGAACGTCCTCCCACAGTCCTCACAGCGTGTTGGCTTGTCCTTCCGGATCAGAGACCTCTGGTCTGGCTCAGGTGACGGGGTCTCTGCTCCCAGAAGCCTTTTAGATCTTAGCTGCCTCCCAGAGTCCTCTTTTACAGACCTGTCACCTTGCAATTCTGACCAAATATTTCCCAGCTCTTCCTTGTCCGAACCAGAGTCTTCATTGTCTGAGCTAGCATCTTGGCCGATGTCTTTTGCTATATTTGGACCAACTGCTATCTTGCCCTTTGTGGCCAGCTGCCAAGCTTGGTAAGTGTTGAATGGGTCAAGCTGGGCAATTCCCCTGTAGTATTTCTCTGGTTGCATATCAGAACATTTTGTTACAGGGCGAAGCTGTAGGCCCTGAAGAAATGCTTCCTGATTGAGCGAGGACTTGGCAGTCGCAAAACTCACTGGATCTCTGTCTTCATCGAGCTCTGTTTCTCTGGTATGCATTTTTCGGTGCTCTAACAAACTGTCTTTATCTGGGAAGAAAAACCCACATACCATACACATTTTATAAAGTGTGGAGACAGGCTCTGGTGTTTGTTCTTGGGGGATGTTGTTGATTGTGACAGGGGCGTCAAGGTCCTGCTGGGTCTTGCTTTTCGCTCCCCCTTTGCTCCCATGTATTCGCTTCATGTGGAGCTTAAGGAACCAAGGCTCCCTAAAGCGCCGGCTACAGAGATTACAGCTGTAAGTGAAATGGTCTCTGTGCTTCCTCATGTGGGTCTCCAGCTCACCAGCATCATCTGTGATCTGATCACACACAACACACTTGAAGACTTCTTCATTCTGAGGTGGTAAGCTAGGTTTGGGACGGGCCCTCTCCCCCGGAATTCGAAACTCAGCATCCACGCGTAGGACAGTCGGTTCAAACAAGGTGGTGGGGTGCTCGGTCAGGACATGAGGGCCCAGGTCATCCTGATGAGTGAAGGCCCGGTCACAGAACATGCAAAACAAGGCTAAGGTTCCCTCGGCATCTGTTTCAGCTTTCTGAGCAGTTGTGTAGTGAGGTGTCATACTGGAGCCGGCCCCCGGCATACTGCCACTGGTCAGAATCTCCTGGCCACGCCCATCAGGACCCTCCACATACGGCATCAGCAGGTGAGTCGGCATGTCTTCCCAACTGCGTGATCGATCTTGTATGTTCCTTAAATTTTGCCGTCAAATGTATTTGGCTATTGGTTTATAACTTTCAATAGCCTATAATGTGTATAATCAGATGTGGAAGCAGATGGAGTAAAAAAGAAAAAAGTTAATAATAAATTCAAAAGTTCTTGCACTTTCTGAGATATGTTATGTCTGTCAAAGAGATCAATATACTGACTTTTGCTGTTATAAGTTCTTGCAGGACATCTTGGGAGGTCACTGGTGAAGGTAAACTTTTACACATAAAGCCTGTGAATGAAATGTTCATGTTTCAACGTATCCTATACCAAAAGATCTTTGGGGCATAGAAAGGTGGTATTTCACACTGAAACAGGAAATGAGTTCTTTGGCAATCTACCCAACAGATCTAGTGCATTTCCTCATAGGGTATTCTATACTCAAAACTAGATAATTTAATCCAAAACAAAAACAATGCATAATTAAGATACATCTTTTGAGGAGTAGACAAGAGTGAAGTTTATATCAGAAATAGCAGAATACCTAAATGGTGCGTTGACTTTTGCTGTGCTTTTAAAGCAACAGGTAGCCTAATCCTGTGTCCAAACACGGCATCTAAAATTAGATTTTCCTTTGGTAGACAAGGCTTTAATCTTCCAAGGAAGCACTCACAATATCAATACAAGTGGAGTGACTGGAAAATCTAGTCTATGAAAGCAAAACTGTATCAAGTCAAGATCGAGATTAAGGAACTTGGCAGCCCTATAACCCATTCAAAAGTCTTAAGGAATTTACAATAACGACGCCAAAAAAGACCTGACTTTTTATCACAAGTGTGTGAACATGCGTACATCCACGTTTACTAATTGTGTCTTTACCCACACTTCACAAATCAGTCAACATATTGGTTAAAGAGTCAAGTATTTGAAAATTTCCTGTTCGCTACTTTTATCGCCAAGAATATTGTTCCAGATCTTCTGACAGCAGGGTGTAATTAAACTTTACAAAGTAGCTATGAAAACGTATGTTTAACATTCTATGTGTTCTCTGTAGACCGCAACGTGATCACTTGTGCTAAGTTTGGTAGAGAAGACAAATGATGCACTCGGCGACAGGTCTGCCATTATTAGTCAACGGTTATGGCTTTCAAACAAACTTTACGGTTTACGGATAACTAATGAATCTACCAAAAACGTGATGAAACTGTGTCGTCTCTATTCGTACTCTTGGCCATTAAGGCACGCATCTAACCGTATATATAACTATATATATAGCAGGCTTCAGTTGTAACGTTACGCCACACAATGCATTTACACAAAAGCTTTGTATTGTTAGAGCTAACGTTAATTTACACTAGTTAGACTAACGTTGATACTAGCACTCGCCTGATGTGGTTATTGGCTAGTTTAAGAGAACAAATAACGACTGCACCCGAAACAACTAGCAATAGCTTAATAACTAAAAAAGTGTTTCTATTAGCTAGCATGCCAGCTAGTTGCCAGTTAATAACTCATTTGCCGTAAAGTCAACGTTAGAATAGCTAGATATATCAATTCAATATTCCCACGTACGAGGCCAGACTAGACTAGCAACACAAGTCTTAGTACTAAGCCAAACTGGCTACGTTAGCAGAAACTGGTTGGAGTTCTCTCTAGACAAGTGAAATGCATAGATATTCATTGAATAAACTTTAAGTAGTGGTCATCCTTTTAGAAGTTGGTTAGAAAGCTAGCCTAACCAACATAAAATTCGCGATAACCTCGACAGACTCCAGATGACTCACCCGACAAGCTAGACTAGCTTGTTGTCTCTTATAGCTCACATTTAATGGCAAATCATATCCAATACTGCCGATTCACACTTTGCGAACAAAACGTCAAAATAGTGTCTATTTAACTAATAACTACTTGAAGTTAAATAAACACGTTACCTTGCAAACTAGTTTAGTGAAATAGTATCGGATAGTTCATCTTGCTATTCGATTGTTTGTGGATCATATTGTTCGTTTCAATGTTTGCAAATCCTTCACTGTGTGCAGCTGTTAAATTCTGAGGCGCGTTCTTAACGATTCTCACTAGCAGCACAGCCAGAGCACAGGCAGTCAGGGAAACAGCGCTTGCATTAACAGCCCCTAAAACCTAGTGGTAGTCACATGGTCGAAGATAAGTTGCCATCCTTAGAGGCAACTATTTATGAAAATATTGTTTGTGTTTCTGAATCTAATACACGCTCAAAAGATGCAATTGACTGACACCAGTATTTAGTTTAAAGTTATAGCGAGTCATATTTGCATACCTGCTTTGTTCACTGAAGAGACAGGAACTGTGATGCTAGACGTCTTGGCTTTACATTTGGGGATTCATTTTTGCCTGAAATATATAAAGGCAGGTTATTGTCAATGTCGCTAAATCGGTATAGTACAGCAACCAACTTCTGCTGAACTACGACTCTGAGTTAACAGTAACTCTAGCGTTAAAAGTGACTTACCAACCTAAAGTAGACAATGCCTGTCTTGCCTGTTGTAACATTCACACAAGCAGGCAGAGGGAAGGCAACCTATACCATGTGTGGTTGGGGGATGGGAACCTTAAACAGTAGTTTTAACAGTTGCATGATGGATTCAGCAGGTTGTGTTATCAGGCATTGAACTTTTAGTCCTTCTAGAACACAAGTTGAGTGTTCTCTTTTTTTTGAGAAGAAGAAAAAACTCTTGACAGGGTACGTTTTTCCTCAATTAAACGTATTGTTTTCATTAAGTTGTGTAATCGTTATCTTTGTATCATCCCAACTAATTAAAATACATTATAATTTACGATTACACAACTGAACTTATCACTGTTAAATCTAAAATATTTGCCATTTACTTTTCACCTGCTTACTTCTGCCCCTCCCCCACTGCAAATTCAGACTGATACTGCAAGTAGTGATCTCACTGGGGTCAAGATCAGTTGGTTTTCTATGTATTGTAAGGTAGATTCCATATCAAACCGTATCCCTACTAGTCTGTGATGTAGTTTGTCTTGATTGAGGTATTTGATTGATAACAATAGATAGCCAAACTCTTTAAGTGCAGGAATTCAGGACCCTTTGAAAGCACTCATCATTGAATCGGGGTGTTTTTCCATGAATGACTGAATACATTACATTGCCCTAGTCTCTGGGAGAGAGAGAAAGCTCAGTTACCCTCCCCAGCTGTCCAGGCTAAAGAACAGTGAACAAATCCACATCGACTGCTGTCGGCATGCATTTGCCAAAACATCTCCAGCATCTGGCTGAAACACACAGAGGAACACCCTGCCTACATTATCAACACACTGCTGATAGTGTGTGGAACGGAGCACCAGAGGATGTCCGTACAGTACCTTCGCTTTGCCCTTCGTCTTGTGACAGAATAGTAAAATGATTGTTCACTAACAAGAGTCGAATAAGAATAGAACAAGAATTTAACAACTATGTATATATAGTTGTAAAAGTTTTGTTATATATATACTCTAATAATGAGAAATCTCATATAGAGAGATATCTATATAGATATAGATTACACAGAATATAAATAGATAATGATTCTACATTATCAGAGATATCCATATACTTAGTGTATATATACTATAGATATACTTAATACATATATACATAATATATATGATATAATATATATATATAATGTTTCTCAGTATTAAGAGTATACCACTAAATGGTACTGTAAGTTAAACATCTAAATGTTTGATCATTGTGCCAATACATTTTATTGCACCATGATATAAAAGAGTCTAGTGTTTTACGATTAAAGAAAGGTGTTTATGTGTCGTTCATCAATGTA